>OZ022239.1:43766053-44056053 GCA_963978895.1 Erpobdella octoculata | reverse complement strand
CGGTGATCATCTTAGTGGATCTGCAAGGAAATGACAAGTGACTGCGAAACACGTTCGCCACGAAAATGCATAATGTTTGCATTATCTAATAGCTGTATTTGGTAGCTGGATTCATATACATCACCTCATACGTTTTTTTCGTCTTATATTTAAGTTGAGTTAACATACTTTCGAATAATGAAATAACTGCTTGATTAAATAGAAATATATATCGGGATTGAAAAAATGAAGAATAATTTGAAAAGTTGAGTTCGTTATCCTCTGCTTGTACTTAGCTCAGAAATTTTCTACTTGTTAATGATGATGAAAGACGTTGATGATTATGAAGTCGATGCTGACAATGAAATTAATATTGTGAATTAAGGCTTAACTATTGGGAATAAATTGACGTTGATTTCATAATTTCTGATGTCTGAATGTATGTTTATACTTGACCTAACGCTGATAGGTGGAGCTGGAATTGCAAAACGGTAATGATTAAATATGTTGATATCTGAAAAAACGTCATTTTTGAAAGGGTAATCCCCAAGTATGATTATAATGCATTTAAATTTTTAATAAACTGCTTCCATGTTAGGATTTTCCTAGTAAACCAACCGGCTCACAAAAGAATAACGCGGGATTGACTTTTTCACGTTTTTTTCATCTTTTTGACCCCGTGATTTATTATTACGGAGATAAATATTTACAAAATAATTATATTTTTTATTCATCAACAAAAAATAAAAATTAAACTTCAATAATAAAATGTGTGTTGCATTGAGTAAGCAGCAATTAAGTAACGTTAGTCGGTGGAAGTTTTAAAAATCTAGAAGAAAAACTGACTTATTATTGTTCTGTATGCATCACCACTTGGCACGTGCCCGGCATCCATGCAATGCTTCCCACAAAACGCTCCACCATCTGACGATGTTTTCATCAACAATGCGGTCAATGTTGTTGGCAACATTTCCAATGATCAACTGTGTCCCCAATAACATTTAAAATTCAGCAACATGTTCTACACAATCAATGCTTTCAATTTACTCATTGAATTTATTTCAACTGCAAAAAATGTTTCTACTAACACTTTTTATTTAGTTTAGATTTCATACGACATATTACCACAACACTTCAAATGTAGAGATCGGCTGAACACTAAAAATTAGTCAAAAGCTTAACGTATCCAATGACTCTGACTTTCTCAAAATATCTACCCATCGGTGGAAAGAATACCCCTGTTAGTGCCTGTTAACCCCCTCATTTCTCCCAGATCAACTACTATAATTCTACCCTCGTCGGTCTACCGACACAACCGCTCAACCGACTTTTGTTTCTTATCAACGCTTTTGACGCATTGAAAATTAACAGAACACGGTTTTCCAAGATCTTTGCTGGTTTTTGCATCAGAAAATAATGCAGCTCACGTTTAAGCAAATGAAAACGATTAAAAAAAAACTCGCAAAACCTCATTTAAGATTTACAACTGATAAGCAGAACCAAGGACAGATCAAGGACAGATCAAGGACAGATCAAGGACAGATCAAGGACAGACCAAGGACATACCAAGGACAGATCAAGGACAGATCAAGGACAGATCAAGGACAGATCAAGGACAGATCAAGGACAGGTCAAGGACAGATTAAGGACAGATCAAGGACAGATCAAGGACAAATCAAGGACAGATCAAGGACAGATCAAGGACAGACCAAGGACAGACCAAGGACAGATCAAGGACAGACCAAGGACAGATCAAAGACAGATCAAGGACAGATCAAAGACAGATCAAGGACATATCAAGGACTGACCAGAAATGACGCTTCGTCGTCAGTCAAACATACTTCTTCATGCTGAACCTACAACAACTTTTTTCAGCATGTTCAACATGCAAACATTTTTACAACATGTTCAACATACGATAACATGTTTTAAACATTTTATCGACACACTAGATTCTATTGACTAGAATGTTTCCAACATGCCAAACATACAAAAAATGTTTTCAACATATTGAACATAGAAAAAATGTTCCTAGCATGTGGAACATACAAAGAATTTTTTCCAACATATTGAACATACAAAGAATGTTCCCAACATGTTGAACTTAGAAAGAAATGTTTCTCTAAAACATTCAACGTATGTACTATGTTTTCAACAAGCCTGTTCAAAAACGTACAATCACGTCTAGATTAGATCAGAAAGATTAAGAATCGTTAGCTGATCATCCATCATTCAAAATTAACTCTCGTCAAATTTACTCAAGGGGAAAATGAAGTTATTTGAAACAGAGCATAAATATTGTAAAAATATTCTAGAAATACTATAAATATAAATATTTACATTTAGAATTTTATGAAAATAACAAAAATGAATTTGATATAATAAAAGTTTATTATCAAATTATTATGAAACAAATAACACATTTAGAAAAGATTTAAAAAATTCAACACCAAAATATTATAAAACAGTATGAAGATTAAAGACATTAAAAAATTTATTTGAAAAAGACTACAAAAATATGGGAGACCGGGGCTGTATGTTACAATTTTAACATATTTTGTAATAAAGTTGTTATTTGTAGAACAATCATATTCACAATGTTTGTATATATTAAGGACTTTATTAGTCACATATTACAACATAAAAAACTATTTTTTGTATTTAACATATATATTCAAATATAATTTCTGTAGAAATCCAACTGTAAGAAACAACCGCGGTAACGTTAGTGTTTGTTACACAAGGCGGTGTTAAATGTTACAGGTATCAAACAAGCATTTACAATGAAAAAAATGAGTGTAATTAACAATTAGTAACTTTTAAAATGTACAGCTTTCAATGGCATTGAATTAGTCTTTGTCGACCAATTCAGTGCAAAGCAGACAAGCCGTTTTATTTCAGCCGGCAACAGACTTTAATGTTTTCTTAGCTTTGCTTAGTTTCAATTTTTTTCTTGTTGCATTGTTGGTTTTTTCTTTTTCTCTTACCAACTTTAAATTTTCAGTAAGCTTCTTTTGTTTCTCCAGGTTCAATGTTTTAAATCAGTAGGTTTGTTGTTTGTTACTTTTTTCTGCTAAAAAGCACTCATGACTAGATTATTACTACTTATTAGTCAAAATAGGCAAACCCACAACAATTGAATCTGGACAAATCTGGTGAATTTTATTTTTTTAATTTGTTTTGCCTAGAACAAAAAACAGGCATAAATAATAAGAAAAAACCCAAAAGAAAAGTAGCAGATGAAACAAATTCAAATGACTGAAATAAACTCAAATGATGTAATTTTAAAACCAAAAAGACTTCTAAAAGGCAATCATAACTTGTGAAACATGAAAGCATTGGCTCATATAAAAACAAAGCAGCTTGTGATAGCATGTAACAAGTTAATCCGTCATGACATGAATTATTTCACAAAGAAATATAAAATTAGGCAGCAAAATAAAACACAAAACTTACGTTGAATTTTTTCTCAGAGTGTTAAATAAACTTTATTTACTGCTAGTTTAAAAGATATATTATTATTTATCCGGGTTTTCTAAAAAATTTGAAATTGTTAAAACTAACGAACTTATGCGGAAAAAAGAAAAAGCGATAAAATTATAATTAGCAAAATAAAAATTTAAATTTGTTTATTGAATGATGAAGTTTAAACTATAGATTATATTAGCTAAAAATTAGTAACTATATGTCATTTGGAGCAAAAATATTGAAGTTGTAACATACAGTCCGATCTCCCATACAATGAAAACATTGTTAAAACAAAAAGAATTGTTTTTATAAATTTACATATAACATGATATAACTATTATAAAACAAATACAAACATAATAAAACTATTACAAAACAAATACAAACATAATATAACTATTATAAAACAAATACAAATTTAATACAACTATTGTAAAAAAAATACAAACATATTATAATTATTATAAAACAAATACAAGTGTATTTTTAAATTATTTAAACAATTATTCAAAAATAACTTTTTTAACTAATAATAATTTAATTTTGTAATTATATTACTTAAATTATTAAATACTATAATATATAAATAATATTATTGTTTTTATTAAATTAAACTAAAAACTATTTAAAATAAACTAATATTGCCAGTACTCTTACGATCTTCTTATAATTACTATATTATGCGACATTTTTTCAGTTTCGCAATCTGATTTACAGAGTATTCGTGTTAAAAGGAAGAAATAAGGAGGCGTGTGCTTTATACAAGAAGATATTGAACGTAGAAAAATCTTCATGAAGATGGATTTGATGGAGAATTGCCTAATTTAATGTGGCAGGATTGCAAAAATGTTTTTCAAAATACCATTTGTCCAATCGAAGGTTTTTGTTTTGGTTACTCTTAGGTGCGTTCTCTGTGGATCATTATCATGATCTTTGTCATCATCATCGCATCATCGTCGTCGTCATCATTATCAATAATATCTTCATCATCATTATCGCCGTCGAAATCATCATCATCATGGTCATCATCATCATCAACGGTCTAATGATTTCACGTTCTATTTATCTGACATAATACAAATATACTCTGAGCATATGTGTACATATAGAATTGCATTTCCGATGTTCTCAATGTTTACTTAAAAATGTCGATTTGAGGTTTCCAAGATTAAATATTTGCTTGTATAACACCACTAAATAGTTTTTTAAACAATTATTATTTTTTTTTAAATTTATATTATTAAACACTTTAAACAAGCAACTGGTAAATAATATAATGCAATTTAGTATATAAAATTTAAAACGAAATAATAAAAAAATGAGAAAATAAGAACAAGAAGACAAAAATAAAACGACGACACTAACCATCCAAACCAGACTGACTCTACCAATTCCACAACAACTCAAAACGCACAAAAACTTCGGTTTTGTGTCCTCTGGCTGATCTCTGATCCTGTGGAATTTCGCTTTCTCGCTGCCATCTTCCCAAGAAGACATCTTGAAAAAATTTCTTGCAGTTCCATTCTTAGCACGTTTTTTCTCACTTTTGCCGTTGGTTGGAGAAGGTTGAATTGATTCGAGACTTCCTCTCTCCTGCTCCTTCAAGCTACAAGCTTGGTAATTCAATCCTTGGTTTATGGAACTGCTTCTGCTTTCATCGGAACATTCTAACAATCTAGCACTGGCGGAGAATTTTTTCATTTTCTCGAAAAATTATCATATACTTTTTTTTCGTCACAAAATTTATTTCTATAAAATTTTATACAAGTTTTTTTGTTTAATACTTTTGTAACTTCTGAGGTTAAAGGTAAGAAGGTAAAAAAAGAAGTTGAACTCTTTTCGTAGCGATGTGGTCGTTACAATATCATCTGTCAACTGCTTCTTCTTCCCTGGAGTTCTTCCATGCATACCAGATGTAGGTTTGCACACCGCACACGCTCTCTTTTGTACGCTCAACAACCACAACGCGTACGTGAAGATATGTGTATTTGTGCGTGTATGTGTTTGTGTGTGTGCATGGAATTAAGTTTGTGTGTTTGAGAATGCATCTGGAAACTGTGTGCTTGTGGTTGATTCAAGTTGATTGTCTCTAAAAGTAATTGTCAGCGATCTTTCATTTCAGAATTTACATATAATGGAAATCTAATTACCAATTCAATCAAATAAGAATAAATTTAAAAAATTAAATAAAACTGCTATAATAATAATAATAATAATAATAATAATAATAATAATAATAATAATAATAATAATAATAATAATAATAATAATAATAATAATAATAATAATAATAATAATAATAATAATAATAATAATAATAATAATAATTATAATTATAATAATTATAATAATTATAATAATAATAATAATAAAAATAATAATAAAAATAATAATAATAATAATAATAATAATAATAATAATAATAATAATAATAATAATAATAATAATAATAATAATAATAATAACAATAACAATAACAATAACAATAACAATAACAATGACAATAACAATAACAATAACAATAACAATAACAATAATAATAATAATAATAATAATAATAATAATAATAATAATAATAATAATAATAATAATAATAATAATAATAATAATAATAATAATAATAATAATAATAATAATAATAATAATAATAATAAAAATAATAATAATAATAATAATAATAATAATAATAATAATAATAATAGTAAACAAATTGTTTATAAAAAGAACGGAGATGGGCAAACTTTTTAAATTGCATTAAAACTTTTCTTTTGTTGAATTTTTGCTTATTATATCGTTTTGCATCTTTATTTTCTCCAGGAATGTTTTATGAGTTTTTTTAGTAATTTGACCAAAATTTGGCACTAAGGTAGTCCTCATTGGACAGAAGGTTCAGAGCAGTTTTTAAATTAATATCTGCTCTCAAGTTTACGTTTTATGGGCAAACCTTTAGTTGGGCTTTATTTATTACATAATTTAGTTTAACTTAGTTTAACTTACGGGACTGTATAGAATGTTACAGCTGACGCAATTATAAGGTCGTAATTGGGTGCGTTGAAATACCTCGGCGGAACTCAACAGACCTCATCGGACGGCACGGGGTTTCACCGGACTCTACTGGACTTCGCCGTGCTTCACCTAAGTTCACCAGACTTCAACGTACTTAATTGTGACATCAGGTGAATGACGATGAGGTACGGTGAGACCCGCTGTTTTGATCCGGTGAATTCAGGTGAGGTTCGGTCAAGTGAACTCAGGTGAGGTCACTGAATTTCAGTCAATGCACGTGAATTCCGGTAGATAATGCCATATGCCCGGCGTGATCCAAAGAAATCAGGTGAGGTCCGGAAGAGTCTAGTGTGTTCTGGTGACATAAGGTGAAGTATTTCGACGAACCTGTCAAATTGCCCAACAGAATTGAATACATAAAAAATTTAGATTTTTTTTAGATTTTTGTGCTACAGTGTACTGAACCTATAACGAAATTAGTTATAGCGGATACAGCTAAAAACGAATTCGGTTTCCATATTATAGCCTGCGGAACTTCCTATAACCGATTTTGTTATAAGGGAGTGCACCGTATTATAATAAATTACTTTGTGACTATAAAAAATTAGTTTCTTGAAACTTATAAATTTAATAAACAATTTTATTACAGCTTGAAAGAAAAAATTGAGAGAGAGAAAGATAAAAAAGAGTAAAAAAGTAAAAAAGAGAGAAACTAAGGTTTTTTATTTTTTGTTATAATAACCGACCCTACATTAACATCATTTATATACACGCCACACATACAAGAAGGATGCCTTATTCTGATCACACGAAGACACAAAAAATCAAAACTAATTTTACAACTTGTTAGAAAAATCAAAAAATTTCTTTGCATCATTTAAGTTTTCTAGATTAACATTTTCCTTACACAAAAATTTGTGATGTTGTCATTTGTCACTTGTCACACTCAATATTTTCGTTTTTCTACAAACTGTCTACGCTGAATGACGTTTGTTCTATGTTCTATGTTTTATGTTCTATGTTCTATGTTCTATGTTCTATGTTCTATGTTCTAATTTCTTTGTTCTACACTGACAGAAAAAATAACTTGCTGATAGAAATAAAGTAGGCAGCATAATTAGTCCAGCAGGTATCAGACCTTGTCACAAAAATTCACTGTAAGTCGTGAAATTGTTGTTTATGCAAAAAAATCTAATAAATATTTTTTTTTGCACAGACAATATATAAAACTACATTTTATGGTTTTGTTTATTTGTTTTTTAAAAGGGTTTTTGGTGCAAACTTATGTTTTACCCGATGTCCAACAAGCCGTCCGGCTGATATATTGGCTCTTTAGATTAAAAAAATTACTTTTTAGTTTTTATGGCTCATTGTGCTTTATTTAAGCGATCAAACGCGTGATAAATTATTTATTCAATTAATTTCAATTTAATCTGACGCGGAAAAAAGTATTTTTTTGCAAAAGTCGAAAAACAAGAGTTTTACGCTGCTATTCCTCTTTGTTATTCCTTATGGCAGTAAACAGAATTAGCAGTCACCTAACTGGATTGTTGGCTTATATCTGAACACTTGGAATCGCAAACAACAGACATTTCCTTTTCCATTTTTCAAGTGTATTTACACAGTGAATAATGAACGAGGAAATCTGATTTAAAAATGAATTCATCTGATTTTATAAACAAGCGAAAAGAAAATGAGACTATTTGATGGATAGTTTAAATGTTTATTTATGTTCGACGTAACTGAAGTCACTAGAGAAATAAATTTAGTTTCAGTTTATTTCAAAAAAAACATTAAAACAAATCAAAATTATTCAAAATGAATAAAGTATAAATAAAACTTTTTAAAAATCTATCACTATAAGTCTTGTTTTTTTATATTTGTTCATCAATTTTCGAAACTTACATAATACTCTAATTTTATTATTACCACAAATATTCAAATATCTGCAGCAGGAGACGATTTTAAGATTAATTGGTTATTATTTAGCTGGGTTAACCAACCAGCCATTTAACTGTCATATCTGGTATTTAAAAAACCTTTTACAATGCAATGCAATGATATAATTGAAATGAAACCAATGACTTCAATTGCTTTAATACAAATACTTTGATTAAATGACTTCAAAACCATGACTTGAATTCAAAACTACAAAATACAAATACACCGACAAATAAAATTCACAAATTGATTCCAATTGATCATAAACCATTTTTTCTCCCCAAAAGATTGTTCATGGGTCAAGCATTTTCATGATGACGTAAGCAGTGACGACGATGATGATGACGATGATGATGGTGGTGATTGGTGGTGATGATGATGATGAAAGTGGTGGTTGGTGGTGATGATAATGATAAAACGACGATGGTGACGACGACGATGAGGATGATGATGATGATGATGATGATTCTGATTTCAAATCTGATAGCTACGACTAGGATGGACAAGATGATATTTGAGCCAAAGAAATTTTAAAGAATTCGCTGTCAAATGGATGTTTTTCCACCTATGGAATGAAAATGAACTTCAATGTTGTGAAATAATTGAAACAATTCAACTATAGCACAAATTAATTTCAATCGGTACAACCCATAATTATTATTTATTATTATTCCAAACTTTTGAATTAGTTAAAAATCAAATTTATATCTCATGGTATAATAAAATGTCTTTATTCAGAGTTTTATAATGAAATGAAAGCAAGAAAAATAATTAAATCGCATACATTCTATTAAATCAGTTAAGGTTTTACATCTTGTAGGCGATGTTTATTGACGAGTTTTACTTTCTCTTGTGAAATTGGTTTTTCCAAGCAAATATGATAAGACTGCCATAAAAGAGGATTTCACCAACGTTCAAATGTGTTGTTACGAGAAGAAATTAAATGAACATATTTACTTGTTCTCAACATAATAATAATCGAGTAATATAACTATAACATAAATTGATAAAATAAAAATAAATCTTACTAACAATAAGATAAATGTAATAATGAACACACCAAATATACTGATTTAACAAATAAATTAAATAGAATAAATATTATATATATATATAAACTATATAAATAAATTAAATAAATTAAATAGAATAAATATTATATATATATAAACTTAATAAATATCATAATTTCAACAATAACTTTGCTTGAGGAGAAGAACATTGAATTATTTAAATTTATTTTCTAAACCTTGTTAACATAAATTTATTAATTAATTGATCGTCAGAATCATGATGTTGAACAAACCAAAAACTTCCTTCATTACCAGCATTGAGAAACACTTTAAAAGCCCCCAGTCTTTACTACGGTGTTGTGTGGTTTACAACGACAACTAAAACTGAACACAGCAACCGTGAAAAATCACAGTAATGTAATACAACATGTCTTCCTAGCGAAACAACTCCATCTAAAACGAACATTGAGATCAACAAAATCTCTTCAGCCATCCGCCCGTATCAAATCACAGCAGCCGAATTACACAAGACAACAATCATTAAGGGATGGTGTTACAGTAATGTCTGGTGTAAGAGATAAACTTCCAGTAACGAGATTTCAGATGATTGTGAAAATCGTTAAGCAGCAACGCATCGCATCGATCGAAGTGAAATTTAACTTTCCCCGTTCCACACACATCCACACCTTCCCTGGACTACTGGACGTCCCTGGTTTATTCCCATCATTTGACATTTCCCGGGTATTCGTGCGGGATTGGACAGAGCAAGCACGTAATGAGCGACGTGGAGTGGGGGAGGGGTGTAGTGGGGGTGGAGCGGGGTGGGGGTTGCTTATAAGCGGTGTCACGTGACCGGAAGTTGTTTATGGGAAATCTTCCGTCATATTTCTCGCTCGCCACTGAACCTCATTTTGCAAGAGCAATTTCCCAATAACAAGTTTTTACCGCTCTGACTTCACTGCTCCCACAAAGTCAAACGAAGAATCTAATTTGGTATCCTGTATTTATGTAAGTATATATTCGTTTGTACGTATTTACGGATTATTGTATGAACATATTTACGGATTATTGTATGAACATATTTACGGATTATTGCAAGTACATATTTACGGATTATTGCATGTACATATTTACGGATTATTGCATGTACATATTTACGGATTATTGTACTACGTATCTACGTATTATTGCATGCACGTATCTACGGATAATTTTATTTACGCATATTCTTATCGATGAACATATCAGAGAATAATACAAATACATATTAACGTTTCAATACATAAGTGTGTTTCAGCATATTTTAATAAACACGTATTTGCGTATCTGCTTATGCAAATGCATTTATTTGCATGTGCATGTGTCTACTTATATACTCATGTCCCTCACCTACGGGACACGTTTAATTTTCTACTTATATTAATACCTGACTATGTAGGGTATGGCGAATACACAATAAAATTTTAAATAACGAGTCAGTGGCAGCTAAATATAGAGCTGTGACAGCTTGATTCGACAACTTCAAGCACTCACCAGCATGCTCCTGAAAGAACTGAACGTATGTGGAAGTTCGATGAACCGATTGTAGATGGATGGGATGATGTCCGGATAGGTAGAAAAAGGTGCTTTCTCAGGTTGTTTGGAAGGAGTTGCATGGCTGGAATGATTCTCTGAGTTGTGGCTTCCTCCGACTTCACGTTCGGCGGGTTTGTTTGGTTTATGGGCGTTGCACGATCCGATCGAAGTATTGTTGGCAGGTGTACGCTGTGATGTGTTGTAGTTGCTACAGTTGTTCGTACTGGGAGGGTTCTTTGCGTTCTGCGACGGCGAGTTGCTCGGCATTTGATGGACTTGCGCTTTGACATCGAATTTATGCTCGAGAGATGCTTGCTTGACAGTGCATGTTTGTGGTTTTGTGTTGCTTGTGACGTTTGACGTTTCTGTGACTTGTTGCTGACGCAGTTTGCTCCTGTTGATGAGACCGAGGACAGAAGAAACTCGGTTCGGTTGTTTAATTTCGTCGTCGGATTTCGATTCTCGATTTTTCTGTTGCAGAAAACCGAACAAGTTTTGTTTCGAATCGCTCATTGGAAAGTACACGTTTCTCTTCGACTCGGCCTGGAAGACTCCGGAATCAAAGTGGTTGAAGTGCATGCAAGGCGTTTCATTGGTCAGGTTTTGAGGCACTAAATCAGATGAGTTCTTGGACGAGGCGGGCTTAAAAATATCCGAAATAGGTTTTGGACCGGGAGGTGATTTTGCATTCAAGTCAGGACACTGTGATCTTGTTACGTGTGATGGCGTTGAGTGAGTGGACGGGGCCAGTTTCGAATTTGCCGCCATTTTGGAAATTTTTTCTAAAACTTTGTTAGATATATCAGGAGAGCCATCAGAATTGATTTGATCTTCGCTCGCAGTAGTAGTGTCCGGCATTAAATTCGTTGATAAACTAATTCTGTGTTTTTGATCAAACTTATTTGTTTTCACCGTCTTATTATCGCCGAAGCTATTCCGCGGAGAGTCGGAACGAGATTGCTCTTCATTTTGTGACGCGTCGCTACAATTAGATGAAGTTCTCCGTCTCCTTCCGTCGTTTGGTCTGCACGGGCTGTCGCGGGTCTCGTGACATGGAGTGCCCCCGTTGGCGCTGCTGTTAGTGGTGGTGGTGGTGGTGGTGGTGGTAGTGGTGGCGGCGGCGTGGGATGACGGGCCGCTTTCCCCATGTCTACCGCTACTGTTGAGTCTGTTTTCGTTAGCGCAGTTCTGACTGGCAGTGTTAGAGAGGTGAGGTTTCAAGTGCTTTATGATGAAATTGTTGACGATGTTGTTCTGTGGACGCATTGAGCAGTTCTGATCTTTACTGCTCAAGTCAAATCTGCAATTAGTATCATCACCATCTGTTATATCATCATCGTCGATATCTGTACAGTCATTATCACTGTCTATAAAAGCATCATCATCATCATCGTCATCATCACCATCACCATCACCATCACCATCACCATCACCATCACCATAACCATCACCATCACCATCACCATCACCATCATCATCATCATCATCATCATCATCATCATCATCGTCATCATCGTCATCATCATCATCATCATCGTCGTCACCATCTTCGTCATCATCATTCCTATCTGTATCATAATTCATAATCATTATCATTGCAATCGGCTTCATATGCGTCCCCGTCCCCGTTCAGCAACTTTTTTTATTACAAATGTAAATAAGAACCTGCACGTCACATGACACAAGAGAATATTTAACTGTTTCATTTGTAATGTCCAGCAGGTCACAAACGTATGTGGTCTCACAAACACACACAAAACAGCAACATTTTATACATAAACAAATAAACATGTAAATATGTATAAATAATATATATATATATATATATATATATATATATATATATATATATATATATATATATATATATATATATATATACTCGCACAACACGGTCGCAACACGCCTTTCTAGTGTTTGAATACCACTTCGACACGACACTCAACAAATCCCGCATTACAAAAATTCCATGAAGTTTCATTCTTACGTGGTACCCTTCCTTTGAGATTTCTGTTTGCCAGGTATGAAATTAATGACGAAATCCCAGTGGGAACACGTCACTTTTAAACCGCTGTCAATATCGATGCTTTGCAGCGTTGTTATCATTATCATTATTCTCATCACCATCATCTTCATCGTCATTGTCATCGTCATCGTCACTGCCAACATCATCACCATCACGATCACTGTCATCATCATCGTCATTGTCATCATCATCATCATCATCATCATCATCGTCATCATCATCGTCATCATCATCATCGTCGTCGTCATCGTCATCGTCATCGTCATCGTCATCATCATCGTCATTTTCATTGTCATCATCATCGTCATCGACATCCACATTGTCACAATTAACGACCTTGACATCAGGGCTATAACAGTAATAGTTGTTATCGTGACCATCATTATTTGATCTCGTTACATGTTTGAGCTGGTTTTAAAAAGATTTAAATCCGACATGTTAAATCCGGTGTAGTGTGGAAGTTGCATTTTGTTGCTGTTCTAAAGTTATGCATATTCATGAGGCTCCAATAAAACTTTGTGAGGTTGTGTGGCAGTGATAGATCGATGAAGAAGTGGTAAAAGTGTGTTGAATTGTCGATACTGGGAGTGATGTTGTATAATAAACATGCAAAATTGAATTAAAACGTATGTGCAGGAATTGAATTAGTTCATATAATTAAAAATTGAATAGGTTCATATGATTAAAAATTAAATAAGTTCTTAACTGCATAATTTGAATTGATTCTTATGGGCATAAGAGGAATTTAATTTACACTAGCGAGGTTACACGGCGTTGCCCGGGGTTTTTAGAGGTTTTTCTATCGTTTTTCACTGGGAATTTTCCTAATTCTCATTACATCGATTCCCGCTCCCATGCGATACCTATACAATTTTCAGAGATCGTTCCCATGGAAGCCACGGGAATCCCACGGGAATGGAAACTCTCTCTTTCTCTTTGAAATTTGTCATGATATTACTAGCTGTAAACTCTGCCATCCCTGCGGTTTTACCGAAGAGCTTGTTTTAGTTGTTGCTAGTAAGCGTGGCCACAATGTCGGTAATATTTTGCTCACTTCTTTATATTGTTTAATGGAAAATTCAAGACAGCAATTTTTATTGCGTAGTTGGTTGATTCAATAAAATAGTGTCGTACCCCTGCAATTGCTTTCAATAGTTTGCAGAGACGATGATAACGACAACGATGTGGTTATGGCGTTTAAAGTTAAAGGTCAATCACTACTTTGTTCAAAAGTACGTCTTGACCCAGTCCATGATGTTGCTTTTTTTTGAACCCATGCATGAAAGGCCTTAACGTTCATTACACCAGAAAAACAGAAAAAAGCTTTAGAGTTGGTAACTAGAAAGATGAAGGAGTTGCCTTCTTTGTCACAGATAGACAACCAAAGTTCAAGTACTGAGGTTATTTTGATTGTTTTATAAGCACTAATGAACTGTTGGACATTTGCTGCTATAAAAATTTAAATGATTAAAATCCACATCTGTTTTTTAGCTTTAGGAACCACCATCTAAAAGAATCAGATTTGATGAATATGAGGATTCGTACGATCCTGAAAATGTAGAAATTGAAACAACTAAATTGAGAGAATATGTCAATATGAAAGTTAACATCATTTCTTTTATGTTATGTTATGTTATGTTAACAGGCTGCTTAACTACTAAAATTTTGGAGGGAACACATATTGCTTCTCCATAAGTTGTTTGCTGTGTATACCAGCATCATCCGCAGCTGGACGCCTACTTGAAAAGCGTATGACGTCATTATCGCCTGAAAATGTTAATAGCTTACTATTTTTTAATTGCTCACTAATTTTACATTACTGATTTTTAAAATTAAACTGGGAAATTTGTTTCGATTTTATGCGTACATTGCTTTGCATTTTTAATGAAAAGAAAAACATTGCTGAGCTGTGGGTGCATGGGAATGCAAGGGGTGGGAATTAAGTGCTCGTGAAAAGATGGAAATGGGAACAAAGTAAAATTATGGAAATGGAATGGGAATAACAGCCGTGGGATGGGTGAGATGGGAATTGAAATTTTACGTTTTTCATTTCAAACCGCTACTGGAAATGTTTTTTGAAAATGTGTATTTGTACTGAATCGCAATTTATTGATGCAGTACTAAACAATACCGAATGAACGGCAAACGACACGGGAAGCTGGTGTGCGTATAACGTTGTATGTGCACTGTGCAGTACTGAGTTGCCTGTGCCGTACTAAGTTTCTTTTGAAGTACTGAGTTCCCAGTGGAGTACTGATTTGCCTGTGCAGTACTGAGTTACCTTGCGCAACTGAGTTACCTGGACAGTACTTAAATTTCTGTGCAATACTGGGTTCCCTGTGCAGTATTGAGTTGTCAATAAAAAGAAAAAGATTATTAAAAAATAAGATAAAAGCAAAAAAAACAACTTTTTTTGTTTATCTGTCCTGAAAAATGTTTCTTTCGTAAAGGGGTTTTAATATTTTACCTCTGGGTGGTGGAAGACCATAGCCGGCTGGTTGAATTGTTGGCTGTCAAAGTTAAAACTCTTCTTCTGTAGTTCCATTCATCAAATGGATGTTCAGTCGAACTTCGGTTTGAACTGAAAGGGTCATTTTTGAAAAAGAAAAATCAACCCTACTATACGCGTAATGCTTATACGGGGAGTTCCACGTTGAAATAAAATGAAATTTGCGATGCAGTGAATGTCATGCAAAAATGATTTGTCGTTTCTGAAGCTGTTCAGTTGAGCAGATCCGAGAAAGAGAGTTGAGTTATTATATTTTGATGTTGGTTTCAATAATTTTCTTTCTGTGATATAATGTGATGTTTTGAAGGATTTTTAACGTTTGAAACAATTTGAAAAATTCAATCAAAACAGTGATGATGTGGTTGTCAATCAATGCCAAATCTTAAAAAAACTTCAGTCACCACTGGATTGGAAGACACAGTTTGTATTTTTTTTTCTTATGATGGAAAAATACGACAAAACGCCTCACCCATCCATATGAATTGTTCACATTTGCCAATTAATTTTTGCTGGTAATTATTGCGTTTGCCGATGCATAGATTCAAATATGCGTGATTTATTGCTATCCATTAGCGATTCCAGAACCCCCGAATATGGTTCGCCCCCAGCACGACTAGTAAAGAAAGCCAAAAAAATCTTCTATACACCACAATTTCAATTGATATTTTGTGTTTCTATTAGAAAATCTCTCGCCATTATATAGATATCGATTTCTTGTATGTTTGAGTGTTATTGCATACATATAGCAGACGCTCTCTTTTCATATTTATTTCTGCACTTTTACCACGCTACGGAATGTCCTATAAATAAAAAAAACCCTAAAGATTGGCTCTTTCGTTGGATCTATATAAGTTTCATGCAAACAAACAAGACATTTTATTAAATAAATATTACAAAATTAATGAAAGTTTTATTTCCCGAGTCTCGTGAAATGTTCTGTGTTGATATTTTTAAGGGTCCCGAAACAATTCAAAAATTCCTGCGGTCGATAAATGTAAATAATTCTTACTAAATTACATTTTACATTGAATAAATATTTACTCCATTTATAGATATCTAATTTTGTTTATTGTTTTTGTCATCAATAATTTCAGACAACCATTTTCTCTCAACATTCTGATAATGTGAAAGACTTCGACATTGATCGTAAGCAGTTATACTTAATTATATATTTGGTAATTGCTAATTATGGAGACTACTATCGCTTATAAATAAAATTGAAGGTTATGATTTTATGATAATGATGACGATGATGATGATGGTGATGGTGGTGGTGGTGGTGGTGGTGGTGGTAGCGATGGCGATGACGACGACGAAGACGATGACGATGACGATTACGATGACGATTACGATGACGATGATGATGATGACGATGTTGATGATGATGATGTTTTTGTTGTTGTCTTGAACGAAGAAGAAAAGAACGAAAAAAAAACCAGAAAAAAAAGAAAATGTAGTTTTGTCAATTTAAGCGTTTGGTCGCCTCGAATGCGTTGATATTGTTGTAGATGTTAATGAGAGCCATAGGACAAGACATATACATTGTTCCTCTCTTGTTTCTCTTGTTTATCTTCCCTCTCGTTTCAATGCGAGCCTCAATTCCTACAACAAAAACCAACACGACTCTTCCTCTCTCACCATTCAATGTCACATTCCATTTGTTCCACTTTATATTTCAATGTGGAAAAAAGTTTTCTAAGAAAAATAAATTTAAGAAATTTTTTGAGTGCTACAAGTTTCGATATATATGTACAAATGGACATGTACAGCAACATCATCATCAACATCAACATCATCATAATCATCATTATTGTCATCATCGTAACTGTCATCATCATCTACACAAACTCCACACTATAAAAATCTAATGAAAAATAAAAATTTAGAATTGTATTTAATAATAATAATAATTAATAATAATCAGATAAATGTCGACTTTTCCACTCTCACAAAAGTCACAAACGCCAGCAGGGGTTGTCATTGTGTTGTACAAGACTAAAGAATGAAAAAGTAATACAGCAAGCACATTATCTTATAAATTAAAATTTTATATTCAATATTGAAAAAATAACATGTTTGTTTATCAATAAATACAAAATAATAAACATTAATGTTCCTAAAATAAAAAAAACCTTAGTTGATGTTCATAAAACGCAAAAATAATGCATTGAAGTTTATAAATCGCAAGAAAAAATGCATTGATGTTCATAAAATGCAAAAAAATACATTAATGTTCATAAAGTGCAATAAAAATGCATTGATGTTCATAAAGTGCAATAAAAATGCATTGATGTTCATAAAATGCAAAAAGAATGCAATGATGTTCATAAAATGCAAAAAGAATGCATTGATGTTCGTAAAATCTATAAAAAACGCATTGATGTTCATAAAATGAAGAAAATTACTCCACCCGAAGAAAGTTGCATTTAAATTATTAATGAAGGATTTATGTGTCCATTTCTCACAAGAATTTATTTTCTTAAGCGAAAGTTTGAAACAAGTTTTATAATTAATTTTTTCTCGTTTTCTTCAAAAAGTTTATTTTCAAAAGTGACAGCGGCAGTCTTCAACAACTCATGTTTTATGAAACTGCTTTTAAACTTTCTGAAACGGTGACTGTCAATCAGTCGGTTGGTCAATCAGCCAATCTGTCGGTCACTCATTTAGTTAATTATCATGTCACTGCTTACTACGAGTTCTACGTCATCGAACCACGTGACAACTGACTGAAGTATTTTTAACTTTCATTTTAGTTTCATTTTCACGAGTTTTGAATCTTTTTCTTGAATTGCACGCTTCGTTCACGTATAAATCATTAGTTCTTGAAGGTTTTTTGATGGATCGAAAGACGAGCTACTTTTAGAACTCTTATCAAGTCGAATCCAAGGCGCAGAACTGGTTCTCTCTATCTCTATTTTTCCTTCTCTCTTTCTCTTTTATTTTATTTTATTTTATTTTATTCTCTTCCTCACTCTTTTTTTCTCTCTCTTTTTCTTTTCCCTCTTTCTCTCTATCACTCTGTTATTTTCTTTTTGTTCTGGATACAGGCTGATTCATTAAATCTTGTGAGCAGTTTTATTTGTATATACATACAAATATGACTTTTATTTTGTAAAAAAGCGCTATATAAAAAACCTGTATAATATACATATATACATGATAAACAAAATCTTCTTGTGTAATGAACAACATCAACGACACGAATGGTCGGGTGAGAAAATTATTGGAGAAAACACAAAAAAGCATCGTTCATTTCAGTACTCATTAATAATTAATAATTCAGCCAGGTTTGGATTAATTAGTAACATCCTTGTGATTCTCGTGTGTTTACACTTTCTGGTCTCTCACGAAGTTGTGCCAAATCAGCAATTAAAGAAATGAGAATAAAGAAGTTAAACAAATAAATATCGGAACTTTTATATAAGAATAAATCTTCGATTTGTGATGTGAATTATTATGAACCGATTTGATCCGGTTGCGAGAGTACATATACACACTGTAATCAATAAGAAATGAAACCGATCAAAAGAATTGCATGTCAGCATAATGTTGTCAGTTCACGACAGTGATACAACTGCACGGCGGATCAACAACAACAAAACAAAAACAACAAAAACAACATCATCAACAACAACAAAAACCAAACAACAACAACCAAACAACAAGCCCACCAACCCAGATTTAAAGAAATCAACGACATGTCCGACAACTGGAGGAACTCTCTCTTCCATCATGTTCCTTGTTACTTTGAGTCCTGTCACTGCTGATGCCTGGAACTTCTTGATTCCTGATTGTCAGATGGTGGAAGAGCACGTTTCAGACCAGGAAATGCTTTTCTCATTTTCTATCAATTGAGCAGAAATATTTGTGTACATTTAAATATTATAATCAAGTTTAATATTGGTGTAAGTTTCAATATTATAATCAAGTTTAATATTTGTGTAAATTTATTTTTTTTCAATATTTGTTTATATTAATATTTTTTATTGTTTCTATTAGTTTACAGTTATTATAATACATAAAAGCATTAATGTAATTATAATTTTTTACTACTTGAATTGGGGAAAGTTTCTTTTTTTATCATGTTCTTTAATGTACACCGGCATTAATATAATTATTTACCTATTGTTCTATAAAAGCAAATATAATTACGTACAAAATATGCACTTCAGAAATAGAATGGACAGAAAATAGAAGGATGGCACCAAATGCATGCGTGGTTTGTGTTTATTTATGTGCGTGTGTATGTGTATTTGTGTATGTGCGCATGTGTATGGCTTTATGTGTATAAGTGTATACGTATTAATGTGTGTATGTGTATTTATGCGTGTATGTATGTACGTAGGTGTATGTGAAACATGATGCGGAGTCGCAAGTGGAAATAACTAATCCAGGGGTTGTTCTCTGCTGGAATGTATTTGAACTTTTGCAAGGAAAAAAGGGTCAACCATAATTTCTGGTGGCAGATGGTGCCCCCGACGTTCTGCAAGAAATGAAGTTGTCACCTCTCTACCAACGGCGACTCTGTTATAACAAAAAAATATTTTATTTTAGAGTGAGTGTCACTCCGACATTTATTCAATATTGTTTTAAGTTTTTATTTTTTGTGTGAAAGTAACATTCATCTGTACGTTTTCTGGTCGTTTATATTATATATAAGTGAAGTATGTGAAGATTGAAAGTATAAAAAACTTTCGACTCAATATGGAATGAATAAGTTTTTTATTATAAATTTTTAATCAAGAAAATTAAATAACGTTTCCTTCAAATAAATTAAAAATTGATGATTCATTTCACTGCAGCAAATTTGTAATTTATTATAAACTTTTAAAGTTTTAATTAATTTTATTTAGTTTTTCATTCAAGTTTAGTCCACTCAATATGAAAACTTAATAGAATGTAAAGTTCGGGACGACAAATCAACTCACTAAATTTCAGCTTAATTGGATAACGGGAAGTTAGTTTTTAAGGGTAAAATGGTCCCAATGTGTAGTTCAAGCAAGCAGACAAGGTGAAGTTAATATAAATAATTTAAGAAAGACTACTAAAATTAGATGAATGGTTGAACTTCTGGGGCCATTGAAACATTTACCTACACAACCAGTTTCAGCAAATCCAACTTATATAATTTAACAAATAAAGCTCTTAGCAATAAAAAAAATAATATTTAACCGCTAAAATGCCGACACTTTGACGATCAATAAGACAGAATAAAAGATTTTTATTTGCTATTTGTGTATGTTTGTATATGTGTGTTATGTGTGTATGTTTGTGTTATATATATATATATATATATATATATATATATATGTATATATGTATGTGTGTGTGTGTTATGTGTGTGTGTGTGTGTCAATGTAATCTCGTGCACATGAGAATGATTAAATGTTATGTGCGGTGTGTGTTTCAATTGCAGTGGCTGAAATACAAACATCATCCCAGATGATGCCACGTGAATCCATGAAAAGAAACAATCAAATAAAATATTATTAAGTAAAATATTATTAAATAACTTTTCTCCAAATTAAAAAAAATAATATTTTTTTATTCATACTAATAAAAAAATCTCCGTTAAAAACAATTAATTTAATTCATAATCAGACAATAGAAAGTTATTTCATTATTATGTATTGTTTAACGTCAAGTGGAAATCAATGTTGCCTACCTAAAAATATCCCACATCATTCATTCTATGTTGAGTACTTTATTTAATCATGTTATTTATTTTCGCTTTAATTTTTTTCTCAAGTACTTTACGCCCACTAACTTAATTAAAAAAATTAAAATATTAAAAAGAGTAAAAAATAACGAGAGATTTATAATTATAAATAATATTAATAATCTATATAAATAAAACAGAGGCGGCGATTGAGGGGGGCTGGGGGGTGGGACGGCTTCCCCAAGATTTTTTCCATCAAATAAAAAATATTTTTATTTGTTCATTTATTTAGATTATTTTATAAATGTAGTATTTTTCATGCATTTTGAAATATATCTACTTAGTTATATCATATATCTCTGCTAATATTTTTAATCTTTTAGATACCCTTTGTTACATTAATAATTTAAACGGTTTTTTGTCTGCGTTCAATATTAAACAAAAGTTTTTTTTTATACTTTTGTTTTTAATTAATATGATGTTTTACATGAAAATACAACATACTAGTGTATATTGGCATCGGCACTTGAGTTTGAAGATTCTTTAGGTTGAATTTAAAAAATTATTACCCCCCCTCCCCAAGATTTTGCTGAATCGCCGCCTCTGAAATAAAAGTAAGTCCCTAAGAGTGTTGCTAAGCGCTAAACTCGAGAACGGCTGGACCAAATGCTACGAAATTATAACACAACATGGTACTCATTAAAAAGAAGATGTATATCTATTTTTGAAAAATCGGCTTATTATTTCATTTTTATGAGCAAAAAACTTGACCCGACCATGCTCGACCCACTCGTTAGTCATAATTATACGACCCGACCCGTGGACAACTATGGTCTGTATGTCTGTATGTATGTATGTATGTATGTATGTATGTATGTATGTATGTATGTATGTATGTATGTATGTATGTATGTATGTATGTATGTATGTATGTATGTATGTATGTATGTATGTATGTATGTATGTATGTATGTATGTATGTATGTATGTATGTATGTATGTATGTATGTATGTATGTATGTATGTATGTATGTATGTATGTATGTATGTATGTATGTATGTATGTATGTATGTATGTATGTATGTATGTATGTATGTATGTATGTATGTATGTATGTATGTATGTATGTATGTATGTATGTATGTATGTATGTATGTATGTATGTATGTATGTATGTATGTATGTGTACGTTAGCAATTTTTTATAACGCGGCAGTCAGCAGGGTCAACAGTTGATAAAATTAGTGTGTGCAGGCGTGTAATAAAGATTATTATTAAGCAATTGTGCACTGTCAGTTCTAGAGATAAAAAAAGAAGGTGCTGCGAAAGCAAAATAATATATAATGATATTTTTGAGGGGCTGTCTTTATTTATATATAACGGCAAACACCTTTTACTGAGACCTCCGTTTTCACTGAATGTTCTCCCTCATTGAAAAATATATCAGATTAAAAATTACTCCTGGTCAATCAGATAAAAAAGCGATTGATCATGAAATATATCAGAATACTAAATCGTTGATCAATCAATCTTGTTTAAAATAGAAGAACTCGAAAACATGTATGGGAGATAGTGCGATGCCATTTTAAAATTCGAACTAAAAAAGAAGACCACCGACAACGAATGCAAACTTGTCATGCACGATACTTAACGACGTCTCCCTTGAGATTGAAATGGCATCCTCTGATTGAAAGGGAGTCTTGTGATTGACATTTAGATTGAAAAATGTTCAAGTGTTGTGAATCATTTCTGACAAATGCTTCTTCACATTCGAATGGCGATTTTTTCCGAATATGTGAATCACGTGGGACTCACGTGGAAGTTATGTGGGACGTATATGAAAGTTATGTGGTATATATATATATAAAAGTTATTTGGTTTGTATATGAAAGTTATATGATATGGATATGAAAGTTATGTGGTATAGATATGAAAGTTACGTTGTATGGATATAAAAGTTATGACGGTCGTATATGAAAGTTTAGCAGGACACCTGTAAAATTTATTTGGAACAAACGTGAAATTTATGCGGAACACACACCTCTGAAAATGATGTGGGAAACGTGTACCTAAATGTTATGTGAGACACGTGTTAAATTTATGTTGGACATATAGGAAATTTATGGGGAATTCGGAACACAAATGTACTAAAAGTTATGTGGGATTCAAATGAAACTCACGTGGGAGATATATGATATTTTTCTGGAATACACCACAAATTTATGCGGGACACATAAATATTAATTGTGGTGGGTCTGAAAACATTGTAGAACACATATATAAGATATATTAAATTTATTGGTTTTCAAAAAGAATGCCCTTAATTTTTTGCTTCTGACTTTTATATCCAGATCTCTCTATAAAAGTTAACCATTAAGAAAATTCTCCCCATCATTTGACTCCACACAAATTTCCCGTCGGCTTTTAGCCCTTATGGAAAAAATCTTATTTTTTTGTTCCCAGGAAAACTCTGCCTTTCACTTTTCGCCTCCGAAAAAATTCATTCATAAGAAACTTTTGTGAAAGTTTCCTGCAAGCAGTTTATCTATCTTTAAATTTCAACTCGTTTGCGGCAAATTTTCTTCTTGAATTCGGTCAAGATGTCTCCAACAAATAATTTAAAATAAATTTAATTATTAATTAGCTATTAATTGCAAAAAAACATAAAATTAGACATTGATTGTTTGCACCAGAGAGAGTTCGCTCTCGATTTGTTGCCTTTTTCGAAATGACAACTTCAGCCATCTCTTTATTGTTTCAATAAGTCGTTTGGTTTTCCTGTCCACGTCTTGTCAAATAATAATGATAATAATAATAATAATAATAATAATAATAATAATAATAATAATAATAATAATAATAATAATAATAATAATAATAATAATAATAATAATAATAATAATAATAATATGAACTACAGGATTTCATATCCATGTATGGTGTTTTTTAGAAATTCATCCTTCTGTTCAGTATTTAAATTAAAAATTCATTAAACAAGACCATCTTATGTTTTAATCTGTTCTTAGCAGTGTAATGTATAATAGAATAGTTCTAATTGCTTACTGACACCTGAAATGCGCTTGCATACAAAACTTGCTTTCAAGTCAACCACGCAGCCATGCAAATCACACGCAAATGTTTGCTTATTTTTTATATTAATTTTAAGTAAAAATAGTAAAATCATCTTCAACTTGATATACTATGATTTAATATTTTTCTTAAAATGCTGCAATATAATCAACTATAGATATTAATATTTGTGAAATAACATTTATAAATTTATAATGAAATAATTAATAGTGCTTTCTCGTAGTAAGAAGTAGATGACAAATAAATTTCTTTCTTACGCGGGTTTTTGTTGTAAATAAATGGATGAAGATGCTGTACATCAGGCGAGTGTGTTGGTAAGAAGAAGGATGGAGTTCGATTATATGGGGTGGTTCATCGTATTAATCACTTTTTTTTGTTTGCATTCATTCATTCATTCATCCGTTCAGTGGATTGTTCGTTCGTTCGGTTTTCTGTTCGTTTGCTTGCTTGCTTGTTCGTTCGTTCATTCTTTTGTTCATTTTTCAAACTGTTCACTCATTCAATTTTTTAAAACAAGAACAGTACTATACAATTATTTTTGTAAACACCGATTTTAAGACCTTTATTATACAATGAAAAGTTCAACTCGAAAGTTTCTTACGATTTTCCATTACATTCATTCATTCAATAGCAGTGTACCCGGGGTTTTAGAGGTTTTTCTAATGCTTGTCTCTCCTGCTCGCGTTTACTTCCCCGCTTGTTTTCCTGATCCTGCTTGCTCTCCCGCTCCCGGTCGCTCTCCCGCTCCCAGTCCCTTTCCCGCTCCCAGTCGCTTTCCCGCTCCCAGTCGCTTTCCCGTTTCGGTCGCTTTCATTTTTCCCGCTAGCTCTTTCGATCTTGGTCGCATGGTTGCCCGGGGTTTTAAGAGATTTTTAGAATGCTTGTCTTTTTCGTTCTTGTTTTCTTCTCCGCTCCCGTTCCCGATCACTTTCCCGTTCCTGCTTGCTCTCCCGGTCCGGTCGCTTCCTCGTTTCTGGTCGCTTTCCCGCTCGTTCTTTTGCTCTCAGTTGCTTTTCCGTTCTCGTTACCGCTCATTGATATATATACATACATACATATATATATATATATATATATATATATATATATATATATATATATATATATATATATATATATATATATATATATATATATATATATATATATATATATATATATATATATATATATATATATATATATATATATATATATATATATATATATATATATATAGCGGGGTGTCCGGCGTTGCCCGGGCTTTTTAGAAGTTTTTCTATCGCTTTTCTCTCACGCTCCTGTTTTCTTTCCCGCTTGCTCTCACGCTCCCGGTCGCTTTCCCACTTTTCGACCACCTAGAGCTTTAAAACTTTCAAGATCAGGAAAGCTTCAATTACACACACACACACACACACACACACACACACACACACACACACACACACACACACACACACACACACACACACACACACACACACATATATATATATATATACAGAAAAATACTAACATTGGTGCTCTAATTTAAATTTTTCATATTGTTTTGAGAAATTTCATATTTTTTTCATGTGCCGACACCAAATGTTGTTACTTCTGTTGAAAAAAAGCGTTAAACTTGTGAAATTTCTTACATTTCGGAATAATCCGGAATGAAATGAACATTCCGGAATGCAATGGACATTCCAGAAAAAGAATTTCTACGAAAAAAAATTTCAAATTCACAGCACATATCATGTTTAAAAAATTGGATCTACCTGGAATAAAATGATGCATGGATTGTTATGCAAATTTAATTTTCAGAGTTTTATAAACTGTTTTCCAGAGCTTTTAAATTCATTTAATAGATAATCATTTATTTATTAAAAGTTAATAATTTATTTATTAAAAGTTAATAGCTTATTTATTAATCATTTTGGAAACATAAACTATTTCATATTAACAAATGTAAAATACAAAAAAAAAGAATGTTCTGAGAAAAGTTTATAAAACTAATAACTTCGAAAAATGTATTATCTATTAAACTAAAATTTAGCTTTTACAAGTTTATTTATATTTAATTTTTTGTTTGTTTATATATTTGTTTGGTAATATTTTTTATTAATTATCTGTTTGTATAATTTTCAAAATGTAAAAAGCTTCGATTTCAAAGAAATTTTCAATGAATCTGTAGTCCGGAAGTCTGCGGATTCACGTTTCATTCAAATTCATCAAATAGTAACAAAAAAAATTTAAATTAGTATAAGAAATTCAAAAAGATGGTGGATTATTGATTATTTTTTTTAAATGCATAACCATGTTTTACTACCGATACAGGTAGTTCCTAAACGGGTCAAATTCGACACACATTTGAGCTCAATTTCTCCCAGACGCAATCATTTTTCATAGGATGATTAAATCTTTATTTTTTATAAAACGTTTAGCTTTCGAATGTGTAAATGTTTTTTCTATTATAAAAAATAGCGCTCAAATCCGCAGCAATTGTTTCGTTTGACTTTTTGACACTGTTTCTTTAAATTTACAGAACTTAGAATAATGTAACAATGATAAAACAACCTAATTCGATAAGATTGCTATATATCATGCCAAAACAGTGAAAATTTTAAAATTACACAAAACTTATAGGTTGAACAAAATTAGATTCACGCACACAAAAGTTTGTTTTTTTAATTAATTAAGTAATTAATTAATTTATTGGTTTATTAGTTTATTAAACAGATTTAACATAAAGTAGCGTAATCACTGAACTCAAAAAAATGACTATGAATTTGCAATTTATTTAAACTTTTATTTGATTATTTAAAATTAAAAAAAATATTCTTGAAAATAAAGTTATCTTGACCAGATTTTTTTTACAAGTAAAATCAACAACATTAGAATATCTCTTTTTATTATTTGAAATTTATTTGAAATATTTTATTATCTCTTTTAGGAATTTTAAGAGCTCAAAATTCAAAATAAACTTTATGCACATAAATTATTGTCAGTTTTTGCTTATATAAAATAAAATATGGGATTTGACAGTGGACTTAACCTCGGATATCCATGCCTGACAGCATTCAGCTTTAGTAATTGAAAGAGTCAAGCTTTAGACTCTAATATAACAATTTAGGCTATTCCATATTTAGCCTAAATTCATTCAACCAGATGTTAAAATGATACAGTCGATTTTTTGCCGAAACATCACATATACCGTAATCAATTGCAAACCCTAATTTATAATTTCATTCAACTTCCAAACTAATCTAAACAGAAAACGACTTGAACGTTCTACTCAAAAGTTATTAATTTGGTTTTTCATAACACAGTTGTTAATAAAATAATTAAATCAATTTGATATTAAGAACAATAACAACAATAATAAGAACACGTATCTCAGATATAAATATTTCTTCGGAGACGCCTTCAAACGTACTTGCGCATGCGCAGGTCCGAGAGAATCAATTCCAGGAAAACGACATAAAAGACTTCTCATTTTATGAAATGACCTTTTCACATTTCAAGGTCATTCGAAAATTGATTTTATTTGTTTATATACTAGCGTAGAGTTTCGATTTCAATAATAACTCAGAGTTTCCATAAAATAATATGACCAGTTATTTAATTATTTAAACGTTTTAGATTTTTTTAAATTACATTAATATAAATAGGCTTGCAAAGAAATGATTAAATTGAATAAAACGTTTTCATGAATACTCTTCAAGCTGGCTATCACTTACAGATTAAATAAGATCTCATCTTCGCTCAACAATTGACTTCTTTTGTGAGGATCGAATATTTTTTCGGCACTTATTGGATTAAATAGAATAAAATTTTTCATTTCTAAAAATTATTTCACAGTAAAAGTTTTTCAACTAATTAATAATATTAACAAGTATTAATATTTGTTAAACACAATTATCAAGCCCATTAACGAAGTAGCTATTATATTAAAAAAAAAGAAAATTAATAGATACGTTTGTTTAAGAATTTTCAATAAGATTGAGAAAATTTTTACGTTTTCTAGGGTAAGAAAAATTTTTTTTTTAATTATAATATTCAGTAATTTATCACATGTGGTGTGAAATAACTTAAATGTAATTATACACATGTGGTGTGAAATAACTTATATGTAATTAATCACATGTGGTTTGAAATAATCTATATGTAATTATACACATGTGGTTTGAAATCGAGATAAAAAATAACACGCTAGGGGAGATCAAGAATTAATGTCATTTAATGAGAACTAAATTTCATAATCATTCATGGGGGAAACATATAACTGCATAATTATCAAATGTGATAAAAACCTAGCTTTATAATAATCACATGTGACTAGAACTTACTTTCATAATAATCATGTGTGGAGAGAACCTATTTTCAGATGTAATAAAAACTTAACTTTATAATGTGGCGAGAGCTTTAGTTCATTGTCATATGTCGTGAGATTTTAACTCCTTAATCATCATCACATGCGGTGAGAACTTAACTTTATAATCATCACATGCGGTGAGCATTTATCTTCGTGATTGTCATTTATTTCACGTGGTGTACGTCAAGGAGCAATTTGCCTGCCATCAAATAAAGTCTCATCGATCTTCAAAGATGTAAAAAATATTCTGTGCAATTTTGACTTATAAAATTTACATATATGAACAACTCTCAACCACATACAGTTTATTAAGACTGAACATTTTTTATTATTGATGTAAATAATTTTAAAATAGATGAATTAGAAAGAAAAACCTTTGTTTGTTTATTACTTATTCACTCGTTCTCTACTGCTTTTATTTTCTATTCGCTTTCTCGTTGACTGTGTTTTTGAACGGAAGCCTCAGTGCTTCTTATAATTTTTTTAAAATTTATTTTTATGCACTATAAGAATTGAAAGAATAAAAAATAAATGTATGAACTATTAATATAAAAAGACCATGTTACAGAATTTGTTTGGGAGTTGCACTCGTAACCTCTTGACTTTTCAATAACCTCTCAATTCAGATTAAACTTTTGCCTCGCAACGTTCTAAACAACTCAGAAACTTCAAGTTTATTGAAAAACAAAGCTTTGGACGTTAGTTTTGATTTTTTGCTAATCGCTTCAACTTATTTTTAATCCGCATTTGCTTTTATTGACAGTTACAAATTACCAATAAAATACTGAAGGCTTGCTCTCCAAAAACTCAATGTAAAACCTTTTAAATAAAAATATTTTATGCAAAAACATTTAAAAAACCAAAAAGCAGTTTTGAAATTTCAGCAAACAAGTGATGACTTTAAATTTTTTCATGACGGATATCAATTTCATTGAAGTGGAAAAAGCTCACAAAAGATGGAATTTCATCCATCCGCAGTCATGCCATTTGGGTTTTCATCCATCCATCCGTCCGTCCAGCCATCTACCCACCCACCCACCCACGCATCCACCCATCCATCCGTCCGTCCATCCATCCACCCACCCACACATCCATCCATCCATCCATCCATCCATCCATCCATCCATCCATCCATCCATCCATCCATCCATCCATCCATCCATCCATCCATCCATCCATCCATCCATCCATCCATCCATCCATCCATCCATCCATCCATCCATCCATCCATCCATCCATCCATCCATCCATCCATCCATCCATCCATCCATCCATCCATCCATCCATCCATCCATCCATCCATCCATCCATCCATCCATCCATCCATCCATCCATCCATCCATCCATCCATCCATCCATCCATCCATCCATCCATCCATCCATCCATCCATCCATCCATCCATCCATCCATCCATCCATCCATCCATCCATCCATCCATCCATCCATCCATCCATCCATCCATCCATCCATCCATCCATCCATCCATCCATCCATCCATCCATCCATCCATCCATCCATCCATCCATCCATCCATCCATCCATCCATCCATCCATCCATCCATCCATCCATCCATCCATCCATCCATCCATCCATCCATCCATCCATCCATCCATCCATCCATCCATCCATCCATCCATCCATCCATCCATCCATCCATCCATCCATCCATCCATCCATCCATCCATCCATCCATCCATCCATCCATCCATACATCCATCCATCCATCCATCTATCCATTCACATTACATCCCTCCTCACAGGCACACAAAAACCAATTTCTTTTTTTCAATTCAAGCTCATGATTCATTCTGGAAGGAAGTGACGTCACTCCTGCATGACTTCTTGCTCTGGAGAAGCAAAGTTCAAAATAGAGACTCGTATCACAGAAACATTAAAAATTTTAAACAGCTCATATAGTCAAATAAAACAAAAATTAATTATTAAAAACTAATTATAATTAAAAATACCTACTTATAATGAGGTAGTTTTTTTGACTTTTAAATAATAATCAAATAAAATTCATTTAAATGTCAATAATTAATACATTAAAATGTAAAGAATGTTTTTTGTTTTATAATCGATCACTTTTATTATATTCTTTGACGTTATATAAAGTAAAAAATGATTATTTAGTTATTTCTATACAATGAAGACTGCTCATTTCTTCCAAATAATACCTACATGCAAGCATATTATTTCAAAAATTTCATTGAAATTTCAATAAAAGAAAATATTTTTTAGCACTAGAAGATTGGCACAAGATAAGACTTTCAGGATCTCTATGTGACTGACAATAAGGAATTCTTATCCATAGAGGTCGCTTGAGAATTCAAAGAAGAAGAAAAAGAAGCTTGTTTAATGAGCTGTCGCTGAACATAAAACTTTGGTCTTCAACGAGTCTCTTTGATCATTCAACCTGGTTGCCATTTTTGAATTGAAAACTGATACCGAAATCTTTGACGTTAGAATTAAGTAAAATATTGGAAACTTATAAAAAGTTATTCAAATTTTCTTTTATTTCAATTCGAATAATTAAATAAAATTATGTGTTGTATTTATAAAATACTTTTTTTTATTTTGAAACGTTTTATTTATTGTTACAATATTGTTCAAAATTTCAGAAAACATTAAAGAGATTATTTGTGAACGTGCTTGATGTATACTTGCGAACATTTGCTCGGAAGAAAAATTTATCACGGGCGGGAAATGTTTGAGATGAGTTGAGATGACTCATATCAGCGTGATGTCACACATAGTTCAGCGAAATTTCAAACATCAGAAAACGAAAAAGAGTAAAGACCAAAGTCATGCTTGTTAATATTTTAATTTTTTTTTGTAATGAGAGGAATAAGGTGAGCAAAGTGTAAAATTCAAAACACGTTTTTATAAAATACTTTAAAACTTACAAAATAAATTAAAAACATAAAAGCGCTGCGATCGGAGGAGTGCAAAAGAAAGAGCCCCACGCTTTTAAGTTTATAATTTATTTGGTACTTTAAAGAATTTTATAGAAGCGTCTTTTTATTTATTTTTCTCTTAAGATAAATATAAATAATAAATCTATTTATATATAAAAGAACATGTCCTGACTGATATATCAACGCCGAGCTAAAACGCCTCATCCTAGAATCGTGAAATTTGGAACTTAGATTACTTTTATAACGTAAGCACCCAATAAAGAAGGGTTTTTAGAAATTTTACTCCCGAGGAGATAAAACAGAGATAAACTTTTTTTCTGAAAAACGCATTTCTCAATAACCAAACGCAAAAATGTTTTGAAATTTGGTATCTAGATTCTTTTTAAAAAATAAAAAAAGATACGTATTTCATTAATTTTTTAAAATTTGGTTTCCTGAAATATAGAATGGAAAATAGAGTAATTTGTTTTTTTTTAAATAACTGCTACTCAAAATGGTAAATGTTACAGATGTCAAAAAAATATTTAGTATTTAATTAAGAAATATACGTGTTCTACCAATTTTTGATAATTTTGTTTCCAGGACCTCATATGTGGGGTGAAAAAAGAAATTTGCTTAAAAACTCAAAATCTAAATATATCAATTTGTTGGAATTTAGTATCTAGGTTTTTTAAGATAAAAAATTACGTGTTTCACCATTTTTTGAAAATTTAGTTTTCGTGAGCTCAAACGTAGGGTAGAAAATAAAGTTATATGCTTTTTTCAGAGTTATATGTATTTTCAAAAACTGAAAATACAGTTTTTGTAATTTTAGAAACTAAAAATACAGTTTTTGTAATTTTAGAAACTGAAAATACAACAAATACAGAAATCAGTATTTAGATATTTCTTAAAAAATAATGTTACACATGGTTTACCTTTCTTTTATATTTTGGCTTCCGGGACTACAAATGTAGGGAGGAAAAAAAGATTATTTGCCTAAAAACGTAATAACTGCAAGTGTGAAAACATTATAATTCAGTTGTTAGCAAAAAAAGTTGAATGCTTTAGATCGAACCTGGTTCATGCAAAATAAATTCACCATATTTTATGCAATGACTTCTTTGGAACAATAAATCCAGAATAATGTTTGATATAATCAAATAAACTCTTGCATAATAAGCTTAAGTAAAAATATTTTGGATTTTTAAAACTTCCAGTGTAAAATTGCGTAATAAAAAATGTTTCATTATTTTTAGAAAAATTTGTTTCCGAGCTTTGAAGTTTTGTGCCCGTTAAAAGTGACAGTTTAGCACGAACCTGGCAGGGCCTCAACTTTTGTGCTTAAATAACAAACCAGGCAAGGAATTTTTTTGTCTATAGAATGATCCGGACCCGGTCTCAAAACACCGTGTAAACTCTTGCACATTAAAAAAGTTTCTTGGCCTATTTCACATATCATGGAATACTCAATGAGTTTTATAAATTTTATAAATTATCCTGATTTTAATTATTATTTACAATACTAGAGATAGCCCGTCAAAAATAACGGATTTTTGTAAATCTTATTTATATTATTTTGCGCATTGTACACTTGCGTAATAACTTTTATAACAAGCCTGCGCGCACTAATTTTAATAACTTCTGATTGCTGAACAACCTTGAAGATTGCCGCAACGGCTGAAACCACCGTGGCCGCCGCGTTATGCGAAATTGCTAACATACATACAGACATAGAAAATTATTTATGTACTAGAGATATCCCGTAAGAAACTACGGGTTTTTTAAAAATGCTATTATATATTATTTTGTGATTGCAGTGCCACTTTTTTCATCTTTAGGACTGAGAGTGTGCAATTGCGTAATAACTTGTATTACGCGCCTGGGCGCACTATTTTTGTCAACTGCGGACTGCTGACTAGTGCGGCCGCCGCTTTATGCAAAATTGCTAACATACATACATACATACATACAGACATAGAAAATTATGTATGTATATGTGTATGTATGTATGTATGTATGTATGTATGTATGTATGTATGTATGTATGTATGTATGTATGTATGTATGTATGTATGTATGTATGTATGTATGTATGTATGTATGTATGTATGTATGTATGTATGTATGTATGTTAGTATGTATGTATGTTAGCAATTTCGCATAACGCGGCGGGCGCGGGGGTAAGCAGTTAATAAAATGGGTGCGAATGGGCGTGCAATAAAAGTTATTACACGCAATTGTACACGGTTAGTCCTAAAAATCCAGAACGTTTTTTACCTAAGCTTGTAATGCAGAAACTTATCCGATTACATCAAACATTATGTTGGAATAAGTGTTTAAAAGAAAACATCGCAAAATATTGAAGCTGTCTTTCGAAGGCATGGCGTGAATAAGGGGAGACTTAATAGAAATATTCAAAATCATTCATGGATACTATCAAAAACTTATATAGATCCAACGAAAGAGCCAATCTTCAGAGTTTTTTTTATTTATAGGACATTCCGTAGCGTGGTAAAAGTGCAGAAATAAATATGAAAAGAGAGCGTCTGCTATATGTATGCAATAACACTCGAACATACAAGAAATCGATATCTATCAAAAAGACTGTCCCAGGTCGCATTTTCGCCAATGTCCGACGGTATAAGACAGGGAGACAAATACTATCATCTGATTGGATAGTTTTAAATGACCAGGTCACATACAACCATAGATATCTATCTATATTTGCATACATTATGCTCTTGAAGCTTGCTAATATTTTCGTTTGAAATTTTTTTTATTTTGGTCAATTTAACCTTTACACTTTAGAATGTATAGATTCTATGTATAGAAACAACTATACATAATTTTATGATTAATAATAATTTTTTTATTAAAATTAACATGATTATAGTATCTATGGACTGTAGGCCATAAGTTATTTACAGCTGAAAATTATTGTTTTATACTATTTTAATACTATTGTTTCAATACTATTTTAATACTATTTTAATACTATTGTTTTAATACTATTTTAATACTATTGTTTTAATACTATTTTAATACTATTGTTTTAATACTATTTTAATACTATTATTTTAATACTATTTTAATACTATTGTTTTAATACTATTTTAATACTATTGTTTTAATACTATTTTAATACTATTGTTTTAATACTATTTTTATTGATACTTATAATAATTCTTACAATCATTCTAATATTTGTATGTGCCTTCTATATTGAGCCATTTAGACAAAAAAAGGCCATACACATTTTTGTATCTACTTTGATATAGCTTGTCTCCACAATTATTCTTTTACAACTGCCTTTGCCATATACACCAAATAAAAGCTTGTTGGACCTGTAACATTAAAGACCTTTTGTCATGTTTCTGTTGCAGATAAATAAATAACTCAGCTAATCTGACATGCATATGAAAAAACTAACAAATTTTAGTTACTAACAAAAATTTAGATATTTTTAAACTAATGCAACATTTTTAGGCTTCAAATGTATTATGAGTAACATGACATTTTAGATTAAGATGATTAAAAATCATTAAAAAATTATCAGTTTTATTGATTTCTTTGATTTTAATTGAGAACAACAGTAGAATAACTATTCAGCTTTATTATATTAAAAAATTATCTCAGTTCTTGACTATGAGGCCAATATAAAAAATTAAAACACACTTATTTCTGCACTAATAACTGGGAAGTCAAATAATTAAACAACACTGAATACTGAAATATTGTAAACTCGAGACAATTCATGAATTTATTAAAACAAATAAAGCTAGAGTTTAAACTTTGAAAAAATGTTTTGGACCAAAGTAATGAAGCACAATTTTTCACGCTGTTTTGCTTGTGTGTCGGTTTGCTTAGGTCTTAAAGAAATCAGTGTTACTATGCACTCTTATCACATGCTTGTCCTTAGCATGCTGGCAGAGTAGAATTTGGTTGAAAATATATTATCAATCTCCTGGGAAAGTTTCAGATATGTTCCAACTAGTCCTATTTATCTCCATGAACAACTTAGTTAAGCCATTTCTGCATTAAATAAACAACTAATGAGTTAAATTGCACAGTATCATAATTTTTTTGATTAGAATAACTGTTTGTAATGATATATTTTTTTAGAATAGAAGCCTTTTACATTATTAATTTACTAAAAAAATCAAATTCAATTTGGTAAACTTTTGTCAAAAGTTATTAATTGTCAGTCAATTAATAATTAAAATAGTTTATTTATGTTTCAGTTTATTGACTAGGCTTGGCTTATATGATTGGAAAAACTGCATTTAAAATATTGGTGATCTCTGATTGACAGAATGATAAGTTGAATTTTCTATTCTATTTAACTATTTAGTTACATACATGGAGTGTCGAATAACTTAGTCGCAACTTTGTCAATCTTTATCCACCGGAAAAACCCATAACGGCCAACGACTATAAAATAAACAACATCGGAAAACAAAGCGCGTCTATATATTTGCATAATTTATGTGACTTTCTTAATTCAAAATTATCCAATCAGGTGGCAATATTTATCTTCCTGTCTTATACCGTCGGACATTGGCGAAAATGCTCCCAGGTCTACAGTTAAAAAAAACAACAAGAGGTAATGAACTCAAGTTACAAAAGAAAATGGTCAGAAAAACACTAGAAAATACAGCTTCTGCTTAAGAATATTTGATAAAGGAATCAGCTCCCAAACATTTTGTTGGTGTCAAAGAGTGTGAACGAATTTAAAAATAACATCGATAGGTTGTGGAAAGAGAAAGAATGAATGAATAAAACCGAAGATAGATAGACAAAAAGTCTTAAGATTTTGTCTTATTTAGTTTACTTTACTTTATGAAATTTAGTGATTTTAATTTGATTGAACCAGGTTTGATCCAAAACATTCAACATTTCTTTTATATTGGTGAGAAGGTAGAACAGCCAGATTTTTTAATTTTAACTTTCAATTATTTATTAAAAATCCGTCATTTTTGATGGGGTATTTCTAGTATATACATATTGCTATATGTTTTTATCAACGAATTAGTAGTCCATACCCACTGTTTGACCTGACGGAATAATGAAGTTATTTTAAAGGAGAAAAGACAGGAAAAAGTAAAATCTTTGTTTTTTATTTCTTTTAATAAATGCAAAGAATTATTCATGAAAATAAAAAAATGTGAAGCATATAACAAAATTGTAAAACATTTTCCTAACAGAAAATCTTTGATATGTCAGATGTGGAAGCCATAAAATCCGTTTCCTGCATGATTACGAGCACGTAAAAAACTCAAATGAAATTGATTTTAAAAATGGGAATTTTCTATTTTGGAAATGTTGACCGCCCTGGTGCAAAAAACTGAGAGGTAAAATTTATCTTCTATTCGAGAAAAATCAAATATGCGATGAACAGTCTGATAAATAGACAGATAGCAGAGCCAACGATTGGGTGTACAGTAAGGCGTTAATTGTGTAAACTGATTTAGACCATGGTCACCAAGGATAGTTCGGATAAAAGAATTTTTAGATAGAAAACAATAAGTAAAATTTAAATATGTTTTATTGTTTAAATAAATTATTAGTTTTTTTCATTATAAAATCCATTACTGGCAAACAAACAGCAGGAATATTAAAAACATGACTTCAATGAACTAAAATAAAAAAAAAACAAAAAAACAAGTTCTCGAATAAATATTATTTATTATCGACGTTAAGAATAAATATTAACTATAAGCGACGTTAAGAATAAATATTAATTATTATCAACGTTAAGAATGAATATTAACTATAAGCGACGTTAAGAAAAAATATTAACTATAAGCGACGTTAAGAATAAATAATAATTATAATCGACGTTAAGAATAAATAATAATAATAGACACTCTAAGGTACTTAAAAGTAGAAGGCTTGACGGACGTATGTGAAGATAAATGGATGAAAGACGTACGGACTGATGACAGTTTGGTAGATCTTTTCTTCATGATGAAACAACACATTTCTTCTTAACCTGTGCTTCATAAACAATTCCATGTTACTCCATGTTACTCCATGTTAACCTGTGCTTCATAAACAAATCCATGTTACTCCATGTTACTCCATGTTAACATGTGCTTCATAAACAAATCCATGTTACTCCATGTTACTCCATGTTAACCTGTGCTTCATAAACAAATCCATGTTACTCCATGTTACTCCATGTTAACCTGTGCTTCATAAACAATTCCATGTTACTCCATGTTACTCCATGTTAACCTGTGCTTCATAAACAATTCCATGTTACTCCATGTTACTCCGTCTTCAATCAAAGGATTGCCCAACTATGCATTCGCTTATCGACCAACTTATGGAAAGATTAGTAAGGTATTAAAACTCTCCAATATTTTACAGCGTCCTTTCCACTTCCAATCACTCCTCGTCCTGTCATCTCCTCTCTTGTTCGATAACTGTTTTTCTACCTATCCATTCATTCCATCGTACAACTTGAACCACTTTTTCAACCCACATTGACCAGGGTGGGGCAGTTGAAAATGCGCGCTGAGCATTTTTCACACAACCTCCTGAGAGAAAGAGAAGAAATTTGCATCAAAGTGACACACACCTCCATCTCCTCCTCCACTTTCTTCCTTGGAAATGTAGAATATTTATTATTGCTTTTTCTATTTCTTTTTATTCAATTAGGGAAAAACTAAAAAACTAAAATAATTGCTTAAAATGCTCAAATATTTAAGCTACTAATTAGGTTTAATATATGAATAGTTTAGTAAACTTATAGTTATAATTATAAACGCACTTATTGTATTAGTTCAAAGTTGTTGATAAATTAGTAATATTTAAGTTAGAAGGCAGCATTTTAGTTGTTAAGAAGCTTGAGTTAATTCTTGTAGACTGTAAAAATTGTCAGGAAGAGTTGTTGCAGTTTTATCATTTGCGTCCTTAAGGAAAGGTTGACGCAATTTCGTATGTCAAAAGAATTTTTGGTGCAGCCTTTATACCCGGTTGTTTTTATTCTTTTGCTTTATCTTAAAGTTGTTTTCTTAACAACAAAAATTTTGAAATAAATAAGCAATCCAGTTTAATTGTATGTTAGTTTTCAGTGGTTTGTGATAAGATGAACTAGATTGACCATTTGTATAGAGTAGTTCTTGCATAGGACGAACATGCTTTTACACTTCGTCCGCCTTATTTCTCTCGGGCGGTCATTCAATGGTAGAATTTCTTTCTTAAACAATCATTTATCATCATCACCTGCACCATCATCATCACCACCATCACTACCTTCACTACCACCACCATCTTCATCATCATCATCATCATCACTGTCATTTTATTTGAAACAAACCACCTAAAGTTTTTTTAATTTAATTCAATTAAAAATTCATGTGCAAGTGAATGTTAACAATATTCATTTGAGAAAACAAGTATTTCAAACAATTATTTGCCACTTAAACTATAGTTATAGATCTAAATTATACTTACTTTATAATAAAAGTTCAACCTTGTTATTATACTTATCTTATAACCAATACTTATCTTATAACCAATACAGAGAGATTAACTCAGTAACGTTGAAACATTCTAAAATTTAACTATAAATTAACATTCAAATTAGTTTTATTTTTTACTGAGAAGTAAATTAATTATATTTATTCTGTTCAACAACAGGTCAGCGGTTGGAATAAACATCACAAATGCATACCACAACAACAAATACAAATGCATACCACAACAACAAATACAATTGCATATCACAACAACAAATACAAATGCATACCACAACAACAATTACAAATGCATGCCACAACAAAAAACACAAATGAATGCCACGACAACAAATAAAATTACGCACCCCGACAACAAACACTCCCTTCTTTTCAGCATACGTCACAACATTGTCGTGAATCGAATTTTTTCTGCACCAATTCAAACGAAGAGGTCAGTCTCCAATTGTCCATGCATCGTGAGGCCTGGGACAGTTTTAAGACATCTCTCTCACCTCTGTATCTTATTATCTCTCCTTTTGGAATGTTCATGATGAAGTTGGTGGACTAAAGAAAACCATCACTTACTGTAGGGAAAGATTCAAATCATAAAAATAGATTGGAGCTGAGTTTGTGTGATAAAAATTGTAGATTTTTTTAACAACATTATTTTCTTTGATTAAAACATTTAATGAAGACAAATGTAATTTAAGAATAAAATATTGCGTTTTTTCTTTTTTTCTGTTTTTTTAATTTAACAATTTTAATGTGTTCGTACAAATAACAAATTATTTGGCGACCAATAGTTTACAAGATTTTCACTAAAATACAATAATAAAAATGGCCTTCAGATGTTTTCTCTAGAGAAATAATTCAAAATTACAAATATTCTAAAAATCCACTAAGTCTTAAGAAAATGTGTGTAGGAATATCGCATTTAAAGATGCTATTTTCCATCACGTCAACAAACGAAATCGATTCACAATGCATTAAAACATAACACATTTCTTTTAGTTTTTATCGCTCAATAAATTCCACAATATCAAATGAGAAGACATAAATTTTTCAATTTTAAACGCGCTTTCTTTAGTGGAATTCCTGGGAAATCCTATTTTATAGTTCAGTTCAATTTATTTTTTATTTTACAACTACAATTAATTATAATTAGACGTTTAAAAAAATAAAGACAAGAAACATACACATGTAAATAAAACACCCTTTCACAATCCCACTCATAACCACGCATTAACGTACGAGCCGGGGAGTTTCGGGCAAAAATTCGGGCAAATTGGGCTAAACTCGGGCAAAACAGTTTAAATTTTTTTTATAAATGTCATAAACACTTAAATCTCATAGTTTGACCAGGTGGTCATGTAGATATGAATCAGTAAAAGCCGCGATGGAGCAGTTGCCTAATATCACAACGGCTTTTCTTACTTTGACAGATGATCACGATCCCAAAACGTATATAAGCAGTAGAGTCTTACTGACTGCAATAATGTGACATTGATTTTTTGTCTGGGCTGGTTGGGTTAAAAATAATACTATCAAACACAAATAGTCTCAGCAGATATTTGCAGGGAAAAACTGTCGACGTGATAACAGCCAAGAAAACAGCCACAGACACCAGAGACACTCTCCATCAGTGTAGAAATGAAGACCACCTTGAAAATGTTTGGATCTACACTGATAGACTTGCGCAAAGTGTAAAGACAGTTATCCACGGCACACGATTCTCGTTCAAAGAAGCAAGAGTTGGAAGGAAAAGACAAATTTCTCGTAGAAACCAAGCCCTAGTTGGCAAAGAGCCAGCAACAGACGCTCAACTACTTCAAACTGCCAAAGACTGTCATAGAATATTGACGTAGTATTTTAGTCTGGATAAAGTTATTGGCGAATTAAACTCCCGATTTAGTGGAAACGACCAAAACACGCTGTGCTCACTATAAAAATTGCCTTGCGTAATGGACTTGATCACGACTTGCTTACGACAGAAAAGGTAATCTACACTAAGTTTCTCACTGATCACATTCCTAAAGCAGGTTCACAAGCAGCAGCTGCCGATATTGTCTCAACTCTTTACAACAATAACTTTCATGTTGTTCTATCAGTTTTCAATCAGGTTGCTAATATTTTGGCCGCAATTCCAGCCACATCTTGTTCTGCCAAACGTTCCTTCAGCGCGCTCAGACGCATTAAGACATATTTACGGAGTACAATGGGCCAAACACGTCTGAACAGTGTGGCAGTTTTAAATATTGAACGAAGATATTCTAATATAGTGACCAAATTATTGACATTTTTGCTTCCAAGAAATCCATAAAAATATATTTTTTTGAATGTTTTAATAAAAAAGTACTATTAAAGATTTTTTTTATAAATATACAGACAAAAATAGAATTGATAAAAAGGTAATTTATTATAACGCCTATGTTCATTTATCCCTATTTTTTGAAAACTTCCTGCATTCGGGCAAAAATTATTTCCAGCCCCCCCCTACTTCGATTAGACCCCGTACGCCTATGGTTAAACCACGCATAAACACACTAAAACACACAAGAACACAAACTCATAAGCGCACACAGAAACAAAATACACTTTAAGTTTAACTTTCAGTAGTTTAGAATTTGCGTGAAGAACATGGAGCTGATAATATGCGGTTTGAGAAAATGGAAAGGCTTTAAGTCCAGTACTGTCATGTTACCTACCCTGCTACAATTTATTGTGAGAAAATATTTTTTATTTATCCATATAATAATAATAATAAAAATAATAATAATAATAATAATAATAATAATAATAATAATAATAATAATAATAATAATAATAATAATAATAATAATAATAATAATAATAATAATAATAATAATGATGATGATGATAATAATAATAATAATAATAATAATAATAATAATAATAATAATAATAATAATAATAATAATAATAATAATAATAATAATAATAACAACAACAACAACAACAACAACAACAACAACAATAATAATAATAATAATAATAATAATAATAATAATAATAATAATAATAATAATAATAATAATAATAATAATAATAATAATAATAATAATAATAATAATAATAATAATTATAACAATAATAATAATAATAATAATAATAATAATAATAATAATAATAATAATAATAATAATAATAATAATAATAATAATAATAATAATAATAATAATAATAATAATAATAATAATAATAATAATAATAATAATAATAATAATAATAATAATAATAATAATAATAATAATAATAATAATAATAATAATAATAATAATAATAATAATAATATTAATAATAATAATAAGCCACAAGCTCTGCCAATATTTCATCAATGCTCATTTATTATTTCTTCTAAAGTTTATTAACATTTTACCAATAATATTTAAAATTTTCACTTAAACTTTAAAAGTTTTTTTTAGGTTTTTAATGAAACTTGGCAAATTTGTTTGTCTATTAAAATGATTTCAGCAATTTACCAAACCATTTCAATTCAGTGAATCAACAACCATACCTGCCACAAGAAATATAATTTTTAAGATTACTTATAATACAAATCTGCTGGTTTAATTACTAATAAAATGTTCTTTTTTTAGTTTTGTGTATATCAACATTTTTTAAATTTAAAACAAAAACTATTAGTTTGGCAAAAACAGTTTCAGTATCTTTATTACGTAATAGCTTTCAGTACTGCTAAGACAAGCCATATGAAATTTATCAAATATTTAGCGTAAGCATGACTAATAAAATTATTAATTTTATAAAGTTGTATTTATGAATTTGCATTAATAATCTAAATGTAAAAAAAATGTAAAAATATTTTTCAGACACGCTCATTGGTCAACGATGAAGTCTTTCAGGTGCACCTGTTTTCAATATACAGGTAAACCTGATAGTTGCGAATAAAAAATATGGATGTTTTTTGAATGGTCATTTTCTTATATTTTAAACAAAAATTTGAATTAGTAATTCAAACAAGTCAAAGTTTACTATGTTCTTGTGGTTACTGTTAATGATGATGATGTTGATGATGACGACGACGACGACGACGATGACGATGGCGATGACGACGACTATGATGATGATGATGGTGATGATAAAAGTAAATTTTTCTAGCAGGAATATCCAATGTTTCATCAATAGTATTCGTATTCAAATCGTGGTTCCGAATTGTGGTATAAGCATTTGAAATAAAGCGAGGGATTTGAAGTCAATATGCATTTGTCGAACAAATTGAGGAAAGTTCTAGAAAATTATCTTCTGACACGTTAATGTTTTTATTGAACCATTAGCATATTTGCAACATAAAATTGCGTCCACCCTGCAGAATATGTTGTTATGAACATCAATAAAAGAAAGTACTTCTAAGAGCGGCAGAAATGAAATTCTAAATGCAAAAAACTTTAAAAAAATGTTCTATTTCGTTTTTCAACAAGCAACTCACCGGGAGTAAGAACATGTCAACATAAAAGTCTATTCTTTTCCAACTAAACCAAAACTGTTTAAAATTCAATTCAGAAATCGTCTTTCAACGTTATTTGTTAAAATAATCCACGATAGAAATAGTTATCAGCATCCTTCAACATGTAGACGTTGCAATAGCACAGTTGTAGTCAGATGAGTTAACGGACCGTTAAGAAATCGTAATTATTGTAAATCTCGCCATAAAATATCAACTTATTAATGAGAAAGTAAACAGCGTGCAGAACGAACGCATGGATGAATTGAATGATCAACGCTTTCGACCAAACACTTTCGCGCTTTTTATACTTTCTATTTCTTTCCATGCCATGCATGTACCTTTCCCTGAATGCTTTCATATCGTGTATTTATCCTTCCCTGAATGTTTCCATGCCATGTATGTACCCTTTTCTTGAACGTTTCCATCTATATATATAAAAGAACATGTCCTGACTGACTGACTGACTGACTGACTGACTGACTGACTGACTGACTGACTGACTGACTGACTGACTGACTGACTGACTGACTGACAGATGACTGACTGATAATCAACGCCGAGCTCAAACGCCTCATCCTAGGAACGTGAAATTTGAAACTTATATTACTTTTATAGCGTAAACATCCGCAAAGAAAGAATTTTTGAAAATTTTGCTCCTGAGAGGAAAAAACTGGAAAACAAACGTTTTTCTAAAACAATGTATATCTCGAAAACCAAAAATGAGGAGATTTTGAAATTTGGTATATAGATTCTTTTTGAAAAATAAAAAGATACGTGTTTCACCATTTGTTGAAAATTCGGTTTTCCGGATCTCAAATGTGGGTTGGAAAATTGGGTTATTTGGTTTTTAAAGTGGCTGCTACTCAAAAACTGTGAATGCTACAGGAGTGAAAATTAGTATTTAGTTTCTACTCCAAAAATAATGAAATACGTGTTTTAGCATTTTTTGAAAATTTGGTTTCCAGGACTTCAAATGTGGGGTGGAAAATAGGGTTATTTGTTTTTTAAAGTAACTGCTACTCAAAAACTGTAAATACCACAGATGTAAAAATTATTATTTAGTTTCTATTCTAAAAATAAAGATATACGTGTTTTACCATTTTTTTAAAATTTGGTTTTCAGGACCTCAAATGTGGGGTGGAAAATAAGATTATTTGGTTTTTAATGTAACTGCTACTCGAAAACAGTAGATGCTACAGTAGTAAAAATTAGTATTTGGTTTCTACTCCAGAAATAATGATATACGTGTTTTACCATTTTTTGAAAATTTGGTTTCCAGTTCCAGGACCTCAAATGTGAGGTAGAAAAAAGGTTATTTTATTTTAAAATAACTGCTACTCAAAAACTGTAAGTGCTACAGATGTGAAAAATAGTATTTTGAGGTTTTGTGCCGGTTAAAAGTAAATGAGTTCAGTTTATCACCGGACGGACGGGCCAAGCCGTTATTTCAGGGTCTTCATACGGCCCTGCCCAAACCTCAAATCAAGGTGGAACGGGCCGAGATTTTTAACCAAGTATATAGACATTTTAGTGATTTTAGGGTGTTCAGGCTAAACGTGAAGTCAAGGTGGGACGGGCCGAAGTTTTTCATCAAGTATATAGAACTTCTAGGCCTGTAAAAACGGGCCGGGCCCATATTAGACGGGCCGTGACGGGCCAGGAATTTCGGTTTTTGAAACGGGTTGGGCCAAGTTGTCGACGGGCCGAGCTGAGACCTAAAAAATTGATCCGTGCAGTACTCTACGATGTATGCATGGTTCAAATTCTCAAATTTCATGCGAGCGAAGCCGCTACGGGCACTGCTAGTATTACTATAAATTGTTATTGGAAATTAAGTCGCCATAGTTTTGGGGTTTGTTAAAGCCTGGAGTCGTGGTGGGTGTGTGGAGGGGGTACCTTAAACACCTGTCTTTAGTTATTCAGGAAGACTTTGGCACGATGCGCCTTAGTAGCGAGTTTAAGTAACTCTTTTCAGTAACCTTAAAAAACAACTAACTCTGAACCAAGCTACATGATATCTGATGACGGTTTTGGACATACCTAGTTTTTTTTAGCAATTCAAACAGTTTTAGTTACTGTCAGCAACTACTTGCACAACTGAACGATCATTCAGAGCACTAGGAAGGAGAAAACTGAAGATGCGGTCAACTATGAGAGACGACAGACTTTTGAGTTATGTATAACTAGTAACTAGTTGCCACAACTCCATTGGATAACGGCAAGTTGGTTTTTTAAGTGGTAAAGGGTCTCAACGTATGGCTCAAGCAACCAAGCAAGCAGAAACGGTGAAGTTAATTTAAAGAATTTAAATAGAAAAACATTAACCACAATCTTCTAAACACTCGATATGGGAAGTATGTAAAAATTGAAAAATAAGAAACTTTCGAAGTAATAAGAAAGAAACAAATTTTTAATTATAAATTCCTAAATATAAAAATTAAATATTGTTTTTTTAAATAAACTAAAAATTTATGGTTTATTTCTATGAAAAATTTTAATTTTCACGAAATTTTTAAAGTTTTAATTTAATCTATTCAATAATTCACTCTAATGTTGTTTAATCGATCTGAACGTTTGATAGAATATTCGAAAAGTTATTTTTTAAAAGGTAAAAACAAGCAAACAAGCACGCAAACAAGCAAACACGGTGAAGTTAATATGAAGGATTTAAAAACGTAAACCATTGAGTGGTTAAAGCATAAAAGCAGTTTTGGTATTTTAAAAATTATACCATTCTTTTTATACTTTATTTCCAATATTAGTTATGTCAAGCGATCATGTTAAAAGCTCATCAATCACTTCACCTAAAATCTTGCAAAAAGGGGCACGGGCTATAAAGTTATTATTATTAAATAATACTAAAAATATAGTAGTACGTAGTAATTGTTCAATGTTAAAATTCATCACGTTAATTAACATGCTCACAAAACCGTATGTGACTGCAATGGACAATCTGGTCAGTGACGTCGTTGACTGGCCACAGCCTGCAAAAGAAATTAGTTCTTGTCGTGTGTTATGAGTTGATTGTTGTTCTTAGATAACATTTTAAATAAGTTTGGATCGGAGCTTTAATCGGAATTCCCAATGTGAGCAAGAGCGGGCAAAGTAATCTAGATGTTTATTGTTTTGCCTTTTCAATAACTTCTAAAAAGTGTAACACTCTCAAAATGTGACAACAATAATATGTTTGTTGAAATGTGGACATTTGAGACCACAAAACTATTTTTAAAATCAATAATTCAATTATTCTTTGAATAAAATAATTTTAGTGTTTTTTTTTATAAAACTGTTAATTGCCACTATTTTTAGCACTCTAAAAAATTTAAACCATTACAAATATACAAATATTTATTTTTCAAAAAACAAAAAATTGTAAACAAAAGCAAAAGATAAAAAAAATGGAGACAGATTATAATCATAGAAAGTTCGAGTGAAAAATTAAAATTAAACAATAATAAATCATACTCAGACAACACCTTAATTATTTCAACTGTCTTTGGAGAAAATGTACTGAAACATTTAGACTAAAACACAAATCTACTGCAGAGAAGGTTCCTTCACATCCAGATGAAATAAAAATTATTTTTGGTGCGAGAATAAAAAAAACACAAAATTAACTTCAATTCCTCAAAATTAAGCATACACTTATAGCTTTTACAAGGGCTAAAAATTTGTTCATTTTGGTGTTATTCAACACGTTTATAGTATTTTTAATTCTGTCAAAACCAAATGTTATTTGTTATAAAATATTATTTTGTTTGACAGTTCTTTTAGTTTAATTTATAACTTTCCTAAGCATGTTTTGCCCAATCTGTAGTTTATTGGGTGTTATGAATAAAATAATTTAGCAATTTTTTGTAGAAATAGTTAAAATTTTTAACTAAGTTAAATCTAATTCATATTTTGCAACAAAATTGTATTTTTGATAAATGAAGAAGTTAATTTGGCCTAGAGATAAAAAAAAGAGTAAAACTGGGAGAACTGGAAAAATGGATGGAAAACGATCATTGAGCGCAACAAACGTTGGTCAATGTGTATGAAGATATGTTTTAGTTAATTTTTCAACAAAAACACCACCAAAACACAAATGAACTAAGTGTTCATGATTTTTTTAAGTTTAAAACAACACAAAACAGCTGAATAAAACTTTTTTGAAGCTATTTTTTTTTATTTCACTTTGTGACAACGACGAAAAATTACTTTCAAATGTACAAAAACCTGTTTTCAGTTATTTATGTTTCTCCTACTGTCATCATCGTCAATACACCAACAATTTGGTTTTTATATATATATATATATATATATATATATATATATATATATATATATATATATATATATATATATATATATATATATATATATATATATATATATATAAGTTTACTCATATGAGTGAAATAAAAAAATTATTGCGAAGACTCTGCGCAAAACATTTTAGCACAGAAATAAAAAACTAAAATCTCAGAAAAGAAGATATATATCTCCTCCGTGGATAAACTCGGAAGATTCCAATGCGTCGTATGAATCTGATAATTAATAAAAATGAAACTTAAATTTTTTTTTGGGACATAAAAAGAATTTATTCACGACGTAGAGTTACGACATTAACAAGGCGTTGAATTGTGTTCAATTGCATTTTATGTATGTCCAGCAGCGTCAATGAGAAGAATGTAACAAAATCACTTCCATAAATTCAATAAAATACAACACTGCTCACAAGAGAAACAGAAAACTATACAGAAAAATGTTTATTTTTAATTAAGTTGCATTAACCTAAAATAGTTTACTTAATGTATTTAGTTATCTATTAGTTAATTGAAGATTGAATATAAAGAATGATCCAATTTATAAAATTGTTTTTTTTAATATTGAATTAATTGATAAATTAATTAAAAATTACTTTTTTCTAAATAATTACTAGATAAAACAATAAAGTTGAAAGATTTATCGGGTTATTCAAATATTTCAAAAATATTGTTGAAAATAAATTAAATAGTGTTAAATGAATTCTAATATATATATATATATACTAGCGGGGGCACCCGGCGTTGCCCGGGGTTTTTAGAGGTTTTTCTAATGTTTGTCTCTCTCGCTCCAGTTTCCTTCTCCGCTTTCCCGTTCCCGTCGCGTCCCCGGTCGCTTTTCCGCTCCCGGTCGCTTTCCCGCTCTCGGTCGTTTTCCAGCTCCCGGTCGCTTTCCCGCTCCCGGTTGCTCTCCCGTTCTCGGTCGTTTTCCCTTTCCCGCTCTATCTTTCGCTCTCAGTTGGCTTTCCGTTCCCGTTTTCGTTCAAACATGTGCATATATATATATATATATATATATATATATATATATATATATATATATATATATATATATATATATATATATATATATATATATATATATATATATATATATATATATATATATATATATAAATATATATATATATATATATATATATATATATATATATATATATATATATATATATATATATATATATTTAGTGGTTTACCTAATGCGTTTTGCTCCCGTTTCCTTCCCGCTTGCGCTACCGCTCCCGGTTGTTATCCGTTCCCTGTCGCTTTCCCGCTCATTTTTTGCTCTCAGTTGACCCCCCTAGATCCGATTCTACATACATACATACATACATACATACATACATACATACATACATACATACATACATACATACTTTGAATAAGCATTTAGTGCCGAAATATTGTAAAAAAACACATACATTCATACATACATACATACATACATACATACATACATAAACACACACACAGACACACATACATGCACATACACATACATACATACACACATATATACGCACATACATATATATATATATATATATATATATATATATATATATATATATATATATATATATATATATATATATATATATATATATATATATATATATATAGTTCCCGCTCGCTCACCCGCTCCGCTCATTTTGTGACGGATTTCAAATTTTTTTCTCTATATTTGATTCCCCTCGACTCTCAAGGTTGTGTGAAAATTTCATTACGATCGGATGAATGGTGTAGCAATGCATAAATAACATACCTATATACATACATACATACATACATATATACATACATATATACAAACATTCATTTTTATATATATAGATACATATATATATTAGGTTATGTAAGTATGTAAAGATGTCTTTTATGCCTTGCTACACCATTCATCCAATCCTAACGCAATTTTCACACAAGCTTGAAAAGCTTGAAAAGGTTTTTGCAAAAAAAATTGAAATTTGGCAAAAAATGAGCAGAAAGGGGCCAAAAAAACCTTTCTAGGTCAAAACTGCCTATGTACGACCATCAAAGGTAATTACGTAATAAAATTTTAATTTAGTTTACGTAACAACGTTTGATGGCTTCAAGGAACTTTTAGCCAGTTTCAGCAATTCTATTTTACGTTTTGAAGGAAACGCGGCCGGAAACGGGAAAGCGACCCAGAGCGTAAAAGCGACCAAGAGCGGGAAAGCGACCGTGAACGGGAGACCGAGCGGGAGCGGGGAAGGAAACAGGAGCGAGAGAGACAAACATTAGGGTACCCCCGCTTGTAATTTAAATAAAACAAAAAACAAAAAATGCTTAAATGTGCATGAAATACAAAAATGTGTTGCTCATTAAAATAATAAATTAAATGGGAAATGTAAAGAATTTGTAGATACAAATCTATTTATGACAATGTCGGTCTGTCGGCCTCCTAAAAAAGTCACGTGTGCATAAACCGATCATGGATAAAGAAAGTGCAAATGTTCAAACAATAATCTATTATGATGTTTAAAAAAATGTTAACTAGTTGAAATCAACTTGAACTATGTTGACCTGTGTCTCATTTGTTTCTACGATCTTCCAGCCTGAAACAATTATTACATGATCAACAATCAGAAAACAAATTAAACAATTTAGTTTTGCTAAAAATTTAATTGAAATTTGTTTCATAATTAACACCAATCAAACTTATGATGTAGTTTATTTAGACTTTGCCAAAGCTTTTGACAAAGTGCCTCATCGAAGACTGCGTAAGAAACTTGAAGCAATAGGCATAGAAGGAAAGCTATTAGAATGGATAGGAGGTTGGTTGCTTGATAGAAGACAAAGAGCTGCAATAAATGGGATGAAATCAAAATGGATTAGTGTCACAAGTGGTGTTCCACAAGGATCAGTTTTGGGACCAACCTTATTTTTAGTTTACATCAACGACTTAGACGATGGGATTAAGTCAAGAATTTATAAGTTTGCTGATGACACGAAGCTGTGCAGAGCAATAAAGACTGAGGAGGATGTTGAAGTGCTCAGAGATGACTTGAAAAAATTATATAAATGGTCACAGGACTGGCAGATGTTATTTTATTCAATGTAGAAAGTGCTCTGTCATGCATATGGGCAAGCAAAATCAAAAATGTAGGTATGAGATGAACGGCACAACATTGAAGGAAACAACAGAAGAAAGAGACTTGGGTATTCTGGTGCATAATAGTGCCAAACCATCAATACAATGTGCTAAGGCAACCAATAGAGGGAATCAGGTGCTAGGCATAATTAAAAGAACTATGGTGAGCAGAGACAATGACTTAATTCTAAAACTATAAAAGACACTAGTAAGACCGCATTTGGAATATTGTGTGCAGGTGTGGAGTCCTTCACTTAAACAAGACATTAATATTCTAGAAAGGGTACAGAGGAGAGCTACGAAAATAATTAATGGAATGCATGGTTTAAACTATGAAGAGAGATTGTTGAGGTGTAGGCTGACGACCCTTGAGAGAAGGAGAATAAGAGGAGACTTAATACTAGTGTATAATATATTGAATAATGGTCTTAATCTTGATCCAGGCAAGTTCTTTACTAGAGTTTCCAACAGAAATACAAGAGGTCATCCGATGAAGCTTTACAAAGACAGGACAGGACCTTTGAAGCGGACGTTTTTCACTGCAAGAATCATCAACGATTGGAATAAACTAAAAGAAGATGTTCCAAATGCTCAGACTTTGAATGAATTCAAATCGAAACTTTCTTTATGTAACTTTTAGTTTTTAAAAAAGTAGTGAATATTATACAGTCATTTTTGATTCCTTATTCACTATAATAAAGTTATGTTATGCTTAGATTGTCCTTACTTTCAAAAACAACTTTCAGAGATTTAACATCGGAACATTCATGAACCTCTGTGATTGTTTTGCTTGGAAAACCTTTCTGTAGAGCAAATACAAGACAAGGAACTGTTGTCGAATATCTTGTTTTTACTCCCAGTGAATTAAAATATCCAGCTACGTTAGTATTTGAAAACCAGTTTACATATTCATCACGTCCAAGAAGAATTGTTCCGTTCGGTAAGTTCTTCATTTCACATTGTGTTAATGATACAATGATATTACGTTACAGTTCAAAACAATCATGTAAACAAATTTCTGCAGGAAATCTGAAAATCTCACTTTTATATATTCTTTCAAGTTTTCAAACCATGTATAGGTCTTAAAGACTGAATGAAATTTCCGTGTACAGTTCATTGGATTAAAAACAACAATATTAAATCCAGGTGGAAAATAAAGGTTTTCCGTTTCATAAGGTTTTTCAAAAAACCCTGATTTTGAAGCAACGCCCTCAGAACGTGTAATGTTTAAATGACATACGTCTAAAAACAGAAAAACATTAAATTCTTAAAGGAAGTTTAAAATCGGTTTATTAAAATAATAAGTAATACTTATTGATACAATTTTAGATTTTTTTTTAAATTATTGTAATCTTCAATGGCTTACCTCTATTGGAGTACATGCGACAGTTTGGTTCATTAACAGTGAGCAATTGAGGCAAGGTAGGATATAATTGGCAAACAATTTCAAAATCATCTTTTTCTAAAACTTGCACAGTAGAACAATCCTGCTTGGAGAAACATTCCAGACAGCAAATCAATTCTGATCCATCTCTATTTTCAAGACGAAACTCGTCTAAAACTTCCACATCTGTTGAATTTTTTTGTAAGCAAACTGCTTTTTCATTGAAATGCAGTTCAACAAATGTTTTAATTTCTTGAGAGTTGATTTCAAGTAAGTTGATCAAAACAAACAGCCAAAATAATAACATATTTATCAAAAATGTTGTGAACATCTAAAAAACATATAAGGTTTTCTGTTTGCATGGTGTTAACTATTGAAATATTTATAGTAATTTTTTTTAAATGTTTTGTTACACACAAAAATACATTAATAATGTATTTATTTATTCATTCAATTTACAATTTTTATTTCTCACTGAAAGTAATTAAATAAAATAATTTTTACGACACTGTTGAAGAGTTCCGTTAGCGACATACCAACAAAATTTTCAAACACTTTTGGATTGCAAAGAAAACAATTCATATGATAAAAACAACTGTGTTGATTCTGTTATTTGTACACTTAATTTTTTTGACCACCAGAATCTTAACAAAGGAGCTCGACTTTCAGCTATTGCGCCTAGCGTATTTTACGTTATATTGACAAATGTCTATAAAAATTTATTATAAAAGTTTTTTTTTTAGAATTAGTGTTTAAAATAAATTCAAAATTATTATCTTAAACAGTTTTATTCATTAATTAGTGAAAAATGTTTTTAAATGACTTACTTCTACTCGAATACATACTACAGTTTCTCTTGATAAAAGATTGAGGTAAAGCAGGATATAATTGGCGCGAAATGTTAAAATTTTCATTACTTATAACTTATAACACTCGAACAATTCTGATGATAAAAACATTGGAGACAACGCGACAACTCGTCTTGTCTCGTGATCTCAAAGGTTTTATTTTTTGCAGTTAGGCTGAAATGTCTCTTTATGATGAACACAAGTGGAAAATTTGTAAAGTTTCCACTTTTGTTAGAATGTTCTGAGAACAGACTGGTTTTTCCTAGAAATGCCAACCAACGAGTGTTTTGATGTTTTGAGAGTTGAGCGTGATGATGTTCATCAAAACAATCGGCCACAATGTGAGCATGTTTGATACAAATTATTTTTACACACTTTTACTTAACTTGACTTCTCTGTCTGTCCGTCGTCAAATTTTCCAATCGCTTTTAAACTAACTTACCGATGAGCTAGAGACTTCCAAATTTAAACATATTTCCGAACTGACTAACAATGCATTCTATCAAATCTTTGGATTGATTGGACAAAATTTAATTAAATAATTATTTGTGATATTTTCGTCAAACTATTTATTATCTATGCTATTATGCTCGTTGTTTATTCAACATATATAAATTTCGGATCGATTGGACCACATCAACATCAATGATCATTTGAATAGTGTAAAAATATAAAAGTGTGTTTTTTGCTTCACTTGTTATGTTCTGAAAATCAAAGCAATAGTATTGTTTTTTACTAGTCTTATATTAGCTTGCTTTGTGAGGTTAATACGAATATTCTTCTGTTTGTCCAAAATCTATAAATATATATATACGCTTCCGGTCGCTCTCACGTTCCCGCTTGCTCTCCCGCTTGCTTTCCCGTTCCCGTTTGTATATATATATATATATATATATATATATATATATATATATATATATATATATATATATATATATATATATATATATATATATATATGTGTGTGTGTGTGTGTGTGTGTGTGTGTGTATTCCTGTTCGTTTGTCTGCTTTCCAATGTTTTTTTTTCAAAATAACTGCTTAAATTAATTTAAGAAAATTATTCTAAATAGATCACATTTAATTTGCAATTCTCCCAAATGTACACACAAAAAGTTTCATAAAAATCGGTTCAGCCGTTTCGGAGGAGTTTGGAGTCAAACAATATGACACGAGATTTATATATATAGATTATATTTTATATCTATTATATTTTATTATAAATAACCGGGAGCGGGAAAGCGAACGGGAACGGGAAAGCAACCGGAATCGGGAATGTAACAAGGAGTGGAAAAGCTACCGGGAGCGAGAACGCAACCGGGAGCGGTAGAGCAAGCAGTAACGGGAAAGCGACTGGGAGCGGGAGACCAAGCGGAGACACGCATTAGAAAAACTTCTAAAAACCCCGGGCAACGCCGGTTACCCGACTAGTAATAACAATACAATTTTATTATTATGAATACTAATTATTATATTAATATTAGTGTTTATTATAAATAAAAATAATGATATTTATACTATTGTTAAAATAAGAATAAAATAATAATACAAATAAAATTTGTAATAGGATAATAATTAGAATAATTATCACAAAAATAATTTTTGCTAGAGTTTGAACGGCGCAACCGCCTGCCTTTCATAAAAACCTAGGCTACATAATTATAAAATAATCAAATAATACCCACACTGTTTCCTTGAATCTACCTAATAATTAACAGGTGAGTTTCCACACACACACACACACACACACACACACACACACACACACACACACACACACACACACACACACACACACACACACACACACACACATACATACACACACACAAACACATATACATACATACATACATACATACATACGTACACACACATATACATGTCTATTGTTTTCCCAAACATTTTCACAATAGCCAACAGGTAAGCTCAATACTGTATACTGAACACAAACACATTATTTAGTTTTTAAATGCATAATGATGCAAAAAGATGGGCAAAAAATGTATATCTTGAAAACAAGAAAAATGCATGAGGAGCCAATTTAGTACTAAAACATTGTAAGCTGTGTTAAAATTAAATTAAATTAAAAAAACTAAAATTTGGTTTAAAAAGCAATAACAACCACACTGTTTCCTCGAATCTACCCAAAAATCAACAGGTAAGCTTCCATACACATGTTTATCGTGTGAATATAATGGGTTAGCAAATAATATTTGGTGTCTTAAATAAATCAGTAATACAGAAAAAACGAGAACAGCAACAGAAAGTGAATTCAACCTTCATTGATGTCAGCCAGGCTTTTTGACACCGTCTCTCAGAAATCAAATATTAGAGCGGCGTTAAGACTGGGGACACTTCCACTGTTGTTAAATTACATGACCGATCTGTACGACGGATGCTTTGTCTACATGAAAATGGGGAAACATATCAGCCATAAAATTCCGGTCAACAGAGGGGTAAAGCAGGGTGATAAAATATCACCCCTGTTGTTTAATGCGGTTTAGTACATTATCTGACGTTCGACTCGCTAACTTTGTTTTCAATGACTGCTGCCAATGTACAGATCAGGTCTGCCGTAAGGCGATGGCTTTGGTTACCCAAGGATGTTTTAGTGCCAGTTTATCATGCTCCTCTTGCATCAGGGTCTTTAGGAATTTTGCCGCTGAGAAAGTTGGCTCCAATTACCAGAATACAAAGACTTAACAATCTGGTAATTTAAGCTAAAATGAGCAACGATGTACTTCTGCAAGATGTGCTGAGAACATTTTTCTGTTTGGTCTAAAGTAAAAACGTTTGGGAAACTCAGAACTGGGGTTGATGGAGCACAACAAAAATGAAAGCTGCACACGGCTAGGAAATTATATAAATATGTGGACGGTTATGGACTGTATTCCTTTTCAACGGGAATTTGTTTGAGGGATTGGTTAGTGGATGGAACGGACAGAGCGCCTTTGAATGTTTTTCTAAAATGTATTAAAGCTTGTGCAAGCATCTTTTATAATAACGTTGAAGCACAATGGCTGATACGCCGCGTGATGCAGGTTGCCGAATAACTGAGTCATTGGCCATATGATTCAGATCTGTCCCTTAAGCGATGGATCGAGGCAAAATCACCACGACATCATAGTTTGCAAATCAGTAAAAAACTTTGGAATTCAGCACAAAAACAGAACCACGAATTAGTACAGAGATGGGCTTAAGTATTTCGGACCTCTGTGCTTGGAAAGAAGATCAGTATCTTGTTTGTGATGTATCTATCGTGTCAAATCTTGTAAACTTTAATGAGAAACACGAGAAAAAGGTGAGAAAGTTTTACATTGGAAATGTCCACCCCTGGATGAAAGTAAAACAGTCCAGGTCAGGCTAACGACTTAAAGCTTATATTCACAGCATTCTTGTGCAAATGGGAAAAGGGTGATGGCAGAAAATTCATACAAGTTCTAAAATGAAATTGGCATTGGAACCAGATTGTTGATTCCTATTGTCTCAAATACATATAATATATGAACATTTTTTTAAATGTAGTACGTGGAGGGCTGGGAAAAGACATTAAAAACGGAACAAAGCCATTGTTACATGACGTGGAATAATTGTATGTTATGATGCGATTGCTATTTCTATATCTGTCTCTGCGATCTCTCAAGATTATTTGGGGATATTAAATAATTATGTTGAGTTTTCGAAAACATGTTAGTTTTGCCTCCATCGCAAATGTAGGATTTTAGAAATCTGAAAAAATAAATATTTCAAACAATAGTAGTAGTAGTAACAGAAATTATGTATAATGTTATAAAAAAGCTTACAAAAAAGCTTTCTGAAAAACGAATAACTTATCAAATAATTTATAATTTACAATTTGTAATCATTCACTTGCAAAAAAGTTATTTCTGTATTTTTAAATTAATGCGTTTTCATAATAGTTTTTAAAACATTTTTCACGCCAGGTGTTTCAAAATTGAATTACCAGAAGGTAGGAAATACTGCGGCACTTCCTGTCGCAGATCATAATTTGATCTTATTGTCTGTTTTTTCCTCCTTTCTCCTTCGTCATGGAACTGATTCGTATTAAGAAAATCAGTGCTTATATGAACGTAGTGCTTAATTTGCTAATTTATTACAACAGTCTTCACAAGTTGTGGGTGTTAGTATTTCGTTTTGAAATTTTGTTGATATCCTGTAATAAAGTAACCACACAACTATTTAAAATGTTTAGAATATAAATTTCCGCTAGAGTAAAAACTTCGAAAGAGAAAAAATAACTTCTGTCAGAATTATACAGGTACTATATTATACTACAAATGAACTTACAAAACAATTCTTATTTAAATGTGTTTGGTATTCTATAGTTATTGAATATAACTATTGGTTTTTGACAGATTTATTTATTAAATGGAGATAATTAACGCAGGAGAGCTTGATTAACGATATTAAAAGTGCCAAGCAAATTGTGTGGCATGCTACGTCATAATTTAGTTTTTTATTGTCTCTAAATAATTTATGAGTTATATTCGAATAAAAAACTTATTGGCAGGATGAATTTCATTCCTTGATTTGTCGGAGTAGATTGGTTGAGGTTTTATGCCTTTCAGTAGGTAGGTGTTGTAAATCATATTAATTACAAGATGAATAGATTCTGTCTTGAATAAGTTATAATTCATTAATTTTATAGATTGAAACTAAAATCTGCGTGTATATATATATATATATATATATATATATATATATATATATATATATATATATATATATATATATATATATATATATATATATATATATATATATATATATATATATATATATATTTATATATATATATATATATATAGTTTGAGTTTATTGAACAGAGTAAAAATAAATTAATTAAACACAAATAATTGTTGTGTGAACAATCAATCAGCCCAATTATCATGTTATTTGTAATGGTTTTTCCGCTTTTTGGACTATCCAAAATATTAAAATTAGCAATACAAATTCAAATAAATTACTCTTTTTCTTTAAAAAAATTAAATGTTCAGTATATCAATTTTGTATTTTTTTTAACAAAGATATTGCTTTTAAAGATCTTATTGAATCTGGAATAGTGAAATATTCTTGAGGACCTAAACGTTTTACAGAAAGCAATTTGCTAGTTGTGTGAGCTAATTCTGGAAAAAATTGTTCATTGTTCGTTAGTTATGGTTATGAATGTTAGAAGATTTTGTGAAAAAACTTTCAAATAAGCTTGGTACTAAGAAGCGGTTATAAGATTGGTATTGGCTTATTAGCTAAACACCGTTCGTCCAAATCGACTAAGTCGGAAAAGGACGATAAAGAAAAAAAAATTAGCACCAATAGACTATAGGCAATAACTTTTCGTTATTGGAAATGGTATTGTCAATACTTTAATTGAAAGGTAATGGTTAGGTATCGCTGATACATTTACGGCAAAAATAGTCAATACCCAAGACCAATATTTTTTTAATACTGAAAACTCAAAATTTGTTAACAAATTCAAATAGAGACAACTTATTTTTGTTCGTATTGACACTTGTTTTGCTAACGTATTTCCTTTTTCCGTTTGGTTGTGCTCCACTGAACTCTATATATAAACGGAACGTGCTTAGTCTATTATATGAATTATACATTTTCTAGCTTTTCGCCGCCACTATTTTAGTGTCTTATTTAATCTTTGCAAACCTAGAATTAAAGCAAACACATTTTTATAAATCTTTCTATAAATAAAATTTAATGATATATTTTGTAGAATATTTTCATGTCTCCATCAACAATTGTTATTGATTGGTGGTAATAATTTTCCTGAAAATATTCTGTTACTTTCCTGTGGATGAAACGTTTTTGTAGTTTAATTTTCTAGTTATACTTTTTAGTTGAGCATTGTTATTGGTATGGTCAATACTTTTTCAAGTGTCTATTGGGATTAGTATTGTCTATACAATATCTGGTTATTGTTAACAACCCTGGTACTAAGTTGTTTTCAAGGTTGTACATGAAATCTTCAATACAACTTTACAAATTTTTGAAAGAAAAACCATTTGTTTTTATTGAAATTTTTGATTTGACATATTCGATGTGATTTAGTCAAGTTTGTCAAACATAACTCCAAGGAATTTGCAAGAAGGAACACGATTTAAAAATGAGCCATTGATAAGAATAAAAGAATTTGAAAACTTTTTATGTTTCTGTAATAATTTAACATTTTGAAATGAATTTTTAAATTCCTGAAGCATCGTATATATATATATATTATATATATATATATATATATATATATATATATATATATATATATATATATATATATATATATATATATATATATATATATATATATATATATATATATATATATATATATATATATATATATATATATATATATATATATATATATATATATATATATATAAATATATATATTGTTTGTTTGTTTGTTTTTTTCTTTTCACGCGCCTTTTCCATGACAAGTCTTGCTCGAAGGCGAGAATGGGTACTTGCAGAGGCAGCCATTTATAGGCGCCTACCCTTGTAGCAATGCCAGTAAACTCCTCGCTTAAGGGAGTTACGCTGGTGACGCCGGCGATCGAATGGCGAACGCTCTACCGCTCTGCCACCAGCGCCAGAAGTTGATAGACAGGTACAAGCTTAAGACGTTTGGACAAAAGCTCTTTTAAAATCACACACAATCAAATCAATTTGGTTGAAATAAAACATCTTAATATTTGTTTGCGATGCTTCAGGAAATTCAAAAATCACATCAAAATGTTAAATTATTTATTTTATAACAACCAACTACTCGGTTTCGATTTTTTTAACCATCTTGAGAGATGACTGTAAACAAATGTCACATGAACACAGTTTCAAATAAATTTAATTAATGCACTCTTTAACAAATATAGTTTAAAATATATCTATTTAAAGACGACATAATCTACTCTTCAGCGAAAGACAGGCAGCATGACGCTATCTACAAGATAGAGATAAAATGTGACTAAATCGTTTCAAATATCCGGTACCAAAAAACATTTGGTTTTATTTTTTTTCAACTTTCCTTGAAACTAGAACAAAAAAAGATTAAAAAATCAAATGGAAGTAAGGATGACAATATGAATAATTATAAAGTGAAAGTAATGAGTTCAATGATGAATAATTATGAATGAAAGTAAGGATGACAATGATGAATAATTATAAAGTGAAAGTAATGAGGTCAATGATGAATAATTATAAAGTGAAAGTAATGAGGTCAATGATGAATAATTATGAAGTTAAGGTTTACTTGTTAAATCTTTTATATTAACTTCATTTCAATCAAGCTGATATTTAATGGCTTTTTTGTCGTCGCGGACTTTATGTTCTGTTAAATTTTAAGATTGATTGGACAAACTTTATTTTCCTATTAGCAGCAAAGTGAATTTTTTTCTTGAAAATTTTTTGAAAATTTTAGCTTTTAATTTTTATAATTTTAATTGTAATTTTTTTAATCAACTTCCAAAAACAATGTTTAATCTTATTTTTAGTTATATATTTTTTAAGCAAAAACTTGAAACAAAGTTTTCCAATAATTAACATTTATAAACTAGAAAATATATTTAAATTAAAATACTTTTTTAAATAATTCAGCCAAACTTTCTCGGTGAAAGTTGCAAAACATTTTTCTATAGGCAGCCATATTTCAGCAGGAGTAATCCAACGGATAGAAATTGTAAAATATTATTCCCCGGTCTACATGGACAACTCAAGAGGAAGAAAAACACGCCATTTTTGATGTCATGAATGATGTGTTGGCAGGCGTGTTCACTCCACGCTTCAATTCACACTTATCGTTACTTGCGTTAAAGTTTTAAAAAGGAATTAAGACATTCCTAACTTTTTATCAACGCAAGGATCTACAAGTGTTTGATTATAAAGTAAATTTCCGCACTCGATCCAATGAAAAGAATAATTTATTATAACTTATTATAATTTATAAAATAAGTATTTTTAAAATTTTATAAACTATTTTAAACTGATTATTTGTTTAAATAATATATAATACTTTTCAAAAATTATTTAATTTCAATGTTGCTATGTTTTCAATATTTAAAAAATTAATATTCATAAAAATAAAAATATTCATTAAAGTAAATAAGACATAAATGTTTTAAACGCATAATAAAACGATGCAAATTGTGAAATTGATAAATACAAAGAAATATTTAAATAAAATACTTTTACTAAAAAAAACAACTTTTATGTGGTTTTATAGAATAATTTTATTGAAAAACTTGTATGGGGTTTCACATTTTTGACGTTGTTTCAAAGCCACGCTTTACTAAACGTTGAGCAAGTAGTTTTAAAGAACCAAATAGATATATATAATGGAAAAATATTACTAACGCCCAACGCTATTATCTTCTGAATTAAGCAAAAAGTTTTGATTTAAAAAATTTTGTATTTAGTACACTTAAATATTATTTTTAAGTTTTTAATATATTTATATATAAGCAATGTTTTTTTTTCAAATTTCAGTTTTAAAATTTAAAAATGAAAAACCTAACACAATACTTGAAAATTATAATATTTATTTATTTGTACTTTCGAATTAATTAAGAAGAAATTTTATATTTGTATTTTAAGAAATTAAATGTATATTAGTGTTTGAAATGTTATTCAAAAACTCATGAAATAAAAACTAAAAATTCTTTGATCATAAAACTGTCATGTTGAGCTTAAAACATTTTTCTTAATTATTTTCTGTATAGGTCAAAAAGATATTTATATATTCGTATATTTATATATTTAATTTTTTCTATGTTTTTACATTTTAGATGTGTAAATAGTTTGTAATATCTTAAATTGATTTTTATTCTATATAAATAAAAATAAGTCGCTGTATTGATCACCGCTTAACTCGAGAACTGCTGGACCAAATGCTACAACATTGTAATACAATATGGTACTCTTTAAAGAAAAGGTTTTTTTTTTTTTTTAAATCGGTTCATTATTTCATTTTTTATGAGCAGAAAACTTCCTAGACCAAATGTTAGTATGTACAAACTTCAAAGGTTATTGCGTAACCAAATTTAAATTTAGTTTACCAAAGAAAGTTTAAAGATGGTTTCAAGCAACTTGATTCCATTAAACACTTCCACAAGTATTTATATGATCAACAGTTTTTGTTGAGGACGGATCACGCTGTCTTGAAATGGCTCTTAAACTTTAAAAATCCAAAAGAACAATTAGCCAGGTGGGTCGAACGCTTGTAGTCATACGAAGTTAAAATTCAGCATCGGAAGGGTGAAAAGCATAAAAATGCTGACGCATTGTCACGACGACCATGCAATGCTAAATGTATGAATGTAAGTACTGCATTCAAATGGAGGGGAAGGAAACAAATATTCATTGCTTTCAAGTATGGTTTCAAATCGACGACACTTGGTCAGATGAAGTGATTCAAGATATAGGGCCGATTCTGAGGTAGATAGAAGAAGAAACCTGACTGGCAAGAAATTTTTGAAATGGGTCCTGGTACCAGCGATGAAGGTGTTTGGGACGAGAATTAAAAAGGAGTTAGTGGTATATTTCTATCAATGATTCATTTGTTTGTTTCCTTCTGGTCGACCTGAAGAAATAATGAAATAAGTTTTATTCAGAGATTCGCAAGTGTTTAACTAAGACAAACTCCAATTACAGGTATTGTGGTTTATTTATTTTGGGTTGAGTACTTAACAAATTTATTATCTTCAATAAATAACAAAACTATTCCAGAAGAACCCTTATGTGATTAGCAGTATCGTAACAATATATATTTATATATTATATTCATATGTTTTTATATTTGTGGGAAAATGTATTTATATAATATATATTATTATATAATATATTTATATGTCTTCATATTTAGGTAATTCTGTATTCATATAGTCATGGGTTCTCATGAGAATTGTAGTAGTCTTAAGTAGGCTGGCTATACAAAGACGTCTTATTTAAAAGACAAGTTGTTTCTAGTATTACAAAACATCTAACTAATGAATGTCGCCATCTTTAACAATACAAACAAATAAAAAACGTTGCCAAGACTACCATCCACCTGACGCAAATAAGGAAAAACTGATCACGTGAGAATTGATGGGCACAAATAAAATATCACGTGATATCAAATACAAAAAACTATCTTGAATTGTTCTGTTTTGTAGTATAATTTTTAACCATTATTAAATTTTATTCTTTATTTATAATTATTTTAATTAAATAAATTCGAAAATGTAGATGAGCTTAAAAACTTATGTGGATACTTAAATTTTCAGACGTTGAGACTGCAAAGTTCAAATTATTGTCATTTAAAATACTAAGGTGTAAAACAAATCTGTAACTTTTATTAAATAATCATTAAAAAAAACTAAACAAAACAATAACAAAACCAATAAAAATAGGAATAAAAAAAATGTTTGTTTTTAAAAAAATATGGAATTAAACAGCCTTTCTCATTTTGATGTTTTTTCAAATAAACTTTCACTCAGTGCAATGAATTATAATAAAACATTTTTAGAACGGTTAAGACAAATTCAATTTTTTAAGCGTGTTGACTTTATGGCATTTGTTTGGAACTAAAAGTTAAAACAATTCTCTTTTTTAAATCCTTTATATTATTTTCGATTGTCTGTCTTCCTGTCGGTCACAAACTTTGAGTCTCAAAATTAACTCACTTCCCGTTATCCGATCGAGCTGAACTTTGGCACATCGACTTGGGCTGCGGGACAATTGAATCTATCAAAATTTCAGTTTGATCGGATATTGTATAATTAAGTTTTTCAAAAAATTCAAAAATTCAAAAATTTTTTCAAAAATTCAAATAAAATAAAATAAAAATCTAGGATCGTATATAAAGGATTTATAATAAAAACTTTGTTTTTATGAGTTAGTTTTTTACTTATTAAATGCAAAAAAAAATTATTTCACGCGATTAATTTTAACACAATTTTTTTGTTAAAAATAAACATTTTTTCTAACTATAATCAGATAAAACATCTGTTTTAGACGTAACAATTGTTTGTATTGCAACAAAAGTAAATTGAATCAGATCAAGTTCAACAGAACCACATGGTGTAAATATGAGATTTCTTGAATGGACAAGAGTCGAGTATGAATAAATTCATTTGTATGAATGAACAAACAAATAAGCAAATGAACGAACGAATAAGGGAACGATCGATTAAATGCAGTTCGCTATGTGGTCTCACGTTGTATGATTTAATGATTGAATGTTTCTATGTCTTTATTTTAGTAATTTAGTGCAAAAAATTCAACTCGATTTATGGTTTTAATTTAACCTCGAAGTTTGTTTTCATTTCATTCCATAAGAATGTATTCAAACAGAACTCGCGGTAATTTTTGAATATTTTAAAACAAATACCTTTTTGTAATTGTACACGTACGTGTGTGTGTTTGTGTGTATACGTGTGTGTGTGCGTGTGTGCGTGTGTGTGTGCGTGTGTATGTGTGTATGTGTGTATGTGTGTGTATGTGTGTATGTGTGTATGTGTGTGTACGTGTGTATCTGTGTACGTGTGTATGTGTGTATGTGTGTATGTGTGTATGTGTGTATGTGTGTATGTGTGTATGTGTGTATGTGTGTATGTTTGTATGTATGTGTGTACGTGTGTGTACGTGTGTGACCGATAGATGGATAGATGGACGGGTGGACGAATGAACGGATTGAAGGATGGATGGCAAAAACATGTATAGAAAGAAACTTGTATATGTGAAATGATGAGGGTTGATTAAACAGGATTTTTATTTAAAAATGATTTTTATCATAATGTTGAACATAAATCATGAATTATAAATTTTTCTGAGATAAAATGACTTTTCAAATTATACAAAAATGATAAATGATTTTTTATTCTTCAAATAAATTTACTGATTTTCTCTAATGGCTTAAAATTATTTTATAGTGGAGAAGATAAAACATAAAAATGGTTGAAGTCCTGTTCATAGTTGAAGATTTATAAATATTTTAACTCAAAGACAACAAATGTTCTGTTTGGTTATATTTCGACATAAAACCACAAAGTGTCATAATAATACAACGTTGTTATTGAACGTAACGGTGATTAAATTTTGATCGTGATCTTATTTGTTATATCAAAAATCGTGGTGATGACAGCGATGATAGTAGTTAAGATACAAATAACCACGACAATTGTGGTTAAGAAGATATTAAAAACAGTTTATCATATGATAATAAAAACTACGATAATAATGCTTAGATGAAAATGATGAAGATCAAACAGCGCATGTGATATCAACTCCCATGAAAGTGACAAATCTACGTCATTGTAGTGAATTTATGATAAACTGTCGCTTCACGTGATTTATTAAAGATTCCGTTATGCAGTTGTTTTTTGTTGTTGTTCGAGTGAGCGTGGCCACGTGGCCTCTTTTTGTGATGATGTTGCATGTGTTTTTTTTTGGTGTCAGAAAGATGAAAAAAAATCCTTCTTGAGCCCATCTGAGTTTTTTAATGTATAATGTGCTGTGATCGAGGATGGTGGTAGTTGTTCTTGTTGTGCTTGTTGTTTTAGCTGCTTGGGACGTTGATTTAATTTGAGATTTATTTTTTAATGAAGGCTGTATAAAGAACATTTTCTGTAGAAACAAAATGTGTAAAAAAATTGGACATGGTGTAAGGAGCAATAATAGAGGAAAAAACTGAAGCCTTACGAAGACTTCCAGATAAAACGTTTTTGTAGATTTTTGCAACTTTAACATTTTTTAAAAAGTTGCAACTTGTTATTTAACAAAATCTTGTAGTGTCACTGTCAAGGAAATGAAGATAAATTTATTTTTTTCATACAACAACATGTCGTCCATGGTAATTCTAGGAAAATAACTTTTTCAAGATAAATAAAAATTACTTAGACTAGGATGAATGATGGATGTTGACAATCTCAAAACTTTAAAATTCACTGGAAATGAAATGCGCTTTGAATCATAAACAACAACAGCAACAACGAACAGAAAACTGCAACAATCTTAGAATATCATGACTTTTTTATCTTTATTGATGTCTCATTTTTATTAAAAGTGTCTAAATAATGACTTATATCTCACTGCTGAGCAGTTTAATAAAGAATATTTGTGTGTCAAAACTCGTTTTCAGCTTTCTTTGCTGAAAGTCTTTAGAAGAAGAACCTCTACATGCTCAACGTTTCGTTCCTTAAAATTCTTTACGCTTTGAAAGAGAGAGATGGGCCAAGCCCTTATCAAGTGGGCGCTGCTCGACGAGAAAACGTACCAACTTCAACTTCGGTAAACTTTTTTAACGTTCATTAAAAACGATATCTGAAAAATTATCTAAAAGCGTGATTTAACAAATAAGATATATCAAAAAATCATGCTTTAACAAATCGAAATCCAAGACGGAAACTTTCACATGGCACTTTCAAATTGCCAAAACGCTCATTGTTCCAAATAACAAAAATTGTAGTTAAGCCATTTTATCTTTGTTTTCTTTTTTTGTAAGTGAAAATCCAAAAAGATGCAGTTTTAACTGTCTCAGAAATTTGATTGACGGCACAATCCAAATAAATTAGGTAGCTTCAACATTGAATTACTGGCACTCTTACCCAGTTTATTTTATATCCGCTGAATACGGGCTTTACTAGAATGCAGTTTGCCGGTACTAAGAAACTGTATACATTTGACTAATTTATTCTGACTGAGTTATTCTGAATTTTTAGTTTTTGATAAGTGATGTGAATGTTCATGATTGAACTGAACTTGAACGTAGTTATAGCGGGAGCCAATCAACGGGCCCAGTTTGAATGTACGGACAAATCAAAACGAAATTGCTGACGTGGGAATTATTTTGATGGCGTTTTGTTTGAGTTTACGGATGGAGAGTCGTGTGGAAATTTTCCGGAAATTTTAGTGGAGAAAGTTTCCACTTGCTGAAAATTTTAAAAAATTTAATTTTATTAATAATGAAGTTAGTTTAGTTTAATTTAATTATATGATTGTTTTTAGTTATGTATCAAGCCATTTATTAAATCATGAGTCATGTAGCCTCAATACAATTTTTTCTGACATTCAGCATTGCTGCAGATGAACAATCTGTTGATTTAAAATAAAAAATAAAAAAATTGACTGGGTAAGGCCACCAAATTAACAAAAGGGGTATAAAATTTAAAGACTCAAAAATTGTCAGAAACAACTTAAACAAGTAAAGGAAAAAACGAGTTTTTTAACACAAACTTTAAATTTAAATACACTCGATTTAGAAATACAAAAGATGTTTAAATTAAGTTTTTTTAATTGAATCATGTATTGTCATCCAATATAAAGCTATGCTAAAAGTTTCATTTTCCTAGCTAGTCAAAAAGATGGTTAAATTTTACTTGCAAGATTAGCGTACAGAGAAAACCACACACACACACAAACAGAGATTGTAACCTAAAAAAAGTTTGTAAAAAAGTTTGTAAAAATGCACCTGTTTATTTCACTATAAAGATGAAAATATAAAAAAAGGTAGATTTGTTTTTTAATATATTATCATTTTTTTTTGTATCTAAAAGTTATTTCAAAAATTATGACTTTCTAAAATATTTAATTACATTATTTCGATGCATTCAGCAAAGTTAATAGACTTTTATTACCAACTAGTGGGGTTACCCGGCATCGCCCGGGGTTCTTAGAGGTTTTCATATCGTTTTTCTTTCTCTCGCTTTTTTACTTTCTCGCTTTCTTTTCTTGCCTACTAAATCTAACATGCAAAAAAAAGTATGATTCATTTGCCATTTTAATTTTTCAATGTGCTCCATCTTCTTCAACTTTTCCAATTTTATTTTTTTATTATGGCTGAACTGATAATTGATATGCATAATTATTTTCAAAAAAACGTTTTTAATTACTTTTTTGGTTAAATTGAAAATAATATTATATAGTAATTAAAAGCGTCTGTTGTAAAAATAAGTTTTTTTTGTTTTTAATTCTTGTTTCTAAAAAAAATTTAGTTAATTGCAAGATAAACTATAAAAGTTTACAAAAATCACTTAACTGGAAGAAAGTCAGCACTCATAACATCGCTTAAATTTTTTTAATATTTTTGACGTTGCTTTTGGAAAAACATCTATGTTAATAGATTCAGTAAACACAGTATCAACACACTCAGTAAACACAATAAAATATCAACACACTCAGTAATCGTCCCACAAAATTAGAGAAAAAAATAATTAAGCAAGTACACTTAGTTTATACAGTTCTAGTTTTCTTTCTCTTTCTTTTCGCTGTCTTGCAATTTTGTTACATCACTTTTTTCGTATTAGTAAGCAGGTGAGCAAACAACAAAATCACATCCGCACTCTCCACAATCAATCGCTACATTCTTATTTTAAAGTTTGAAACCAGTTACCGCATTTTTATTACCAATTCTAACTATAATATCTTTGTTTTGGGATTCGCAAGTTTGGAAAAATAATTACCAATAACCCTGTCTGTATCGTTATCATGTGTGATATCGTCAATGGACAACAATGGACAACAATGGACGACATCATTTCTACGATTTTGTTTCACATCATATTCTTTTGGTTTTTTTCAACAATTTCATCGATCTTATAACCAATATTGTATGGAACAAGACTTTAGATTTTTTATTTTTAAAGTTTAGTTTTTAAAGCAAACAAAGTAAAATTAATCTCGGTAGGTGAAGATCATCTATAGCGGTGGATAAAAATTAAACTAACTTTTCAAAACTTGACTATCATAGACACACACACACACACACACACACACATTAATATAATAGTAGACCACGTCACTGCCTGTTTAATGATTCTGTAACGCATATATATATATATATATGTATGTGTATATATGTATGTAAGTATATATATATATATATATGTATGTGTATATATGTATGTAAGTATATATATATATATATATATATATATATATATATATATATATATATATATATATATATATATATATATATATATATATATATATATATATATATATATATATATATATATATATATATATATATATATATATATATATATATATATATATATGTGCGTTACAGAATCATTAAACAGGCAGTGACGTGGTCTACTATTATATTAATGTGTGTGTGTGTGTGTGTGTGTGTCTATATATATATTAGTTTTGTTTTTCCTATTATTTAAGTTCAGCTTTTAATAATAATTGAAAAACAAAGTATATTTTTTTAAACAAAATGTCTCTTAATATGAATGACAACGAAGATCCTGTGTCGAGAAAACGGCGTCTAGCTAAAGAAAGGCAACAGAGATATCGCGCAAGACAAACTCCACAATCAAAAGCAAAAATTCGAGTTTTAGATGCAGAAGCTCATCAACAACGCACTGCACAAATGTCTGTTGAGGAATTGCAAATTTTTCATGCTTCTCATGCCGCATCACAACAACGATATGTCTATCGACTTACTCCTCAACATCTAGAAGCTTTTCACACTTCCATTGCTGCCTCACAACGTCATCGAATTGAGCAAATGTCTCCCCATGAATTGCAGTTACATCGAGAAACCAATGCTGACAAGGAAGGCCATCGATTTTGCAAATGTCTCCCAATGAATTGCAACTACATCGAGAAACCAAAGCTGCCTCGCAACGCCATCGAGTTGAACAAATGTCTCCCAATGAATTGCAGCTACATCGAGCTGCTAATGCGATCTCCCAACGTTTAGCACGAGATCGTGCGGGTGAGGCAGTTTGTAACGAAGCAATTAACTTCAACGAAACTCAATTCGATCAACATGATTGTGGTGGATTTGATGTTTTATGTACTTCATGTCGATCAAGAAATTTTGCTGCAGAGCAACCATCAGATGGACTATTCACTTCATGTTGTCGAAAAGGCAAAGTAATGTTGCCAAAACCAATTGACATTCACGGTAATACACTTGAGTATCCCGATTTTCTTAAAAGCCTCATGTCAGACACGGCCAATCCAGATACACAAAATTTTCGACAACATATTCGATCATACAACAGCGCAGTTTCTTTCGCTTCCATGGGCGCACAAATTTTTGATTTGCCTGGCAGAGAACCTTATGTTTTTAAAATTCATGGAACAATTTACCATCGAACCTCTCATTTACTGTCACCTGCCGGCCAAGCGCCACAATTTGCGCAAATTTAAGTACTTGATAGTACACAAGCCACAGAAGTACGTCAAGAAAATGAAGCAAATCAAAATTGTCGTCCTGATATTTTAGATAAAATAGATCGCTTCTTCCGTGAACACAATAGACTAGCCCAAAGCTATCAATTGATGCGAAATATAGAAAATCAAGAAGCTGAACAAGCCATAGCAGCAGGAGAGCAAATTCCAATCATCAAAAGAGATCGACAGTCAGACAGCGACGATACAATGCACCGACAAGTAATGCCATGATTTTTGTGAATGAAGACGGAGAGCCACCATTTGATAATAACGGTAGCCGTATTTTAAAACTTCCGTCATTTTTGACGGGCTATCTCTAGTATATATATATATATATATATATATATATATATATATATATATATATATATATATATATATATATATATATATATATATATATATATATATATATATTCCCGCAAGCAAGTTTCATTGAACTTTGTCGCCCATTTTGCATTCAACAGTTTCTTGTATAAACCTTGCAAAACAACAATATCTTTCCTTTCTGAAACTACACCAAGCAACGTTTTAAAATCTTTATTTTTTCCAGCTGACTGGCCAGTTTCGGTTAATTTAACCATCTTCAGAGCTTCATTTATAATAATAAAACGGTATATATTAAAATTGAAAAAACACTTTCTCAAACTTATAATAATAAAGTTAATTAAACAGCAGTTAGTTTGTTTTCAATACATGCAGAATTAGACGTAAAATCAATAAAAGTAGCCGAGTATTAATAAACACGCTTCCAGTGAGTAAACAAGTGTCGACGCGTTCAGCCAAAGTCTCACTAAAATACAAATTAAGTACACAACCAGCCAGCCACACAGCTGATTTCAAGCTCACTTTTCCCGTAGTTTTTGTTTTCTGCTTTCTTCTTTTTATATTAATGTTTGGATTGCAAAGTAAATGTTCAAACACCGCAGGTGTCTCAGCCTCACCTGCCCTATTAATCAAAACATTCTCAATTTCTCCGATTAGTGTAGTTCCACAATTTTTAGCCGCATCGCCATCAACCTCGACTTCACTACCTTCACAGTTACAGAAAACATCTTCATCGTATATATATATATATATATATATATATATATATATATATATATATATATATATATATATATATATATATATATATATATATATATATTATATATATATCAAGTTCCAAACCTGGAGATAAAAGATAAGAGAAGTAAAAAAATCAAACTATGAACCATAACAGGAAATACTTCGGTATTCCAAACATCCTGCTATTTGCGTCTTGGTGTAAAAGACTATAAACTATTAAAGAATTACTACTTGTATTTTTTTCTATCTTAAAACTATTTTTAATAAAAAAAAATGTTTTTAAGTGTTTTCTTTAATTTCCGAATTTGATAGTGATGGACATTGACATATGTAAAGCTGTGGCGTGAAAGGCGCGTTGTGAGCGATCCAATTGTGAGCGGATCAAATTCTGGAGCGGACATGATAGATGTTTCTCATTCGTAAATTAATTGTACTTACTTGGACTTCTTTTTTGGTTTTTTACTTGCTGCTTTGCTGCTCTCCGCTTAAACAAAAATTAGAAGGAAACTTTTTTCAAATATGCATGTACTTTAAAAAAATTAATTGAAATTAGATTGTGTGTACCTTAAAAATCCGCAGATAAATAAAATATAAATAAATTATATATCACATAAATAAAATCCTTGTTAAATAAAACAGAAGTCGGCTAATAACTAAATCCCGTGTTTTCGTTTTGTCTAATTGATGTTTTTACTCAGCAATTTACAAAAAAAAAGAAAAACAGTAGACATAAAATAGAAACTAGTCTTCAAAAATTATTCACAGGAATTCATTTTGATAGTCGACAAAGAAATTAATTTCTGAAAAGTAAAACCACGTGAAAAAATATACCTGCTCATAATTCAAATATATTTTTTTATGAATTTCATGTCACCCTCTCATACGTACGATCCGGTTTGTTGAGAAGTACTACCAGTACTTACAATAACAGCATTATATACGTATAATCGGTCAACGACATTTTATCCACAATATTTTGTTCGTGGCTTTTTATTCGTGACGTTTTGTCTGCGACAGATTGACTTCACATTTTGTCCGCGACATGTTATTTAACAGTAATGTAGCGGACAAAATGTCATGACAAAATTTCACGGACAAAATGTCACGGACAAACTTCACGGACAAAATGTCACGACATAATGTCACGGACAAAATGTCACGGACAAAATGCCACGGACAAAATGTCACGGACAAAATGTCACGGACAAAATATCACGGACAAAATGTCACGGACAAAATGTCACGGACAAAATGTCACGGACAAAATGTCACAAGCAAATTGTCTCGGACAAAATGACATTTTGTTCAGCCACCATAAACGGGATCTACGACCGGTAAATATTAAAGGTTAGAGTACTGTGCGGACTGATTTTTTGCGGCCCGAGACGGCATGTCGGAAATAAGCCCGGGCTGACCCGTATAATTTGGTCCCGGCCCGTTTTTATAAGCCTAAAATACCTATATTCAGCCAAAATGTCGGCCCGGCCCAGCCAAGCCCGTTTCAAAACCCGAAAAATCACTATCCGGCCTGACTGGTACAGTACTCGATTAGGGGACATATGAATTAGAGAGTAAACAGTTTTTAACAAAAATTATAATTTGTCATTAGTGTTTTATTTGAAAAAACGAATTATTAAAATTCTCAATTTAACAAAAAAGTTTTGATTTTAAAATAATGTTACCTGAGATTTTTCCAATATATGCAGGACAAATGATGAATGCACGACCACGTAGCTATATAGCACAGGGCTTATAAAAGTTATGAACTAACTTGAATTTACGACAACATGTAATTTGTATTTATTTTTCTTGAATTTATTGGCAAAAATAGACGAAATATTCATGTCATCTATATATGTGGCACTTCCCACTGCAACAAGCCATGCATAAAATTGCAATCTTCAAATGCAGACCACACGCGACGAGTTTCAGAGGATGTCAAAACTTTTTCTAACAGAGCACGTCTCCTTCTGTTACGCATGAATGAATTTCACAACGGGCAGATGCCTGAAGGGAATTGGAAGACATTTATGAATCGGTAGGTGGTTTATTTTTTCAAATTTTAAAACTATATTTTATTAAAAAAATTCATTGCGTTGTTTTTAGATTTTTAAACTTCTCAATGCTAGCAAAGTATATAAATGTATACATGGTTTTTTGCTATTTTATTACGTCTTAAAACACCTGGTGTAAAGGACTATAAACTATTATAAAAAAAAAACTATTTTATTACAGTTGGGTTCGAATCGGTGTCGCTATGTTTTCTTTTCAATTCCATCAGCTTCCCGCGTGTTTTCTCTCAAACCACCAAATATTTTTGAGATAATTTTTTGAGTTTATTTAATACTACCGGGAAAACAGCTTTTGTTTTGTTTTAAAATTTTGGACCCTTTTACGTTTAACCCTATGACACACCAATGGACCCTAGCGGTAATATAACCGTACATAACTGTGATGTTACCGCCGCAAAAATTATGAAATATTTAGAATGCCTCGTTATACACTTCCCTTCACATTGGAAAACATTTTGGTGATTTGCAATTTCCGGTATAATTGGAAAAAATTAAAAATTTGCTCAAGAGTTTATTTTAAATACGTAAATGGACCTAGGCCGTACTCTTGTAATCTTTGAAGCTATTTATGTGTTTAAAACATACCTAACAACGCTGAAATGTATGGAATTAAAATTTTCGGGACATGTGATAGTAGTACGTTTTTTTCTCTCACGGGTGAAGTATATGTTGGTCGACAACCGGGCGCTGCACAGAACAGCAACAACGTAATGGATCTAGTGAAAAAACTTGTCCACCCATGGCAGAATTTGGATCGAAACGTAACGATGGACAATTATTTTACTTTTGTAGAACTGGCGTTGATTTATTCACAGTTGGAAACATAGTTTTTGAGACCAAGAAGAAAAATCGCCGAGATAATCCAAATAAACTACTGCTTTTTAGTCATCTGAAAGTGCAGTATTTCCCTATAATTTGCTTCGGCCAACAATTGACCCTGACAAGTTACGTTCCCAAAAAAAGACACGCGGTAATACTTCTATCCAGCATGCATCAGAACTCCACTGTCGATGACAATAACAACAAGGAACCTGAGAAAATATCGTACTGAAATACCACCAAACTGGCGTCAATAACTTGGACCACCTCGCTGTCAATACACTTACAAACGCAAAAAACGACGGTGGCCTAAAACTATTATCTATTTCATTCTCAATTGACCGATATTTTATTTAATCTGTTTTGTAATAAGGTAATTAATAGTTTTATTGTTCAACATAACGATTTGCTATAATTTTTGCAATCATATGATTTTTGGGATCCAATGGACCCCATGTGTTGAAATGAGTTGGTCATTAATGTATGTCAGGGCTAAAATATTAACTTCCCGTTATCCAATCAAACTGAAATTTGGTGGATACATTTTCCGCCAAGGACTTTACATTCAATCAATTTTTTTAAATCGATTAGACAAAAATTGAATTAAATTAAATTAAACTTTTAAAATATTAAAAAAAAAATTACACTGACACTTACGCTAACAGGCAAATGAATCAAATGGTGTTCTTACATTCATTAAAAGATAATTTATACGGGTTTTTTACCTTGACCCGACTTCAATCTGACTCGACCCGACCCCACCTACTTACGTGTCAAAACCCCACCCGTTTACATGGAAAAAATGTTTGCTCAGTCGAAAGAATTTAATAAAGTAATTTTTAAAAGCACTCATGTTGTGGTCTCTGAGATTCATTAGTCAACTAAAATCAGAAGTTATAATTAGCTTCGCTAGACGTACCTACATATTTGAAATTTGTATACGGATGTGGTTATAGACCACTTTAATGACTCTAATATTTAACAACAACACACAACAAACCCATAAAGAACAGGACATAACGTAATGAATTCTTGTATACAATTAAAGCAAAAAACAATAGCGTGATGGCCTATAATCACTGATATGTTACACTGAGGCTGACGTACCTCAATTTTTCTCCAAAAATAGTTGATGACAGGGAAAGGCTGACGTGCCTTATTTTTTTTAAACATTTTCTAAAAGACAAAAACTTTTTCTCTAAAAGAATCGATCGATAAAGAGGGGGGTTGTCGTCATCTGTTTTCAAAAAACGCTTCTTAAAGGTACTGTTTTTCCTGCAAGAATGGTCCTAGAATAGTAAAGGATTAATATAAATCTTCATTATTTCAATTATTAAGATAAGTCACCATAATTTGGGGGTTCTACTTCTTGAAAATCTGCCCCTCCACTGCCAAACCGGCGAGTCTGAACCTATTTAGAAAAAGGAAAGTGAAAGCGTCACTTTCATTTTTCTATGGTTTTGTTAGTAAAGATCTCAATTTTCTTTGAGATATTATTTTTGTTTAGAATATATTTTGCATTGAATTGGTTTAGAGGGCCCGAAATTTTTGAATATTAGCCAAATATCAGAACTATTTATGGTTTAGAGGTGAATTTAGTAAAGATAAAGCCTCAGGATACAGACAAACAAGATGACGATGCAGGTTACGTAAAAAATTATAGTTCAAATTTTTTTGTTAAAACTTCTAAAGAAGGCCGAGCCCCATGGGTCCTCTCCTTGGATCCGCCGCTGTTTGGAAAACATTTGGTGTAAAGGACTATAATATTAACTATTTTACCAAATTAATTGTTTGTTTCTATTTTACAGGCGAAAGACCTTATTTTCTTGTGCCACGACGTAATATAAGAGCCGTCAGCTCTTACCCAATCCTCTTCTTGTTTTTACTTAATTCACTGATTCCGCCATATACGTCACACTCACACTTGTCACTTGTTGGTATGTAGGCGAGTCATTCCACAATTTGACAACTTTCACTGACAAATTTATATGCTGTGAACTGTCGTTTGCGGGGTCCTTGAACTGCTAAACTTGAGTCCTTTCTCTTTTCATCTTGTCTGTTGAAATTCTTTAATCTATCCTTTAAGTAACTATTCAATTAATTAACAGAAAGTTGGTCACTTGACAGCTTAAAGTCAACATCTTCACATGACAGAATTATCTGGTCTATATAAAAGTTGAACTAAAAATCTTTTTAAAGTTTCTTAAAATAGCAAATTATTTTTATACACTTTATTTTAAATGAACTCTTTCGGTTGTTTACGTTAGTGAAAGTGAAAGAGCTCGAAGTTTTCGTTCAGGATGACCAGGTGTTCGCTGTGGATATTACCGACCTTGATTTTTTTAATCCATATCAGTTTTTTGTCGGCCAACTTTATCCTGGACCTCAGTGGTAGTTGGACGTTATATGGACCAAAAAATATTACCGGTATTCACAAATGAGTTAATTGGTGTTCTAAAGTTTAAAATTTAATAAAATTTAATTATTCAACGACTGGTATCGTATGCCAAAGGAAAGTGCTGAAGTATTGTTTCAAAGTTTTAAAAAACTAAACTACTAAACTGAAGTAATTTTGACTTATAACAAAACTTGATTTTTAAGTGCCGACCAGCGTGCCTGGTTGTGTTTACACGGATTTAAAGAAGAATGGCTTAATAGGAGACCCGTTATACAGATCTAATTTTGACCAATATTCATGGATTGGCGATTGTAACTGGACATATGTCAAACAGTTTCAAGGCAACATTTTAGTTACTGTATTTCTTACATAAAATTTGAATGAAAGTAAACGTTTGTTCTGAAAAAATTTGCAGTTCCAGAAACTCTGATTTCCTCACCAGGAATTGATCTCATATGCGAAGGAATAGATACTGTGGCTGAGGTGGAAGTTAATAATGTGACAGTTGGTGTTACAGAAAACATGTTCAGGCGATACATTTTCAGTCTTAAGAACATTCTGAAGGTAAAAGCTTTAAGAAAGCTGTTGCACTTATATATTTTAATAAAAAAAAATAATTTTTAATAGGTTGGAGAAAACACTATAAAGGTTTTGATTTTATCTCCTATGGTGTACATCACCGAACGAGCAAAAGCATATCCATATTATGTTCCTCCTGATAATCATTATAATTTTATTAGGAAAGCTGCTTACTCTTTTGGATGGGATTGGGGTCCTCCTTTACCATCTGTGGGCATTTGGTGAGTTCCAGACTCAGATGTGTTAATGTTTCTTATCCAAGAAGCTTTGTTTTTATTTTTCAGTGCTTTCTTAAAATTTTAATTGTTATTGATAGGGTCAATAATATTTGTTAACTTTGAGATGGTGTGACCACATTGTGTTTTATTATTAATTATTAGATATACTAATTAGTATAATCTTGATTGTTTGATTATTAGATATAGCAATTAATATTATCTTGATTGTTTAATTATTAGATATACCAATTGATATAGTTTTGATATATATTTTCAATTAATATTTTTATTTTTAGGAAAAACATATACATTGAAAGTTACCAAACTGTATCTCTGAGAGAAGTTGTTGCACAAACAATTCCAGGTTGGCAATAAACTTTCTATTTTAACTTTATAAAATTTGTTCTAAAATGTAATAGAAAAAACTCTAAAAATGTTGATTTATTTATATGATAGATGAAGATAAATGGTTGTTGAAAATCTCCTCACATTTTGATCTTCCCAAAAATGTGAAAGATGTCATTGTGACTCTCATTATTAAGATAAATGAACTCAATATATTAAGACAGGAATTCATTGTATTAGAAGATCAACATCAGAGGCACATAACTGTGATCCATTTGGTGGGTAAATGGTGGATTTTTATATATTTGTGTTTTTGTCTAACTGTTCTACATGCTGGATTATGATACGAGGTTTTTTATAGTGAAAATAAGACCTTTCATTAAGATTTGTTATAATTTTTTAATAGAAGGATTTTATTTCTTATGAACTTGAATTAAAAGAGCATTTGTTTGAATTTGAACATTGTCTTCGTTTATATTTAAATTAGTTTTTTTTAATGTTTACTCACTATGTTAAAAATATTTGGCAAAAAAATTCAATAAAGGAAAGTCCTTAATTTCAATGATTCATTAAATTTGAAAATTTGCAATTAGTTTTTACTTGTACCATTTAACTTATTATTTTGTAACTTAATTTTAAAGTTTTTTTTTCACCAATGTAGAGCAGCAATGACATCGAACTTTGGTGGCCTAATGGGATGGGAAAAGCAAAATTATACGATGTTGAAGTTTCCCTGGTTGATGAATCAAATGTTTTGGACGTCAAAAACTTTTTTGTTGGATTCAGAAAAGTTGAACTGGTCCAGGAAAAAGTTAATGAAGTTCAAGGTTTTTAATGTTTGTTTTTAATTGTTCATTGAGGCCCATTAACATGGACTTACGCCACCTTAAATATTATCCAACATTCATTCATTCATTCATTCATTAATAGTAGTATTTTTCACATTAGTTTAATGTAAACACCTTGGATGTTGTTTCATTTTGAAAAACATCAAAGCGTGATGATGATGATGATGGTGATGATAGATAAATTTTAGAACTGTGTTGGTTTGGGTTAAAAACTTGTGACCACCAACAATAAATTAGAAGTCTGCTCAAAATCTATTTTTTGAACTAGGTTTAGGTGATTATTCTTTTTTTAATGTTATGCAAATTTTCGGTTTTCAGGCTTGACATTTTATTTCAAAATCAACGACATTCCGCTGTTTATCAAAGGATCCAATTGGATACCAGCTAGTAACTTCCAGGGTTCTATAGATGATTCTAATTTAGAATGGCTGCTTGAATCAGCTGTTGATGCAAACATGAACATGCTCAGAGTTTGGGGTGGAGGGGTGAGTATACGGTGATCCAAGATTTTGACTGTGGATCAAGACGGAGCTTATAATGGTTTTTTTTAAAGAGTTTCTGTATAACAAGATCTTATTGAATATTTTTGATTTCAATCAAGGTTTACGAGTCAGAGCAGTTTTACAAGCTTGCCGATAAATTGGGAATCATGATTTGGCAGGATTTCATGTTTGCTTGTGCCTTATATCCATCTGATGGAAACTTTCTTGAAAATGTCAGGCTGGAAGTGATTCATCAAGTGAGATATGTTCTTTTAATCTATCCATACATTTATTTTCTCTAGTAGCCTTAATATAACCTGTATTAAAACACCTGGTGTAAATAATACAAAAATTCTTCATTTGATGAAGTTTTTTCATAAAAAGAGTTGCTAAATAGGAAGATAATGAATAAAGCTAGGCAATCCAAAACTTTTATTCTTTATAGAAGCTCTCGGTGACTCGATATTTAGATATGGCTGTGTTAGTTGTCTTGAGATTCATCATTGGACAGTAGTTATTCTCAATATTTGTTATTATATTTAACTAATTCCATTATCTTTATTACATTTTAATTTTTGTTAAATTTTAAAAAATTTAACAAATATATTCTAGTTAATGAAAGTTATTTTTAAAACGGAAAACTTGTAATGAAATTGAATACACTTTTTTTTAAATGTTGAATTTGAGGTACGGAGATTGAGCCACCATCCTTCAGTTGTGCTTTGGTCTGGAAACAATGAAAATGAAGAAGCTTTGATGTCTCATTGGTGAATTTTAAAAAATAATTTCTAACGATTTTTTATAATGTTTTGAAAAGTTTTAAAGATTATTTTATTCACCAAAAATGTTCACTACCACATTTTCTCAAGTTTTTTAATTTTCCAATGATGTCAGGTATGTCTTTCCATCTGAATTGTACAAAAAAGATTATATCAAGTTGTATGTGGATACCATCAGAAATTCTGTCATTGAAGAAGATTTAAGTAGGCCTTTTGTAACTTCAAGTCCTTCAAATGGATTGAAAACCATAGCAGATGGCTGGCTCTCTGACTTTCCTCAAAGCACTTTGTATGGGGACAGTAAGTTTTCTCTGTGTAATTTTTTTTTATTCGATTCAGGTTTTGATTTATTTTTTGTTCATTTTAGTTCATTCATATTTATACGCAATGGATGGCTGGGATCCAAGTATCTATCGCATCCCTCGGTTTGCTTCGGAATTCGGCTTCCAGTCCTGGTCGTCTTATGAAACTCTTAAAACTGTTTCTATTCTTGAAGATTTAAGCATGGACAGTGACTTTGTTCAATCGAGACAACGCCACCCAAATGGTAATCAAATATAATAAATGATATATATGAATTATATAACTGAGTAGATTCAATTTTTGTTTCAAATTTCAATATTTACAACAAATCTGAAACTATTGTAAATTGAAGTTCAACACAATTTCTTTTTACTAGGAAATTCTCAGATGATGACTCAAATAATGTTTCATTTTGATTTTCCTAAATTTTCTAACAAGACGCAAGAATTTTTATCATTTATTTATTTGACTCAGGTTGTTTGTTCTTTCAATATTTCAAAATCATATTTTTATGTGTTTTTGGCTTAATAAGATTTTAAAAATCAACCTTATATTGCCATCGTTTGAAGATTGACCAAGCCATGTCAATTAAAACAGAAGTAGAACACTACAGGCGATATCAAAATATTCTACTTGAGAATGGTGAAGGTTTAACTATGGGAGCCATGTACTGGCAGTTGAATGATGTTTGGCAGGCACCCACTTGGTCCTCCATAGGTTAACTTATTATTATATTTATTTTTAAATTTATTTCATTTAAGAAATTATTTAACTAATTTAAGTTTGTGAGAAGTTTGAGTATATAAAGTTGATGCTAAATTTTGGCATTAAGAAGTCTAGATTTGGTTAAAACATGCAAACATTTTGAGCCATTATTCAATTAAATCAAATCATCAGGTTAATTGTCGTTTTATAATAATATGTTAAATCCATGTTTAACTGAAGTATGTGGAGTAGTTTCACTTACTGCGACTGTTTTTAGAATATGGCGGAAAGTGGAAACTTCTTCATTATTTTGCTAAAAAGTTCTACAGTCAGCATCTGGTCTCACCACTTATAGAAGATGATAATGTCTCAGTATATTTTATACAAGATGAGACTCAAAGCAGAGTTAATAATTACTCAATGAGCTTTGATTGCTTTGATATTAACAATTTTCTTCCTGGATTGAGTTGGGCAGTTAACTTCAATCAAGTCTGCTCTTCTAATTTTGTTAAAGATTTTTATAACTATTTTAAATAATAAATTAATAAATTTTGTTCAATGATTTCAGACAGTTTCTGCTGAAGTAGTTTACAAAGAACGTGTCAAAAATTTGATTGAGCGTTGTAAGTGTAAGAATCCTCAGGATTGTTTGCTTTTACTCAAAGTATATGCTAGCTCCAAGGCAAAACCAGTTTCAGAAAACTTTTTATTTCTATCGACACCAGTGTATTTAAATAGAATTCCATTTGCTACAGTAACTGTACGTTTTTTTAATTTGTGATTTTTAAGTAAGTATGCCAGTGGTCTCACCGTTTCTGTTTTTCATTTAACAGGCTGTAAACGTGGAGCTGCGTAATGATTACGAGGTGGAAATTTTATTGAAAGCTGACAACATTGCACTGTTTGTAATCATAGAAGCACCCGAATATGCTGGAAAATTCTCAGAAAATGGATTTTTCATGACACCATCGGAAACTTTTAAAATTACTTTCAGTTCGCGACATAAAATTGGCGATGTAACTGTGTTTGCAAAAAACATGCAAATAAAATCTTTAAGCAACATTTATCATTAATAAATTTATAAATTTTTTAAAAGTATTGAATTTGTAGCAGATGTGGTGATAAGGTGTAATCATTGATATATACTATCGATATATATGAAAATATATATAGACTGTCTGTTTGCTTATCTGTTTGTCTTCTATGCAAATTCAAATCGCTGGACCAATTTTAACTAAATTTGGCATGGAGGTAGATGTCAAAGAGTAGAAAAATGACAGTTTTTCATTTTTAATTTTTTTTTAATTTTTATCATCAAAAAACTTTCCAGGCCAAAAGTCCCTATGCACGAACATCAAAGGTTATTGCATAACAAAATTCGAATTTAGTTTACGTAACAAAGTTTGAAGGTTTCAAGTAACTTTTAGCAAATCTATTGTCCATTTTTGGGCAAAAGAAGTTAGGTGGGAGAGGAAGAAAGAAAAGGAGCGGGAATGGGAAAGTGAGTGGGAACGGGAACGAGATAAAAACGCCGGGTGCCCCGCTAGTACAATGTATATTATACTAGCAGGGTTACCTTGGGTTTTTAGAAATTCATCTCTTTGTGTTTTTCTCATAATATTTTTCCCCTCACTACACTCCCGTTAATTTTTTTGAGAGAGTGTATGACGGCGTTTGGTCTGCCCGCTGTTTTTTTCTCTCTTTCCCTCTCTTCCCGTTGCTTTCTTTTTTTCTCTATTTATCTCTCGTTTTTTCCCCTGGTGTTTGGTCCACAGTTTGGATAACCCGACCCGGTCGGCTGCATTCTAAAAATGCTTAAATCCCTCTTTAAACTTTGTTACGCCAATTGAGCTTGGATTTTGTTACGCAATAACTTTTTAGCTCGTACTAGAGAGGCCGATAATCGGTATAGGCCGTTTCCCAATAATAAGCTACTACTTCTTTACAAAAAAATCGATATTACCTATTTCAATTAATGCCTTTGATTTATAATTTATCACTTGAGAAAGAAGAAAATTAAATTTGTCATATAATATTTTGTAACCTGTTCGCTGTTTTTCCATCTCGATATTAAGTCTATCTATGATAAAGAATGGGTGCGGAATTAGTCACTTACACTTAGATTTAAACTCGGATCAGTGGAGTCAATGTTTCATATATACGTTTATATAGTTCATATGTATATATACGGCTATATGAGTTAAATAAAACGTTGTAAAATGATTATGATTCAACAAATAGCGTAAAAACTCAAAGACAGTGTGCACATAATTTGCAATAAAAATAAATTTAATTAATGGGGCCTACAAATGCATTATTATGGAAAAGTACCAAAAGCCTATGACCATCCTAAAACTGCCCTGGTCCGGACCCCAGGTCCAAGACTCCGTATTCCTTGTATATGCTTATATCCACCTATATCATAGGCGCAGCCATGGGGGCCCTTCCCGAAAACTTGCCCATGTTGGTGTTGAAGTGACGCGCGTGCCCATGTGTTTGGAGACATGTATTAACAATTATTTTGCAAATTAAATATTTAGTAGGTTATCAAAAATGTTATGGTCAGTACCAAGAGCCTATACGACCATTCTAAAAATGTCCATGTGTCCAATTTTGAAGAACCGACCCGCCAGAAAATCTGACCCTACCCGATATCTGCTTCCAAGGATTTATTTTACCAAGGATCCTTCATTGACCTAGAATACCACGTCTGCGACCTTGGTCACCTGCTGTTTGTGGTACTTCCGCTAGAAAGCCAAATGGTCAAATGTCTGATCGGCAGAACGACCATATACCGCAGTTGATGTTCTACAATTTTGTCAAGATTTCATGTACCTGCAGATAAAGACGCTGCTGAAAGTCTTCATCACGTTGCCCCTTTCTTCCACGACAGAAGAGATCCTTCTCAACTAGGTGCATACTCAAATCTTATCTACGCACCACAATGGACCAGACAAGGCTAAATGGGCTTGCCCAGATGACCCTCAATCGCGACCTTAACATTTAGGAAAAAACCCTTATTGTATTTTTTCGCAGAAAAAACGTCGGCTGAATTTCCTATTTTAATTTATACTATTCCAAATTACATGTCTTATGGTTTGTGATTACTAGTTATTGCTAAAACTGTCGTTAAGCCTTGACTTTTGTGAGTCGTAAATTCCTTACTAATCAGTAGGTATCTCTCCACGGGCCCCCCGAAAAACTTCTGGCTGCGCCCATGGCCCGTATAATTATATTATATAAGATATCCAAAAATAGATTTGGTTATGATCGCCAGATAACTCATAAATGAACTGAAGCTCTGATTTCTCTTGAAAATATCTTTGGAAATGAGATATTTTATCGACGGAGTCGACAACCAAATTTGATACATCGTCAATGGTAGGTATCGAATAGGTTTAACGCACAACGCAAAAGCCATGTCTTTCAATGTGACCCATATAGAAATTTGTTAGTTTTAGTCACAGTCAAGATTCCATGCAATATCGTCTGTTTGCAAATATAGTTTTTAATTCGGATGACGAAATGGGTAAGACCATAGATATATCTATGGGTAAGACCTTGTGGACACTGGTGCCTATGGTCACATCACAGCTGAGGATCGGGATCAAACTTAATAATGCATCATGAAAACACAAAATTGGTTTAAAATTGTTATAAATAATTATTTTAGAACTATTTTTTTAGTTTAAATAACTTTTTTGTCTAGTTTCATTTTTCTAATTTAAAGTTGAACAGGTAGGTAAATAAGTAAATAGTCCTCAATCTATGCTTTTTTTGTTATCCTGCCTTGTACTCAGCTTTATTATATTATTATCCGAGAAGGTTGTGCTTAAATTTTAACGCTGACTGAATTGGTCTTGCACGAGTTAGTTTTTTGTGTGCAAATGTTTAATTTTATCTGGATTTTATTGGTTTAGTAAGTTCAGTTACTAAGTCGCAGTTTTATCATCGCTCATTCGTATAATTTAAAAAACAATTTTATTTAGTTTAGAGTTATTAGACAGACTAGAAAGATGCTGAGCTGATATTTATTCTGACCAATCTTATTTTATTTTTTTTTATCTGCGTTTTGTAGAAGTGGAGGCAATCTAGCTCTATACTCTCTATAACACTCTCTCTACTATAACTACTCTATAGCAGTATAGCGGCGATTTCTGGTTTCGAAGTTTACGACGAGGAGTCGTTTTTATAATAAATAAGTTACTTAACTCACTTAACAGTTAGTTAACAGTCTAAACTACAAACCAATTATTTATATAATTACAAAGAAAAATAAAATACGAATAGATTTATTTAATTACTTTTTTAAGATTATATTTAAAAAGAAGTTAACCATAGAAAACCGTCAGGTAATGGCTAAAAAAATAAACTCAAACAAAAAGCTAATTAAAGGAAAGGTAAAGTGGAATAAACAAATTTACAGAAAAAATTATGCTTTTTCTGAAGAACTTCTTTGAATATGAGATCAACAGTCAGCAACAAATTTGGTTTCAGAATGCATAACTAATATTTTTTCTAGAGTACTGGAGGGGCCAGGCCTTGGTTTTTAGGGTTTCCAAACGGACCGGGATTAAAGTCAAGGCGGGCTAAGCTGAGATTTTGTTTAGAAACCTTAGGCTGGGTCGAGCTCAAATTAGCCCAGCATAAGATGGAGTGAGTCTGGAGCTATCGGTGATAGCACCTGTCAAACGATTATGGTAAAAAACAACTTGCCTTTATTGGGCAAATTGGTGATGTTATTGTGATTATAAATATATAATTATTTTTATGAAAATATTATTACAAACACCGGAAATAATTTATTACGCTATTCTCCACCTTTACCTTAAAATTGAAGTTTTAAATTTCTTATAAATAATAATCTCGCAATTACTATTTTGCTGCTAAGCATATTCTGAAAGCAATTTCAGTGATTATAATAATAATCTGTGCAATCTATTATTGACACTTTCTTGTATTATAAGATTGTTTTAACATTTAATAAATTTTTATTTTTAAAATTTAATAAGTTTCTATTTTTAAAATTTGATAAATTGTTGTTTTTAAAATTTAATAAATTTAAATTTTAAAATGTGCTAAATTTTCCTTTTTAGAAGACTCAGCTACTTCTGAATCATGAAGTTGTTAATTCTGGCACTTTTTGCTTTTTGCATCCTTTCTGTTCATGGCCACCAATCTATTGATACAGAAAATAACGAGTTCGCTGAGTTTGAAGAATTTGATGAAGGTTTTAATTTTACAATGGCTTTCTACTAATATATAATAATAATAATACAATTTGTAACATGCCATATGTCAATTTTTTTGTATAGAGTATACATAAAATTGAATCATCAAGGCAAATATAATGATAATTGAACCTAATAATTAAACAGATGAGACAACATATGTAGATGATGAAAGTAAGCAGCAAGAAAGTTCAAAACCAAAAATAGTAATGTCTCCGGAGGCTGCTTCTGCCGCTGCCGAATCTGACGAAGATGTTGGCGAAGAAGATGATGCATCAGTTGAGGTTGTTCTGATTAGTAGAGCTTTATTGTCTGAGATTGCAGTTTGATCTCTTGTGGTTTAAGTTTTATTTTGAAGTGCTCTAAATCATATTATTGTATTAAACAACAATAGCCACTAAATAGACATTTTTTCTCGTTTATAATTAACCTTTAAACTGATTGTAAACCAATTTTTAATTTTTCGAGATAAATCGGAAACTATTTGTAATTTCTCTTTGAATTGCTTTTAAAGTTTGTGTTTACTAGACAAATTTTGTTTTATGCATATCTAGGAAGATGAGGAATTTGAACATTTGAATGAAGATGAATTTGAAGGTTTTGAGCGAGAGAAGAAACCAAAGATGAAGTCTCACGACCAATCACAAAATCTGAAAATCGTGAAGGTTACAGTTTTTGTTAAAACTTTAAAAAACTGTTTCATTTTGTTTAAAATTTGCAAGTTGTTAAATTTGAGTTATGATCATGAATCATTTTGGATGCGACTGAGATATGCCTTAAGACAGCTCCTTCCCTAATATCAATCATGGTTCTTATCTAAGTCTTTATATAAACTACACTCATTTAAAAAGCTGATTTAATTTCAATATTACTTTTGTTGTTTCTTAAATATTTTTTATTCTTAACTCATTACTGATTCTTATTTTCTTGTGATAATACAGGTTCCACTTCATTTGCACACAAACTGGGACAGTTTTTACGTGGAAATGTTGATGCTCGGTGGTCTTGGAGCATATCTTCTCAATTATCTTGCTGGGAAAACGAAAAATCAAAAACTTGCTCAAGCCTGGTTGAATGCTCACAAACAACTTCTTGAAGAGAATTTCTCTGTTATAGGTTTGTCACAATTTTACTTCCTATAGATTATAATCACATCATTGCCAATCATCACACTAAATTAATTTATTATTTTTTTGAAGGTGATGATGGAACTGGGCCAGAAGCTTCAACTGCTGGTTTGATGAAAGAGGCTGAAAATATGTATTCATTGTGGTGCAGTGGTAGAACGTGTTGCGAAGGAATGCTGGTTACCATTAAGTTACTGAAAAGGCAGGATCTCGTCAGCACTATCGCCAGGTTTTTCAGACCGGTTACCGATCAAGTGGTCAGTTAAAAAGGATTTGTTTTCATTTTTAATTACAGTTTTGAATTTCATTCGATGCATCCAATTTCAGATAGTGAAAGTGATTATGGACGAAACTGACATGGATTCTTTTGTCTTTTGTCTCGCCAACAAGAAATCAATCGCTAGGTTACAGAAGGACCATACAGATTTGGTATGATTGTTTTTGTGTGTGTGTGTTCATCCTGGTGTCGTGTTTATTGGGTATTTCATATTGTATAGTTGTTTTTAACAATGCTGATTATTTTTTTTTTTCAAATTTATTTTCCTAACTTAAAGTTATGATGATTAAGAAATGATTTAAATTATGTAATGTTTCTATAATTTGAATATAAATTTTAATTTTGTTGCAAGTTTTGAAATGTCAATTTTTCATTTATATTTTGTTTAACTGGTTGTTTTATGCTGCAGGCTAATTATTGTACAGAGAAGAAAAGTCTTGAAAAGTTTCTCACAACTTCTAACTTTCAACTTCTAAGCGAGAATGGGGAAGTAACTTCTTACATACTCGACAGCAAGGTTGTTTCCATGTAGTTACCATGTGCATTTTCATGGTCCTGCTTTTAACTTATATATTATTATGAACTTTAATTTATGTACGACCTCCGTTTCAGATTGCTGCAGTTTTGAAAAAATACGAAGACTTTGTTGATTACTTTCATTTCTCTGATCAATATTCCGGTGTTAAACAGCCTGAGTATGTTTCTAGCATTTGTTTGAATACAATATTATTTGTGATTAAAAGAATAATGATGATGATCATCATCATCATAGAGTTCTTTTTATCCAATTAATTTTACATGCAACATAATACTTTTTTATGTTCAGAGATGCTCAAACAACCAAACTCCCTGAGACTTCTAAAGTTCTTATTTTTTGTTTCAATGGTAAGTTTTTTTATATGTGCATCATATATTCATTTGGACACGTGCTTACTGACATTGTAAACATTTATGCATACATACATACATTTTAGACATGCATGTAAAATACATTTTATAAAATTCGCCCTCTTCAAAAAAAAATTACAGTTGAATTAAACAAAAAGAATAATCAAGAAAAAATGTTTTTTTAAAATAAATTTAAAAGCATATTAATAACGATGGCAAAAACTTTTATCGTCGTAGTAACTACAAACATCTTTTGTTTACTACTCACCAGGTTATATTTTTATAATAGGATGTCTCTATGACATTTTATAACTGTCTTAAAAGCATGTTTTAATTTTTTATTTTAAATTTCACTTCTTTAAATAATTAGTTTAAAGATAAAAATAAATCAATTTTTTTTAAGTACTTAGCTACATTTAGAATGTACTCAATAAGTACACCAAAAATGTACTTAAGTACAAATACTAAGTATGGATTCACAAAAGGACTTAAGTGTTAATATTCAAGCACACCTATTGTACTTGAGTATGTATTATGGACATGCATTCTGACATTTTAGACATATGTATTCTGAAATTGTAGACATATGCATTCTGACATTTTAGACATATGCATTCTGACATTGTAGACATATGCATAATGACATTGTAGGCATAGGAATGTCACAAGCTCAGGTTCACATTTTTCCAATCTCTGGGTTTTGACTTTCAAAACTTTGGTTTAGTTATCGTTTATGCTGTTTGATCAATTGATTCTGTTATGTTTTATTCATTAATTTTTAGTTTCTGGTGGAGGTTACAGCACTCCAAAAGACATGGAGCAGATGAAACCACTGATGCAGATGGTTTTCTATTGTATGGATAAAATCAAACGTTTCAGGCTTAGCAAGGAGGTATGTTTTAAAGAAAAAGTTCATTAAATTTATAATTGATACGCTTTATTAACATTTATTTCAGTCAAAGAGCAAAGCAGATAAGAGCCGTTACAAGGTGTTGGAAATGCTGCAGAAGGCAGCACACTCTCAGAGGAGTGAAGCTGCCCAGAACAGAAGGGAAGAGAAAAGAAGAGCTGAAAAAGAAAAGATTATGAATGAAGATGATCCAGAGAAGCAAAAGAAACTAGAAGTTAGAATCATTAATTTTTATTTTATTAAATAGAGGACAGACTGTCAACATAAGAATGAGAGTTTAGAGCTGTTTCATCGGTTCGTTGTATAAAAATTTCCAAGGCTTCCATGAAGCTTGCAAATATCTGACTTTATAAATATTGCCTTTCCTCAATAGGAGTTAATCCCCCGTCGTTGGTGGTTGAGTTTGTGATCTTTTGTGGTTATGCCATTTATGATTGAGTTTTCGGGAGATGATTTAAAATATTATATTTCTTAAAATTTATTTAGGAAAAGAACTTGAAAAAGGAGGCAAAGAAAAAGCAACCAAAAATGAAGAGAATGAAGATTAAAGCAATTTAACGTGCCGAACTGTTGCTTGTTGTGTATACCATATTTTTAGTATTATTATTTCTATCATTGTGGCTTATTATGTCTTTATTTAATTGTATTATAATAGAGTGTGATTAATTCGTATGACCACAAAAATCAATACCTAAAAATTAAAAGCCATTTTATCATGTCAAGTTTTGCAGCAGCATTTGAGGAAATCTGTGGTCCCTTTCCTGTTTACGTTGTTTGTTTGATTGTGTTCGAGTTTGGTTTTGTTTGGCTGGTGCAATTTAATAAATAAATTTCATTTATTTAACTGAAATTTAAAGCTCTTTATGTGTTAATTATATTATAGTCTTCATATAGTAGGGGAAAGCTATACTAATTGGACACCTTTTTTCATACTCGTATTCAACTCAATAATACAAAAAAATTATACATAATAGAATAAAACTTGTTTTACATAATAAACTCACAATAATATGCATCAAAACTTTCCCAGTTTTTTAAGAAACACTAAATAACGCAATTTATTCCAAAAAATCGGGTGGCCATTCAGTACAAGATGAATGGTCACTGGCTCACTGTTCAGATTCTCTTCAGAAACGTTGCAATCTTCGTAATTATCTGACAAAATTGTTTTTAGTTTATATACAAGTCTTTATTGCTGTTAATTAAAAATATTTATGGACGCCATTTGTGATTTTATTAACAAATTGTTCTAACTTACATGAAGCTAAATGCCAGGTTTGCTTGATCATAAATCAGAGGTAAACTTTATGTGCTCATGTCTCTTTTTAATTTCTAAAAAATTAGATATTATAACATCATAAAAATTGTTTCTAAATTTGCAGTACTTAAGCATATAGTTTTGGCTATACATTCAATTTGTTCTGTGTCTTTATCCTTATAGGAAAAGCTAAGAAATCGGTAATCAGTTTTCCACATAGACTTATATTATATTATAAGTCTATGGTTTTCTATCATAATTTTGTCGATAGAGGAAAGTTTTAAAATAAAAAATAAATTTAAAAACACATCATTTTTTTTTATCTTATTGCTAACAAAACTGTATTCAAATCATCATTTTTGTCCATATATAGATTAGTTTATTCACCGTTGTTTTTGTTGACCGGGAAATTCTCAGAAAGATCTTTATCCCTAAATAGAAGCCCTCCTTTTTGTTCTGTCTGGTAATTCTGCCTACCTAAACATAAATATAGCTATATCAATCATTGTACATAGTTGTACGTGAACTTTTCAGGTTCTATATATTTTTCTCTACTGAAAAATAATGGCCATTCAGTACGACCGTATGAAAAACATCTAAAAATCCCGGGCAATGCCGGGTAACCCCGATAGTTATAACACATTTTTATATCCACATAATGGATCAGTACATTCCTAGTTCATTGTGGAAAATGGCGTTTTAGGTAAAAAAAAAAGTTAATGAGTTGAAGATAGTACTACTTAATGACATTGTTTAGACAAAAATGTTTATGATTTGAAGATAATACTAGTTACTGAGAACGTTTTAGTGTCGGATCGTTAAGACAGGAACGTGTACCGAGAACGTATCATCACGTGACATTTGCCGAGAACACGTCACGTGCTCATGGTTTCATTTGACAGATCCAGGTTAGTAAACTACGAAAACATAACAATTGCCTTTGATATGTGCAATTTTTTTAATTGCTTTAAATTTCTTTTTTACTGAAATTTAATTGATTGTAATTTTGTCGTGAGTGACGTCTTTCTTTTAGGAAATATTCGGATCGCTTTCAAGCTCATGTCAAAAAGTCTTTGTCTTCAAACGATAAAGAAAAGAACTCCACGACTCAAACTCACAATAACGTTTGAAAAATAGCGTTAATAAAATGCATTTTAGCAACGTGGCGCCATCTCAGTTATTCTGATGGAGCTAACAATCTTTCGCTTTTTGTTTTTCCAAGAAAATGGAGCATTAAAATAAAATAAAATCAAATAAAATAAAATCAAGACTTCTTGTTACGTGCCGAAGTGGACTCTGAAATTTTTCTCTTCTTTTTCTACTCGGCAATGGTGGCCGAATATGAATTCAATTAGGAGAAAGGCGTGCACCAAGATAGGTGGATAGGTCTAGGCGTGCGTGCGTATCTTTTGTACGAGAGAGTGTTCCTGGAGATGCTGATTTATGTACGCCACACATTCTCCAGTCTATAAATAGAGTTGTCACTTCATTCCATGGTCCATGCTGTTTTCAGGCGCGCATCGTCGTAGTAAAAAGCTGTTCAATAACAGATAGTGTATATTTATATACATATAAATAGAGTATATATATATATATATATATATATATATATATATATATATATATTTATATATATATATATATATATATATATATATATATATATATATATATATATATATATATATATATATATTTTTATATATATATATACATATATAAATATATATATATATATTATATATAGACGATTGTTAACAGAGAAGACTACTATCATGATTGCAGAAAGTTTTTTTGGTTCCGTTCGTAACCGTGGCGACATGAGACCCTAGATAAAAAAAATTGTTATATTTTTGCCGGAAGACAGCACTTGTTCAGATCCACTTTTACGAAGAAATAATGAACAAAATTTACTTTTATGAAGGTGTTCGGTTTTAGATAAGTGCAGGTACAATATTTTGCCACTTTTCAACAAATAAAATGATAAAATACATGTAATTTATTGTTATTGAAACAATAAAAGATATGATTTTAGAAAAGAAACTCATATGGATTCGATAAGGATTTCAGCAAGCGGTCGAGGATCATTTTCTGATGGCGGAGTCGACACTGGACCAGTGAGTTTCAAAACGTATCCAAACAGTGGGTCCTCGACTGATTCCAGCCATGCCAAAGGTGAAGAAGTTTTGTCTATGAAAGGCTCACCTTGTCATGTTGTTCTTCCACTTTCAACCTTAAAGAGACTTCAAAATCAACTTCAGAAACCAGCCGAGCCACCCAATGGCAGTTCTTCTTCGAGCAGCGATGGCGAACGCTGCGGCACAGGACAAAGCAGAAACGCTTCGGTATCGTCTGAATTTGATGCCGACATTAAAAGAGACGCAACCAGGGAATCGTTAAAGTCAAGTCCCGTTAGTACTCCAGGCTCTTACGATACCGATAGCAGTGGGAAAGAATCTGGTTACTTGACGTTGGAAGATTTGGAAGAGCAGTTCATGGTAAAATTACCCTGGTCCATTAAGAAAGAATTGTCTCGAAAGTGCGAAAGACAAACTCAGGTAAACTTTGATGACATTTTAAAAGCTCAAAATATCGAAAAAAGACATATTCTTTATGACGACAACAATAATACTAATGACGAGAAAAATGACGACGATGATGATGATGATGAAAGTCAAAACGAAATTTTGATTAATGATGGCGAAATGGAAGATGATGACAGCGACGATGATGTATTTCTGTCCAACAACGAATGCGACAATTGTAACGATGATGATGATGATGACGACGATGATGATGATGATGATGATGATGTTTTCGAATGCAAACCGCCAGAAAAGATTTGCTTACAACCAAATAAAACAGAATGTATTGATTCGAATGAAAATATTGACGATTCTAATAAATTCAAAAATAAGAAGCTTTCAGAAGATGATAAAAAATTATACGAAAAAAATGTTGAGAATAATAATAACAACATTTCGGAAGAAGACGATGATAGGTCGCGTAAGAAAAGCGCTTCATATGCAATCATGATCAGTCCTGGTCACTGGAAATCAATGCAGTACGGCCAATTAACCAAACTTGCCGTTTACAATGAAAATCCTGCTGCGAATGCACGTGACTGTCAACAAAAGGAAGCTGAAAGACGTGGGAGGAATGCAGATGATCAATCTTTTGATGAAAACAGAAACGTAAAGAACGTTAGCGAGGAACAGATTTATATGAGCTGGGAGGAAGTGACGAAAGAAGCGCAACATCTCGGTATCAATTTAATCCTGGCGAACAACAGACCGAGAAAGAGGAAAGAAAGAGTTTGGTTTGCATTCCCAGCCGACTTCGAAACTCTGGACAAGCCAAAACCTCGACCGTGTATCAGAAGAAATTGTAGAGGTGCTGATGTTCCATCTATCATTAAGTATAGTGGAAGTGTTGATGCTCCGTCTGTTATGAAATATGTCGGTAGTACTAAGCCAGCCAGTGAATCAAATGTCGACAGTTCGGGACTGAAAAGGTTTTTTGGCATTGCGAAATTGAAACAATGCCTGAAGAATGATTTGAATTTAGATAGAACGTGGCTGAACAGAAGAAAAGGAGAGAAAGTTCAAGAAAGAAATTGCTGCGCATGTTCTTGCAACGAGAAAGTCCTGGGAAATAGAAAATGCGATCAAAATATTTCGAGGGTCTCGAATGTACCACGCAACAATGCAAGTGCAGTGTCGAGCTCTTCACGATACGACAAAGAAAGGGCAAAACTGCAAGTTACTTCTTCTGCTCAAAGATGGAATGATTCTCATGGCTCCCATGGTTCCCATGGCTCCCATAGTTCCCATGGCTCTCATAGTTCCCACGGTTCCCATGGTTCCCATGGTGATCCTGCCAAAGCGACGTCGCAAAGGTTTTCTTTGGACTTTCAGGATCAAAGCATCAATGAATCTTATCACGGTTTGAGAGCTTCTTTTGTATTTTAATGAGCTAATTTTATACATATAGTTGTTAAGTTTTATATATACCTATAAATATTCTATATATATAAATTTCATTTTTTACTTCTAGTTAATGTAATTTCTATAATCATATAAACAATTCACGCAAAATTATGTCATCCAAGAAAATTTTATTATAAAAAAACATCGGGATGTCACCAACATTCAAACAAATTTCATCTTTTTTTTTCAATTCAACCAACACATATCAAAGAATTTTGAGATACTACACATTTCTCATTTGGTAATTTTGAAGGATTAAAACTGCTTGTGCTATGAAATTCATTAGCATCATCGTCTTCGTAATCTAATATTTCAATTTAACAAACTAAAACAAACAAAATCTCTACAAAATCAAATGTGTGAAACAAATTAAAAAAAAAAATCTTCTCAGAATCCTTGGATTCTCAAAACCTCTAAAATTTCATTTGGTTTCCAATCTACTTAATTCCATCAAGGACTTCGCCAGCTCAAATCTTTTGCACAAAATCTCCTGAAAGCTTCTCAAATATCTCATTTTATGTCTTTTATTCTATTTGCTTATTTGATTTATTTTTTGCGAAAAAATTTTTCATCGACTCTAAATTTGAAGTAAGTAATAATAAAACAACTGAGAGGAATTCAATGCGAGTCTCATTAGTAGTACTAGTCGTTGGTTGGTGTGGTCCATGATGAAATTTAGATCGGCATGCCAATTGCCTACCTCATCTAATCAGGTAGGCAAGGCACCACAAAAAAAATTATTTCGCAACACCTGCGCCTTTGCTAGATTTTCTCACGTGTTATCATCATCCGGATGGAGAGATCTCCATGAGCGAAAATAAGAAGGAGAAAGAAAGAAAGAAAAAAGGAAGTGAGGGATGATGGCGCTCACCGATGCAAACGTTTTAAATCTGTTCGTCCATCCAACAATTAATTCTACTTTCAATTGTCCAGCTCCCTGACGTCACCGGAATTCCATGATTTGCTATTTTATTTCCGCCGGCTGGTCTCGCCTGTCGCCACGGACGCGAATTTATAACCTCGTGGTGGGGGGGGGGTGGTGGCTTTTCAACCGTTTCTACCCTGGTTTTTTGGCCTCGCTAGGAAATTCATTTTCAAAGGGAGCAAAGGGGTTTCCTTTACAATTTACTTGGGCAACCAACAGAGGGCAAACAAACCAGAAGCTTTCTAAGTTTCGCCGGCGATCGGATCGTTCGTTTCCCAAATGCAGGTGATATTGCGAAGCCAACAATTCTCATCTACAAAGTCTAATTAAGGCAGATCGGATTAATTACTCGAAACGATTTCCTTTAATATGTCGTCGTGTAGCCATTATTTTATTGCCAACAATCTCGAGGAATGTGCATTATTTGTGCATACGTCTTCATTGAGTGTTGACACGACCTTCAATGAAGAAGGCGAACATATTTCAATATGGATTCGCTAATTATTATTTTTTATTAATAAATAAGATAATTATGCCAAACGGATGAATTAGGAGAGCTGTTTTGAACGATGCAGTTATTTTGGGGGTACGTATCTGTGTCGTGTTTCGTCGATAAATTTCCGACACGCGACAATTAATCAGACGTCTTCTTGCTACGACTCATCATCACTATCATCATCACTATCATCATCACTATCATCATCATCATCATCATCATCATCATCATCATCATCATCATCATCATCATCATCATCATCATCATCATCATCATCATCATCATCAGCATCATCATCAGCAACATCATCAGCAACATCATCAGCATCATCATCATCATCATCATCATCATCATCATCATCATCATCATCATCATCATCATCATCATCATCATCATCATCATCATCATCATCATCATCATCACCATCACCATCACCATCACCATCACCATCACCATCACCATCACCATCACCATCACCATCATCATCATCATCATCATCATCATCATCATCATCATCACTATCATCATCACTATCATCATCACTATCATCATCATCACCATCATCATCATCACCATCATCATCATCATCATTATCATCTCTACAGAAATAGACATGCCCACATCGACGGAAGATTGTTTTCATTTCACAACTTGCCGGTAGGAAAACGTGAAAGCCAGCATTTATGATATAAACGCTTTCATAACGAACTGCCCGGAAGATTTTGAGCACTGAACAAATGAAAAAGTTCTTAAGAAACGTTTGCCACAAAATCTGTTTGTGATCACAGTAACAACTTTTGGGCAGTTCAGCAGACATCATCGAGTACTTGAGTGCAAGTGTCCTTACGACAATTTTAACGAAAACGGGTGGAATTGCTGTGGTTCAATTCAAACAATGATCGCATCAATGTTCCACATCCTTTAAACTAGAACGTATCGTCTTTAACACTACACAATATTACCATTCCAAAATGTTCTTTACAACAATATAATGCATAATATAATTGTACTTGTTGGTACACAACAACGTATTCCGTTGTCATTTAGTTTCGGAAATTCGCGTTCAACATCTGCGTCCAACCAGATTTTGTCGTTCCACAGAGATCTGTCCTATGGCACGGCATGTGTTTCGTTTAAAGGATTTTGACGGCACTTTATGAGTTGCCGGGCTGAAAGTGGCGTGCATTTCTCGAGATGAATTGTTGATGCATTCTGAACGATGACCTCGCCAACAATTCGTTACAATTAAAACCACACCTTTGCTGACAAAATGCGGTTTTTATTGCCCCACTGTTCACCTATGCTCATAACCATCTTCAAAACGCGTGTGTGCGCGCTGGCAGTTAGTTGTGTATGTCTGTTTGTAAAGGCGCGTCTAAGTAGGCAGTTTTCCATTGTCGTAGCAAGAAGATGTGTGGCTGTTTATTACGTTGATGGCCGAGGACTCATGTTGCAGAGCATTCGCGAGCGCTTTTCACTTTTACGACGGGAATTAACTCGTCGTTACAAAAGACGAAGACGCAGAGTTTGAATTTTTATTACCTTCCAGCCGAAAGCAACTTGGACCAAAGATTTGCTTTAAAACTGTCACCGACTTCAAAGAAATGAATGGAAAAACGCTGGAAAAGCTTTGACGTCCAATGATGACCGATAATCTGGAAATTGTCTGAATTGGGTCACTGCTCGATCGCGAATGACAAATCAAACTCATCCATGTTTTCATGCGACAGATTTTTTCTTTAAAAAAAATTAGTTTTTTTTAAAAATAACCAGAGAGCGAATTGAAAACAGCTGATGACATATTTTACAGTTTGGCTAATTGAATCTAAAAACAGCATCACGGCCTATGCAAGTAGTTCCTCGAAATTACGCGAATTGAAGGAGTGATTTGTGCGCCGTGGAGTCTCGCGGAAAGACAAAATGCTTGAGCACGGCAAGTGACCTGGCCACGTTTTGTGCACGGTCGTAAAAATTAACGAGATTCTTCTGCTTGTTCAGTACTTGAAGTACTTCTTCTACGATTCCCCACAAATACTTTTTTATGTTTGTTTTTTAAACTTACCGTTTCTATTATGGTTTGTATCTTGTTTTCCAAAATAGCGATATAATTTCGTTTCCCTCCTTCCAGTTTTCTCTCCCATCCACTCCCATTTCACTTCTCCAGGGGTGTAAAAAACCAGCATAAACTACAGCTGGTGGAGACATATTTCCTCGTTAAGCGAGAGATGCACCTGTCACATGTGATAAGCCTCATCAACAAAAGGATGGCCAGTAATGCGGCTCATTTCGACCTGATGGATATTGACAGCGCCACTTCAAACGTTGCCTCGCGTTCGCCATTAAAAATGAAGGTTCTGGATTTGTCTCGTTGTCTCTGCAATTCTTACCGAGTGTTGTTGCGAATATGTTGACGTGTCTGTGCGTATATATATATACACGTGTGGATGTGTTATTAAGGTAAGCATATGTAATGTATGTGAGGTTATAGGAGTGTATGTAGGTGTACCTATGTGTGGGTGTATGTGTAGAAATGAGTGTCTTATTGCCTGATGTTTGCTTGTAATTTGCTGCTCCCCTGTGTATCAAATGTGTGTGTGTGTGTGTGTGTGCATCGATTCAATTTAGACCGAGGCAATGTGGACGCAATAAAAAACAGTTAAACATTAGCAAATAAAAAGCGAGCATAATGGCGGCCTGCAGATAATTGGCGATTAATGAAATTATGAGCGATGCAACCGCAGACGGTAATTTCAACAACTCCGCCATTTCTGTTTTTGTTTCAACAAAGAAACGAAAATTGCTCCCGAGTCGAATTTCTTTGCTGTTGTTGTTGATGTTTCGTAATTTATTTTTTGATGGCGGTCGTTATTCTGTTTCCGTTTCAATGAAAATTGAATGTATTTCTTTCTCTCTCTCTCTCTCTTCCTTCTCTTTCCTTTTCTCTTCCTTTCTTCTCTCTCTTCAGTCTCTTTCTCTTCTTCTTTCTCTCTCTCGTCTTTTTCTCTTGGATAAATGGAGGCAAACATTAATAGAAAGCAATCCAGACGAGTGTTGTTTGTCGTGGTGTGGCTTGCGTGGAGGAGGATCGAGTGTTGTTTGCTTTTCCAAGAAGTTGCCAAGTCGAGTGGTGCTGGGCTTGTGAAGGTTTCATATTGAAATACTTCAGAGGTTTTTCTTATATTCACTGTCACGACTTAAAATGTAGGACTGCTCCTGGCTTATCCAATCCACTTCATCACAGCTCCACACTCTAAATATCGCCACTAACATTGATTTCTACCGCAATAAATTGTTTTTTACTATTACGAATTCTTTTACAATCATCATTATCAACACCCCTCGTCATCGTAATCGTCATCATCTTCATTGTCGTCATCGCAGCCATCGTCGTTATCGTTATCATCATCATCATCATCATCACCGTCATCGTCGTCGTCGTTATTGTCGTCGTCGTCATCACATATAATCATCATCATCATGATCATCATCATCATCATCATCATCATTATCATCATCATCATCATCATCATCGTCATCGTCATCGTCATCGTCATCGTCATCGTCATCATCATAATCAGCATCATCATCATCAGCATCATCATCATCAGCATCATCATCATCGTCATCATCATCATCACCGTCATCGTTGTCGTCGTTATTGTCGTCGTCGTCATCACATATAATCATCATCATCATCGTCATCGTCATCGTCATCGTCATCGTCATCGTCATCGTCATCGTCATCGTCATCGTCATCGTCATCGTCATCGTCATCGTCATCGTCATCGTCATCGTCATCATCATAATCAGCATCATCATCATCGTCATCGTCATCGTCATCGTTATCGTCATCGTCATCGTCATCGTCATCGTCATCGTCATCGTCATCGTCATCATCATCATCAGCAGCATCATCATCATCATCATCATAAACATTCATACACAGTTACACTGCTCATAATAACAGGGAAACGTAAATCACCACAATGAAAGAGAACAAACAGCAGAACATGAAATATTTCATCGCCACGGAAATGATAGTTACTGCCAGAATTCGAAATATTCCCGTGTTTTTGTTTTCAATCCATAAAATTATTTCAAATTTATTCCTTTGGATTATAAATAAACATAGTTTATTCAGCACTGTGGACAATCGGCTTTTCTCCGATGCCTTCCAAAACATGTGATCAAACGCTGGAATTATGAAAAAGCTTTCGTTTAATAATTAATCAACCAGCACGTGGAATGGTAAAGAAAAACCAACGTGGACCGATGAATGGATGGAATAAATGAATGAAGATCAAAACAAACGCACGATATGTCAACCAGTGCAAAACGGGACGAAGAGCGATTGAAAGTGCTTATTAAAGTTGATTGAAAAGTTCTGTAAAAAAATGTGAGACAGGTTATTAATGGTCAAACACTTCTGAGAATTGAAAACAACTTTCTATCCACAAAAAAGAAACGAAACTATTTAAACGGTGCAAATGAAATATTATAATTTACATCTCCATATATGGAAGTATGCTCGAAGCAAGGAATGCTTGAATGCAGTTCATCCAACGTTGAACAAACAGAGCAATGCGTGCGTCGGAGTAAATTATTTCCATAAAATACAAAAGACTTCAAACAAACTCATTCACAACATGTCTCACGGATTGTCACACTTGAACTTGCCTTCTATGCGTTCGTTGCATCCTCGCATTCCTGCTACAATCATATATTAATATGTATATATATATATATACATATATATATACATACATACATACATACATACATTCATACATACATACATACATACATACATACATACATACATACATACATACATACATACATACATACATACATACATACATACATACATACATACATACATACATACATACATACATACATACATACATACATACATACATACATACATACATACACACACACACACACATACATACATACATACATACATACATACATACATACATACATACATACATACATACATACATACATACATACATACATACGCATTTTATTCTTCTTCTTAACTGCCTTAAAAGGAATTTGAAAAAACGTCATTATTAAAGAAAGCTCCTCTTTTATTTTTTATTACTTTTTTCAGTAGACAAGGACAAAAGTTTTGGTTTACTTGTGTTTTAAATGCTTAACGACAATATAGGTACAATCGTTCTTTATTAAACAAACAAAACGTTAACGATCGAATGAACAAGTAAAGAAAGAAGCGAACAGATGAACAAACAAACGAACAAACAGACAAGCAAACTGCCAAATGAACGAACAGGCAAACAGATGGTTTCCTCACATTTTGAAATTCCACGCATGAAAGGATCCGGAAATGACCACTATACAGCATCACGCACACACACACACACGCACATTATCACAGTATCCACATGCACTCAAAAGTGTACGTTGAATTCCAAATAAGAGGAATAATGTGAATATGAGTTCATATAATTATTACAATGTGATTTGTCGTTTTTCTAACCAAACTTTAATTTGAAAAATATATTTTAAATCATTTTCTAATTGGATACTTTTCAAGAATATGAAGATTTAAATATAAAATATAGAATTTTTTCATGTATAACATATTTCTTGACTTTAGTTATTATTGAAAAAAATTACTGAGCTTATTCTTTTAAACTTAAAATGAAAATTTAACTTATTTCCAAAATTTATAAGAACTTAGTAGTCAGTAGTCAGTAAGTAGTCTGTTGTCGTGTGACTGTTTATTAGTGTTTGGTGGCAGAGACAATCGAGGCAGTTCTTGATACCTTTGTGTAGCTGATTAAAAAAAATATTGCGGGTTGTTCCGGCAAACCCCAATCTGAATCGGAGTCCTCCAGCTCTGTTTCAGAACATGGAGCAGATAACAGCTGTGGAAAGATTACACAAATCAGATGGAGTGCGAAGAAAGCAGGGAAAGGATGCTTGAACTGGTTTTGTGGCAGCTCGTCTCCGAGGTTGGTCCTGAAGCTGAGCGGACTCTGTTGTTGGACTGATTCTTTGAAATTGTTGGACTGTCAGATTCTTTGAAATTGTTGGACTGTCAGATTCTTTGAAATTGTTGGACTGTCAGATTCTTTGAAATTGTTGGACTGTCAGATTCTTTGAAATTGTTGGACTGTCAGATTCTTTGAAATTGTTGGACTCGTGAGGGGAGTTTTGGAGAGGTGCCCAATGTTGACTCCTCGCGTGTTGGAAAAATCACAATTTTGCTTGGAGGTCAATCGGGCTATTTGTGAGAGGTCCGTGGAGGAGTTGTGCTGGTATGATGCAAGTCTTGCTGGTGGAGGAGCGTGTGTCGAAAGCAGGGTTCAGTTAAGGAATGAGTTTATGTAATAGGTTTCTTTGAGGCGCATGTGCGTGTGGTTTTCATGAGCTGTTAGCTGTTCAATGGGGAACCATGTTGTTTTGTGCCAAAAAAACGTTTTTTGATTGCACGGACTCACTTGGGCACTAAAAGGCTTAGGGCAGCTGCATTTGCAGTTGCTGTTTTGCGACGGCTGGATTCTGGCAGGATAAAATGCCAAGCTTTTATTTTGGCTCCCACAGAAGAGTTGGTTCAGCGGACTCGGAGAATGGTCGTTACCATTGGGGAGTTCGCGAATGCACAATGTCAGGAAGGATACAAGATTGGTGAAAGGTTTGGTGTCTAAAACCGGTTGAAAAGGACAAGTTTTGTTTCAAATTTAGTGTTAGATTTATAGGTTTTAACCTATACTTTTGGCCAAGATTTATTAATTCAAAAACTGAATGTATGTTACAGAGATTTCAGCAGAATGATAGAGTTAGTTGTTTTTACTGACTTTTCACGTTCTTTCATTTACATTCATCTGTTTGTCGTATGTTTAATGGTTCGTATTTTTAAATCGAATTTTAGGTCACAAGCCTTTATCCAAATAAACTGAAACTTGGAATAGAAACGTATTAGCGGTGACAATTGCAATATTTCACTAAATTCGAATCAAAACATTTTTAATAAAAATTGTATTAGGAATAAATTTTTTTTTATATAGATACGTCATTTATGTACAAAAATCATAAATAAAAACTAAATAAAATGTACTTTAAAAATTATAACTCCTAAAATTTGCATAATTGATGTTCCAGATTATCTTTGTAACAAATATTTTAATGTTAACTTGACACATAGTTGGAAACTTTTTAGGGTCATATAAAGTTAACATAAAAACAAATACCATATATCATTCATACTTATGTACAGAAAAATTATAATATACTTTTCTAAATAAAAAACTGTTTAAATTTAAAGAAATAATTTGTTGACTTTTCCTATGTTTTTTCCTTTTTTCCTTCTATTTTCTACATGTCCGTCTAGGTCCTTCAAAAAACTTGAAAAGGTTATAACAGGATCATAGATTATAATATTACCCCCTCTTAATTCTGTTTGTCCCTAATAGCTTAGTATCCTCTGAAACACCCGACAAAGCCATGAGCACAGAATACCTTCATCTTCACTCCTGGCCATTACCGCAATTCACAAGCGACATGGTCAATTCTTCTGACAATCTGACACAATCTCTTCCAGTCTCGCTGGAGCCTGTGTGATCTTCCAAATCTGCATTGTGGGCTTGAATACCACGTCATCTCATTACATCACAATTTTTTCAAACATGACTGTCGATAACAGCGAGCCTCTACTAAGTCACCGACGGCTCCTCGCCACTGTACGACACCGTCACTTTCCAACCTTCTACCGTTTACCAAGCCTCCAAACGCGGAGCTGTCCGACCTTCAAGTTTCAGTTCTTTTTCTTTGAGCCACCACCTGAAACACAAATTGTTTGGCCAAACCGCTCTGAACCGCAGACTCATTAGCATCAGTAAAAGCATTTTCGCCGCACCAGCTGCTACCATTCCATTTTGAGGACAGACCTGACCAACAAAGAATAGCTTTTTACTCGTTTTCTTTTGGGATGATTTGTCTTCCTTTGTTCTCTTTTGTGCTGCTTTGTTTCCTTTCATTTCTGCTATCAAATCTTTCAAAAAGTTTGTTAATTCTTCATTCGTATCAAACTCGTATTTTCCTTGGTCAAACCCATTGTCCTTCAATGCCGTCTGGAGGCGGTCCATGAGCTCAAACTCGGGCTGACCTCCTTTACTGATCAATCCCCGTTTTCTTAGCTCCCGCCTCAACTCAACAACGGAAAGTTTTCCCAGTAATTTTAAAACCATTTCTATCAGATCCAACTTCTTACACCGATGTTGTAATATTGACAACCGTATTTGGGTTGTTTCAGAATGGTTTTATAGTTTATTGAAAGTAATAATAAACGAGGACATTCTGTGTCCTTTATCTCTTCTATTCTCTACAAGTCCGTCTGCGGATATCAAAAGACGGGAAAAGGTTATAACAGGAGGGTCATAGATTATGATAATATATGAATATATTGTTGGTTATTAGTTGGCGTTGCAATTGCAAAACAATGGTAATAATATATGTATAATAAACAGGTAAAAGTTAATTTAAAAGTTAAAGACATGTTTTAAAATTTCATAGCGACATCGTATTGTAAAAATATTACCTCGGTGAATAGTAAGGAGAAAATGTTCATAGTTACTAGGACGAAGAAAGTTTTTGTCGTCATTATCAATATGTGTTTTTCATTTATTTTTTTATTAATTTTACTTTTTAAAGTTTTTAAATTTTATTTTTGTGTAATTAAGCTATACATTTTTCGGAAGTGGGTGAATTTTATCTTCCGAACTTCAAAACATCTGCTGCAGAAAATCCCATGGACAACCCCTGGACACCCAGACAAATGAATGTTAATAAATGCATGTAAAACCCCAAACTTTTACTTACATAGATAACTATTATTACAACTAATATTTGTTTCTTTTTATTACATTATTACTTTTATCATTACTGTCGTTAATTTTTGTTTGGTTTGTTCTCAAGTGCACACGGGTATAAAAGTGCGTGTACTTTGGTGTTATTTGATAGAAGTTGTGAGAGTTTTCGAAGTAGGAAAGGAGGACCAGCTCATTACAGGCAGTAATCTTACGCCTGGAAACGTTGCAAGTCGTTAACGTCCAGTAGCGAGGTGGATGCTGTAGATTTATGGGGGGTAACCTGGATGCAATTAAGTCATTCGTTCTCTTCCATGTCTTCTCTTGCCTCTGTTGCTGCTGCTGCTGCATTCAGTCATTGGCAAGTTCGAGTTCGCTTTTATTTGATCGGAATGCACTTAACTGAACAATTTGAATATTAAATCAAACTGATAGTATTTTTATTTTATAGATGTTTTAAATATGCTCGTACTTTTGTTGTGTAAAATGCCGACGACGAATTGTATTTGCACAACAGGTGCACGATGTACTACTACGCAGTTAAACACGAACAAGACTTCTTTTTTTAATCGAGAAACTCAACATAATCTCGAACAATGGCTAAAATGACGGCCTTGAAACTTCCGTTTAGAAAAAAGGCAGTACGTAGTTCCATCGATTTTTATGATCAATAATTTATTTATTATTCTCATTTCAACGTTTTCGCTGAAAGAGAAAAAAAACTTCAGCATGTTCAAACACAATTTTCACTTTGCGCGGGAAGGTTCTGTGACGACTCGGGCATAAATCCTCATCGTCACGTGCCTTCTTTAATTTTTAGCGCCATTACGTCCACCTAGGTGGTCGTGCTGCTCCTAATCTTTTTAGAGGCAGAACAAATGCCGGGCGCATAATAAAACTCCACTTCTTCACATGCCATTCATCAAATGCTTCCATCATTTCTACATGACGTCATACGGAAGATTTCCCGCCCCTCAGGTGGACTCTAATGGAAGTTATTAGACGATGATGGCCGGTCGTATGCGACTGTGTGTTTGTGTGTATGTGTGTTTATAAATAAATATATCTACGCGTGCGTGTATGTGACTATGTGTGGATGTGTGTGAGTACTCATGTCCCATAGGAAGTGTTTCCGTTTTAACAAGAAATTCCGCCTAAGTACATTCGAAGGGAAATAGTGGTAATTTGGAATAGCGTGGAAGCAGTCGGAATAATACAAGATGGCATGTACAAGAAACAGGAGGAGGAGACACGAACGCGCACAATGAAAGAAGCACACAATAGAAGAAACACGAAGCAAAACATTATGATGATGATGATGATGATGATGATGATGATGATGATGATGATGATGATGATGATGATGAAGAAGTTACGCATACAGAGAACGACACGTACAATTACAAGAAGAGATCAAAAGAATAAAACAAGCAGGCAGGTGAAGAGAAGGAGTACAAGAATACCTGTAGAGAAGGACATTGCGGGCGTGCTTGGAATGCTTTCCTGGAGTCTCATCTCGATTTATGAGACTCGCTAAATTTGGAGTCATCATCATGACCGCCATTATCATCATCGTCATCATCATCAGGACCACGAGGCGCCTACAAATCTCATTCATTTTCGCATTCCTTTCATCGGCACGGAGCTGAATATTGTTTATGGTTTTCTTGCATTTACGCCCCTGGAACGATTATTTTAAAATGCAAATTCCAAGTTTTAAGAGTTCTAAAGTTCTAAGAGGTTTTTCCGAAGAGAAGGGAATATCTTAAGATGAGTTATGACGTGACTATGAATTCATCTGCATAAGTAGGCCCGCCCAACTAAGAGGCTCAGCATGCAAATTACGTCATTAATAAACTCATTCCAATTCTGAGTGCCAGGAGGATGAAGGAATCTTAGAGATACAGGTGATACAGGTGTTATTGTCTTCAGGCACACCTGGGCGAGTTTCGCGAGAATTTGTGTGCAAAGTAAGTAAGGCATCTTTGATTAGAAACTATTTTTTATGATAAAAGAATATGTCGTGCTAGTAATTATATCTGTTTATTTATTACTTAATTATATATATGTATATAATTATTTATATTATATATATATATATATATATATATATATATATATATATATATATATATATATATATATATATATATAAGCAAACTTATTTTTAAAAGGTTAAAGCTACAAAAAGAACATTATATTTGGAACAAAAAAGATTCGTCTAAGTCTCAGCTGTACGTTTGTATTTGCTTGAATGCTTAAAAATTGACATTTTACAGCCTCACAATGGATGCAAATGAATCCATGAAAAGAAGAAAAAAATACGCCGCCATTGTTAAGCCACGTTTGCTGATCTATAGCTTGTTTGCTAGGAGAAGAAATGATCGGTCTTGTGCTTGAATTATTGTCTTTGCGCTGTCCCAGTCCCTTGGTGTCTGTCTGACGTATTGGGAATGTTTACGCGGGGTTGACCCACTCAGAGTGGCATACATCATTGTTTATGAAGAGAAGAATATGTGTGAATATTTTATGAAGCTGGCGTGTTCTTCAGAAATTACCTTCGTCATTGTTCCCTGTCTGTCCAGGGGTGTGTGTGTGTGCGTGTGTCATTGTGTGTGTGTGTGTGACATTGTGTGTCAGTGTGTGTGTAATTTTTTTTTCTCTGTTATTTTTTAAAGAAAAAGTTTTACGTGCAGAGTTCTTTAGTTGGTAGAGGAGTTTGTGTGTGTGTATGACATGAGGTAATCAATAAAGTTTTTGGTTGACCACTTTCAGGTATCATCACCATCAAAGTCTTCATCATCATCATCATCATCACCGTCATCATCATCATCATCATCATTATTATCATCATCATCATCATCATCATCATCATCATCATCATCATCATCATCATCATCATCATCATCATCATCATCATCATCATCATCATCATCATCATCATCATCATCATCATCATCATCATCATCATCATCATCATCATCATCATCATCATCATCATCATCATCATCATCATCATCATCATCATCATCATCATCATCATCATCATCATCATCATCATCATCATCATCATCATCATCATCATCATCATCATCATCATCATCATCATCATCATCATCATCATCATCATCATCATCATCATCATCATCATCATCATCATCATCATCATCATCATCATCATCATCATCATCATCATCATCATCATCATCATCATCATCATCATCATCATCATCATCATCATCATCATCATCATCATCATCATCATCATCATCATCATCATCATCATCATCATCATCATCGTTGTCACCTCCACCACCACTACCACCACCACCACCACCATCATCATCACCACCACTATCGTCGTCGTCATCGTCATCGTCATCAGCATCGTCATCGTTATCGTCATCGTCATCGTCATCGTCATCAGCATCGTCATCGTCATCGTCATCGTCATCGTCATCGTTATCGTCATCGTCATCGTCATCGTCATCGTCATCGTCATCGTCATCGTCATCGTCATCGTCATCGTCATCATCATCATCATACCGATTTATACAACTTCTAGTTGCATAATTTTAAACAACTTGCGTCGCTCAACTCAATTTTTTAGCAGCAGGAATGAAGAGAAATTATTAATTGATAGAAAGAAAAAAAGAAAAAATTAAGAAACAAAGAAGAAAGAAAGAAAGAAAGAATAAAAATATTTTCTTTAAAAACAGGAAGAAGATAAATTTAATAAGAAGACGCGTTTCCTTTATACTTAAAAAATATTCTGCTATGAAATATTTTTATATAAGCAAATGAATGAAAAATAAATCTTCGCAAAAAATATTTTTTCCACAAAAATAATAAACCTTTTTAGATTTTCGTCGACGCATGCGCACAAACAAAACATTTTTCATTGCGCAGCTTTTTCAAAATATTGATTTTTGTTATTTTATTTCTTCACTCATTGGATTTTCTTTCTTTTATTACGTTATTTTATTTTATTTGTATATTATATTTATATATAAATATATCAATTAAAATATAAATACATTTAATTATATATATTTTTACATTTCTTTAGAACTCTTCACCGTTGATTATCTCAAGCCATCGGCAAAATTCGATTTTATGGCGTGTCTAAAAGAGATTCAAAAAGTAAGATGACATTTCTGTCATTAAAGTTTTGTTTCTTACTAACAGTAACATTCAGCATGTCATCTGTCACATAGCATGTTTTATGTTTTAAAATTATCGATTAATTGTCTGAAGAATGAATCATGGACACATGCACATGCACATGCACAATGTACATGCACATGCACATGCACATTCACATGCACATGCACATGCACATGCACATGCACAATGCACATGCACATGCACATTCACATGCACATGCACATGCACATGCACATGCACATGCACATGCACATGCACAATGCACATGCACATTCACATGCACATGCACATGCACATGCACATGCACATGCACATACACATCTGTCTTCTTGTTTTCTTTATTTTTCAGAAACGATTATTTTATTTTTAAATTGAATTATGTCATTTATTTCTCGATTATCTCCGTTAAAAAGTGACAGACCAAATAGAGATGATTAAAAAAAAGTTATTTCACAATCAATTCAGAGAGATTGGTACTGGGGGTCCTGCTCAGTTGAAATTATGGAAAGAAATCTGAGAGGACGAAAAGATGGAAGTTTTATATTGAGAGACAGCTCTGACGACAGACACGTCCTTACTGTCAGTTACGTCACCAGTGGAAAGATCAGACACACCAGGATTGAACATCACAGAGGTTTCCATTGAAAACAATTTATTAAAGCTATTTTATTTTTAAATTACCGTTTTATTCTTCATTTTAAATTGATTTTTAAATACTGCTTCTAAAATGTCCAATGCAGATAAATTCTGCGTGAAAGATTCCTGCTCGAGTAAAATGTTGAGCGTGCCAGAGTTTATTCTAAAAATTGATGACATCTTCAGCCACACGGTTCTCCATCCTCCGTTAAGAGTTTGTTATTTGATCAAGTTCAAGCATTCCAGTCAGGTTGATAAAATACAATCAAATGAACACCAGACAGTTGTCTTTCTCTCTCAACCAGTTTCAAAACTCAAATGCCTGCTGGCTCTAAAGTCGTTGTGCAAGCTCGCAATTCTGAAGCATGCAAGCCCATCCCAAGTGGATAAGCTGCCGGCTAATATCAAGGAGTTTCTGAAGAGTAGAGCCTTATGAAGTAAACTGTTGGCTTCAATTTTTACAGCATTCCGTGATTTTATAAAATGACGATTGCAACGATTCCTTTCAATCACTCAACTTAAAATTCAACAAACGGGTCAAATAAATAATCATGTTTGTTTGATGAATTTTGTAAGCCGCGTGAGCCGCTATGCTTTATAATTTAAATCTTTTCAAATACAATTCAGTGCATTAGGAACAAGATAACAAAAAGGTTTGTTAAAATTATTTCAATGTTATAAACTTTGAATTTAAAAAATATTTAAAATTATTATTATTATTATTATTATTATTATTATTATTATTATTATTATTATTATTATTATTATTATTATTATTATTATTATTATTATTATTATTATTATTATTATTATTATTATTATTATTATTATTATTATTATTATTATTATTATTATTATTATTATTATTATTATTATTATTATTATTATTATTATTATCCTTATTATTATTATTATTATTATTATTATTATTATTACTATTATTATTATTATTATTATTATTATTATTATTATTATTATTATTATTATTATTATTATTATTATTATTATTATTATTATTATTATTATTATTATTATTATTATTAAAAATATAATATATACAAATTGATATTTAGAGACTATTAATTACATCTTCCGACTACCACTGCGTTCCACATTCGCCTCAACCACGTGTTGTGCTCTTGCTACCGACATCTAGCGAGTGCTGTCAAAAGATGTTTGTTTATCCCTATATGTTATTAAGCTTCTTTTCTGAAAAAAGTATCATCGTTGCTTATGTGATGTGGTGTGTGTTTCGTCGTGCTTAGAGTTCTTTGGAGTTTTTTCGAGGGTAAATCAAAGTAAAATGTTGTAAAATTATCAAAAATAAGTAATATCGATGTGCTGTTGTATCAAAATTGTGACTTTTTAAACGTCATTCGATGTCGCCTATCTGTCACCTCATTAGTTACAAACTTATATATTTATAACGAGATCGTACAGTGGAGTTATTCTTGTTAGTTTTCATCACTTAGAAGTTTTTGTTTACCGCTGCTTTGTTGAACAACATTCCAACATTTGTTGATTTCCTTTACACGAAGTTTAAAATTTTTAAATGCGGATCATAAAATCTTATATTATTTGTTGTTACTGCTTGTTGAAAACCAAATTTTGTTGAAGCGTTTGTCGCCATTGTTTTCGTATTTTCTCATTCGATTTGGTGATTTAAAAATGTTTTTTTTTCAAACATTAAAACTAGTTAAAAAAATAAGTTTTTTTTAGATTTTTTTTATTAGGTACTAATAACTTAATGAATATAAACACCAAACCTCTTCAAATCACATCTAACATATCGTCAAAAATAAGATATAATTTGCTCAAATCTATAGCCCTTCAGTCTTTTTAGTCAAATAATTAGAATTTTAACTTTTTTAGAAACTGCATAAATTTTAAATAATATTAGCTATATTAATAATTTTAAACTTAAAAAACTTAAAACCGTAAAAAACTTCGTTTATATAAAATCCTTTATAATTTTATATAAAATATGGAATACAAATTTAAAATCCTTTATAATTTTGTAATTTGTCGACTCAAAATGTTTTGCAAATTTTTTTATGATCGTAACTCTAATGATAAAAAAAATAATAATTTTTTTTAAACAACGATTGTATACAAATTAACTAAAAACTTAAAAATAATATTTAATTGTACGTAATACAATTTTTTGAACTAAACTTTTTCTATTGAAGAAAAGAACGTTGGGCGATAGTCCATATTTCCATATAGATGACAATATATAGGCAATATAGATGACGCCCATCACTCATAAGAATTTTTTTATTATAAATTTTTTGAATTTAAAAATGAATTATTGCTTTTTTATGTAAACTAAAAATTAATAGTTTGTTTTTCTACGAAAAAATTTAAAGTTTATAATTTTTTTTTAAAACTTCAATTGATTTTATTCTATTATTCACTCAAATTTTGTCCAATCGATATGAAAGTTCAAAAAAATGTAAAGTCCGCATTAGAGGTGTGCGCGGGGATGACTTTTCGTCTCCACCCCACCATCCCCGCGAATGTCATCCCCATTCCCATCATCCCGCTAATATCAACCTCATCCCCAACCATTCGCGCAATGTTTCATCCCCATCCCCGCAGATTTTCGATCTTTCATCCTTAACCCTATCCATCCCCGCACTGTTTATCCCCATTTTAATCAATCCATCATTTAAAAATTATTTAAATATCATTTCAAGGTAAAATTTGTATTTGTATTTTTTAAAAAGTTTTTATTGTTTTTATTTTATAATTTACCTAAATGTTATCCCATCAATCTACAAATTTAATAGAATGTAAAAGCCGCAGCAACAAATAAACTCAAAACATTTTAACTCTATTGTAAGGATTGAAAATATAAGCTATTTTCAAATCAATATGGAATATACAAATATTTATTATTAAAAAATAAATAAAATATAAATATCAATTTTTTTTAGAAAAACCAAAAATTGATGGCTTGTTTTTCTACATAAAATGTTTAAATTTTTAAACTTGTTTAAAGGTTTAATTGATTTTATTCTATATCTTGTCCAATCAATTTGAAAATTTAATAAAACTTAAAGTTAGTTTTTTTTACAATATCGTGTTTATGGTGTTTGTCGTTGAAGCATATGTAATGAATTTTAAATCCCTTCCTTACGACTACCCACCCCTCGTTATCTGCTATTTTTGGAAGAAAAAGTGTTAAAGGTTTTGGGCCGGTTCGGGTCAAATCCTGAAAATTTGACTCATGGACAGCTCTGGTCTTGGTAACTCTTTTTTTTATCTTTTTTCTTTTCCCTCCTATTTGTTTAGTTTTTCATTTATTTAATATTTATCACACAAATAAAAAAACATTTTAAAGGTTTGTTTTAAAACAAGGAAGAAACTTGCTAGGCTAATGAAGTCTAGATTAGCATTAAAACCAAAGATCAAAAGACGTCTATAGTAGTCGAGTGCAGAGTTTTAAGGAATAATTAATTTGATAAATTTGCACTTTTATTTGCAAACAAATAAAAAAATAATGAAAATTAAAGTAATATTAACTTCAAAAGAAAGCGGATTTCTCAAAGTTTATGACTTATCCCGAATGACACAATTCATCAGTAATAATAACCTTCATTAGCACACATAACCTATACTAACATTGTGTCATAACATAATTTTTTTATAAGTTACATAATTTGAAATACATTTTGTAATAGCCTACATAATATCAACACAAACTGACTGCGACAGGCTTGTGTGACGCTTCGTTATAGCGAAGTGGTTAATTAATGCGTCCGGCTCGCAAAAGCCAGGTTGTCGGTGAAAGCGCGATATGGAATTTTGGTTTTTTTTCTTTTTAATTATTTTTAGAATATGTTGTTGTTGTTTATCAATGTCTTTGTTACTTATTCAGCATTTAAGACAAAAGTGAGCCAATCCCGGATGTACTGCAATACCGGTGGCCAGCCCCCAGAGAAGTCTGAGCAAAACCGAAACTTTCTCCCTGTTCCAAATAAAATTTTATTATTTCTTCCCAGTTAAGATTGCGACTCTCTTTTAGAACAAATAAAAATGTATCTTTTATGATAACTAAGCCTTGAGTGACTGTCTGTTCCCGTGCATTAGGAATGGTTAGAGAATTCTGAGATCAGGGGAGCCATGCATTTGCACAAAAGAAGTATGTTTTGGAAATGTGTGGAAAAAGTACCTGTGACTACATACCCTGGCCATCAGCTATTTTAGAGGAAACGTTTACATATGAGAATTTCTAAAAGTGCATTTTTTTAGATATTGTCCCCGGGTGCCAAAAACCCTAGCACAAAAAGTATAAGCCACTAATTGAGAAAACCTCTGATTACTCTGTGCTACATTTTATGTTTTTCTGTAGAAAATACATCATGTGACCTTCCCGCTTATACAAGCAATTTTGTATGACAGTTGAAACGATGCATAAAGCTGTATAAAGATATCTACGCATTGCATATAACAACTAAAAAAATATTAGAGGACAGCACGGGGGGCTGCCGGCGCTTCCTTAAATCCGCCACTGTGCATGGCTCAATAGTGAATGGTCGACAAATTTCTTACTAGCGACTAGCGACATCGAAGAAACCAAACCGAGTGGTAATTTTGGTACAACAACTAATAATAATAATAATAATTATTATTATTATTAAAACCTGCAATAAAATTATTATTAGAGCCATTTATGGTTTTTTAATGGAAATATTAATTATAATAAAATAAATAATCTATAGAAATTATAATAGGGGAGACCGGGACTAGTTGTAACATTTTTTTCTTTTTTTACTGAAGTGACTAAACTACTGAGTATTTTAAATCAAAAAAGCTTTTAAATGAGAAATCATCTATTTGATAATATATTCCCACACTATTTTTTCTTGAATCTGAATCTATAATTAATTTGTATTTATAGTTTTTTTGGCGGAGAGAGTCGCTTGTTACAACTTACCCCGTTTTTGGGGCAAGTTGTAACTCGTTTTGGGCAAGTAGTAACGTCATATTAAAACAATAGGTTTTATTACTAATAATAAAAAATGTATTTTTTTACGAACTAATGAGGTAAATACTTACTGTTTTCTATAACAGCAATAATCATTTTATTAGTCGGAGAGGATTTACTTAGGTTAATTAAACTTTTAATAAACTCAATCATCAAGGAAAGGTTTTTTAATATTCAGAATCTGAGTTTTTATTGAAAACCTTTTTCTTTACTTTATCAATCTTTGTCTTTTCAGTTCTATTTGACTTTGTTTTTTGGTTTAGCTTCTTGTTTCTGTTTTTTTATCATTTTTTCTTCAAATTATCTCTCTAGAGTTTCCTTCTCTGGAGTGTCAGTCAAAACAGCGGACTTTTGTTTACGTACAGCCGTGTTTGTTACTTTTTCTTGGCGGTGCTTCAGGTAGAGGTCTGATCTTGTAAGGTGAAAAACTTGTAAACATATTTTAGATACCTGAAAGGTTTGAACAATCAGTAACAAAAGCACCAGCAAAATCAAAATTTTGAAAGAGGTTTGGATTCAACGGCCAAAGTCCAGTTGTTTTGAAACCGCTTATAATGTTGCTCGGATTCAGAGCCAGTGGCAATCTGTCCCTGACAATTGCAGGAATGTCATAAATAGTCATAGGTTACCCTGCACTGCTAGCCATCCAAAAAGTTTGAGTTCTGTTAACATATTTTTTGAACGGACCGTACACACCTACGTCCAAAGGCTGCAATTTGTGGGAGCAATGAGGTGGAAATGACAGCATGATAATGTGGTGTTCTTGGGCCTTTCTTACTATTTTAATGTTGACATGGGAGCTATGATTATCTAATAAAAAAAACTGGAACCTGTTCTGTTGGTTTTACGTGCTGAATGAAGTGTTCAATGAGTTTGACAAATTCATTTTCAGTCATCCAGCCTGAACTGTTGCCAGCTTCAATACAATCAGGTGGGCCACTCTGGATCAACAAATTTGTGTAACGAATTCGCGGGAACACGAACCTGGAAGGAACACTATTGCATGCAGCGTTCACAGCTCAAATAAGAGTAACAAGCGTTCCTCCAACCTGTTTTTGACCTCGCGCAGCTAAAGTTTTCTTTGGTTTCTGAACGGTTGTTACTCCTGTTTCGTCTATATTCCAAATGCGAGAAGCCTTCATATTATGCTTTTGGAGAATGGACTCAATTTTTTTTGTAAAAAAATCACTCACGTTAGTTTGAATGAAGGAAGTGGTTCTGCTTAAGTGACGTAGCCTCTGGTGTTCTAAGTAATAGACTTGGATTTCTCTTTATAAATTTGGCAAACCAATCAGCTCCAGCCATACTATGATTGTGCCACGAAGCAGAAATTTTTTAAACGTTAAAACCCATTAAAGTGCAGGCTTGGGGCAAGTTGAAACTAGTTACAACTTGCCCTCCAAATTTTGTTACATTTTGTTACATCTAGCCCCAGACCCAAATTATTAGCATTTTTATTTCTAGAAAAAAATGATTGGCCTGGGTTATGTGAAAGTACTATCATTTGGTAGCCTAATAAATGCATAATAAAAAATAATAAAACATTTTTCAATTAGTGATCATATGATCACGGAATCAAATTTTACGAACTAGTATTTTTTAGGTTTTTTGACAAAAAAGAGTACTCCTGCTGACACCGGGTCATGGAGCACTCCCGCTCAGCACTAATGAGCTTACGTCGTAGGCCATATCTTAAAGAGCACTTGAGTTCAAAATCGAAACAAAATATTTGAAACCGGCGAAGTTATTAAGTTGTTACTACTTACCCCCGTTACAACAAGCCCCGGTCTCCCCTACTTATTTATTGAATTTATAGCCTTGAGTTTCATGTTTCACTTTTTAATTCTTAAAGTGTCTGATTACGAGGCAGTAATAAAGAAAATCTTATATGAAAATCTTATTTTTACCTAAACCCTTGAAGGAAAATGTATAAATAGTCAGCATCAAGAACTGAAAGTTTGAAAATAAACAGAACTGTTTGAATCTTATCACAAACATTTGTTTGTTTTTTAGGATTAATGAATATGACTTTACATGTTGTATATGTGCTTGTTTAAAGAGCAAATGAGGAGGTACTGCAATACCAGTTCAACCGTTGCAAAGCACAATCCTCTTGCATTGTCTTTGGGTTCAATCCTTTCTAAATTTTCCATTCTTTATTTATTGGAAAAATGAAGTTTTAACCATTTTTCTCGATTTTCCCCTTCTATATTTATATCTAATTTTTAATTTTTGTCAGTATCTGTCTAAAATAAAACAATATGCTGAGTTGAATATTCCTGGTCGTGCTGATGTGGCGTGAATTTGGAGTTTGCGCAATACCGATCTGACTAGATCCTTGCACGGGACAATTTTTTGAGGTCCATCTTAGCCCGGTTTGATAGCAACACCGACCGGTTTATCGGCAATTTCCACAGGCCCGTCGACAACTCAGTTTGGTCGGTCAGCAGCTTGGACCGGTCCGTCGGCAATTCAGCCCGGCATAATCCATTCTTGGAATACAGAAAAATCGAGTCAAAATAAATTAAATTATAATATTTTAGAGAGCGTTAACAACAAGCAAAACAACCTTGGCCCAGCCCGTGTTCACTTTGAAACTTTTATAAGTTAATAAATTTGTATTTTACTTGTTAATTCAATAGAAATGTTTCATCAATGTTCCAAAAATTAAAAATCCAAAATTTAAAAAACTGATTCTCAGTTCTGTTATTTTATTTTATTTGTTTAATGTTATCTTTTGGCTGAAATCGATTCGGACAGTTTTTTTTATGAATTTTTCAAACTCTTTTATTCAAATTTAAACTAACTTGAACACGATTTAGGTGCAGTGCTTTTAAAACATGAGATTCTGGGTTCAAACCAAAAGTCTTTATTTTTCATTTTGTTTTTTATTTATTACTTCAAGATTTGCCTATTTCGATTACCAATGAATTATGAAGCTATTTACAGCATTAATAAAATGATAATAACAAATGCTTTATTTTTCCTAAAGAGAACTTAATCATATAATTTAGTTACAAGAAATTCGTTCTGAAATTTTGACTTATCTCTTACTACGTATAGAGTATGGCGATGCTGACCTATTCATAAACTGTGTTTCTCTTTATAAAAAAGTAAAGATAAAAAATAAATTAAAAAAATGCTTATATTTGACTCTTTGTCTGAGTCAACGAACTATAATATTTGATTCTAAAACAACCGTTACGCTCAGTCTTGTACATTATTTATTTTTTTCATATGAAATCAAAATTCATAAATTTAACTCGATGTATGGATTAGTTGTGATCTAAAACAATTCATTTATATATTGTTGTTGAGAATACAGCTATTCTGAAAATTTCAAAGCTCTACCTAGATGAATATTAGTCGAATTTGCGTTTACCTGTAACGGTCAACTTGAAATTCAAACTTTTTAAGGCCTAATTCATGTCGCAAAATTCAATTCATGTATTGTAATCCAGAATGACGGTGGTGGCAAAGCGGTAAAGCTTGGCCTGTCGGCTTATAGGTCGGTGGTTCGAATCTCACCGACGTCACCATCGTAGCTCCCTTAAGCAAGGAGTTTACAAGCATTGCTCAGGTTGAGTGTCTCGCAAGGTTAACTAACTCTTTTCACTAACCTTAAAAAAAAAGAATAAACTTTCCTGAAAGTTTTAGAGCTCTATATAGGTGGTCAAAAGGTGGTGAATTTTTGTTTCTAAGATTTGATCACCACTGACAAACAAACAAACAGAAAAACAAATGAAGTTAAATAAAAACATTTAAAAAAAACTAAATTATTCATTTTGTTTTATATTCTTAATAATAATTGTTAATGTGTGATTTATATATGGTATGCTACAAATAATTTTGCATCGTAAACTTTGACTAATTTTATTTATTTCGAATAATTGTGTCAATTAATTAAATATTTTTTTTTTCAAAAATGATCGATATCCGGAATGGAAATTTGTAATGTGCGGATTTTTGAAACATTATGCATCCATGCGTTTGCTGAACTGAAGTTCCTGGCCGTAAAAAATTTTAAAAATTTAAAAAAATTTATTTTAATTTTGTTAAACTTTTTTTTTTAAAAACTCATGACTAAAAAAAGAAGCTAGTCAGTAAGATCGTAGAAATTTAAAAAAAAATTTAAATAATAATTTATCAAAATTTCATACTTTATTTCGACATTTTGTAGACTTTGGCATGATTTTCCAGCCCGATTTGGTCAAATTTTAAGACTTTTGTCCGAATCTGGAAAAGGAAGAACTCCACTGCCTACACTCAACTAGTACGCCTATGATCTTTATTACGTATAATGTCACATGAATTTTGGAGCCTCTTTATAGCCTGCCCCCCAATCGGGGGTCGGGTGTGGTAACCACGGTACGGTCCAAGCTTGGGGATTGCTCACATTTGTTTTTATAGTGAGCTTTCGCAAATTTATGTGTGCTTCATCAGGAATTAAAAATGAAGTGATAAAAGTAGCACATAGATGTTTTTGCTGTACATTACCACTATTGTCAATTTTTATAAGCGTTAAAACATTCGGTAATTTTCATTTCTATTTCTTGTTGACAACGCAGCTTATCAAAATCCGAACGGAAGAGCACGTATGCTTGCAGTGACAAGCTTGAACGATGTAGATGCATGCTTTCCGTGTGGTAGTCATGTGGAACGCCGTCCCATCCTCCAATGACAACAAACAATTTGAAAATAAAATTCAGGTTAAAGATATAAAAAAGCAAAAAATTGAAAGCTTCCAAGGGTGCTAATAATTTTTAAAATAATAACATTTGATTTTATTTAGATTTAAACAGTTAAAAAATCTATTTACCAACATTATATGATAAGTTGAAATTGTTATTAAAATATATTTATTCATGAACTAATATGTATTGATTAAAACAATTTGAGTTATTTTGAAACAAAATCAGTTTAAAATTCTTTTTAAAAAAGACGTGCACAAATTTAAGTTCGTTTCCTAATTAGTCTGCCTAAAAATTTAATCAAGTTTGATATTCGGAATCTGGCAGACTTAAGGCAGTCCATGCAGGTTCGTCGGACATTTTGAATTCTTTCAATGAAAACAAAAGAAAGCCAACAAACTTTGAAATTGAAAGCACTGCATCAATTCGGTGCCTTCAAAATCTTATTTTCATTCATTTCATCAACCGATGAATAATATAGATAAAAACACACAGAGATTTAATTGATCACTGCTCATTCCACTTGAACAAATTTACTTGTATAATATCATTGAAAATGTTATATTACATTGAAGATGTTATAACTAAAACAGTTCAGATGCGAGCAGGGATATAAAAAGTTTCGGGATGTATAATTTTTGTCCAAAGAAAAGATGACCGAATATGGGAATATTATTACAACATAAAATCAATGTTGCAGCACAACACTCTTGCTAATAAACTGATAAATTTCTCCCAAGTCAGGAAATCACAATTTTACATCTTTATCACGAATCTTTTATTCACTAAGATAAACTTTAACGACAACACAATCAATTTAATATATATATATACAGTGATGGGTTTTAACTACTTTAAAAGTAGTTAACTACTTTATTTAACTACTCATAAAAAAAGTAGTTAGTAACTATTTCCTAACTACTTTTAACAGCAGTAGTTATTAACTACCTCTTAACTACTGTCTAGTAGTTAACTAGTAGTTAACTACTTTTTAACATAAACCAAAAAACCTTTAAACATTTGCAATTAAATACAAGTTAAATAAATCTTATTTTTCAAACTTTTGGTTCATTTCATTTATGTATGCCAACTAATTTTCTTTGATCAAATATTTTTTGTTCATTATTCAAAAAATTTAATTTAAATTAGGGAATTATCGCTGTTGCTAAAAGATATTCTTCATTTTCCAAAACAGGACCAAATCGGTTTTCTATACTTTGAGATAGTGCTTGTAAAAGAGCATTGATGGTTTTATCTGGATATGATGTTATTTTTTTAATCCTATAATGGTTTGAATAATGTGACCAATGTATGACTTTTCACTTTAGAAAATATTCATTGCGGTGACTATTGGTTTTATAGTCTGAATGAACGATTTCAAAAAAGCAAACTCGATTTCTTTAAATGCAACTTGCCCTAACTTCTTCTGACAATCATAAACATTATTGAAAGCTATATTAACAATCCTTTCAACCGAATAGAATTTTGAGCACCACCGTGTAACATTTGGCTTTATAAATGTTGTACCACTAATGTCCTGTACATCCTCAGCATTTTTTACATTGCGATGAATGAAGTTTGATAACGATACAACTTTTGCCATTGATCTATCATAAAGTTGTTTGTATTTCAAATTATCCCTTACTTTCAATGCACCAACACTTGCCACGAAATTTAAGATATAACTAGAAGTAGCCCGTCAAAAATGACCGTTTTTGTGATTTTTATTGAACTATCAGATATTAAATAAAAATGGTTTTCTTCTCTACCATTACTTAAAGTGGATGCTCAGTAATATCAAAAAAATGTTCAATGCTTTGGATCGAACCAGGTTTAAGCAGATTAAAATCACTGAATTTCATGTGTACCTTCGTAAGACAGTTTCAACATCAAGCGATGTTTTATTTTAAACTTTAAATCCAGCATTATGTTTGATCGATGCAATCGGATAACACTCTTGCATAATAAGCCTAAGAAAAACGTTTTTGATCTATACCTACTGACAGTGTACAACTTTTATTAAAACTTTTATTACATGCAATCGGATAACCTCTTGCATAAAAGCTTAGGAAAAACGTTTTGGATATTTGGAACTGATAGTGTACAATTGCGTAATAACTTTAATTACACGCCTGCGCTCACTAATTTTACCAATTGCTGACTGCTGACCACCGCGGCCTCTGCGTTATGGAAATTATGTATGTAGATTACTACAGTGCTTATGAGGAGGTAAAAGAAGCACATCGTCAGAATTATCAATATTATCTTGCCCACTTTCTATCAAATCTGATATACTTTCACCATTAGATCTTCATTATTTACATACATGTCATATACTGGCTCATCCACTTCAGTTTCATGATCTATAGAGTTTTTTCAGCCACCAAAAAAGTAAAGTAGTTAAAAAAATAGTTAACTACTGTAGTTAATAACTATTTAAAAAGTAGTTAACTACTAGTTGTTAACTAGTTTAACAAAAAGTAGTTATTAACTATTTCTTAACTACTGTAGAGTAGTTAATAACTAGTAGTTAACTATTTATAGTTAGTAACTATCCATCACTGTATATATATATATATATATATATATATATATATATATATATATATATATATATATATATATATATATATATATATATATATATATATATATATGTGTGTGTGTGTGTGTGTGTGTGTGTGTGTGTGTGTTTGTGTGTGTGTGTGTTTGTGTATGTGTGTGTGTGTGTAAGTGTGTCATCATATAAAGGCAAGTGCATCAAGATAGCTACTGAAAAGTTTTAATAATTTTCTGTTCGATGAAACAAACTTAATTTATTTTTCAAATAAAAATCCTTAATATAAAATTTTAAATATTTTATTGATCTATATATATATATATATATACCACAAAACGTACCTAGGAGATTTAATGGAGAAATGAAGTATAAAGATGGTTTTTTGTTTTTTATTTTACATGCTGATCAATTTAGCTAAATTAAAAGTTCACTCCACCCTATTCAAATATTTTTATTTGACAAACAATAACGTTGGTCATTTTAAGGATAATAAATAAACATTTGATTGTAAAAAAAATAAATAAATTTATAAATAGGAATTTGAAAGATAAATAAATTAATAAAATAAATTTAAAGATAAAATTTTTTATAAAAATGAGTTTAGAAATAAATTAATTAAAACAAATAAGTATAATAAATAAATAAATTTAAAAAATAAATGAATAAACAAATGAGAATAACACTGCATGGATTATTGGCTTTCCTCTTGGGTTCGATCCTAAAAATACTACTATAATCACAATGAACATAACACAAAATAAAGATTTATTTTATTTTGGTTGGTTTCGGCAGACTGCCAAAATAAGGGTCGTGTTCCGAAATTATGCGGACAATTTCAACCGGAAGTTGATTTTTGTTTAAGCTTGATAATAAAGACGGCCCACATTTGTTTTTATTTTACCGCAAGATCATCGTCGTCATGGCAATAAGGAAGTGATGTGCTGAACTCGTTAAAATTTGAATACCGTTTTAAATTTTCTGCACAGCGTCGTACATCTTGTGTGCTGAGAGAATGTTATGCCGACGCGTTACGCATAACATTAAATTCAATTTTTAAAAACAGCGAATAAATTATACAGCATGTTTGAAATTATAAGTTTGTAAGCCCACTGAAAATGTTAAAATGAATTTAAATACAAAACCTTACGTTGACAGCTTAACAATGACAGCTATAAATAGCAAAGGACTAGAGTTCACGTCACGTTGAATTTACGTCATTTCCTATTTTGGAAAGGAGAATGGAAGACTAACAACCAATAATTTCGGTTTAGCAAAGTTTTCTACTTTTGGATTTTATGTAGCTGTGGCATTTTTGTTTATAACCGTCATGTTCCCGCGGGTTTATTGCTGGCCGCGTTTTATGGACTCCTTTGTTTCAAGGGCTGCCTTCTCTTTTATGTGGCTGTTACATTTGCCAGGATGATCCTCAAATGTTGCAGGACCTCTTCATTTCCTCTCCATGCCAAGCTCACATCAAACCTTTCCTGATCTCAATTTTTAAACCAAATATTTGCTAATTTCTCAGCATTATCCCGCTTAATTTCATAGTTTTCAAGCTTAAAGGCATAAACGTTGATAACTCGGTGCAAAGACATTTCAGCTGAAACCTCTCGCCACTTTCGACAATTTTTCATCTATTTCTTTCTCTCCTTCCATTCATCAACTAGGCAAATGACATCGTCAGTGGGCTAGGAACAATATTTTCCTTAACAAGGGACTGGCATAAGCGAGATTTCTTATCTCATTGATGCATGTTTTCTACTTTCCAGAGGACAAAACGCACGAAAGTCCTTCTCAATGGTTTGTTTTCCTCCCGGTGCTTTTCCATCATTCCAAAGCCGCAAATGTTCTGACAGATTAACATGCCGACTCTTTCACCTTTGAAAACCTGAATGAATTTTACTAAAATTATTGCATTTTTTCATTTTAAATTTAAAAAAAAAAGTTTTGTAATGTATAAAATGAAAGCGATTATTGAGAAGACGTAATATGAAGCATGGAGATGATCATAATGTGTAATTGACTGGGTGCGTTGATTCTATGAAGCAGGCATATCTTCAGCATCCACTTGCTTCATCAAAGGCTCGTGTGCAAATGAGCAAGTTTCCTAGCACTGAAACAATCTGTCTGACATCTCAATGCAAGCAAATCTATTTCCCTCTGATTCTCTCCCTGAATGCGTGCCGAAATTCTCTCTCGTTGAACTCCGCAGATCAAAGTTGAACGAGAACATCAAATGTTTACGTAGGTTTCCTATTTATAACTCATCCATTTGAATTCTTGTTTTCAGTCAGGAAAAGTGTAAACCTCGAAAAACAAGTTAATAAAAACAACCGAAAAAATAAATAATTCAAAAACCTGCAAAATTTCGAAAATAAAAAGAAATCTGATGCAACTTCATTGGATGTATGAAGTCCCGTGGTTTTATGGCAGGCAGTGCGGCGGTATATATATATATATATATATATATATATATATATATATATATATATATATATATATATATATATATATATATATATATATATATATATATATATATGTATATATATATATATATAGATCCTCATCAGGGAACGCCATCATTTCCATGGTGATCAGGGATGGTGGTGTACACTTCCGTGCTATTATTTCTCAAAGCTGTTTGTTCTTTTTTTCTTGTTCCGCTTCAAGGTGAGTTTTCAATTGTTTTCAATTGGTTACATTTTCTCTTTTTAGGAATATTGTTTTTCTTTTGGAAACTCTGGTTAAATAAACGTTCTAAATATTTAATGTTTTTGTGTTTCAAATTAATCAACAAGCCTTTTCTTATAAAACTTTTGTATGGAACTTGTTGTAATTTTTGATTCGCTATTACTAATAAAAATAACTTAAAAACATTTTTTTTTATATTTTCAACGAAAACAATCTATAACACAGAATTTGGACACCGAAAATAAAATTTTTTTCTTTTTCTGTAACAGAACTATTTTCACGCCACAAACTCTCTCATCTTCCAAAATGATTCTTCAAATTGAACGCATCTCGATAGAACTGATAAAGATGTTATTAAAAAATCACGCCATTCTGAAATAATAAAATTTTATATTTCAATGTAAAAAATGAATTTATTTGTTTAGAATTGGTTCATTAGAAGCAGGCAGTGAAATGGTTCACATTAATCTTACATTGAGAGCATTGGACTCCGGCATGTTTGATTTCGGTCCAAATTGGTCCACAAGCCGGCAATTAATCTCTCTCCAATAAGATCCGAGTAATTTTCCCATCCCTAACCTGTAGAAAAGAATCTCTTCTCTAATGATTATTTCGTTCTATTAAAACAGCCACTTCCGCTAGTTGTTCTGGTGATGTAATTGCATTTCAAATTTATTTGCTTCTGCAAGTTCATTCACTGCGGGACGTTGAAACTCTAATGACATACAAATCACTGTTTTTCAATGCAACAATCGAAATTAGTTTGCCACTCTTTTCCATTCTTTCTTTTTTTTCGCTGTCTTTTTATTGAAAATAAAATTTTTTAATTTTTTGAAATAACTAACCTAAGATAATTATATATATATATATATATATATATATATATATATAAAGAATAAATATTATCATATATATATATATATATATATATATATAAAGAATAAATATTATCATATATATATATATATATATATATATATATATATATATATATAAAGAATAAATATTATCATATAATTCAACTAGGTAATTTTCTTTCCAATATGGCGACGAAAAAGATGATTTAAAATTCGTCCTCCTGCGACATCACAGCAGCAGGACAAAAATCTCACTCAATATCATCACAATGTTTGGGTTTGCTTCGAGTGGGATTAGCAGTCACTGAGTCTGCCTGGTATGATGGTTCCATCTTGTTTCATATTGCTCAACGCTGGTTGCGTGCTGTGTTGTATGTTGTTATGTGTTGCTTTATGTCTTCTCGTGTTGTACTTTGTCGTTCTATGTTGTTCCGTTCAGTTCTAGTCATGTGTGTACATCTAAATAAATGGATCACGTGCTTTATGATCAAACAAACGTTTTGGAAAGAATTGTGTTTACATTGAGCGAATTATTCTTGTGAGAAATTATTTTTTCAAAGAATCGATAAGAAATTAACCGATTTGATATTAAACATTGTAAATTAGAACACAAACGGTTAATTATTAAATGTTTAACTGGTTAATAAGAATCTACATAAACCATGGCTTGCGGTATTTTAGAACAATTCATTTTAAATGTCTGTAAAAAATACATATTAAATTCTAAACGAGTAGTTTATTATAACTCACAGAGTTTTTTAACGAATAGTTTTAAATAATTTAAAGTCTTTCCATCTGGTAGGATACTTTGTAACATTGGCTTGGTTGAAATTTAATTTATTTTATATATTATCTGAAAACCCATTTGTTAAAAGAAAAATAAACTTGAACAAATTAAACGTTTAAAGCAATTAATTTTCTAACTTAGCATTTAAAGAACGAAATCCCGCTGATTCCATGACATCAATTCAATAAAAGTAATCTACAAATGGCTCCCACAAATCCGACCACCTGAAATTTCAACTCTTCCAGCAAAATTCTGCTGGAGAAAATACAAAATGAGAAAAAATTACAATCGAATGAACTCCTCCAGGGTACGAATGGAATTTTACAAAATACCTTTGGGATCGAACCCGCTTTCTTGGAGCCTCGCGGGAAGCAAATGCGATTGTGGCGGTATATGTGCGGGCTTCTTTATTTGTGTGTACCATCATGTATAATATTTTACTTCTAAACTAAACTCATAAATAATTTATACATTCCAATCTTTTTTGATATTCTTGCTTAATCTGTAATTTTATAAATGTCTCTTTTTTGTACAGTTGTATAAACACTATGTTGATTCTGGAAAGTCAATGTCTCATACAAAACCAAAATTGATTTAATGCTTCTTGAGTAACATTCATTTTGCTTCCTTCTTGCAACATTGTGACATTTTACTCCTAATTAATATAATAAGAGTGGTTTTTATAACATCAACCATTGGAGCTTCATCTCCCAGCATGCAATGAAGCATTTGTTATGAAGATAAATCACTCAGGCAAGCGTAATTGTTATATCGACCAGTTTATTCTACATCATGTATAAACACATCTGTCATTCGATCATGTGCAGATTAAATGCTATCCATATTATATTTTACGGCAACGAAATAACGAAACGAGTGGTAGAGTTGTAGCGATGGTGGAAGATCAAAACGGCCGCAATCGCTACTTCATCGTTGGAAGGAAACGCATCCATTTCTTCCACGGTTTCTTCTTACGACCGTACATTTCTATCCGCGGGTCCACCAACCCCGCAAGGTACATTTTCACCGGAGAAGTGCCGGTAGTCGGCGGAAAGATTATGCTGCTAATGAGATGTTCTATTGGATGATGATGACCGGATGGAGAAATATTTTGTACGCTTCACAAATTGCCATCATGACAGATGGTCTAAATCAGCTTCCATTTTGGCACACTCACCGCAAAAGCCTGCATTCTGCTTTTTTCAAGAAAAGAAAAGAAAGACTAATTACATTTTCTTTAAAGTGCAACTTGAATGAAAATTGAATGCCTGCAATTGTTTGCAAATTAGTAGGCGTTTCTTTCTTAGCATGCAGTAGACAGTGTTTTTAATATATTTACTAGCTGACCAGCAAACGTTGTTTTGCGTTATAAATTGTTTTGGCTTTTTTTTAATGTACAAAATTATGACAACTTAAAAAAATCAATCTCGAAGACCAATCGAGTGTACAATGCCCGGGGTTTTTTAAAGTTTTTCTATCGTTCTTTTCTCTTGCTCCCGTTTCCCTCCCCGCTTGCTCTCCCGTTTCCTTTTGCTCTCCCGTTCCCGTTTACTCTCCCGTTTCCGATCGTTTTCCCGTTTCCGCTTGTATTGCCGCACCCGGGGCTTTTATAGGTTTCTCTAAACGTTTTTCTTTCGCTCCTTTGACCAGGCTTGTAACTGGCATGAGTGACACACGGCGGAGTTAAAGAATACTTATTTATTCGTTTTATAGACACGCAAACATTTAATAGAAATTTGCACATTTTATAGACAAATAAATAAGTTACACTAAGATTTGTAAAAACAAACTTGGAGATCAACCAACAGGAAAAAATAAACACAGATATATATATATATATATATATATATATATATATATATATATATATATATATATATATATATATATATATATATATATATATATATATATACATATCTGTGTATTTATATATATATATTGATATATATAAATTTATGTATATATATATATATATATTTATATTTATATCTATATGTATATATGTAATATATATATATATATATATAGGTATATATATATTATTATATATAATATATATATATATGATATATATATATAAATAAATATTTATATATAAATATATATATATAAATATATATAAATATATATATATATATATATATATATATATATATATATATATTATGTTCATCTTTGATTTAAATTGATTATTTCCTACAAAAATCAACTCACGAAATTTCAGAAATTCCTCTTTTTATATTTATTAAGATGTGTAATACAATTTTTCGTGGCAAGGCCCACCGGCAACTCGTCGCGGCAATGTCGGTTTGTTTCATAGCCACAACATTTCAGGCACAGTCCGTGTTGACTTGGGACAAGCCTGGTCTGTAAAAGAGAGGTCTTTTTAAGATTCGTCCGCTTTTAATTTAATGCAAATTATTTTTGATACATTGTAGATATAAGAAAAATATTCATTGTAGATACAAGAGAAATATAAATTGTAGATATAAGAGAAATATTCATTGTAGATATAAGAGAAATATTCATTGTAGATAAAAGAGAAATATAAATTGTAGATATAAGAGAAAATATACATGCTAGATATAAGAGAAATATACATTGGTTCGTTCTCATTTAACTTTGTGACAATTGAAAGCTCCAGTAATTTATAATAATTCTTATGAGCACAAAATTATTTAAGCTTTTAAACCAAATGATGAACTCAAATGTCAAGTTTGCTTTTAGTGCAGATTTTCATCACAAAAACTTTTTTAATTTGATTAAGTTAACTGTTTAAAGGTTTTTTTAAAATTTATTTGAATTTATATCTTACTTGAAATAAATTATTAGACAAGTAAATTAAAAACGAATTTTTAAAACCAATGCTCTTATATGTAATTAAAACACAAATTTTGCAATCAATTTTTTCTTATATTACTCTTTTATTTTATGTTAAAGTCGAAATATCTTAATTATATCGAAATATCGAAATTAATTAAAATTATCTAAATTAATTGACTTATTGTAAAACTAATAATTGAATATTGCATTGTCTTCTATTTTAAGCATGTATGCAAAATTTGAAAAAATCTATCATCAGGAAGTGACTCAAAAATTGATTGCAAGATTTGAAACAGACAGAGAAACAAACAGACAGACAGAGAAACAGAGACGACGAGTTAATAAAAACATTGGTAATAATAATAAAAATATCATCAAAAAGCATAAAATTTAAATATCTCAACTATTTTCATGAAAATTTCGTACACGCTTGAGAATCGCGGTCAGTGAGTGTGGTTCGTGTTAACTTGGTAAAATAGTCTGCCAGTCGGTTAGCGTTTTGTGGTCAAGAAAACCCTCAAGAAAACCCTCAAGAAAACCCTCAAGAAAACCCTCAAGAAAACCCTCAAGAAAACCCTCAAGAAAACCCTCAAGAAACCCCTCGATAAAATCCTCAAGAAAATTAACTAAATTAATTGACTTATTGTAAAACTAATAATTGAATATTGCATTGTCTTCTATCTTGACCATGTATGCAAAATTTGAAAAAAATCTACCATCAGGAAGTGACTCAAAAATTGATTGCAAGATTTGAAACAGACAGAGAAACAGACAGAGAAACAGACAGAGAAACAGAGCCGACGAGTTAATAAAAGCATTGATAAAAAATCATAATTTATATTTTTATTTGCCATTTGAACAATTACAGTTTTTTTTGAATGATTTCAAAAGTACAAAGTTCGAATTCATTTGTTATCGAAGCGTTAATATCGAAGTTTTTTTTCATAAAATTATAGAAATGGACCCGCCATAAGATTTAGTTTGTGTGTTTGCTTGTTTATTTATTTGTTTTATTGTTTGTCTCTTTGTTTGTTTCTGCTAATTTCTTTTATACTTTTTTAAAATATTACAGTTGTATTTGATTTTTATTTATTCGTATAAATATCAATTAATATTCTTACGTTATTATTCACTGTATATCTCATGAAATATTAATTTGACATCTCATGTGAATTTCAACTAGACGTCAATACAGAGATGGATATGGGTCTATTTTTAGCGACCCAACCCATCCCACCACTTTCCCAGCACACCACTTTTCCAATCCACCACTTTCTCAACCCATCCCAACCCGACCAACTTGAAAAGTTAAATTTTCTAACCCAACCCAGTCTAGAGTTGAAACAATATTTTGTCAATTAATTTTTTTTTAAATTATTTCAACCCAACCCACGCATGTGTCAAACAAATTGGACCCAATCCAAGCATGGGTCAAACTATCCCATGTCCACCTCTGAATCATTATAAAAATTTCAACATGGAAACTCATGTGAATATCAACATGGAAACTCATGTGAATATCAACATGGAAACTCATGTGAATATCAACATGGAAACTCATGTGAATATTAACTGTACATCTCATATGAATATTAACTGTACATCTCATATGAATATTAACTGTACATCTCATGTGAATATCAATTAGACATTTCACGTGAATATGAACTAGACATTGTATATAAAACTAAGTGAACATTTATATGGAAATTTCGTTTGCCACTTTCTTTCATCCACTCAGCTAATTCTCACAAACTTTGTTTTAAAGCTTCTTATAACAATATTTTGCTACTAAAAATCTTATTTAAAAAATATAAATTTTTTCAATAGCATCTTTCATGATAGCTAAAAAAATCACTTAAAATAATCAAATTGCTTTGAAATATAAATCTAATTAAATCTTAATTTAATTTTGTATAACTTATATATTACGAAAGAGATTGACTAAAATAAAAATTACTAAATAATGTAACAGTAGAACATTTTTGATCAGTTTAAAATCGATAAAATTTAAAATTATATAAGTTAAAGACTAAAATAGTCATAAAAGTCTAAAAAAAACCTGTTGCGACTTCATGAGTTGGTGAAGTGCAAAAAATGGTGAGAGAAAGGAAAAGAGAGTGAGAAAGAAAGAAAGAGAGAGAGAGAGAGAGAGAGAGAGAGAGAGAGAGAACCTTTCCGTTAAGAATGAAATGACAAATGTGGAGGCGTTCCCGGGTCTTGAGTGGTTGAGTTGAAAAAAATATAAGCAAAGGCTCTGTAATGGTTGATCGTTGAAGAACCCCATTCATTTCTCGGTCGTATGAGGGGACCGTGGCATCATGGCCCATCCATCATCTGCTGCATGGCACGACAGTTTTTGAAACAAAAAACTATTACTACAGAGTTGTCGCGCTCGCTTCTCTTTCAAAAATATAATGTGAATATTTTTTTTATTTTATTTTATTGGCAATTAACTTTTTGAGTATTTTTCAAGTATTTTTTTCGTGCGATATTTAGTTATTTTGTCATTAAAAAATAAATTTAAAACTTGAACTTGTTTTCAGAATCATTTAAAATATTTTTTAATCTCACAAACAAATTTTCTTATCAAAGAAACAATAAACTTCTAAAGGACACTTGACAAGTTGATAAGTCCATTAAACAAAATTTAATGGCTGCCAAGAATTTTCTCACAAAATTCACATTGCCGCTTTCACTACTACTACCAACACCACTATAATCATCATCATTATTTTTAAAATAATCATCATCATCATCATCGTCATCGTCATCGTCATCGCCATCGTCATCATCATCATCATCATCATCATCATCATCATCATCACCGTCACCGTCACCGTCACCATCATCATCATCATCATCATCATCATCATCATCATCATCATCATCATCATCATCATACTTATCATCATCATCATCATCATCATCATCATCATCATCATCATCATCATCATCATCATCATCATCATCATCATCATCATCATCATCATCATCATCATCATCATCATCATCATCATCATCATCATCATCATCATCATCATCGTCATCGTCATCGTCATCGTCATCGTCATCGTCATCGTCATCGTCATCGTCATCGTCATCGCCATCATCGTCATCGTCACCGTCACCGTCACCGTCACCGTCACCGTCACCGTCACCATCACCATCATCATCATCATCATCATCATCATCATCATCATCATCATCATCATCATCATCATCATCATCATCATCATCATCATCATCATCATCATCATCATCATCATCATCATCATCATCATCATCATCATCATCAGCATCATCATCATCATCATCATCATCATCATCATCAGCATCATCATCATCATCATCATCATCATCATCATCATCATCATCATCATCATCATCATCATCATCATCATCATCATCATCATTATCATCACCGTTTTGTTTGTTGCCATCAAAATTTCAATTAGTTGCACAACTGTGATTTACTTGACCGGCATTAGTGACCGAATAAAATGTTTCGTCATGAATTCTGTTTTGCAACAAACAGTTTACAAGCCATGCATAAACTAGCATTTGAAAAAAAATACTTTGTTTAAAATTTAATATACAACAATATATTAAAATGACTTTTTAACAGAAAATCATGAAGTGAAAGGGTTCAAATGAACCGAATTCCAACTACAACTTCAACTTCAACAACAACAACAACAACAACACCTACAACAACAAAAACAACAGGAACAACAACTCTGATGATTTTTATAAACTTCTTCTTTCACTTCATCTCTATTCAAACAACAACAACTACCGGTGAGTTTGTTGATGCGAAATTTTATTAAAACTCGAGACAAGCACATTTCACATGCAGTCCCACAACAGCGACGCTCAGTTTTTGCATGGAAAGAAAAACATCAAGTGACCATCGATGAGCTCCTCTGCCGTTTCATGTACTCACTCCATCTATTTAAGATGTACCCACTCCATGTATCCATGATGTACTCACTCCATCCATCCATGATATACTCACTCCATCTATTTAAGATGTACCCACTCCATGTATCCATGATCTACTCACTCCATCCATCCATGATATACTCACTCCATCTCTTTAAGATGTACCCACTCCATGTATCCATGATGTACTCACTCCATTCATTTATGATGTACCCACTTTATCCATCCTTGATGTACTCCATCCATCTATGATGTACTCACTCCATCCATCCATCCATGATATACTCACTCTATCTATTTAAGATGTACTCACTTCATATATCCATGATGGTACTCACTCCATCCATCTCTGATGTACCCACTCTATCCATCCATAATTTACTGTTATATATCTTTATAATTATTAATTATATATATATAAATAATGTGTGCCGCACATACATACACACACACACACACACACACACACACACACACACACACACACACACACACACACATATATATATATATATATATATATATATATATATATATATATATATATATATATATATATATATATATATATATATATATATATATATATATATATATATATATATATATATATCTATATATATATATCCATTTAGCGTTTATCAGTTTGCGAGCTGTATCTTCTATATTGCAAAATTTAGAAGATAAAGGACTAACGATAGAACTTGAAATTTTATTTTCAGTACCGTCTTTTTACGCATATAACGCGCACTCTGACGTGCCTGGAAAAGTCATTAAAAAGATGTTATTATTTGGATCAGAAAATGTAAATACATAAAATGTATTTTTAATAATATATGTATATAATACATTTTATCAATCAAACTGTATTTATTTTATAAAGCCACGTATTTTTTTAACCTTTCCCCAGTCCTTCAAAGATGCGCGTTATATGCAAAAATAAGTTAGTTTATAAAGGTTGACTGTGGTTTTGGAAAATAATTTCCATCATCAGAACTATTTTTTAACTTGATTTATCTGTCTGTCGATCTGTAGTCAAAATTTGCACTCGATTTTAAACTAACTTCCCGATGAGCTAGAGACTTAAAAATTCAAACATACCTCCGAACTGATTAACAATGCATTTTATTAAATTTTCGAATCCATTGTACAAAATTTATTTGAATAATTATTTGTGATATTTTCGTCGAACTATTTATTGTCTATGCTAATATACTCGTTGTTTATGTAACAGAATGTGGCCTACACAATCAATTATAAAAAAATGTGTTTTTAAAAAACTTTGTTTTTTGATTCACTTGTTGAAACTTACTTTTGTGTTTAGTTTGAATTTTATGTGTACTTAAATAAGATGGAAGATAGAGACAACAAATAATGTCATTTTAAAGAAATCGGGCAACCAAAAGACATAATTGAAAGAAACTTAGGCCAGCTAATAGAAATATTTTCTTTCGAACCGGAAATAGACTTTTATTTGGTTTTTGACTCAGACTTTTTGAAAACGCCGTCAAAGGTCCCTGAAGGTAGCTCCCAGACGACAAAGGTTCGACTTTGCTCGTATAATTTGTGCATCAGGAAGTGATTTTAGCACATATGGAAATAAGATCATTGTTGCCGCAGAAGCAGCAGAACATCGAGGAATGTCAAAAGAAGAGCAATAGTGTGTTCAATATGTCTCAGGACTTTAGACATAAGAGCATGTCGGGCTACGTTCCAAACTCTTACGCATATTAGTTAGTGAAAAAACAGAAATCCGATTATAATCTTGGAGTTGATAGAAGAGTCGGAACAAATTGAAGCGACATTGGATGATATTAAAAAAATTGAAAGACCGCAAATGAAAATCTAAGCCATCAACAAACCAAACTCACCATACAGAAAATTAATGTCACCAAAACATTATATTAAGCCACAAAATTCTCCAGATTTTGGCAAATTCAGAAAGCTTTTATCACGTGATAATCTAAGCTGATGACAAGAAAACTCTACGAACAGAGGGAGAGGAGTATTTATTATAAAGACAGAACAGATTCATTGGCCTTGTAAACAGTGACAACGTATTTAAACAATAATACAGCAAGGTCATCATCAATAATAATAAGATCGAAAATCAAGTGTGGAAAAATTTAAACAAAACAATTTAGCGTAGTTTTTCAATCTCCAGCACAGAATTGGAAGATCACAAAAACTTCAGTGAGACTGTAATAGACGGTTTGAGGAGCTGATTGACCTTGTCCTTTGCAGTTTGCGTTCGAAGCCGCGAGTGGAGAAGAAAGGCTCTCTCTCTACTCATCTCTTTGCCCTCTATTTTGCAGTAACAAAGCCGTTTGGAACAAGCAGGATTAAGTAAGGAATAATGATGTATTTCCACTTAGGTGACTTGTGATATTCAGAGTAAAAGTAGCTCGTGGGTCTGATTTGATTATCGATAGCAATTATTATTTTAGAGTACACGAGTTTAAAATTAGATGTGTTTTAATTACAGTTATTAAAACTCACATAGTCTCATTAAGTGCTTTTTATTGTCCAATAAATTATAAAACCATTTTAAGAACCCGTATTCGTTTTGCAATACTGTATATATATATATATATATATATATATATATATATATATATATATATATATATATATATATATATATATATATATATATATATATATATATATATATATATATATATATATATATATATATATATATATATATATATATATATATATATATATATATATACATTTCATATTTTGTTTTTACTTTACAAAAATGGTTGTAGTGTGTGCTCAAACGTTTGCTACGAGAACACAAATTGTTATTTAAACTTAAGATGAATAAAAAGACATTGTAAAATAATACAGATAAATTATTTAAAAATAAAAACAAAAAAATCATGGAAATTGAAAAATTTCATAAAAGAAAATAATCAAAGTCCACCTGACCCGAAAAGTTTCAAATTGAATTTGCAATTCAAAATTAGGCAATTGTGAATTGGATTATTTTGAACCGTAAAAAATTAATGTCTTTTTGTTCTCATTGTTCTTTCATCAACAACCAACCTTTTTTACTTACCTTAACCTCCTACCAAGATGCTCCAATATCTTTTTCATCCTCTTATTTTACTCTTTCCTCCCATTAGTTTTTTCACCCACTTGGTCATTTCTTCTATCAATCCATCCATAATAATTATCGTATTTATCCACTCATCTTTGTCTCATCTACCAACTGACTTTACTTTTTTACTTAACCTTGTACTACAAGACTCGTCCACACCCACCACACCACCCACCCATCCGTTACCCAAACACATTTTCCAACATTTGTTATCAACCCATTTCTTCAATCCTGTGAATTTCCATAACTCCAAAGCAGGCGTTGTATATAAAATCTCCAGCAGTGTCTGATTTATTTATTCAAAGGTGGAAGGCGAATCTCATTCTTTGAAGAAATTATAATGATCGAATTCATTTTTGGTTTCTCTTTTATTTTTTTATTTCAGTTTTTTTCAACGCTACATCTTATTTCTCATTCTCTTTTTAGCCATTCCTTTTTTATCTTTCTATCTATCTTTATTTCTTTTTTGTCTCTGCTATACCGACTATATTTCAACTAAATCAATAAATCATTTATACCATTAGAAGCTAATTAGGGAGCATAAAATTAATTTTTTTTTAAAAACAGAAATAGCCAGCCTAATGTCGAACCAGTCCTACTGCCAATCGGATTACCTGCGACTAAGATGCGCTACTAACCAGGTCATCCTCATCCACCAGGCTCGCTACGGCCGCATGCAGCTTAGCCGCTGCGTGAAAGAAAACTTTGGCTACGTCGGCTGTTGGGAAGACGTGATCGATGTTCTAGATTTGCACTGCTCCGGCAGGAGAAGCTGCAGCGTTCGAGTGCTGGATGATAACTTCAGAAACATTCGACCATGCCATGACGATCTCAAGTCGTATCTTGAAGTATTCCATCACTGCGTTGGAGGTTGGCTGCAAGTTTTATAGAAGGGAAAGATAGCGAAAAAGAGTTTTTTTTCAAAATATTTTTGAATATTTATTTTTTGAATTTTTCGGAATCAGTTTGGGAGGGTAGTTTCCTGGTGATTTATTGCTTCGAATACTCAAGTCCCCCCACATGTTTGCCAGGGAGGAGAAAGCGGGTCATTAACATTCTTGCTAATGTGACATCCATCATAAGAACTATTTCTTAGTTTTCTTCTTTTTTATTTTTTTTTTATTGTTGATGCCATCACTTTTTATTACAACCATCATCGTTTTACTCATCTTTAGCATCATTATCACCATTACCTATACTATCACCATTACCGTCATCATCACCACCATCACCGTCTTATCATAGTTGTCGTCATCAGCATCATCACCATCATCATCATCATCATCATCATCATCATCATCATCATCATCATCATCATCATCATCATCATCATCATCATCATCATCATCATCATCATCATCATCATCATCATCATCATCATCATCATCATCATCATCATCATCATCATCATCATCATCATCTTCATCATCATCATCATCATCATCATCATCATTATTATCATCATCATCAGTGCTATCACCATTTTCATCATAATCTTAACACTCTTAGAAAAATTCATAGCATCTGTGGAGTTGTCTTAAAATGGATTATTTCATATTTAAGAGAGCTATCGACCAGTCTCTAACCTGACCTTTATGTCAAAACTGGTAGAGCGGATTGTTGCTAAACGATTGAATGTACATCTAGGTCTTTCTGGCAGTCTCCCATCGAACCAATCTGCGTATCGCCGGTTTTACTCTACAGAATCTGCACTACTCAAAGTGGTGAATGATCTGGCAGTTGCTACTGATAGTGGTAAAGTGTCGCTACTGAGTCTCTTAGATCTGAGTGCCGCATTTGATACTGTTGACCATGGAATCCTTATTGAGAGACTTGAAAAAACTCATAGCATCTATGGAGTTGTCTTAAATGGATTATTTCATATTTAACTAACCGCACGCAACGGGTTAGTGTGGGTGGGAACTTGTCATTGTCCGTGTCGCTTAGTAGTGGAGTACCCCAGGGATCAGTCTTGGGCCCACTACTCTTTCTATTGTACACCACTGATTTACTTGAAATTATTCATCGTTCTGGACTCGAGGGACACTGCTATGCCGACGACACCCAAACATATGTTCACTGCCCTGTTGATGATGCGGAGAATGTTCACCTTCGCTTATTGCCCTGCATAGAGAACATTGAACAGTGGATGGCTTCTAATCGTCTAAAACTGAATGGCGATAAGACTGAATTAATCTGGATAGGTGCAAGATCAAAGTTGCAACAGAGTAAAGCAAAAGCTTTGTTAGTTGCTGGGGCTTTGGTCGCCCCCACAGAAGTTGTTCGAAACCTAGATGTTTATGTCGATTCTGAGCTTTCAATGAAAGATCATATATCTAAACTGTCAAAAACCTGTTTTTTCCAACTACGACAACTTAGAACCATACGAAGGTCTCTGACAAGTGAAGCACAGGGGCGTAGCTAGGGGGGGGGGCAGGGGGGGCGAGCTGCCCCGGGCGCCATCTTGGGGGGCGCCGAAGAGGAAGATACAGTATATTCATGCTAGACTAACTCTCTCTCAAAGTTTGCGTAAGATGCAAGAAAAACAGTAGTTTCCTTCCTTGCATCAGGATATCGTCCACAGTCTAGTTGTATATCTGCTGCTTCATTCCATTTAGTTGTTCTGCAGCATCAAACTTGTTAGGTTCTTAGGAAGAGAGAGAGCTATGTCACTCATGTGTTTCATTTCAAACCCACCAGCCACAATCTAGGCACAGATCTCCGGCTCAGGCAAGGTGAAACTTGGTGACCCCTTCATGCTCCAGCCACCAGTCATTTCACATCGTTGACGTAGAGCCAATGTTTTGAAAGCTGCTCTTGCTATCTAGAACGTCTGTGCCCTGTGCAGCACACCTCCTTTATGACATCAAGTTTATGACACACAGCCTAAGGACCATATTTAATTTCATCAGTGTGTGCATTTATTGACATTTATTTATTACATTTATTCTCACTGAGTTTTGTGGATTTAAAAAAAATTTATTTCTGTTCTTTACGGTATTTTAAATAAAATTTTTGCTTGCCGAATTTTTTTTCAAATACTGATCGCGAAAAGATGGCGCCAAAACGCACGCATATAAACCTACACTTTTAGTTCTTAAGAGAACGGCAAAAGTATGAACGAAGTAAACTTCTTCATTGCAACGGGGGGAGGCCCGGGGGGCGCAAAATTTATAGTTTCGCCCCGGGCGCCAAAAACCCTCGCTACGCCTCTGGTGAAGCAACACGTCTCCTGCTGCATTCGTTTGTTGTAAGTAAACTTGACTACTGCAACTCTCTATTTACAGGCTTACCTCTTAGTGCTGTTGGAAAGATTCAACGTATTCAAAATGCAGCTGCTCGTCTTTTTGGTGGAATAAAGAAACATGATCATGTGACTGCAATAATGAAAACTGAACTCCGGTGGCTGCGTATCTCTGAGCGAATTACTTTCAAAATTGGGACTTTAGTCTATAAGGCGCTCCATGGCGAAGCCCCCTCATATTTGCAAGAGCTGTGTGTTACTGTGTCTGATAACAATTCTTACTTATCTCGTCACAGATCTGCTAGTCGTGTTGATCTAGTTGTTCCCATAACTTGAACAAAAACTTACGGCAGTCGAGCCTTCAGTGTAGCAGGACCGGCAACATGGAACATGTTGCCTGCCAGCATCCGAGAAGCCACTACATTGAGTTTATTCAAGGCCGAGCTAAAGACATTTCTGATTGCGAAATCCTATCCAAATTGATGATCAGAGAGAAATTATTTCATTTTTCCTGACATGCTGATTTTTGTGTTTTATATTATTTTTTGCTTTATTTTTATTGTTTTGCTTTGTTGTTTTTATTGTAAAAGGAGTCCTGAGGTGTTACACAAAAGGGCGCTTGAAATCCAAATAAACTTAAACTTAAACTTAATCACCAGTACTATCACCATTTTATTCATTACCACCATTACCGTCTTCTCCACGACCATTTTCATCACCATCATCGCATCATCATCATCTACATCATCTTCCTGTCACCATCTTCGTCATTATCATCACCATCGTCATCATCACCAACTTCATCATCAGTTCCACAAATGCTTTTGACACCTTATCATATTTAGTCACTGCAGTTAACAAACAATCGATTGAAGTGAAAAAGACAAGTTATTTTGAGCAAGACATATCTGGTTCTGACCTTAAATACGTCATTAATCTTCTGCTTGTAGGCGCCATTCTGGTGCAACTATAAATAAAAAAAAGATCACAAAACAGATAACAAGTATGACAAAATGTAAACTTGCAAGTTTTAATTTCATATAAATAAATTATATTTCAGAATTGTTGGGAAAAGTTTTTTATTTTATTTTATTTTATTTTTTATTTTTATATTTTATTTTTCTATTTTTCTATTTTATTTTTTGTTTTATTTTTATTTTAATTACTTCAGCTGGTCGTTTGGTTGGTTCGTGACGTCACAAATTTCTTTCGAAGAATATCGCGTGTTCAATATATTCCCATGGGTCAATCGATGATGAAGCTAGTTAAATAAATAAACAAATAAATTAATAAATGAATAAATAAATAAATAAGTTTGTAAATAAATAAAAAAATAAATAAATGTATAAAGAAGTAATTAAAAAAGTCAATAAACAAAAAAATATTTAAATAAAGATTAATAATTTTTGATAAATTTAAAAAATAAAAATATCAATATTTAAACGAATAATTAATCAAGTACGAAATTAAATGAAAGCGATTTGAACTGAAATGAAACAACAACAGGTTAGAAAATATCTGAAATCAATACTCGGCTGATCTGAACTTCTTCGCTAATCTGAAGGAGAGTTTGTGAATTTAGTTTCTAGAAGTTTCTTTCTCTACATAAAATAATTAAAATAAATTTATTTTTAAATGTAAACAATAACATTTTTTTCAAATTAAATTTAGTTAACTTTTTATCACTGAGCTGAGCCACGCGGCTGGAAGAAAAAAAGAAATAAAAAACTGCAGATTTCCCAAACAAATTTTTCATTTATTTCACATTTGTTATTGAATAATCGCAATTCAAAATGATTATTAAATTATTTATTTGTTTATTATATTAGCTTTTCTGACGACGTAATTTTGAAATCTGTTTAAATAATTATTTCAAAGTATCTTCTTTTATAACTGAAGTTCAATGTGAGGCAGGCGATCCTTAAACGCTAGGAAACATTTACTTTCGTTTTCAAAATGAGGTCAAGGATCAAGAATTTGTCAAACGCGACGGCTTTATTTGTTTTTTCTTTTAGGAATTTGATTTATTTTATCGTTAAAAATAAGATATTCCAAAAAATAACATAATGTATTCCCATTGATAGAACTACCACCTCGACAATTTTTAGCTTTACCGTGTAAATGCTTTAGAGGTAAACTAATTTCGTTAGCTAGTTCGTTCCAATCTATCCAGTCAAACAGCTCCAACTTTCATAGTAACAAAATAGTAAAAAAATACTATCAAAACATTATGAGGAATACAACTTTTCTATTTATGAACAGCGTTGAGTAATAAATTTTAGAGCGAAATAGTTCACTTGAGCAAAGCACAGATCGTCTTCTGCCAATCAATCATTTAGCAGAACCGCTGGGACTATACGGCCGATGTAGGTATATCAGTTTAGATCACAAAGCCATAAAGTTAGAAATCACACGTACACACGAGCGACACGTGCGAGTACAAATCGCCACTGTGAAACGTTGTACAACTTGAAGAGATTGTGGTGGAAGAGAAACATTTATACCAATTTCCAATCTACCGTTGTCTGGTCTTTCTCTCATTTTTTTTGCGAAAATAATTTCACTTTTTGGCCTGTAAACTATAAAAAAAATTTAACGTTTAGGAAAACCACAAACCGAGTTTTTTTCTGCGGAATAATACAGCTGAATAAAAGTGGTTGTTGACAAAGTTTTGCAAGTATTTCTGATCTATAATGATTCAGTCATGCAAAAAGACTTCCCATTCTCGATGCCTATCGTTTCCTCACCGGTTCCTTGTATTTCATTTATGCCTAAAGCACTGTTGAGGAACGTTTTGTTGACCTTTTTCTTCTTTTCTTATTATTTTTGTTACTGCGGTGTTGTGTACACGATAGGAGATTGTGTCATTTGCTGTTTAGGAAATGCATTTATTAAACGCATCGTAATATTTTTCACTGCGTTACAAATTAATTTTGTTGCTTGATATGATCATATAAATATATTTGTATGTGTGATTGTGTGTATGCGTGTGTACCTTTTTATACATTTATTTCTGAAAAAACAACAGAAATAGCTGACCTAATTTTGTTTAAAATAACAAAGTAATGATTTAGTTTATATTTAAGCTATAATAACAACAACAAACACACAAGATGAACAACACGTATCGTATATAAAAAAGTGGGTGTACCCCCGTGATGAGGCCACAAATAACTTTATAACGGTTTCTCCTCCCGTTACAAAAATTTAAATTGGTAAATGAAAGTTTTCCAGTTTCATCAGTGATGTTCCGCTGGAAATAAAAGCAATAAATATTATAAATAAAATGCGAATCTTCTGAAGTTGCTTTTCTGAGAAAAATATTTGAACACATTTCAGTCATCCACTCAGAAACGTCAGAGGAGTGTTCATATTCAAGACCCATCGCAGTCCCGCTGACGAGGTACGGATTCATCTCTAGTCTGACGTCGATGGAATCCAATTGTGGTTCTTCTGAGGCTCCCTGGCTACTGACCATGTCCCAGGGACAGAAGATCAACTTCACCCTCTGGGACTTCGACGCATCGAGCAGAGCAGCCACCAAGAACAACTCGGTACTCCATCTCATTTCCTTCCTCGTGTCCACTAAATAAAAACTGTCTTTTGTTGCAGCAGCTGTGTGCAATTTTCGCCTCAAAAGTGTGAAAAGATAATTATTGTTTTGCGCCCCCTGGGAAAAAACTTAGCACATTTGCGTTGCCGGTGTTTTATTTCATATAACGAAATCACCATGCAATTCTCCGCCACTTGTAAATTTCATCCTCGGCAAACAGCGCCGTCACGATTGAAGGAAGTAGTTTGTGTTTGTGTATGCGTGTGTGTGTGTTTTAGGTTTTGTTTATGTCGCTTTATGTGTATGTGTGAACGTATGTGCATGTTTATGCTTATGTGAATGTGTAAACGCGTGTGTGTGTTTATGTGTATGTGTAAAAGCATGTGTGGGCTTATGTGTATTTCTGTATTTATGTTATGTTTATATGCATTGTGTATGTGTGTATGTGTATGTGTATGTGTATGTGTATGTGTATGTGTATGTGTATGTGTATGTGTATGTGTATGTGTATGTGTATGTGTATGTGTATGTGTATGTGTATGTGTATGTGTATGTGTATGTGTATGTGTATGTGTATGTGTATGTGTATGTGTATGTGTATGTGTATGTGTATGTGTATGTGTATGTGTATGTGTATGTGTATGTGTATGTGTATGTGTATGTGTATGTGTATGTGTATGTGTATGTGTATGTGTATGTGTATGTGTATGTGTATGTGTATGTGTATGTGTATGTGTATGTGTATGTGTATGTGTATGTGTATGTGTATGTGTATGTGTATGTGTATGTGTATGTGTATGTGTATGTGTATGTGTATGTGTATGTGTATGTGTATGTGTATGTGTATGTGTATGTGTATGTGTATGTGTATGTGTATGTGTATGTGTATGTGTATGTGTATGTGTATGTGTATGTGTATGTGTATGTGTATGTGTATGTGTATGTGTATGTGTATGTGTATGTGTATGTGTATGTGTATGTGTATGTGTATGTGTATGTGTATGTGTATGTGTATGTGTATGTGTATGTGTATGTGTATGTGTATGTGTATGTGTATGTGTATGTGTATGTGTATGTGTATGTGTATGTGTATGTGTATGTGTATGTGTATGTGTATGTGTATGTGTATGTGTATGTGTATGTGTGTGTATGTGTATGCATCTGTGGGTCTAAAAGTATACTCCTACATGCAGCAGTTGCGTGTGTGGAAATGCATTTGTGTCTGTGTGAGTGATTTTATGTATGTGTCTGTGTGTGAGTCGGTAAGTGCGCATAAACGCGTGTAAGTGTATGAGTGTGTAGCGAAGCTGCCCTAATATGTTTTTATGATTTTGTATTGTGCTGCTAATTAACTCGCATTTGTGACGTCACACATACATACACACGTACACTCACGCACATAAAACAAACCTCGACAACAACAACAACAACAGTATTGCAGTTTTATTTCTTCAATTCGTTCCCTGCCAAGGATCGCGGCGACAGGGCGGATGGAAAGAGCAGTTGCATTCTGTACGCCACCATAAAAGAAACATCAGGTGGAGGTAGAATTTCCAACGTGTGTGGTTGGAGTAAAGAAAGAGTGAGTCACGTCTTTGTCACAGTAAGTCATCAAGCCGAAGTTGTCATCTACGAAACTGTCAGACATCACTTTCTCTTGCAATTTGAAGGTTGGTTTTTTTTCTATAGCAAAAATTTAAACTTTCAAACAAATTTGTTGCGTCTAAAAAGTGCGTTTCTTCAAGCTGCACACAAGTTTCAATTTATTTTATATTAAAATAATTCAAATTTATTCAATTAAAACCGACAACACCCGTTGAAATGTCGACAGCGGTTGGCTGCACTAACATGACGTCACCGATCGGTGGTTGGTTGAAGCAGAACATGACATCAGCACAATTGGGGTGTCATGACTCCACAGTCACGTGGTCGATGACGTGCAAGAGGGGGGCGTGGTCAGGGGAACCCAAAAACTGTACCATTGGTCAGTATTTTTTTTATTTTACTAAGTTTTTAGAATTCAATTTGGTTAATTACTCTAAAACTGCTAATTATTATTATTCCTTTTATTAAATTATGCATCAAATTAATACTTAAATAGTAACAACTAAATTTGAAAAGGAAAAGCTCTGGAATATTAAGCTTTGGCATTGTGCCATCATTATTAATTTAAACAATTTTTCAATGTAAAACGCAAAATCTTTGAAATAAAAATGCATTTTTTATGGTTTTCAGCGGCCAGGATGTTCACAGATGTTGGGAGATCTTTGCGTTCGTATCTGCTCCTTCCTCTAGGTAAGTTTATGCAATTTATTGAAATAAAAATGTCCGAGTCCTCTTTTAGATTTGAATAAAGTTTTATAAATAAATAATTTTTTTTATTTTCATCGCAAAATTGCTACAAAGTTTTTCCATGCAATTTTATTTCTTTCACAACAGAAATCTCCGTAACAATTATCCTGACAATAGCAAGCGTAATTGGTATCAGTGTCCTGTTTACTGGAATCTTTTGTATGAAAAAGTAGGATTATTTCTCTCTAAATATCTCTGTTAAGCCTTGCAGTTTTGAAGCCCATAAAAGAAGGTGATTCCGGAAAGGGGAGGGGGTTGAAAACAGGGTGTAGAAGAGGTTAAACAGAAAGGGGGCAAAAGATTTATAAAATTGAGGAAAAAGAAGTTAAAGAGAAGAGAATTGTTTTAAAAAAAAGTGGAAAAGAAATTCGCTTAAAAGAAGTGTTTATATATGGTCTATGGAACCATAAATGCTACATATGGCATGCTAAAAAGTCTACGTACTCATTTACTTACTTAAAAAGACAAGTTAATCACAACCGCAATTTGGTTTTTACATTTTCAAGCATTTTTCATAAATTCCTCTTATCTCGCTCTTATCTCTCTCTCTCTTTCTTTCTATCTTTCTCTCTCTCTCTCTCTCTCTCTCTCTCTCTCTCTCTCTCTCTCTCTCTCTCTCTCTCTCTCTCTCTCTTTCTCTCTCTCTCACACACACACACAACACACGCTCGCGCGCGCAGAAAATCCATAACAAAAACTCAATTTTCGGTCTGCTTAAAATCAAATCGTTTAAAAATAAAATTAATAATCTTTTTGCTCTGTAAAAAAACGTATAATGACTTCCTTCTGTTAACTGAAACGCAGATGATTCTAAATTATTAACTATCCTAATGTCTCTCTCTCTCTCTCTCGTTCTCTCTCCCCTTAGTCGAAGAAAACCCCCCCAAAAAATCAGCGAAATTTGTGAATGCTATAAGAAAGGAATTGCAATAATTACATCACTAAGACATAATCTGTGCCTGCTACCTTCTGGTGCTTCACCAACTTTGTTTGAATACGTCTTAGGCACGGTCACATTCCTTACATATAATTATACATCTACAGAACTTGGATCGTTCACAAAAGCTAAACTTAAAAAGTTCTCAGATCCGATAAATGAAATGTTTGTTTTGTCTGAAACGGTCATCGTTCACGGGGATTTGAATATCAGGCCTGGCTGAGCTGAGAATCTTCACCTTCACCTTCGCCTTCGCCCTCACCTTCGCCCTCACCTTCACCTTCACCTTTCTATCGACATTTTAGCTGTCCAAATTAAATACGACGATCAACCAGCCCACAAGAGAAGTTGTTTCGAACTTGTCGCTGTACGTTCCATTTATATGAAGAGGTCTACCATTCTGATCCTCAACTGGACGTAGTTAGTTGTTAGGTTAATTCTCTTGTCGTCTACAGAACGTTTTTGAAACTGATGGTGGACAAATTTAATCTTGAAACACTTTTCAACTTTTTGAAATGTTGCCACGTTTACTTTACGGTGTACGATATTCTCAACCTCCAATGAGATTCAAAATTGAACTAAATTCTCGAATCCAGGATGCTACAAGGATCCGTTAGACTTCTCTTATGTTTGCGAGACTGACTGAGAGGCAAACACGCTGCCTTTAGTGAATTGCGTTAAAAACATCATGAAGCAATCTTTCTCGGTTATTACTCTTGCGCGAAGTTTACAGAAAAATTGCATAAACTGAATTGAGTAGCGGTCATTTGGTGACGAACTTTGCTTCTCCATCAACACGGTTAGATAGTTCTAAGGTTTTCACCAAAAGCAAATAATTCTTGGGGATTTTTATAACAAAACCCATTAACGTACAAGCTTCGACTGGCATCGTTCAGTCCTTGACTTTTTCAATGTTTCATTTAAGCACAATTACTCGTCAAGTACTCTCTCACTTATCTAGATAAAATTTTCTATCCCATTAACTAAAGTTTATTATGTAGCAGATTGGAACTCAATTCCAGTTCTTTATTCTACTCCATCTAGGGTTGAGGCTGCGAAGTTGGACTCCCGTTTGACATTATGCAATCGTGTCGATAAAATAGAACGTGTATCTTTCATGACGTTGCGACAGACAAGAGCTGATGCAACATATTTTCCTACGTTTGCAACTGAATTACTTTCAAACTTTTTAGTAATTTCTAAACTACTACTTCACTCTAATTTGACTACTCAATCTGTTGTCAATGCAGCTATCATGCCCTTTACGGGAAAGAACAGATATGTCCACATCACTCCATAATTTCTGTAAACCCAACATTGTAAACTTTATTTCAAAATATTATTCCTAGTTTAAAGTTTTTTTTTTAAAAAAGCTGACTCCATATTTGTTGTCTAGCATCCTGCCAGTGCCGGCTGTCTCAAAAGCGCCGAGATAGTTCTTTGAAGTTGCTGGTCAAAAAAATCTAGAAACGTTTCTTTGCTCTCAACAGTTACAATTTAAAAAATTGGCGAGGCCCATGTTAAGCAGCTTTAAAATTTAATAGCGGATAAACGTTTTGTCTTGTGCGTATGAGTTCACTCATATTCAGCTGCCACCCGCACTTATAAGCTGCATATGAACAACAAGGTTCATGGTTTGACTGACTTTTTACCTTTGACTTTGAATAACATTTAAAGTCAAAAAGAATTTCAAAATTTTCAATTTTTAATGGTTTTTCTTTGTTTATAAGAAAATTCCTAAATAAATTTGAAGTTGCCGATGTATAATTTATAATCGCACAGACTTGCTTTGCGAGGCTAACAATATATGCAACTTGTCGCTGAATGCTGGTGCACGATAAAGTGAAATATTAGTTGAATTGTCGTTATTTTAATAAATTAATTTATGTAAATTCATCTGGCTATGCTGAAAATTTAAAATTACAATTTTTGAAGTTTCCAGAAACTACGAAGACATTCAAATAATGCAAAAGACAAGCTGACGATCGACCAATTGAGCGATGCAACAATTTCCTGGAAACATGCAGACGCCGCCAGCACGTCACATAGCTGCCTTCAATCAAGTTCAACTTCAATCAGTTTTAATCCTGTCGATCAATCGTGTCTTTGTTCCGACTCGTGCAACAACGTTCTAGACAGCACTCAGCCCCATCAACAACAACAACAACAACGTGCCTGTTGCAACATGTTGACGGATGTCACGCAACGTCAATTGACCGACTGTCAAATTTCAGTTGCTTTCAATCGCAATACTTGCAAATCTGACGAAGTCAAAACTGTTGAACGTTTGCATCACCAGCCTACAATGTCTCTGCATCAACAACATCAACATCCTCATCATCATCATCATCATCATCCATCTACTCAGAGTAGACGCAAACCATCGCATCAGAGCAGGAGAATCTCAATGCAACAGATCCACAGCACCATCAGATCACCACATCCTCTCACGACGCGCTCATCTGGTGATTCACTTCCCCATAAACTCTCCCAGCCCATGTCACCAGTGTCACCATCGTCATCATCTGCCACCACCACCTTCTTGTCTCTCGACCCACTCACGTATTTACACAGCGATTATAAGTGTTTAGTCTGACTTTACCTGTTTATTTGTTAATACTTCAATTTTGTTTATATTACATATCAATATTTTTATTTAATTATTTTATTATATTATATATATTATATTTTTATTTATAATGACAAATAATATTATTATTAAAATTAATTTAGTAGCAGAATTTTGTATAAAAACTCGTTTCTTGCATTCAAAACTTTTAAATAAAACGGCAAATTATTCAACTATGCGCATTCAACTGAGCTTAATCGCCCAGAAATTAAAAACAAGTTTTTGCGTGAAACGATCATTTGACGTCTTTTGGATCATGATGCATCAGATGAAATCGAAAGTTATAGGAAATTTGGAATTCAAGGTGCGATGGTTGATGAGTCATCAATCTTAAGAGAGAAATTTCTTAGGAATGTCACGTGGTCGGAATTTATCGATCCATGAAGGCCCCCATGTTGAAGAAGGAAAAGTCCAGATGTTTAACGAAAATCAAACTGCTGACCTTTAATAAACATTTACTTGAAAATGACTTGATTTATTATTTTTAAAATACGAAAATAAAATAAAATTCAGCCATCACAAATTGCAATTCACAATCTGAAGATGACAGGAAGCATTACTTTGAAAGGATTTCAATAATTACTGAAATGCTGAGCCACCGACTCTCAGATTATACATCTCATTAACTAACCGCTACTTTTCCAGGAATGATTATGCGTGAAATTGAATGATTGTAAAAACATTTTTTAAGATTTATAAAATGATTGATAATATTAATGGTGTAATTATTTATTTTCAGATAAGATGTATTGAAAGCAATATTGGAAAAAATAAGGTATTACACCAAATATAAAAAACCATTTTCTATGATTTTTAAAGATCCATAACAGGAATAGAGATTGAAAACTTTACTACCCTCCCTTATACGCATCCCTTTATGAACATATCACTAACCTTCTTGGCTTCCTCGTCTTAAACGTTAAAAAAAGCTTTCTTAGGAGCACAATTTGTGAAGAACGGCTAAACGAACCTGCAATGATGCAAATTCAAAGAAAACAGTACATTCTGCAGTTGAAGTTCTTGAAAAACTTGACGACTCTAAAAGAAAATTGGACTTTGTTTTGTAAAACTTTTCAAAGAAATTACCCACAAATAATTATTTTTCAATTATATTAGCATCGTAAATGAAATACCTTATTTAGTTTTAAAATGTGTATTTGCTTGTGTTTTAGACTTAGATCACATATTTATTTGCCCCCTCCGAAAGTTTGATCTAGTTGCGCCACTGGTTATGATGTAACCATTCTGCTAAAAAATGTGGCAGAATCTAGTTGTTGTCAATATATATGCTTGATTTAAAAATGATTTTATGGAATAATGAATAAACTATTAAAATTGAATAATTGAAATAAGTTGAATTTGAAATTTACATATACCTACATCTGGTATGTACAAGACGTGAGATAAAGCATTGTCTTTTACGGGGTACGGTTATTATCTTGTGCTTGTGCGTGCCAATTAATGAACTGTAACTGAAACACTAACTGAACTAAGGAACTTTAACTGAAACTATAAATGAACTAAGGAACTGTAACTAAACTAAAAAACTGTAACTGTAATTAACAAATTGGATTTTAATAACATAAACTTGAACGCAAACTAAAAATTGGAATTTTGATAACTTGAACTTGAACTCGAACTAAAAAATCCGAAGTAGAATATCCCTGATTAGACTACAAAAAATAGTAACGACTATAGAAGATTTATAATTAACTCATTTTAATCCGGCCCTGTTTTTAAGATGCATACATTTAGTGTTATTGCTTATTCCTGTTTAGCTTTATTTTTGATTCTACAAAAAAACCAGTGTCACGGCTACCGGATACTTTTGGTTCCACTTCCGTTTGGAAGTCACATGTTTTCGTATCAGTTCATAGGTCGTGAACTTCTGAGGAGAGGAAATGACGTACACATGATTCTACACTGGAGCTCTAAAATACCGAGCACGAGGGAAAAAGAAGATGAAATTGGAAAAAATAAAATGGTTATTCACAGGTGAGGTTAATTTAATTGGAGGTTAGTTGCTGTAAATATGTCTCAACTGTTCTACATTGTGAAAAACAATTTTCAGTTTTTGAACAACAATTTTCAGATATTTGCCCAGGCAGTTTAAAATTATAAAGTTCATAAATGCAAGTAAATGCATGTAAATTTAATGTTATTAGCTTCTGAAAACCCAATAAAATTATAATCTCTGCTGAAAATCATTTGTAACTTTGATAAACATTTTAGACTTTTTTTTAGATATGGCAAGCCAGAGAACGGACTTCAACTAACTAAAGTGACTGAAGAAACAACCATGGAAATTATGACGCGCCAGTTGGGTTTAAACTATTTACTTAATAGATTGAACGAATTGAATAAAAATCTTAGCTTGGATCTGTATTCGGAAAACGATTTTTTTCTAGAAAAGTTGGATAAATTAAAATTCGATGTAGCAGTAGTTGACTACACATTCTTTCTTAAACTGTTTTGTCTTCTGCCGAAACGTCTGAAACTTCCAATAATAACTTACACTGACGTCCTTGACCCCTGGATCGTCAGGGTACCCTGGCTGCCTTCGTTTGCCTCTTCAATGCTTACACCTACGGACAGCTACAGCACATTTTACACCCGACTAACTAACACTTTGGTGACAATTGGCTTGGAGATTTTACCGGCTATAACTGATCCGGAAGAAACATTGTTAAATGAAATCAGAAAATATAGCCATTTCGAATCGATCAAGACTATTGTTTCGGAATCGCTTTTATTTCTCAGCACAGATCACCTGGTTTTAGAACCGGTCCGTCCAATAACTGCTAATGTAATACAAATAGGTGGCCTCACCACTGAACCTTGGTTGTCCACAAGTTCTTCGTTGCCTAAGTTCTTTTTAGATTTCATAGAATTCTCCGGAAACAAAAGTGTGAAAAATTCAGGAAGCATTATAGTTTCATTTGGATCGTTGATTCCAAAATATCCCGAGCATTTAGCAAAAGTATTAGCAGAATCATTTGCATTACTTCCTCAGTATCAATTCATTTGGAGGTTTACCAATGATCTTCAGCTCCCATTATCAAAAAATGTGATGATCGTAGATTGGCTGCCGCAGAGAGAGCTTTTAAGTCATCCTTCTGTAAAATTATTCTTTACTCATGCTGGAAAAAATGGCCAATTTGAAGCAATTTATAGCGGCGTGCCAATTCTGGCGGTTCCTGTAACTGGAGATCAGCCCAGGAATGCAAAGCTTATTGCGGAGCGAGGTTACGGAGAGGAATTGGATTACAGGACTATCACTGTTCAAAAATGCGTTTCATTGATAACCAAAGTAGGAATCAATTAATCCTATTTAAAAAAAAAAAATTTAAAGCCATTTAAACATCAAGTGATTTTTTTCAGATAATTGAAAATCCCTCTTACGAAAACTCGGTAAAAAAAGCTTCTGCAATATTTAGAAGCCAAACTGAAACGCCATCACAGAGAGCTGCTTACTGGATTGAACACGTGATCAAATACGGTGGCGATCATCTCCGTCCAGCTGGAAAAGATCTTTATATATGGCAATATTTGTGTCTGGATGTTTTACTTTTCATTGAAGTTGTTGGCCTAGTGGTACTTGCTTTTATTGTTTTTATGGCCCGTACTCTTTTCAAAAAAATATATAACATTAAATTATTCTTTAAACAATCAAAAGTAAAGTCAGCCCAACTATTGAAAAAGAAAATGTAGTTTGTTTGAAATTAAGAATTACACACACACACACACACACACACATATATATATATATATATATATATATATATATATATATATATATATATATATATATATATATATATATGTATATATATATATATATATATATATGTATGTATATATATATATAAATGTATATATATATACATTTATTTAATATATGTTTTATATAAACATATTGCATAGAATATATTCATAATGCAAACAATATAGACATGTTGCACATACTATAAACATGCTGCAGATAATATTTATTCTATCAGCGACAAACGTTTCTAGCCTATAAATTTGTGGCCAACGCTAAAACAATGCATGTTTCGAATTTTGCACTGAAAATAACCAGATAAACGTGTCTTTATTTTTATTTGACTTACATTAACCAGATTGAATTTGCTATAATTAGTTGGGATTGGCCATTACTTTTTTTCAATGTGCTTATACATCAGGGGCGGTTACCGGATAGTGAAATGGGGGGGGGGTGCAATACAAGTTGAGAGAGAAAAGTTGTTTTTTAAAATTTAGTGTTAAATTTATAAGTTTTAACATATAATTTTGGTCAAGATTTAATAACTCAAAAATTGGATTTATGTTACAGTTTTTTGCAGACTAATAGAGTTAGTTAAATTTACTGACCGCGGGCACTCCCCCATAAATCCGCCACTGGATCAAACACTGTTCTTTCATTTATGCCATTTTCTTACACAAAACTCTTGACTACATGAAATCAACAATAAATTTTTGCTCAAATCCATCTGGAAAGCATCTTGTGGTGATGCAATCATCTTCAGAGCCATCCAAAACTATGGCAAACGTGCCTTAGCTGTAACTAGTCCAACTGCTTGTCTGACAGCGCAGAATCAAGAAACGAGAACAGTTCAGACATTCAAATCTGCGGTCAAAACTTTCTTTTTCCATTTACATTATAAACAGCTACTAAATTCATGTCTTTGAACAAGACTCTAGTTTTGATTAGGTGTATTGTATTGTATTGTATTGTATTGTATTGTATTTTATTGTATTGTATTGTATTGTATTGTATTGTATTGTATTGTATTGTATTGTATTGTATTGTATTGTATTGTATTGTATTGTATTGTATTGTATTGTATTGTATTGTATTGTATTGTATTGTATTGTATTGTATTGTATTGTATTGTATTGTATTGTATTGTATTGTATTATACTTTGTTTGATATTATTGTCAATAATTTTAATTAATCTGACTCTGGAAAAATTCATTTCAAGTTCTTTGATTCTAAAAAATTGTAACTCTAAGATTTAGGAAAAAAACTCAGGATCAGTTGTTTTAAGGGCAAAACATTTTGTAATTTAGTAACTCAATCAATCACTCAAGGATATTTTGACAAAAGAGTTGTAGTATGTGCCAGGTTAGTTTTATTACAGGGTTAATCAGCAGATTCGAGTAGATTTCAGTATTAAATGTTTCGTTGTAGTTCATTTGGTAGTAAAATTTGCTGTTGTAAAATCTAAGTGTATTGTTTACAATACACTCAGATTCTTAATAATAAAACTAAAAAACATCAAAATTTCTGCTCTGCAACGTGCGTGCCAAACATTTCCCAATTGATTTCAATTTTTTTCGTGTGCAGCTAAACAATAGACAAAAAATAAAAGAAGAAAAATATTGAGAAAAGCAATTCCATTAAATTATCAATGATTTTTTTCTCAAATGAGAACTTTTCAGAAGTCATTCGTTTGTGCTGTCTACATTACGAAAGAAATGTTATGAAGTACTTTAAATTAAAATTATTATTATTATAATTAAAATAAACTGTTTATATGAAAACAAATCAGCAGTTTTTTAACCACATGTTTTGTCGTTTAAAATTCAATTTCTCTCGCAGTTTAGTTGTTTATTATGTTAAACTACGTTTAACCTATTTAGTTTTTTAACAATATAAATATTTTTTCAAAACAATTACATTTTGTTTTTCAAGTTAAATCAGAGTAAGTTATTTTTAAAACCTAGCAAAACAACCTACAAAAATATGCTCGTTTCAATTGGTTGGAGAGTTGGAAAGATTTTAAATGATCACGTGGTATGCGTTTTTATTTCGTGTTTGTTGCTCGTCAAGAAGAAAGTTCTCGACAATCAATTTCAAAAATAATTTTTTATCAGGTGGTAATTAACGAACTTTCTTGATAAAAACTTAGTGGTAATGTTAAAATTTGAAATAAATTAGAATTAATTTTATATGAAAATGTTGATAATAAACAAAATAGTTTGGAAATACGACTTCTCAAATTTAATTAAACTTGTAGTTGTATTAGTGCTTCTCTTCTGCAAATGGGAACTGATATTGTCAATTCATAAAAACAAATGTTTTAGTAAATTGACCTACAACTACAACTACAACTTCATAAGCAATGAAATTAACAATGTTTGTGTTTTTATTGAAGAAAACCAAACAGCTCAGTGGAAATTTGATGCAGAAACAGCTCTGAGATATCCAAATTTTATGTATATTTTCTGTGCAGTTGAATGCCAGAAATTAGACGGTTGCGATGCTTTTCAAGTTATAATGAACGAAGATGAAGCTGTAACTGTATGCCAGGCTTTTGAATTATTTTCAGTCGATTTTTTTGTTAGCTGGGATGATTCATGTCAGTTGTATGCCAACCCAAGTAATTTTTAAACAAATTTCATAATTATACATTTAAAACATAAAATAATTAATAAAATTTTAAGATTTGTGTCACTTGACAATAAACTCTAGTGAAGCTAACGATGGACCCAACAAATTAGATCCATCTATAAACATACAAGGAAGCACAAATATTAAATGCCCAGATACTGGAATTAACACTGCAATTTTTGAACCAACAAATTGCACTCTGCATTCTTTAAAAACATTTAATACTGCTTATGTTACTGGATATGCAAACAAACTGATAACTTACATGCAGGTGAATGTTTTCATTATATTATTATCTCAATTAATAAAGAAAACATTTTTGCTTGTAAAAGTGTAATTGTTTTAATTTTCATTAAAGACATTACCAAATAATACAATTCTGATTGGACAAACAACTTATGATCTATTCAATGGATTGTATCCTGCGTATAACTACTTGGCATCGCAAGGCATAAATGTTGCTTCTTTGCTGCGTTATGGAAAATTAGCTTTTGTTTGGCAGCAAGGATTTCCTGAGAAAACAATTGCAGATATTCAAAACTGGTCTGATCCTTTTGTTATGGAAGTTCTTGTTAAACGTTTGTAAAACATATTCTATTTTTTAGCTCATTTCGTCCTTGATATCTTTTTATTAGAACTGTTAACAAGGGATATTTAATTTTTGATATTTTTTAAAAATAATTTCAACATTTTATAGATTTACTTCTTGGACTAACAGTTATTCAAAAATAAAAGTTGTTGTATAATAAAAAAATATTATCATTTTAATTTTGATAATTTGTATATTGCCAATATATTCACCTGAAATTAATTCTAATTTAAATTTTTAAATTGCTAGTTATAATAACTTTGTTTTATTTCCAGACAAGACCAATAAAACAAGTTTTAAGAAGATTAAACCTTATTAAACATAAAGAAGTGAAAAAAAACCAACGTTTTTTATAACATTACCAAAGATTTTTCTAATTTCACTTATTAAATTTGCCAATAAATTTGTATGTTTACGTAAAATTTAACAAAATTTAATAGAACAATTTTTATTAATTGTGTATAAATGTATATTAATACCACGTTTAGTCATTAGTATTATATTTTTGGTTCAAACAATTTTATTGTGCGTAAATACTTAAACCTATAAATTTGTGTCAAAAAATTGTTTAAACCCATTTTTTAGAACTGCCTCATTCAGTCATTATTATTATATTTTAACCTTCAACCTTTAATTTTTTTTTATTTAATTTTGTTTTTATTATATTTTTGCTTCAAACAATTTAATTGTCGGCAAATACCTATATTTATAAATTGGTGTCAAAAAATTGTTTAATCCCATTTTTCAGAACTACGGTTGATCATGTAACTTAACTGAAAAGTAGAAATTTGATTGCATTAGAACTGAAGAGCGCATAAGTCTTATCCCAAATTGTTAAACGATAAAATTTCTTTTTTTTCAAGTAATAGAAACATGCGTCCATATACATCATAAATTATCGGCTGATGTTTGATTTAACTGAATTATTAACTCGCTATCATCCTTGACGGTTAATTTATTTCAAAGTTTCAAACAGGCATTTCAAATGGACGTTGATGAGCGTGATTTCATACATAAATTATTTATTGATTAAAATAGAATTTTTTTTCTGACTTTATAATCGTTTTGATTTGAATGTCCGAATAAGATACAAAGTAACACTTAAACTCTCCAATGCTGTATTTCTCTGTCAAAAGTTTGACTTATAAAAACTGTCGGTTTATAAATAGATTACAGAAAAAACTCAAAAATGTTATTGCTATGAGAATGTAAAACATTACAAATTATTATAAAAAAAATAAAAATAAACAAATGCATTTGAAAAACATTTTTTTTAAATTCTAAAAGACATAACACAGAATTGCTTTAAAATATTCTATGCATATATAGGATAACAAAGATTGTCTAGTTTTTTTAAATAGCACTCTTTCGTACACAAATAAAATTTATTAGAAAACAGTAAATAATTTGTAAGGCTGAAATTTAATGTATGCAATCAAATCAGAAAAAACGTGGGAGTTGTTAAATGTTCGTTGTCAGTTTGTTGAGTCTGCTCAGTCAAAAATGTCAATCTACAACTTTTTGTTCACTGTTGATACATTAATGCAAAGTTATTCAATAATAATACAAAAAAGATTTGTGAAAAGTATTTAAAGGATCAAAATAAATAAATTTCAATGTATGAGTATGTATGTATGTATGTATGTATGTATGTATGTATGTATGTATGTATGTATGTATGTATGTATGTGTGTGTATGTATGTATGTATGTATGTATGTATGTATGTATGTATGTATGTATGTGTGTGTGTGTGTGTATGTATGTATGTATGTATGTATGTATGTATGTATGTATGTATGTATGTATGTATGTATGTATGTATGTATGTATGTATGTATGTATGTATGTATGTATGTATGTATGTATGTATGTATGTATGTATGTATGTATGTATGTATGTATGTATGTATGTATGTATGTATGTTTGTATGTATGTATGTATGTATGTATGTATGTATGTATGTATGTATGTATGTATGTATGTATGTATGTATGTATGTATGTATGTATGTATGTATGTATGTATGTATGTATGTATGTATGTATGTATGTATGTATGTATGTATGTATGTATGTATGTATGTATGTATGTATGTATGTATGTATGTATGTATGTATGTATGTATGTATGTATGTATGTATGTATGTATGTATGTATGTATGTATGTATGTATGTATGTATGTATGTATGTATGTATGTATGTATGTATGTATGTATGTATGTATGTATGTATGTATGTATGTATGTATGTATGTAATTGTATGTATGTGAGTTAAAACATTGTAATTTTGGAGGTGCAATACAACAACAAATTGTTGCTAATAACAACTACAACAATACTATACAACTATAATCAATATAACCTGCCACGTAATTTAAACATCTAAAATAATTAGTTTGGCATTGCTGGCTTAAATAAACAATCTTTACGAAAACAAACTTATTTTGTCAATTTATCTTTATGAAGTTTATTTCGGTTTCATTACTTTTCTGCCAACCTGTAGAAATAAAAAAAACAAGTCAGGTACATTTACATTTGAAATATTGTATTGATCTGACACCCAATATTGAAATTATAATTTTCAATAAAAGATATATAGTTTTTACTTTCAACAGCAACTTGAATTGAAAACGGATATCTGTCATTTCTAATCTGAATTATCGATTTATTTGGAAAACCCTTTTGCCAGACAAACGCCATCTTCCCACGGGTAGCTAAAGTGTTTAAATTCAGACCTTGCGATGCCATGAAACTTTGTATCGGGGTCAGATGATTGTAAGCATCATCGTACGTTTGTCCAAGTAAAATTGTTTGATTGGTTAACTCCTCGAAACCGTATTAAACATAAACAGTGTAGATAGAGTTGATTAATAAAATTTTAAATAAATTTACATATTATAACTTAAAAAAGCAATAAACACTTAATATAAATCGGAAATAAAATGATTGATTTCAAAAATATGAAATTTATAATATTTTAAAGTTATTTTGTTTAGTTTAAGTTTAAGTTTAGATTATTATTAAAACTATTAAAATGAATTCAAATAACGTTTTCTACATTATTTTTTGTTGTTAAAACGTTCTTACTTCCATCATGTAGGACAATAATTCATTGACATATATTGCGTAGCCGCAGGTGTCAAAATTTTTAAAAAACTTCAGACTACAATTGGCTGGTTCAAGAACAATAGTGTTAATTCCTCGTTTGTTTTGGCAATTGATTTTTTGGCCACCAAAGATTTCGAAAAAGGAAGATAATGTACCTGGTTCATAATCATCGTATCCCCATGAACTTATGTTTAAATAGCAAATTTCTGAAAAAGTTTAAGCACTAATATAAAAAAATGAGTTATCTAGACTTTTTTAATTAATTTTATTATCAGACTGAAACAAATCAATTAAATATTACTTCGACTTGAATACATCAAACAGTTGTTGTCCAAACTGCTTTTCAAAGTTGTAGGCATCTTGGGAAAGAGATGACACAAGATTGCAGAGTCATTTTCTTTGATTACTTTCAAACTGGAACAACTTCCATCATTGAAACATTTAAGACAGCAATTCAATTCATCTTTTTTTAATAAATTCATATTTCTTCCATCGTTCAGAGACGAAATATTTCTTAAAATCTTTATATTGGTAGATCTTGTAGAAGTGCATAATGTTTTATCGTTGATACGCACAATGTCGAATCGTTTCACATAAGGATAGAACATTTCGACATTTTGTAGAAACCAAATTACTAATACCCACAAAACGATCATTTTTATAACGTTTATGGCACTATGGTTTTTTTGGAAGTGTTCACGAAGAAATAACTTTAACCTGCAAAAGCATATATCAACTGTGACTTTTCAAGGCTTTGGGAATTCATTAAATATTAAAACTAAACACTCGTCATTGAAGAATACATTATTAATTATAATTTTTTAACGGATTGAAAATGTATTTTTTTGAAAAGAAGTTTAAAACTATTGTAAAGAATATGATTAGGCATGACACTCAACAGTGATACTTAAACAATGTAAACATTTTGATGACGCGTTGTGAAATCTAATGTCAGATCGATGCCGGACTCAAAATGTTAGTATTCAAACTTTACAATTTCATGGATGATTAATGATTGTGAGTCTGTTTTATTTATGCATGATTGCTTTTTGACTACATGTCTGTTCTTGCATCTGTTCCATTGTTTGATCGTATGAATAGCGACTGAAGCTTACCATGTTTTTTCCTATCAGCACTCAGCACAGCGTTGAAATGCAGAACTGTGGGCTGTCGTTTATCCAATATGATTCCACGGTACATAAAACTTTTATTAAAAAAAAGACAAAATAATTTATATGGCAAAACAACGTTTGCTGGGTCAGCTAGTATATATATATATATATATATATAAATATATATATATATATATATATATATATATATATATATATATATATATATATATATATATATATATATATATATATATACATTATTAGATCTTAAAAGTGGTTAATGCCGAGAAAGACAAACTGCATCTGACATTGTCTACTTCTGTAAGAATGGACACAAGTCACGCACCAGGAGTTTCAAATCAAAAGACTTGCTTTCCATGATATTTCTTTTAAAAATCGGCAACTCATTTGCTTAGAAAAAAGAAAGTAAAATATTAAAAACATACACGTGATGAGTGATGTGCACCTAATTTACATGCAATTTCACGATTTATAAGTAATCAATTTTGGCAAGTGCTGAAATGTCTAACTATGTAGGCTGCTATTTACATTTAGTAAATAAATAACAATAATTATTTAACAGAACCAAATAAAAAATTCAGGGATGACATTTTATCAAAACCTTGTGAGCCAACTTCTTCTAAGAGCCCACCAATTTTTTTTAAACTTTAAAAAAAAACTGACAACTTAGAGGTAATCGCAGATATTTTCCCAAAAACAATTAAAAACTGTTTTTTATTTTTATTTTCAAAACCTCTAATGGCTGGGGGTAGTCGCAGAGACACTTTTCACAAAACCTTTCTATTTTTTTATGAAACATTTTAAAAGAGCCCAATTCAACTTCACACAGAGCCCACCTCTCTAAAGAAGAAACACACTCAACCCGCAAAAGTTCTACTTTCTGGAGGACTGGAGGCAATTTCGGAGATGGGCCCATTTCCACCATATGAAAGCCCAAAATTACATCAATGTGTCTCACTCAAAGGGTAATAGCCCCTTCCCCTTCTCTAAAAATGACGTCCCTGCAAAAATTATATAGTCAAATTATGATCTAGAGAAACATTTTTTAAGCAAATAACTCAATTTAAAAATGTATTGTTAAACTTATTTTGCAATTCAAAACACCCCGCATCTACATAAGATTGTCACTTCTGGTTCAGGAAAACAAATATTCAAGTTTACAATAGTTGTATTTTCAGTTTATCTTTACAAAGTTTACTTCTATCTCGTTACCGTTTTGCCAACCTGTTAAAATGTAAAAACAATTTTTGTACTTTTACATTAAAATTGTATTCGGCATATATAGTTTTCAATCAAAAAATTGTTAAATGGTGTTTACTTTCAACAGCAACTTGAAATGAGAATGGATATACGTCATTTTTAATCTGAATAATCGATTTATCAGAAAATCCTTTTTGCCAGATAAAAGCCATTTTTCCTCTAAAAACTAGACTATATACATTCAAACCTTGTGATGCCATATAATTTTTTATCGGTTTCAGATTACGCTGGGCATCGTCGAATGTTTGTCCAAGTAAAATTGACTGATTGGTCAGTTCCTTGAAACAGTATCAAACAAAAACGGTATAAAAATAATTTAATATTATAATAAAAATAAAAGTAACAATTATAACTAATCAACCTACGCAAATAGCTAACAATAGCCGTGTTATGGAAACAAGATTAAAAAAACAATAGAGCAGTTTCAGAGGTAGACATGAGTCGGATTGGGCTGGATAGAGTCCAATTTTTTTTACACATGCTTAGATGAAATAAAGTTAAGTTGTACAAATTTAAAAAAATATTAATTAAAAATATTTTTAACTGTGGATTGGGTTGAGTTGTGTTGTTAAAAAAACGTAATTTTTCAAGTGGGTTGTGTTGTCAAAAATGCACCCAAGTCCACTGGTCTATTTGCAAAATAGTTTATACACTAAATATTATATATTTCATTTCGACCAGTCCAAATTCTTATATGTTTTTCACACATCGAGTTGATTTGTGTTGATGTTTCATGAGGACATACAGTCTGAAGAATTGTAGGATATCAATTTGTTAGATGCTTGACGCGACATGATAATATTCTTGATTTAGTTATATTAAACAATTTTCAGTACATCTCGACAATTGAAGTTCTATGCCCCATTTCAACCAGTGACCACAATGTTATATGCTTCAAACCAAATATCCACTTTTCTAGTTTGTCATTCAATCAGTCTCCTAAGTTTGCCCATTATGACTTCCTCGGGGCGTTTTACTACAATCTAAACCAATATCTACAGACAATGAACTGTAGTTTTTTTTAGAATTATGTTTTAGTTTTGAAGATTGTTGGACAGAATTCCGATACCAGATTGAGCTAGCATTTTAAGCTTATGTGCCCAGACTTCTTCGTCGCAGCAAATTTACAAAATGGCATCCTCCATTCATTTACAAACTAAATGTAAATTTTGGCAAACCTGGAGAAGTTGACAAAACGTTGGCGACAAGATTAAATATTATAGCTTTGCCAAAGCCGTTTGCAACTTCATCGCCAAGTACTACGCATTCCTTGAACTTAATCTGTTTCGAGGTAGAAACAATGGAAAAATACAAAAATAAATCAATAAAAACACTGCGATCTTGTGCTTTAATGTTGAAAATTGCTCTACCTTCTGGAACTCTCACTCGTAATCCATCCGAAAAAGTTCATATTTTCAACCTCTACTTTTCATCAGTTTTCACAATTGATGATAACAAGAACCCCATAGCAACATGTAGAACCCATGCAGAAATGAGCGAGATCAGTTTCACTCCAAGTGTTGTAAAGACAACATTGCTTGGCCTTAACTCTTCGCTATCGACAGGACCTGATGGAACACCAGCATATTTTTAAAAAAAAATTTCATCCTCCCTGGCCTTACGACATTTTTCTCAAAAATCAGAAGTTGCCCTGTGAATGGAAAACAGCATTAGTTACCACTTTCCCTGGAAACTACAGGCCCATTTCAATCACATCAACCTGCTGTCGTGTAATGGAACAATGCACTTAGGCATCATTTTGTACATCATAAATTTATCAGCAGAAGTCAGCACAGATTTGTGAGTGGCAGATCTACTACAACAAATCTTCTCAAAAGTACACAACAATGGTCGGAGTCACCCCAGTCCGGACAATCTGTGGACATCATATATTTAGACTTCAAAAAAACATTTGATTCTGTTTTGCACAAAAAGCTTTTAGCCAAGTTACTAAATAACAGCATCCACGCTAACATTATAGGCTGGATCACCAACTTTCTATCAAAGAGGAAACAACGCATAAACAAAAGTGGAAATTTATCAAATATCGCTCTGTAACCATCGGTGTTCCCCAGGGCAGTGTGCTTGGCCCCACACTCCACTCTTCTCATTATACATCAATGAGCTTCCTAACATATACAGGGACACCGGTGTTGGTTGCAAATTATTTTCTGATGATGTGTAACTCTACTGCCTCCAAACCTTGTCCAAAGCCCAACTGCAGTCTGCTTTGAACAAAGTCGTTGAGTGGAGTAACATATGGCAACTTCAGCTCGCATCGGAGTTATGTCAAATTTTTTCCGTAGCGAGCCTCAAAAAAAAAAAGGTAGGCTCATGAATACTCTATTAACGGTCCGATTTTCCAGCAAGTGTACAGAATTAGAAATCTCGGGATTATGATGGACCAAAACCATTTGAAAATTACATAGACGCAATCACTCATAAAGCTGCATCAGTCTCGTGGATGATCAGGGCATTCTTCTCTTCGAGAGACCAGGAGGTCTTAAAACTTGCCTTTTGCACTTACGTCAGACCAATCCTCGAATACTGTTCAACAAGTACTTAATCGATAGAGTTGAAAAAATTCAAAAACTATTCACAAAATCAATACCCTCATTTGCCAAATACCCCTACATGGAAAGACTGAGACATCCTAAACTTATGACCCTGGAGAAACGCCGCCACCTGGCGGACTTGACATTTTGCTAAAAATTACTATATGGATTTGTGGACTCACTCTTGAAGCATCTTTTTCAAGATTACCCGAGCAGGAGAGGACATAATTTCAAACTTCGATACAATAGATTCTCAACAGACGTTACCAAATATTCTTTCTGCAATAGGATCGTAAAGCCATAAAATGCACTACCAAATGAAATCGTCCACTCAAATACAATCTCTTGCTTTAACGCGTTAATACGCGACTTTGATTTTAATAGCTACTTGATATACTCCTAATTATTCTTTCGATTTGGACTTTGTGTTGCTTATTGTATGTACACTATTCAGACTTGTGTGAGTGGTCTCAAAGACTTTTCAGTCTGATGATTAATAAATAAATAAATATTTTGTTTAGAAAGTTTTACTTACTTCCTTCATGTAGGACATTAATTTCTTTGTGTTGTTCTCGTTGCCCCAGGTATCAAAATTTCTAAAAAACATCAAAGTGCAATTGGATGTTTCAAAGACAAAAGTGTTTATTCCTCTAGTTTGACAGTCAACTTTTTGCCCTTCAAAATTGTCTACAAAAGAAGATGTAACATTCGGCGCACTGTCATTTTTTCCCCAGGAACGTATGTCCAAATAACATATTTCTAAAAAAAGGAAAAGTAACAATGTTAGAAAACATTGTATTGTATGCATTGTATTGTGGTGTTGTTTACACGGGCTTATAATCTTCTAAAACATATTAAAACCTGTTCATTGTTATTATTATTATTATTATTATTATTATTATTATTATTATTATTATTATTATTATTATTATTATTATTATTATTATTATTATTATTATTATTATTATTATTATTATTATTATTATTATTATTATTATTATTATTATTATTATTATTATTATTATTATTATTATTATTATTATTATTATTATTATTATTATTGTTATTATTATTATTATTATTATTATTATTATTATTATTATTATTAAGCTGTTATAATTTAAATTAAAAACTTCAAAATTTACCTACTTCGACTTGAATACATCAAACAGTTGTTGTCCAAACTGCTTTTCAAAGTTGTTGGCATCTTGGGAAAGAGATGACACAAGATTGTAGAGTCATTTTCTTTGACTACTTTCAAACTGGAACAACTTCCACCATTGAAACATTCCAGACAGCAATTCAATTCATCTTCTTTCATTAAATTCATATTTCTTACATCGTTCTGAGTCGAAATATTTCTTAAAATCTTTATATTGGTAGATCTTGTAGAAGTGCATAATGTTTTATCGTTGATATGCACGATGTCGAATTGTCTTACATATGGAAACAACAATTTTGCATTTTTTATGAACAAAATAAATAATATCCACAAAACGGTCATTTTCCAAAAAAAATTTTTTATATAAAATGTGACGCTTCACGGCTTTGCGTGCCTCTTTGAGCTAGAAAAAACTCAGCACTCTTCAGTAAATTATACTCTATAAAAACAACTATTCACATTTTATTTTAGTTTCGCATTCTGCATCGATTTGAATAGTTCTTTTTGGAACTGCTATAGCACTATGTATAGGCGTCGTGTTTTTATCGCAACGAAAAGAAAGGTATCTATAGTTAAAAGCTGAATATATACAAAATAAATAGACGACTGACTCTATGTAGTGATATATAGAGTTTTTTGTGGTACGTCTAATAGCGACTACGTAATTTTCATTAACTTTAGCTCAGTTTTTTTTATTAATTGTAAATCATTTTACATAATACTGAATTTTACATAATAGCCGAGGAGACTAATGCATTTGCGTCTGACATTGTCTACATCGTTGATGATGATGAAGACAAGCTACGTCACGCATCACATTTAATTATAAAAACTTGTTGTCTCGTTGTCCATGACAAATGTCGTTTTGAAATTGTTTGAACAATAAAGTCAGCAGCTGATGAACATTGAAAAATATGAAAAGAAGCAAAACATTAAAGACCTATAATAATTTTTTTAACTTTCTTTCTTAATTGACATGCTATTGTTGTTCTACCAATTTTGTTCAGGTGCGCAGACAGTGTAATAGACATGCTTTGTTGGTTTTTCAAATTAATAAATTAAATTGAAATAATTAATATTTACTACATTCATGAGTGTTTCTAGAAGTATTTCTACAAAACGCCAACTTTTTTAACTAGTTTTTACAAGTGCTGGGATGTATCTTTTCGTCAAACACTTGATCAATACGAAAATTCTGTTTAGATATTTTACAACAGGCACCACTTGCTATCCTATTACAACGTAAAACCAAACAAGTAAAGGAAAAAACGAATTTTTAACACAAACTTTAATTTCAAAAACACTCGATATAGAAATGCAAAAGATGTTTCCCAAATTTGTCAATGCTGATATAAAACATTTTTAATGAGCAAAACAATATCGAAACTAATTGAACTTGTTGAAATTTTAAGCACTTGACAGATCAACAATAATTTTTTTCATTTTGTATCGACAACAGTGACACGCGATTTTAACCGCAGTTATAATAATTATTTGTACTATCGAATTGAAAACCCGATGTAATCTCATTATTATATTTTGCCTGTGCTGAAAAATAACTTCTAAGCGGACCAAAACAATGAAGTTTTAGAACAACTTAATATCGGACAAAGTTAAACATGCTTTTCATTATTGTGCTACAGCTGCATCCATCAGAATGGAAATTGTTTTCAAACAGAAAAACATTTACTTGTTTCGTTTGATACACGTAAAAAACAAAGACAAGACTGTATTTATAATTCATGGCATAAAACATGCAATTCCGCTAACATTTTAGATAACATTACTGTTGCAGTTTAGCGTTTATTAGCTATATTATATATTCAGTAAATTTTGCAGCTCAAAAAAATTTAAATTTCTGCAATTTTGTATTTGATGCCAAGAGTAGCAAAAACGCTGCTAGAAAACTTGTGCAAAACGAAGATTTTCAGACATTACAATACCGTGGTGAAGCTTATTCTTAAAAACACAATAAATCAGTTAAGTACAACCTTAAAAGGTATGTCATCAATTGAATTACTTAACTTTTTATATCTTTATGTTTTTACAGCTGATTTTTATAATTAATTTTGCCAGTTAAATTTCAAATACCGTGTCATAAATCCTTGAAACTGTGAAATGTTTAAAATGAAGAAACGAAATCAGAAAAAAACTTAGATATCTTCATCGTTATCTACATTTACATCAACCGGGTGATTAATAGTTATGTGTAGAGAGTTGAAAAATACGTCTTGAACGAAGCATTACGTTTTGGGCCACCGTTTTAAATAGCACTAATTTTGCGTAGAACGTTTTGGTTCAGTATACTTAATAAATACAATCTAATAAAAAATTTTCAAATAAATAGTTCTTAGATGGCATTTTTATTATACACTAGCGGGGTTACCCGGCGTTGCCCGGGGTTTTTAGAGGTTTTTCTAATGTTTGTCTCTCTCGCTCCCGTTTCCTTCTCCACTTTCCCGTTTTCGTCGCTTTTCCGCCCTCGGTCGCTTTCCAGCTCCCGGTCGCTTTCCCGCTCAGAAGTTTTGTTATCGATTTTCTCTCTTGCTCTCCCGCTTCCAGTCGCTTTCCGCGTTCCCGGTCGCATTCCCGTTCCCGGTCGCTTTCACGTTCCCGGTCGCTTTCCCGTTCCCGGTCGCTTTCCCGTTCCCGGTCGCTTTCCCGTTCCCGGTCGCTTTCCCGTTCCCGGTCGCTTTCCCGTTCCCGCTTGCTCTCCCGTTCCCGGTCACGGTTGCTCTCCCGTTCCCGTTCACGCTCATTTTCTCTTTTCCATTCTTTCATAACTTCTTTTAGCCTATAAAACGTAAAATATATTTGCTAAGACTATATATATAGGAATGTTTGTGGGTTAGTTTGTTTATTATAGAAACGGGAAAGCGACCCGGAACGGACAGCGAGTGGGAACGGAAAAGCAAGCGTGAGCGGGAATGGGAGAGCAAACGTGAACGGGAACGGGACAGCGACCGGGAACGGGAAAACGACCGGGATCGGGAAAGCGACCGGCAGCGGGAAAGCGACCGGCAGTGGGAAAACGACCGAAAACGGGAAAGCGAGCAGGATTGGGAAAGGAAACGGGAAAGAAAGAGACAAACATTAGATATATATTTATAGTTCCCGCTCGCTGACCCGCTCCGCTCCGCTCATTTTGTGACGGATTTCAAATTTTTTTTTTCTATATTTGATTCCCCTTGACTCTCAAGATTGTGTGAAAATTTCATTACGATCGGATGAATGGTGTAGCAATGCATAAAGGACATATATACATATTAGAGATGGGAATCGAACCGAACTCGAACCGAACTTTTCGAACTCGAACCCACATTTTAGCATTTCGAACCGAACTCGAACGAACCCAAATTTTTATGCACCGAACTCGAACCGAACTCGAACCCAATGACGGTCGAACTCGAACCGAACTCGAACCCAGTTAAAACATCATCTGAACAAAATTAAAAAAAGCCAACCTAGAAAATTATATGACAATATTGAGCCAAGCTTTTTAATATCACTTATTTGATTATTTTTCTTTGTTTTTTTATCTATGAAAAAGATAGAACGGACCAGCGTTATTTGTTTTGTTATTGTTTTCATTTTTATAAGCGGCAGCATTTCTATCCGATAATTTATAATGGATTGTATCATTGTTTCTTCTTGTTGCAACTAGATGGAATAGCCAGTTTTTCATGTTGCAATCCTTGATGGCAGAATTAATTGAGATAAAAAACATTTTACGTGAAAAAAATTGTATAAAAAATTAGAAAAATTAAATAAAATTGATATAGATTTATTAAGTCAATTGGCAGAATTGCCATCCTTGCTACAAGCACTCCAAGTAAGAGAGCTTTTTCTCTTTGTGGAAAAATTTTTGATGAACGTCGTTCTAGATTGAACCCAGAAACTCTAGAGCAACTAATATTTTTAAAATACAATTACGATTTTTGATTTGTTCTTATTTTAAATAATGTTAAAATAAATGTACCTATTATTTGTGTATTAAAAAATTGAACTGAATTCAATCAATAGTCATCACATTTCGAGCTAAACTCGAACAAACTTTAACTGGTCGATTACATTCGAACTCGAATAAAAGTCAAACCGAACTCGAACCCCACAGCAACCAAACCCGAACCGAACTCGAACCCCACAGCAACCGAACCCGAACCGAACTCGAACTCCACAGCAACCGAACCCGAACCGAACTCGAACCCAAAGGGGACCGAACCCGAACCCAAAAATGATCAACCGAACCGAACTCGAACTTCTAATTTTGGGTTCGATTCCCATCTCTAATACATATATACAAACATTCATTTTTATATATATAGATATTCCAAAATTCCAAAAACTAAATGTTAAAAAGAGTTCAATAAACGCTTAATGGTTAGATGTTATTACAGCGCACAAGAATCTTTTCCTCTCTTTTAGTGTATATTACTTTATCAACACCGAATTATTTCTTTGCAGATTAAAAATGTTAGTTTGTTCACTCTAGAATAATTACTATATGATTGGTAAGGTTATACTATTCTAAAACTGATTTGGTGACTGACACACTGAAACATATATGACAACCTTAATGTGTTTGCCACACCCTGAACGGATTTTAATAAGATTCATTTTCAAAAATGTAAAAAAGAATAATAGACTTGTAAAAATACCACAAAGTTTTTTAATTTACTAATTTTATTTGTTAACACTAATGTTGCAACAAATTTATAATTTTAGAAGTCATCCGACTAATACCACGTTAAAGATAGTCAAAAATAAATTAATGAACGTTGTATGAAAAATTACAGCATTAAACGCTGATTTTGAAAAATAATCATTTTTTTCTGATTAAAAGTTTTGAGTTTCTTATTGGACATAGAAATCAATATCCTGATATTAACTTCATCTAACCTAAATAAAAGTTTCAACTCCGCCTCGCTAATTGCGAGCCAGTCCCAAGCCTGGAGAAAGGAGGAGGGAAAAGTTATGATCCACAACAGGAAGTACTTAGCTGCTTCCTACATACAGACATTTCAGTCTTAAAACACATGGTGTAAAGGACTATAAACTATTATAAAAAAAAAAAAAAAAAAAAAAAAAAATAAAAGTTTGTAAAAAATGTCGTTTAAAAATTTTTTAAATAAATTAAAAGCAGGAAAATACTGAAATTTAAGGGATTTGTGAAAAAAATCTTGTTTTAACAGCTTACTTTTTTTTATCTTATTTTTGCTTAAAGATTTTTTTTGCTTTATTTTCCATCGTTGATATTCGTGCTAATAAACTAATAATAACATAAAGCTAAACCGGAAAAAGCTGATTTTTATGACCATCAGTCACGTCACGTCAATGAAGAACAATGTGTTTGTCAACGATTGTGTCTCAATTCATAACATGATTGAATGACCTCTACAGTAATATATACCAATGACATTCAACGTGAATGCTGTACAACAAATATCTAAAGTTTTTAAGCTATCTTTTTGCATAAGGTTTGAAATGCTATTAATTTATAAAATTATATTTATATTATATAATTTATCTTGAATGAATTCAAACTCAAACCATTACAAACATTTGTTTTTTGGAAATTGCTTTGATTTAGATAACAAGTTATTAACAAAAAACTAAACTTGCACATTTTTTTTTTCAAATTGAAACTATTTTCTGACGAAATGTCTTCAGAACTAGATCCACGTTAGAGCCGATTCGTGGACAATGATTGTCAGGTACATAACCTACATATAAACAGTAATAAAGCACCGGTAACTTCCGGGCAGGTAAAATGATAGTCGCACACACTGGGATTCAAGGCCTACAAACAAAAACCTCTTTCATTACCAAATACTATCGATCTGTTTATTGATTTTCCAAAAATTAGACAAGTAATGAATTATTGCGTATCTATTTATTTGTTGTTATGGCACCAGGAATCCTTTTCTGAGATTCCTGCAAAAGATAAACGCTCAGAGATTTGTCTTTTGATTCAAACGTTGAGTCCATACCACACATTTTATTGGGGAGATGGGGGACAAAAAACCAGTTTACGGATTTAGAAGCGATATTGATAATAAAACGTGGAGAGATAAATTGGTTCGCCTGTTCGTCGATGTCAACACTGAAACAACCGCACATGGAATTCCCAATCTGTTTCGTGCTACTGGTAAATGGATTTTGACCTTCTTGTTAAACAGCAAGTTATTGTTTTGGCAAAATAAAATGACGGTGGTGGAATGACTGTGTTTATTCTCAGGTCGGATCAAAACATACTTCTGGGGTTCAGCTGGATTGATCTCAACCGCTGCTCTCGTCTTCTGCATTGCCTGGCTCACAAATAAATATTTGGATTATCCAAAAAGTGTTGTTATAACATACACATCTATGAAACAGCTCGAGTTTCCGTCTGTTGCTTTTTGCAATTTGAATCCAGTGAAAAAGAGTTTTGCAGGAACGGTTAGTAAACGAAAAAAGCGACAAGCCACCTCTAAAGGTTATTCTCTCACAAAATGGTAGTTTTTAATAAATAACAAATTGAGGATGAAATTTTTATTTCAACAGTGTGTCCATCTGGTTGGTACTCGTACAACAATATTAAATGTTTTCTAATGTCATCGGCAAGCACCACTCAAACCGTTGCAAGACAGACCTGCAACTCATACGGAGGAGATCTGGCAAGTATAACTGATCAAAATGAATTGGATTTCATTGTCAAACTCATGTTAGTTTTTTTTTAATAATGCTGTTTTTCAAACAAAAACAAAATAAAGCCAAATCTATTTAGATCCATTTCGACATCTGGTTCCAGCGACTTTTGGTTTGGCTTGGTCAAGAACCAGCCAACTATCAACTCGCCAACTTACTTTCTTGATGGAAATCCAACTTCATTTCGAAACTGGGAAACGGGAGAGCCTAACGAAAATGTGCAATGCGTTAGAATAACCGACGTTGGGACGTACAGAGACAGGAATTGTGACGCATTTCTTCGTTATATATGTAGTGACCAGGGTGAGCTTTGCTGTATACAAAACTGATTTGTTAAAATAAAAATCGTAATTAATCTAGTCATAAATGTGCTAATTATTATAAAAACAATAAAATTTTATAATATTTGCCTGTGCCAGAAATATTATGAAGTAACGTACTCTCTATCTCAAATAATTGTTAAACAAAGTTTGACTACGAAATGTCAATAATTTGGTCATATGTTGGAATGTTGGTTTAATACCAACGGCCAATAATTCAATTCCTGCCAGTGAAAACACTTTAAATGGGTATTGTAGTAGGTGTGCATGGATATCGTACTGCGTGTTACATAGTGCTAAGGTACAAAATATACACAGAGTTACGAAATAATCAGAGATAGCTTGTACTCTAGGGAACAAACTATCCACAAGTTGTTTCTCAGACAAAAACTAGACTTGTGATATCGAGTCCTTAAATCTCAAACTAAGGTAAAATAATAAAAAAAAAACAATTGACTTGTTTTTGTTTCTTTTTATTTTATGTCTATCCTTAATTCTAATTTTTTTTGGTTCCAGCAGCAAACGCTAATGTTTGTTAAACTTTCTGAACACCGATAAGTTTTGGCAAATTATTCTAGCTACCTATTTTGAAAACAAGTAAAACTATCTATGGATAAAAAACAAAAAAGTTGATAACTATGAAACATGAAAACTAAACGTGTAACTTTTCGACCACCTAGAGCTCTAAAACTTCCAGGAAAGCTTTATTCTGTATAAGTCGCCAGACGTCCAAAATAATTAAACAGTACGGATGTTTATTTAAAAATCGCCAGAGGTCCAAAAAAATTAACGGTTGTTTTAGATTTAAAAATTTTAGTTCGTTGACTCAGATAAAGAGGCAAATAAAAGCATTTTCTTAAATTTCTTGTTTATCTTTACTTGTTTGTTACCTTACTACAAGCAAAAACTCGTAAGTGAACAAAATCTTTAGAGTCCGGAAATTGAAAGTATAGGTGGGTAAGCCCCGCCAGTTTCAAAATCTGATACTGAATACGTTACGAATAATAAAAATTTAAATTCATCAATCAGAAAACTTTTTCGGAAATATTGCGGCACAACTGAAAATCCTTTGCAACCCGACTGAAAATCTTTTGCGCACAGGTTGAAAATCACTGCTCTCGAAGCATACATTTTCTTTGCTTATTTTTTTGGCAATTGAGAGTCAATAATTATCTTCCATCCACAACCTTGCGCAAAATGTTTTCTAGAGTTTATTTAACTGGATTTTGTGGTCGGCTGATAAAATCGTCATGCATATATGTTCTTATGTTAATATGTTTTACCATTTGAACTTGGGGGTTGGCTTATACGCGAACGGGCCTAATATATCAGAATTTACAGTAGGTCTTAGCCAGCCAGAACATGTTTATATACAATATACATGTCTACATTTATATGTTTGAATATAGATAAAAGATGCTCTAAGAATTCATTTTATTATATATGTATTTCATTACATGCTAAATTAAAAGTTACGTGTAACATTACAAATCTTTGTTCAATCAGGCTGAATTTTACAATATAAGTTTGAAATTAAATTAGATATAACGATCCATTTTAAATTAATTATTAAAGCGGAAATTTCAGCTGTTCCAACAACAACTCTGACAACAATTCTGACAACAACTAGGATGGCTACAACTACAACAAATAAACCGACAACAACCACGGTTAAACTAACAAGCACAGCAAAAATGACAACCACCACACCAGAAATAACAACCACCACACAAGAAATGAAAACCACCACACAAAAAATGACAACCACCACACCAGAAATGACGACCACCACAGATGAATTGACGACCACCACACAAGAAATGACGACTACCACAGATGAATTGACGACCACCACAGATGAATTGACGACAACCACAGATGAATTGACGACCACACAAGAAATGACGACCACCACAAATGAATTGACGACCACCACACAAAAAATGACGACCACCACACCAGAAATGACGACCACCACACCAGAAATGACGACCACCACACCAGAAATGACGACCACAACACCAGAAATGACGACCACCACACAAGAAATGACGACCACCACAGATGAATTGACGACCACCACAGATGAATTGACGACAACCACAGATGAATTGACAACCACCACACAAGAAATGACAACCACCACACCAGAAATGACAACCACCACACAAGAAATGACGACCACTACACAAAAAATGACGACCACTACACAAGAAATGACAACAACCACAGAAAAAATAAAAACCACGACCGGGAAACAGACGACTCAAATTCAATCAACAACATCAACAAAACTACCAAATACCACAATTCTAACTACAAAACCACAAACAACGCCATTTTTGACAACGCGGATCACTTCTATTCCACGAACTACAACAAGTTATAATTATTCAACTACAACTTCTTTTGCAGCGATAGGCATAACTTGTTGCTGTCAGTGCTGCTCTGGCTCTTTCTGTGCTTCGGACAGTAAATCGGGTGTGGCTCCGGCTAGTGAAAGTGCAATGAAAAAGCTTAAATCTCTTCAACAACCCAATGTACCTACTAATTTTGAGCCTCCAAAAACTATGAACAACAGTCAGTTTCCAAACAGGGTAGCTTTAAATGAAGATTTCAAACTACAAGAACAATTTTTTGAAGACTTGTCTCAATTGTCTTTAGAAAAGAAACAAGAAATGGGTTACAGTATCAGCGATGCCATTCTAAACTGTTCCTACCAAGGAGAACCCTGTAACATGGAAGAGTAAAATGAAATTTCTTTATATACTAGTTTTGACAATTTTCAATTGCTAATAAACAATTGCCATTCAAACGTTTAATTAACACTATTTATGAGTGAAGCTTTGTTTTCAGCTAATTTATAATTCACAGAGACTTTGACACGTTTTACAATCCTACCCACGGAAATTGCTGGGTTTTTAACTCGGGATGGAACTCATCCATTCCTTCCAAAATGGCAACCCAGACTGGTCCATCTAGTGGTGTGTGCACTATTAACCATAATTTGAGTTTTAATCAAAATATAGAAACAGTTTAGACTAGTCATGCATAATGCATATACATTTAAAGGCCTGCAAGTAACCATCAATATTGACCAGAAGAGCTACCTTCCTATAGCGGGTTCAATAGCAGGAGTTCGAGTCGTCGTTTTGTCAGGCAATCAATTGGCATTTCCTGAAGATGAAGGTGTAACTGTGAAACCCGGAATGATAACTTTTTTAAGTTTGAAAAGGGTCTGTTTTGTGTTTTTAGTGCTAAGGATAATTTATTAAAAAAATCTAACTTAGTTCTAAACAATTTTTCTTCAACTAATGTGTCTTATTAAAGTGTTGTGACTATACCAATACATTTTTAAGGCCATCTGATAAAAAACAATTGAACACATGAAATATTTTATGCAGCAAGAAGTCAGTCGTCTACCATCACCATACGGCAATTGTGTGGTTGACCACGTTGACCTAACCAGAAGTGTTTATTGCGAACTGCAATCAGTTGAATACAGAACCAAAGTGGGAGTTAACATTACATTAAAAAAACTAAATTTATTATAAAGGTTGTTTATTTTAATACTAAGGGTTGTGAAAACACGTGCTATCAAAAATATTTGATCCAAGAATGCAACTGTTCTGATTCGTCTTACCCAAATTCAGGATCGATATTTGGCAATGTCAACGTTTCAACATGTTCCGTTGCCAATATAAAGCAAGGTAAAAAGTAATTTTAATTTAAAAGACAGTTTCAATCTGATGAAGTTACCGTCCTTTTTTATTTTTATAAAGATGATTGCAAGTACATTGTAAAAATGAAATTCACAAACGATTCCATCTCATGCGACTGTCCAGAGAAGTGCAGGTTTATTTAGTCATTACTCATTTAATAACTAACCAGCTCAGATCAAGAAATATTTTTATGGGACAAAATGTGAATTAGAAAACAAATCTATTCATTTTCTTCATTTACTAATTATAAAACTAAAATTTTCCTGCAGTGAGGTTATGTACCAGAAATTTGCTGCTTTTTCTTCCTGGCCCAATTCAGATGAAGACAAAGTCAGAGTAGTTTATTATTAACATTATTATTATTTCTATAATTATTCTAACTTTACAAATGAGAACAAACATATTTTTTATTTATTTAACAGAAAATTTTGACGAATCAATTACAACTAGAAGACGAAAATTTAATTTATGAAAATGTTGTAAAAGTAAAAGTATTTTTTGATAGTTTTCAAGTCTACTCACTCGTAGAAACTCCAGATTATGAGGTATGAATTGACAAATGTTTATTTTCAAACCAAGTAAAAAAAAGATAATAATATTTTATAAATAAATAATGTTGTTTTTCAAACACATTTACGTTATTAAAATAAACTTTTTTTGCTATTGTAGATAACTCAGTTTTTCTCTGATTTGTGTGGAGTACTTGGACTTTGGTTTGGATTTGCTTTCATGACGTTTTTCGAGTACATAGAGTTTTTTATGGACATTTTTTATGTTACTTGTGCAAAATGTTATTTATTATTTAAAAAATAAACACCTAAAACAATTTCAAGTTGGGTTTAGAAAACAAATCTTAAATGTTTGATTAGCCCTTATCTTCCTTGATTGACTTTTTATCAGAGATTTGAGTTGAATCAGTTCAATAAATAAATAAATAAATATTATTTTCATTTGTAATAGTTTAACATCAAATTTAATTATGTAACGTAATTAATGTAGCAAACATAAAAAGTTGACGTTTTTATGCTCGAATTATTTTACATGCTGTTATTAACTTAAGAAATAAAAGATGATAAATTTCAACTCAATGGAGGCTAAGATTTCAGAGGACAACTGACGGAATTGGACAGCCAGGGACGTAAAATCAGCAATTTAAAAAAAAAATTTCCGTTAATTATAAAGCTTACTGGGAGGGTTACACGGCGTTGTCCGGTTTTTTGCTTAGTATTCTTTATTTTTGTTAATAAAACGTAAAATAAACACCAGAATTTTTTAACCTTCCCAATAATCAACAAGTAAACTTCCACACGCATACTAACACACACACACACATTTTTATTTTTTCCACTATAACCAACAGAGAAGCTTCCACACGCATACTTGCATACACACATAATGTCTATCTTCACAATAACCAACAAGCAAGACTTCACACGCTTAGTTAGGTACAGACACCTATAATTATCTTCACAATAATCAACTAGTAAACTTCCACGCGAATGTTTCATCTCGTCAGCAAAAAAATCACGAAGTGATTTATTGGTCTACTACACATGCATTTTTTTTAGATAAGTTTAATAATTATGTGAGAAAAAAAATCATAATTCAAATACCAATACAGACAAGCGACTTGAATAGAAATTGATATTTTTAGGCAACGTAACTAACGAAAGTTATATGCCATGTGTCGATGACATTAATTAAACATTTTAGATGTTTAAAACCACGTTGCTATGTTGCTTGTTAATTAGGGCGCGTTGTAACAATTCACCAGCTCAACACTGCTGTCAACACTGTGGTTAATCACTGGTGCACCGCAATTTCCAATAATTATTACAACGCTTTGGTTGATCTATGATGGACGCTCACGTAAACAGAGCTGTGTGGCTAACTAACTGCAGTTGGAAATAAACACTTTATAACATTAGAATGAACATTTTAAAATTTCTTTATTGAACTTAACATTTAACACATTTCCCATCCTCTCGAAGCTTTTTAACAAAAGCAAAATCAAAGGCCGGACCATACAAATAAGTTCCAAATTCCACTGTCATTCTTCAAAACGTGGCTTATTATAGAAATTTGATATATTGAAAGCATAGCATTATTTTGATTTTTTATAAATCATTTATAGAATTTACTTAAGCTCATCTTGTCAAAAATGATAGATTTCTCTTGAATATCAATACAATTTAATGATTAAATAGACTGACATCGGAAATTTCTGGGTGGTCAACGACTACGAAAATGTGATAAAAAGTAATTTTACACTGCTCTAGCTACTTCGATCCCAACTCAACATTTTCTGAAATAATAATAGCATCTATTTGTCTCCCTCATAATCAACTGAATACACGTGTTCAGCGCCATGCCCGAAACCAACAATAACAACCACACTCAACCAAGCTTTAACTCTGGTGGATGTGATGGACACCAGTGTATGCACGCGGTGAATTGTTACAACGCGGTTGAGCTCAACCGGAGTAGGCTGTGGTTAATTGTTACAACGCTTTGGTTAAACCGGTGTCTCATCTGGTGGATTGTTACAACGCGCAGGCCCGTAGCTAGCAGGGGGGCTGGGGAGGGGGCTGCAGCCCCCCACTAAAAATGTAAGCCCCCCACTAAAATTTTAAATAAAACTAAATAAAAATAAATAAATAAAGGTAAATTTAAATATAAAATTAATAATAATAATTTGCATGCCTGTAGAATGAATAATTGGTAAAAAAGAGCAAAAGTACAGATTAGCACGCCACGTGATTCTGTAATGAGCAAAATAGTGTTCACCAGAGTGGAATCAGCTTTGTGCTGTTTATTTTAGCATGTTGGATGTTATATTAGGAGAGTTGATGGAGAGCTTTGTTGATAGTTATTTAAGTTATTCTAAAGGTTTGACTTGTGCAGTGTCTGCCCTTTTACCAACATCAGACAAGTTTTTAAATGTCAACGACCTTAAACCGTTGACGCAACTGCTAAAACAAGACAGGCATGACGATGTTGAAAAATATATTGCAGACGAGGCTCTCATTACAAGTAGGTTTCTAAAAAACAAATTTCAACCAGGCTACAGTCTCCAGGGAATAATGGATTTTATGCTGGACTATAAAGATGCATTTCCTACTCTAAATTGGCACTATTCAGCTGCAATGACTCTCGGCATCTCGATTGCCACTTGTAAAATGTCATTTTATTGTCTAACACGAGTTCTACAACCACAGAGAAGATCAATGTCCCATGAGAGAAAAAGCAAACTTGTACTTCTGGCATTTGAAAAATCGCTCTGTAAAGCAATTGATATGGATACCTATCAAATACCAAGAATGCAATAAAATAAAATCGGATTCAAATAATTGTCTTGACAATGATCAAACCATATTATAATGAAATGGACTTTTTCGTTTAGTTTCTCATTTCAAGCTACTACACATCCATTCATGTTTTACACATGAAAATTGTCATGAGTTTCATAATAGAGTACTTGGACGTAGTCTTACAATATTATAATAACTTTAATCTTACAGTTTTAGAACAGAGAAAGAAGCTAATTCAGCTTAGCTGACAAACTTTGGCTTTTGATTTTTGAATGACTCTCAATAATTCAAACAATTTTCATAATTTAGTATTTTTTAGTGCTAGTCTGACACTGCAATACTATTAACCCCAATATTCTGAACTGATTAATTCAAAGAAACAATTTAAAGCTTACTGTCAAACCACACAATCTTTTCAACAATATAAGTTTAATAATAGACTTGATATATAATCTAATTTTCTATTTAGATTGTTTAGAAACCGATGACAAGTTTTATGGGTAACACATGAATGGATGTTTAGTAAGTATTAGTAACTTAAAATGAGAAAGTAAACTAAATAGTACATTTTATTATAATGTGGTTTGATCTTTGTCAAAACAAATATTTAAATCCAATTTTATTTTATTGATTTCTTGGCATTTGATACAGATGTACAAGTTTTTATCAAAATTAAATAAGTAAGTTATTGTCATATATATCCTTGTATTGTGGACTATAACGGTTGTCTTAATCAATAATTAAATTTGGACAATTTGATTCAGTGCTGTCATCCCAGTGGTGTGCCATGCACGCATCAAAAATCAAGATTGTGGATAACAACAAGCATACTGTTATTTGACAAAATTGCCTGTGGAAATTGTTAATTTTTGTTATTACGAGCAACATATTGCAACTCTTAGAAAATCTAAAATTAAATAATAGGATATCCAAAATTGGATGCCATTTTTTGTCAAATGCTACAAAATGCTTTGGCGAATCTCCTTATCGCGAGGGGTTTCATACCTGCGGTGCTCGCGGTCAGGCTTCTTCGGTGCTTTCGTTCGTCGGTAGCCCCCATACTAATTTTCATAGCCCCCCCCCCACTCACTAAATCCTGCCTACGGGCCTGACAACGCGCCATAGGTATGCTTGTTAATTTATGCACGAATGATTACAATGCGCGTGATGCATAAGGACGGGCCTAGTGCTGTGACGGATTGTAAGCCGAACAACTTATAATAATACCGAGCCATGATTCGTACCTATTCATATAGAATAGTCAAGTGTTGTGTTCAACATACCCCAAAAAAGCGCTTACCAAACTGTTTTTCGGCGGTGCCGATGGCGCCGATGGTAAGGTAGTTGGCATGATACGAGGCGAACAGCCGATCCGACAGTCATGGGTTCGAATCCGAAGGTGAGACGTTTATATTTGATTTGTTTCGTGGTGGTGTGTGTGTGTGTGTGTCTCATGAATAATGATGCCGGGATATAGCTGGGTATCCAGTGCTGATCCCGTGCTTAATGATGCGGGATTTAGCTGGGTTTCTCGTGCTGATCCCGTGCTTAATGATGCAGGATTTAGCTGGGTATCTTTTGTCGATGTTGTGCTAATGATCTGGAAATCCCGTGTTGTTGGTCCCGTTCGAATCCCACGACAAAACCCGACGAGATCCCGACGGGATCCCGCCGGGTTTCCCGGCTCTATCCCGCGCGGGACCCGTGCGGATGTGTTTGCTGGGGAGCGCCTTGACATGGTCCCATCCCCAATTGACATTCCTGGATCTGCCAATGCAAATCGTCGAGTTATCATTCCGTCTAAATAACGATATTTTAACCCAGTCATCATATATTGCTGTTATAATTTCGAAGCTTCACTGTTTTTGTATCGTGTCGTCACTATGTTTAAAATAAATAATACAAAAAACTAAACTACACTACTGAAATAAAAAGCTGTAAATGCAACTTATTTCTAATGATAATTATCAATAATTGAATTCTCAATGTTCGTATTTTTTCTCTTTGGTGATTACGTTATTTTAGCGGAGTGATCTATTATAATTTTATGGATAAATTCGTAGTTTCGTTACTAAACTAAAAACATAATTTTGAACGCGATGTTATCTTTTCTTCGCATTGATCCCAAATCGGATTTGAAATTTGAAGGTTAGTGACTGGAGCAGTAGATTTGATAATGGCCCAAACTATTTCTGTTTCATCGATGGCTCTACTCTTACTACTAACTCTACTATCTACTCTATCTATCCATGTCCAAATAACTGACAGTAACGACACAAATGACAGGGCTTAGATAAATATTATATTCATATTTTGATGTTAATCAGGACCATTCACGGAGGTTGTGAATGCAGATATATCTCTTACAAATGAATCTAATAAATTAGTCTGCTTCAAAGTGAAGACAACTGCACCCAAACAATATTGCGTTCGTCCTAATTGTGGGTTTGTAAATCCAGGAGAAACTGTTCCCATAACAGGCTGGTTGACGTTGGAATTTTATTGTAACTCTTTAATGAATGACAAGAAATGGGGTTGTAGCTCTTCATTGTATTTAATCGTATGTTATAAATTTTTTTTATGTAGTAATGCTTCAGCCCTTCAACTACATTCCAAATGAAAAGATAAAACACAAGTTTTTAATTCAGTCCATGCAAGTTGAAAATGATGTGGCAACAGATAATCCGGAGCTTGTGGTAGGTTTAGTAGTTTAGTTTTTAGTTTGTTGAATGAATGAATGGTTAACAATTTTTATTGATCGCATAAATTCGCTATGCATTTGAAGGCCACTAAACAATTGCGTTTAAAAATTTTCTTAAGTCTAAAGCTTGCAATTGTAATTGCTGAGGAACTCTGGGGTCATTTTGAGATAAGATGATAAAATATGGTATTTATGCTATTCAACATCAATAAGCATATTTAAAGAGCTATTCTTCATATAAAAGGATTCCTCTGTGTAACGATTGTTTAAATTTAGTTTTTATTTTATTCCAGTGGAAAGATATGAAAGCCGAAGATATAGCAGAACATAAATTGAGATGTGTTTTTGAAATTGGAGAGGTCAGTTTGTCTTTTTATTTGATCTCAGCTTTAATGAAATTCTTCAATGCCAAACAAAATTAGATAAATGAGATGTTCAAAATTTACATTTATTAAATTTATGCAATCAGTTTAATTTATTTAGTTTTTTTTAATATTTAGTTAATTTAATATTTTTGTAATAGAAGTTTAAAATAATGCAAAATAGTTTTTTAGAGGTTATTTCTGGTATTTTCTAGTAGCACATTTGAAAAATGTTTTGTCACTATAGAATAGTAAAACAAGAACAAGGAAAGAGAACAGTTATGGTGACAATTTGAATCAAGTCAATTCTATCGGGTGGGGATCTGTATATGTGTGTGGGGGTCTGTAAATGTTTGTGGTGGGGGTTTGCTATGTGTGTGGTGGGGGGTCTGTAAATGTGTGTGTGGGGGGTCTATAAATGGGTGTGGTGTGGTGGGGGGTCTGTAAATGTATATGGTGGTGTCTGTAAATGTGTGTGGTTGGGGTCTGTAATGTGTGTGGGGGGGTCTGTAAATGTGTGTGGAATGAAAAATTTTTCAATTTTTTAGCAGTAGTTACTGCTCATTTGAGGTTGTTTGAGAGACTTTAATTTATGCCGTAAAAATGATGATTTTAGCCTCTTTCTTAGCTGTGCTGCCACTAATGGGAGTGTTATCAGAAGATTTTTATCAGCCATTTTATTGATTTATCAAAGTAATGGGAAATCCTGAGCATTTTAATTACTTAATTTAATTATTTTGAGTCAAGTACTTGAATAAATTTATATATAAAATTTTGGTATATTATTTATTAGTTTAAGGCAATGAGTAATCAAAATTATTATTTTGTGTTTTTAGATTTGTTGTTTTCAATTGTCAGTATTTTATCAGTTAAATATATGCTTGTATTTGAAACAATGACTGAAGCTTATTGGAAAAGTTTTATTCTACGAATCTGGTTTAATACAAATTATTTAACTTCAGGTTTGAGATTGAAATCAATTGTTTTCTTTTTTTGTTTACCATTTTCTTGTTCCTTCAACCATAGACAAGATAATAAACTGTTCATAGTACTGTACTGCCTCATGTTCATAGTACTGTACTGCCTCATGTTCATAGTACTGTACTGCCTCATGCTCATAGTACTGTACTGCCTCATGTAATTGAATGAATTTTTATGTAATTTATGCTTTAAATTGTAAGCTTAACCAATATATTTTTCTATTACATTGTCTCATAATAAAAACTTCTTCAGATATGTGTACAAAATAATAAAAATCTTACTAAATGTTGAATTTTGTTGGCTAAAAATGGAACTATTATAATTGATGTGGATTTTCATTCAGTAAGAGTTAGTTTAAGAATGATTCATTCTTATTAGTGAGTTGTTTTGATCCATTTCAACCACCTGGTTCAAAAGATGTTTTCTATCTTGTTTTGTTTTGTACTTGAACTGAACACAGTAGTAGGTTATTATTGTATAATGACTTGCTTTGCTGCTCGGTTCTTCTTTACTCAAACTATAATTACTCCTGTTTTTTTGGAACTTTTTCTTTGAGTTTTCGTTTTTTTCTCTATTTGAAAGCTATAGAGTAAATGTTAATAAGATCCTTTAAAAGTATTTCTAGTTTCAGCTCTAATAGATTTTTTTTATAATAGGATTTCATGTCACTCAATATATGTGAATTAATATTGAAGTAAAAGTGGTAATAGTCTTTTTCATCAGGGTATTTTTAAGGCTGAAATAGCAATATGTCGGAAATACTGAAGTGAAATATTTCTTGTCAGTTCATAATTTGATCCTGCTGCCTTTTTACTCTATTCAGGCTTGAGACTGGCTTACAGTAAGTAAGGTGGGAAATCCAAGGCAGAAAAATTTCAGAATAAGGTCCAAAAGTTTAGACTATTCCTTAAAACACGGGTATGATCACAACATGCTAGCCATACGAGTTTTTTTCTACTGTTTTTCATGTATTAAATGCATTTGTTACTCAATTGATCAGTATTTATTCTATCAGCTGCTGTATTAAGTGACATTGCCATCATATTGTGATAATAATGGTTTTATTAGAATTATATTCATGTTGGGTGTTTGATGCTATTGAGGCTTCATGCTCATAGTTTTTATAGAACTTCCCAAATAGGTTATAAGCTCTTTTTCTACTCAACTGTTTCAGCTTATTGTAACTTTCAGTCAAATTGAATCTTCAAAAACAAGCTGTTTTTCATGACATTAACTTATCAAAATCAGGAACATTCAAATGTTTGATTCAAAAGCGCCACTCTAGTGCGTTTACTTTTATCTTTTTGACGAAAGTTTTTTTTTTACAAGCTTTTATTTAGGTTACAATCTCTGTTTATCTGTGTGTGTCTTTCTCTGTACGCAAATCTTACAAGTAAAATTTAACCAGCTTTTTGACTAGCTAGGAAGCTGAAACTTTCAGCATAGCTTTATATTGGATGACAATACATGATTCAAGTAAAAAAAAACTAAAAAAAACTTAATTTGAATATCTTTCGTATTTCTAAATCGAGTGTATTTGAAATCAAAGTTTTTGTTGAAAAACTCGTTTTTCCTTTACTTGTTATGCATGCATTTATATATATATAATCATATTTTTGCAGACTTATTAAAGATCATAGAAAATTAATATTCTATTCAGTTAAACTGCTTTCATACTTCACGAATCACATCATGTTGATTGGTCAGATTAGAACTATTTTTTTTTTAGAAGCCAGACGAAGAGCAGCTTCACCAAGAAAAGATTGCTTTGGTTGCAGAGAACAGAAAGTTAAAGGTTGGTTTATTTGTTAATTTACATTATTGAATAATTAAGTTGAATTCTTTATCAATTTCTCCTGTATTACCTCATTTAATTAAGTTGAATTAAAACGACTTAATATCTTGTTTATAATTCGTAGGAACAGTCTTTTCCGGGCAAGGCCGAATATTTCACCACATTCTCCAACCAGTATTCAGCCCCGATGAACATAAGAGGTGCCATCTTAATTGCATTCATCTCAATTCTTGTTGGAATCATAATAGGAAAGTTTGTCATATGACAATGCTCTAACATATCCTGTTTCCTTGTCCAGTGCCACAGCACTACAATGTTATTGTCATTATTATTATTAAATAGAAAAATAACTTTTTTAGCACCTAATAAATGTAAATAATTTTTGTTTTATATTTCACCTGCTCTTTTAGTTTTTAAGGATTGGCTTATCTGGAAATTATTTCATTTAAGGTCATTTATCTTAAATATTTCCGAAAGAAATGTTGCAATAAGCAATAAAAAAATGTGGCTGTTTTTTTATTATATATTAACTAGTCGTAATTGATGTACAAAATTGTAATATTTTACATTTCTGAACATTTTCCAGTCTCCATTAGTATTTTTATTTCGTTTGATTCGACAGTGCATTCTATGAGTTTTTGAGAAGCTGTTTGTCTTTTTATCGTGTTCTCCATCTTGTTCTGCTAGTTCCACCACTTTCGGCCCGTTTCTATGTGAATTCTTTTTATTGATGTACATATAATTTGAAAAGTTTTTACATGATTTTTGCAGTATGTTCTCAAATGGTTTTAAAAGAGTGTGTGAGAGTGCTGTCGTCCTCAAAACTTAAAAAAACGTTGAGGGTTTGCATGGTTTTGAAGTCTGTAGGTAGTTGTTTCTTATATTGTTGTTCCTCTCCAGTTTGTTGCACTCGATACGATTTTGTCGCTTGTTATACGCATCATAGGTAAATTACTGAGATTGTTTCGAATATTTACTGCTTATTTGACATAATTCAGCAACATGTCACCCTAAAATAACTTTCATTTTGTTTTTTCTGTCTTGCAAATTGTTTTCAACTTCTTGGTCGTTTTCAAAGAGATTGTTTAGTTTGTTTGAAATACGAATTTTGATTTATGTTTCATCTCTACATTTGCATGCTTAATATTATCTTAAAAAGTTTATTTGCTAAACCCTTTCTATATGTTTACTATTTATTAAATCAACATGTGAGGTTTCAACCTTGGTTTTCACCTGCCAAGTATATATTCCAATTGGAGAGCCACCTTGGATCAAAATCCAAATTAGACTGCACAAAAATCTGACAGTGACTACAAACTAGTTATGCGTTTGAAGCTAGCAATATTGCTGGCCGTGCAAATAAAATAAAATTCTTCTTAGTTGTCTATGAGTATTTAATACTCTTTGATAGAGTATTACTCATACTATAGAGTGATACTCTTTCTTGGCGTATTACTCATAGTACCGTATTTTACGCATATAACGCGCACTGACGTGCCTGGACGCTTTTCCCGCTCACGCTTGCTCTCCCGTTTCCGCTCACACTTGCTCTCCCGTTTCCGCTCACGCTTGCCCTCCCGTTCCCGCTCACGCTTCCTCTCCCGTTCTCGCTCATTTTCTCTTTTTCATTCTTTTCTAACTTCTTTTAGCCCTTCAAAACGTAAAATAGATTGCTAAAACTGGCTAAAACTTGCTTGAAGCCTTCAAACGTTGTTACGTAAACTAAATATGAATTATATTACGCAATTACCAATTACCGGAACTATTAAAAATAAATTACCAAGATTCAGTAAATAACGTATTCGGTTGAATTTTAGTTGTAAATAAAAAAAATTTCTAAATTTTTTATTAACATTTAATTCATTGAATGAAATAATATTTTTTTGTTAACATTTATTTAATTAATAAGTCCGCAACTTTCTCTCTTGGCTTTGGACATACTGGCAGCACCTGCTTCACAGGCATATGTGGAGAGGATTTTTTCCTTGTGTGGCCTTTTGAGTGGAGGGAAGAGGCATAGACTAAAAAAAAACTTAGAAATGAGAGTTTTTTTTAAAATTGAATAAACAGTTTCTCAATTGATTTGTGTTTAGTTACAACTGCAAATTAGGGAGGTTACAAACGAAACTGAAATTAAAATTGTTATAAATTCAAAACGAAAACGAAACGGTAATAATAATTCCTGAGGCAAAACTAAACTAAAATTATTGAAAAATTCAAAACTAAAACGAAACGGTAATAATAATTCTGGTTTGCAAAACGAAACTGAAACTAATTAATCACTGCCTAAGACTCAAGAGAAAGATATATCCCAAATTTCATTACAATCCGTACAGTGGTTTTTGCGATTTCGTGATGAGTGAGTGAGTCGGTCAGTGGTATATCTGAGGTATATATATAGATAGGCCTAATGATATGATCTCGCCGGGATCATATCTCGCCAATCTTACGCCAACTATGTTGGCTTCCTATTTCCTCCAGGATCATCTTCAAGCTCTGTCTTCTAATCTATAAAATCTTCAATAATCGCTCTCCATTATATCTACTAGAGTCCCTCATTCTCTGATTGCCCCGGCAGACAGAGACTTCGCTCCTTCTCCCGACGGGATCTTACTGTCCCTCGGACTCATCGCGCCTTCTCAGACAGAGCATTCTCCGTTGCTGGACCGACAGCCTGGAACGCAATACCCACATCTATTAGAGAATCCACAACTCTTCATGAAGTTAAAATTAAATTAAAAACATACTTGCTTTCTTTATAAAAGCTTACTTTTACTACGCGATCGCTTTCGATCAAAATTTGTTTTGTTTTAAGCGATTAATAAATGATATATAAATAAATTTTAAAAAATCCGTCATTTTTGACGTGCTATCTCTAGTTACTCATAGTATGTGCAAAAAGAATCGCCTCGGAAACTCCCGTTGAAAAAGTGATGATCTAGCAAACAAAAGCTCACATTTATTTCATACAATTCTAAAAATGTTCCTATGTTTATTTTATTGTTATTTTTAACCTTTTAGTACATAGTATACAAGCGTTGTTTTTAAAAAAATATTTTTTCTATTTTATATTAATAAACAGCAAAATATAGAATATAGAGCCCGCAGCTCAAAGCGCTTTTTGCTGACGGCTCTGGTAGTTTAAACCGCCATCGTCAAAACCACAGATCCATCCTTAAGACCACCGACTTACGTTTATTTAAAAGAGTACGAAACGACTAGTGATAAAAAAATATGACAAGGAAAAATTAATACAATTATTTTTTTTTAATTTCTAATAAAAACTATCGGATTTTTAGGAATTACAGGCAGTGGCGTAGGGATGGGGGCAGAGGGGGCAGTTGTCCCCGGGTGCAGGGCTGGGTGAGGCGCAATATCAGTGACCAAAATTTTTTATTATTATTTTGCTTTACCTAGCAATTTCTATGACTCTCCTTTAGAACAGTGCAGGTCAAGTCAAGCATTGCAGATTATTCTCTATATAGTATATTCGTGGTATAGCTACATTGGGTTAGTCAGTGTAGCCGCCTACACATAACTGCTATTACCTGTAATTTACAGGTTCATACACAATTCTGTTAAGATGAATTTATCCGTCGGCTTGAAATTATTTGCAAGCTGATCCCCTAAACAACTGTTGAAGCAGATTTCGCTCCTATTAAAGTAGCAAAACTCTTCAAAGCCATCTAAATTCTGTACGAAAGGAATAAGTGTTAAAATGTTTTTTTCTGCGCAAACACTTTCAAAATGTTGATAAATAAATATTAAAAGAGTAAACAAATACTAAACTGTTTTTTTAATTTCATATTGTTACGATATTGAGAACTGTATTTGGGTTCTTTTAGAATGGTTTTATAATTTATTTAAAATAATGATAAATAAGGACTTAATGTGCACTTTTTCTCTCTACAATCTACAATATCTTGTTTAGGTCTTACAAAAACCGGGAAAAGGTTTTAACAGGCATAGATAGATTATAACAATAATTTTATTTATAAGCAATTTGCTTGACAATAACTAATTTGATCAAAACTTGAGTAAAAAGAGATTCGGTACGTTACTCTTCGGCGCCGTGTTCTAGGAGTCGTCCGATTCACCGCCACTGTTCAGACGCAAGGTACATTTCGACATCAAAATTAAAATTAAAATTAGATTAATATGTTAAAATAATATGTTAATGTAATATAAGTTTCTAAACTATTTAATGGTAATTGTATTTTTTATTAAATTTTTGTTCTAAAAATCAGGACGGCGCCAAAACGTTCCGGGCCGGCGCGCATTTTCGCCAATGTCCGACGGTATAAGACAGGAAGATAAATGATGCCACCTGATTGGATAATTTTGAATTAAAAAAGTCACATAAATTAAGCAAATATATAGACGCGCTTTGTTTTCCGATGTTGTTTATTTTATAGCCGTTGGCCGTTATGGGTTTTCCGGTGTATAAAGATTGACAAAGTTGCCGACTAAGTTATTCGACACTCCATGTTAGTAACTAAATAGTTAAATAACCTAGAAAATACAACTTGTCATTCTGTCAATCAGAGATCACCAATATTTGGAATGAAGCTTTTCCAATCAAGCCAAGCCTAGTCAATAAACTGAAACACAAACAAACTATTTTAATTATTAATTGACTGACAAATAATAACTTTTGACAAAGGTTTACGAAATGAAATTTGATGATTAATAATGCAAAAGACTTCTATTCTAAAAAAAATATATCATTACAAACAGTTATTCTAATCTAAAAAGTTATAAAACTGTGCAATTTACCTCATTAGTTGTTTATTTAATGCAGAAATGACTTAACTAAGTTGTTCATGGAGATAAATAGGACTTGTTGGAACATATCTGATTCTTTACCAGGAGACTGATAATATATTTTCAACCAAATTCTACTCTGTCAGCATGCTAAGGACAAGCATGTGATAAGAATGCATAGTAACACTGATTTCTTTAAGACCTAAACAAACAGACACATAAACAAAACAACATGAAAAAATTGTGTTTCATTGCATTGATCCAAAATATTTTTTCAAAGTTCAAACTCTAGCATTATTTGTTTTAATAAATTTATGAATTGTCTGGAGTTGACAATATTTCAGTATTCAGTGTTGTTTAATTATTTGACTTCCCAGTTATTAGGACAGAAATAATTGTGTTTTAATTTTTTATTTTGGCCTCATAATCAAGAACTGAGATAATTTTGAAATATAATAAAGCTGAATAGTTATTCTACTGTTGTTCTCAATTAAAATCAAAGGAATCAATAGAACTGATAATTTTTTAATGATTTTTTATCATCTAAATCTAAAATGTCATATTACTCATAATACATTTGAAGCCTAAAAATGTTGCATTAGTTTAAAAATATCTAAATTTTTGTTAGTAACTAAAATTTGTTAGTTTTTTCATATGCATGTCAGATTAGCTGAGTTAATTATTTATCTGCAACAGAAACATGACAAAAGGTCTTGAATACTTTAATGTTACAGGCAGGTCCAGCAAACTTTTATTTGGTGTATATGGCAATGGCAGTTGTAAAAGAATAATTGTGGAGACAAGCTATATCAAAGTAGATACAAAAATGTATATGGCCTTTTTTGTCTAAATGGCTCAATATAGAAGCCACATACAAATATTAGAATGATTGTAAGAACTATTATAAGTATCAATAAAAATAGTATTAAAACAATAGTATTAAAATAGTATTAAAACAATAGTAATAAAACAATAGTATTAAAATAGTATTAAAATACTATTAAAACAATAGTATTAAAATAGTATTAAAACAATAGTATTAAAATAGTATTAAAACAATAGTATTAAAATAGTATAAAACAATAATTTTCAGCTGTAAATAACTTATGGCCTACAGTCCATAGATACTACAATCATGTTAATTTTAAATAAAAATTATTATTAATCATAAAATTATGTATAGTTGTTTCTAAATAAAAGTGTAAAAGTTAATTTGACCAAAATAAAAAAAATTTCAAACGAAAATATTAGCAAGCTTCAAGATCATTATGTATGCAAATATGAATAGATATCTATGGTTGTATGTGACCTAGTCATTTAAAACTATCCAATCAGATGATAGTATTTGTCTCCCTGTCTTATACCGTCGGACATTGGCGAAAATGCGGCCGGCGCCCCATCGAACCGAAACGGCTGATGCCGGTCTCCTGCATCAAAAGGGTCGCAGCGAATCGACCGACGCCGAGACACCGGCGTAGATAAGTCCTGCTTCGGCTAGAACACGATACTGATACAATAGTGTGCATAGCTGTTTGTGCGCCGGATAGTAAACCTCTCACACGCAAGTAATGCCAGCTAGCAAGAACAATATTAACGATACGCATGACTTCCTTGTATAAACTGCCTATTAGGGTCGCGCAGGTATATCCGCACCCGACTCGTTTCCACAGGTACGGCATGGGTAGGGTAAGCTGTGAACGGGTACGGTTAGGGCATCAATGGGTACGGGCATCAAGGTACAATTGGATTAATTGTTTTTACAATTTTGAACTAAAAAGGAAAATAATTCCCCAAATAAGCTGTCAGACCAACTTGAATATTTAGTTCCATCATAATAATTTTGTTCTTGTATGTTTTATTGTTATTAATAAATCAGACTGAGAGCAATATTTTTTTTTGTTTTTTCATCAACAAATATAATTATCTTACATTCACAGAATGTATTTATAGAAACCATTGTCATTAACAGCTTTCATTAATAGAAAACAATTTGTAGCTGTTATAAGGCACGAGCTGAAATAAAAAGTTAAGCAGAGTGTTTGGTTTGTTTGGCACAATTTGCTGACCCACTGATCTACATTCTCGTTCAAAAGTTAGTTAGTTTGTGTACAATATTAAAATTATTACAACAATTATGTTAATTGCAAGAGACATAACAAGTACTAAGAATAGAAAAAAATTGAAACTTTTGATTAGTTTACTTTCATCTAATGTAAAAATTATTTGTGAACTAAAGTGTTTTAAAAATTAAAAAAAAATGATTTAATACATTTAATATTTGTATTAGCAGCAATAACTTATTTTAGATTTTTAAATTCAATAGATATGGGAAAATGTAAAATTTGTTTGAAAAAAGAAAAAACAAAATTCTGCTTAGATTGCCAAATTAATTTGTGTACATCATGTTTGTCTGTTCATGAAAAGATTCCAACAATACAACAACATGTTGTAGTAGAAAATAATTTATTAGGAAAATCAGAAGAAACTGATATATGTTGTTGTAAATTCTGTCAGGACTTGAATATACAAAATCTCAACATAGATGTTGTAATAAAAAAATGTCATGTAATTAATGAACAAAAACTTAATGCTGCTAAAGAAGTTAAAAATCTAAAAACACAAGTTCAACAACATTGTGAAAAAATAAAAAATCAGTTTAATAAACATATTGATTTGTGTAAAGATGAGATTAATAAAGAAATTGACGAAGAATGGTTTAAAGTTGAAGAACGGTTGAATTTGTCTTTAAATAAAATTTTAAAGTTATTGAAAGAATTGGAAGAAAGAAATAAAAATTGTAAAATAATTCTAAAATGTTGTGATGCATCTGCAATCTCTGAAACAAAGAATACTATTGAAAGAAAATTATTCATGGATGATAATAATTTTTCATTACAACTTCACGATTTGCTTGTAAATTGTTCCAAAGAAAAGTTTAATTTTATTTTTGAACCAAATATATACAATAAAAAATTATTTTCAACTGAAGTTTTAATACCGGACCTACAATCTAAATATAAAATAGATGACAAAATGGATTACAACGGCTGGATGTTAAATCTTTTCAAAGAAGAAAAAACAAAAACAGATTTTCCTTGCGGAGGTTGTTTGCAAAAAAAAATTACTAATGTGTGCTTTGATTGCAAATTATATTTATGTACCTTATGTTCAACTGTTCATCGGAATATACCAGCAACAAAAAATCATGTTTTAACAGAAACAAATTCACTTGTTAAAAAATGTAGTGAAAACATTGAAACAAAACTCCTGGTTCTTATAATAGATTACTACAGCTGGCTGTTTAATCTATTTAGAAAAGAAAAACCAAAAATAGAATTTCCTTGTGGAGGTTGTTATCAAAAGAAAATTTCTAATGTGTGTTTTGATTGCAAATTATATTTGTGTACAGCATGTACAACTGCTCATCAGAATACACCTGCAACTAACAATCATGTTTTAACAGAAATAAATTCATTTGTTGAAAAACCTGCTGCAAATTCACTTAGTAAAAAAGTTAACAATGAACCAACCTACTGCCAATCTTGTCAGAAATGGGTTGACTGTACTGTTCTTCTTCATCATAAATCTTGCTCACTCAAAACATTTTTTCTGCTAAAAAAAGAATTTAAAGTGCAATCAAAACTAAAAACCAATTTAAATAATATCAAATCAATTTTGAAAGCAATTGACAAACAAAAATTGTTTGTTACTTATAAAACTGATAGTTTAAAAAAGCAACTTCAAGAACATTGTGATGATATTAAACATCAATTTATTAAAAATATTGACATGTGCAAAACTGATTTCATTGCAATTATTGATGAAAGAAACAGTGGAATTAAAGAAGAGTTTGATTTGCATGCAAACGAAATAATGAAGTTTCAAAATGAACTTGAAGATATTATTAAAAAAAATGAATTGACATTTAAAAACGTTGATTTAATTGAATCAATTGACAAATTTGAGAATGATAAACTCTATTTTTCAGATGAATCTTTTGACAATATTTTAAAAAAGAATAAGAGGTTTTTTGAATATTCAAGTGAAAAGTGTGCTTTGATTGCAAATTGTATACACTTTTTTGAACCAATTCAATTACATGAAAAAGCTCTTTTTTCTCAAATTTCAATTGGAAACTTAACGTTATCTAATGAACTTCATTCGAAATTTATCAAAACAATTAAAATAAACGATTATGTTGAGTTTTCAATTGGAAAAACCAAATTGTATGTTGGTCGTCATGTTGGAAACATTTATAAAATTGCTGTTTATTGCAATAAAACATATAGTTTTCTCTCTTCAATTGAACTGGATTTTTCAACATCGAAGTCGTTGCAATTCAATGCTGTTTTAATTGGAAATTATTTGGGTTCTATAACAAATTCATTATTAGAAATTTATAACCTTGAAAAGCAGCAAAATAGTCCTGATTGGAAAATAAAACTTGATTTTCGTGAGTCAAAAATAGTTGGTTCATCAGAAAAAAATTTGTTAATTTTAAAAAATAAAAAAATAGTTGAAAGAACGTTGGAAGGTAAAATAAATATTGTCTGTAAATTACCAAAATGTATTATTGATTACTTTGGTAATAATATTGGTAACAAGCTAGGTTATAATAGTGTTGTTCGTTTGAAAGAACATTTTGCAATTGCTTGTTGTTATAAACTTTATCTTATCAACTGTGATGGAAATATCATAAAAGAAATTGATTCAGATTTATTATTAAACGTTAACACTCTAAACCGGTTGACAACTGATAACAATTCCAACTTATTTGTGACTGACTATAATGGGAAAGAAATTCATGTATTTGATTTTGAATTGAATTTCTTAAAATCATTTAATGCTCAATGCTATCCAGTAAACATTTCTTTTGATTCAACATTAAATCGTTTATTAGTATTTAGTTGTTGTAATAATAATTACTCAATTAATGTTTTTCAATTGTGATTTTTTTAGTTTTCAATAAATATTCTCAATTTAAATTACATGTATTATTGATGTTTGGTTAGAATTCGTTATGTCTTTGGTTGTTAATGTGTTTGCACCAGGTGGCACTTTGACTAATTGTTTTGGTTTGGTAATCGTAATTGACATGTTAGGGTTTAATAATGTGATGAAGTGTTGTTTTTCATTTTGTTGATTTTGCAAAAATTGAAATAGAAATAAATTACGTTTGTTTTTAGTTTTTTTTAAATAATAGTATATATTCACTGCAAATAAATAATACTATATTTGTTTTTTGGGGGTTTAATTTTGAAACGTTTAATCGGCGAATTTTTTATTTGAAGTAGGGCTGAACCAAGTTTTAAATTTAACCAAGTACCAAGTATTAAAGGCCTTTTTTGCCGATACCGAGTACCGATTCCGAGTATTAAACATGATGATTACATTTTGTTTTGTTGACTAGATCTGAATAATGGTACACAACAAAAATATATATATAGACCATCTGTTTAATCTAAAAGAACGAAAAGTCGATTTATAAAAGAACTCACTCATAAAAACATTTTTTTAAAATTTTCAAATAAATTAATTAATAGTCAAAATTTATTAAAGGCGGGTTTTTCTTTAGAAAAAACAACATTTCAGTTTTCTGCGCAGATAGACACGATCTTTTGTCATTACAAATGCTCCCTGCAGTGCTAAATGCGCGCTCACTGTCAACGCTTAAAAGTGGTGTTCCAAAAAAACAAAAAAAAAAAACAAAAAAAAACGACGGGCAGCAAGATTTGGATAAAAAAGTCCACAATTGTTTTCAGTAAATTTTAGAATCCTCAGGAGCTGTGGGTAACGACGCACGAGGTTTCAATGGTTCTGCCAAATAGTTTGTGACTTCCTGTTGAGACAGGTGCCTGCCGTCTACTTCCGCAGCTATTTTTTTTTAATATGTTTTAGCCCACTTTGTCTTTTAAAAGGCGAGAAAGGGCTGGTTCTTTGCAAAAGCAGCCATTTATAAGTGCCTACCCCTTTAGCAATGCGAGTGAACTCCTTGCTTAAGGGAGTTATGCTCATCACATCATTACCACCTTCTTATATATCACACTTTTTTCAATTCGCCACAACATCTTCCTCACATTGTCATTTTTAAGGTTTTCATGACGTGCATGGAGAAAAAAATCGTTTAAATCAAAACTTGCTAACATCTAATGCTAATGGCACTGATTAAACAATTGAAGCAAAAAACAAAGTTTTTAAAAACACACTTTTTTATTTTTACACTATTCAAGTCATCATTTGACATCCTTTGGACGTTGATCTTGTCCAATTGATCCGAAAATTATCTATGTTAAATAAACAACGAGCATATTAGCATAGACAATAAATAGTTTGACAAAAATATCACAAATAATTATTTAATTAAATTTTGTCATATCGATCCGAAAATTTAATAGAATGCATTATTAATTAGTTCGGATGTATTTTTAAATGTTGAAGTCTTTAGCTCCTCGGGAAGTTAGTTTAAAATCGATTGCAAAATTTGACGACAGACAGAAAGACAGAGAAGTAAAGTTAAGTAAAAGTGTGTAAAAAATATCTTTAATACGAATTGGTGGTGCTCTATCATCGTTATTATTGTACAAATGGCCAAAAAGAAGCATTTAATAAAAAGTCAGAATGCTAATCGTGCAATAGATTTTTTAAACATTAAACTTCTTAGTATGCTTTGAACATCATTTTTTTTAAATACACATTCTTAATTTGTAAATTAAGAGGAATTTTATTTATTGTACTTTTTTATTATTAAGAAGAAAAGGTTTCTCAATAATTCTTCTTTAAAAGCACTATAGATCTTCTATGGAAATTTCGAACATCCTTTTTTTACTGAAACAAACCCAAAACTCTTATTGCTGTTAGAAACAATATTTTATCGTGAGGTGGCACCGACGATTTTTACTGAGCTCTATTGAATGCCGCTGTAACATCTGCCCGGCACAACCCGGCCCTTTTTTTTTTTTTTATAATAGTTTATAGTCCTTTACACCAAGTGTTTTAAGACTGAAACGGCTGTGTCAGAAGCACCTAAGTACTTCCAGTCGTGGATCATAATTTGATCCTTTTAACTTTTCCCTCCTCCTTTTTCCAGGCTTGGGACTGGCTTGCCAAAGCAAGGCGGAGTTCACAACCCGGCCCGTTTCAATGACCCTAATATAAAAGTCCGGCGGTGTCGGTGTCCAGCAGTAGCGGATGCTTTAAAATATTTTAAGCAAAGCAGTGAATCATTGAACAAAATTACTCAGCATTGTCAATGTATTTTTAAGCTACGATATCTCTATTGCCGAAATAATACAAGGTGACTGTAACTGGAAACTACAGCAATTAGTTGGCAAACATTCAACCGAGACTACATCGAGACTAGCAATATGATATTAAAGAATGAAAACACGTTTACCGATCTCAGATTGTTTTAAGTAATAAAATTTTAAAATGAAATGAATAAAGTGATTCAAAATGTTCGGGTGTTTTATTTTTAATTTTCATTTAACTTGAATAAAATTTACATTTATTTCGTTCTTCTCTTTGATATTCCAACGTGAATGGATCAATCAAACTGATCTATAAAAATTTATTTCATATTTGTATTACTAAATTTTGTATTTTCCAAGGCTATGCAAAAAGGTTTTATATATACAAAAGGTTTACACTATAAGTTTATTAAAAACATGTTTTAGCTAGATAACCTTAGTTGAATAAAACTCATTCATTTGAGCAAATCAAAATCCGTTGTAGAAAAATGTTAGATGTAACATAGTATCTACCGTTGGAATAAAACCCGTATTATCTTCTTGAAATAGACAAAATTAGCATCATTTCTTTAATACATAGAGCATGCTTTACTACAAAAACTTTAAAGTTTTTGAATTTTTACAAATTGTATCCCAATAAACTTGAAGTCTCAAAAACAATGGAATAGTTTATTTGAATTAAACTTTCAAAAATTGATAATGTAGTTGAATTGTCAAAATTGTGCATTAAAAAACGGATGCAGATATCAATACAAAAACCTTTTAAAATGACGTTTAATATAAAGGGATTATATTACTATGTTTTGATTATCTTCTAAAAATTAACTGCTGAAAAACGTGCATTTGTAAATAAATTAAATGTGTTTTAATTAAAAATTAAAACTTGTCAACAAACGTTAAAACAGTAATATTTAAAACCAATCAAACTATAAATACTTAAAAAAAACTAATTGTTATCAAGTTTTCATTTTATTAACTTCAATTAATTTGCATAAACTCAACTTCGGTTTCGCCGTCATCTATCCAACCTAAAAGTCAAAATTGAACTGTTATGAAAAAATCTGATTTAAAATACATACATACATACATACATACATACATACATACATACATACATACATACATACATACATACATACATACATACATACATACATACATACATACATACATACATACATACATACATACATACATACATACATACATACATACATACATACATACATACATACATACATACATACATACATACATACATACATACATACATACATACATACATACATACATACATACATACATACATACATACATACATACATACACACACACACACACACACACACACACACACACACACACACACACACACACACACACACACACACACACACACACACACACACACACACACACACACACACACACACACACACACACACACACACACACACACACACACACACACACACACACACACACACACACACACACACACACACACACACACACACACACACACACACACACACACACACACACACACACACACACACACACACACACACACACACACACACACACATACATACATACATACATACATACATACATACATACATACATACATACATACATACATACATACATACATACATACATACATACATACATACATACATACATACATACATACATACATACATACATACATACATACATACATACATACATACATACATACATACATACATACATACATACATACATACATACATACATACATACATACATACATACATACATACATACATACATACATACATACATACATACATACATACATACATACATACATACATACATACATACATACATACATACATACATACATACATACATACATACATACATACATACATACATACATACATACATACATACATACATACATACATACATACATACATACATACATACATACATACATACATACATACATACATACATACATACATACATACATACATACATACATACATACATACATACATACATACATACATACATACATACATACATACATACATACATACATACATACATACATACATACATACATACATACATACATACATACATACATACATACATACATACATACATACATACATACATACATACATACATACATACATACATACATACATACATACATACATACATACATACATACATACATACATACATACATACATACATACATACATACATACATACATACATACATACATACATACATACATACATACATACATACATACATACATACATACATACATACATACATACATACATACATACATACATACATACATACATACATACATACATACATACATACATACATACATACATACATACATACATACATACATACATACATACATACATACATACATACATACATACATACATACATACATACATACATACATACATACATACATACATACATACATACATACATACATCAGTCGGATCGGGAAAAGGCTGGACTGCAGGGAGGGACATCCGTGAAGCCGAGGGATCTTTGCAATGGTCTGAAAAGCTCGGAGCAGTGCAACCGGGACGGCTCGGTCTGGGTTGGTTCCATCATGTGTGGTGGTCTAAGGCCTCGTCGCAGGAAAGGACAAACCTGATTATTCAAGACAGAAGGCGAGCAATGGAGTTGGAAAGAGTGCAGTTAGGTGCTCAGATGTCGCAACAGGGCGATTGGACTAGATGGGAGGCGGCAGTTCAACATTCGATGACATGGAATGATTTGTGGCGTTACTCGCCCATCCGCCTATCTTTTGTGATTAGAGCGATGTATGATCAACTGCCGACAGCTTCGAACTTAGTGAAGTGGGGAAAGCTTGAAAATGAAGCCTGCAAGCTGTGTGAGAAAACAGAAACTCTGATTCATATTCTCTCATGTTGTCCGTATGCTTTGGCAAAGGGAAGATACACGTGGCGCCACAATGAGGTTCTAAGAGAGATACTGGGCATTATCAAGGAGAACTGCAGACTAGCCAATTCGATGCAGTTGTGCCCCAGAAGAAAAGTTTATTTCTTGAGAGAAGGCTTGCAGCACTTGGGCCGCAGAAAGGCAAGTACGAGAAGAGAATCGTTGCTTGATGCGGCAAATGACTGGAGGATATCAGCAGACTTAAAAGATGAAGACTGCTTTCCGGAATTGGTTCGCAGCAGCGGATTGAGACCGGACATTGTCATTTTTTCCAGTTTGGCCAAGACGTTGCTGTTCATCGAATTGACAGTGCCATGGGAAAGCAACATGGAAGCCTCAAATATCTTGAAAGAAGAGCGTTACAGAATCCTTGCCCAAGATTTGGAGCGTGCGGGATATAGAGTCGAGATTTTTCCTGTTGAAGTAGGCGCCAGGGGTTTAGCCGGTCGCTCACTCGTCAAATTGCTTGTGGCTCTCGGAATGTCGGGTCGGAAAAAAACTCAAGCTATCAAGAAAATAGCTGAAAGAGCAGAAACAGCTTCTTTTTGGATTTGGATGCAAAGGAATGAAAAAGGAGATAATAAATTTAAACAGCCACTTCTGGCTTCCGTACAACAGTGTTAGCTCCTCCTTTGCTTACAAGTTCATGGACGAAGTCGCGTTATGGCTGCCGGCGAAAGTTTCGGTTGTTTGCAATAGAAGGAAAGTTGCTGGCGTTTAGAAAATAATCGAAACAATGTTTCCTGCCATTATGGTTTGTGGTGTTTCTCGTTTGGTGAAAGTGATGGCATGGCTCGAAGTTCCGGAGGTGAATGTTTCTTTCGGTATCGGAATCTGGCGGTTTGGTGGATACTACAGTTACTACATGCTCAAGTTCCGGCGTTTGAAAGACAGTTTCTCATCTTGTTACAGTTGCTTGACGGTTTCAAAATGACTTCTTGGTTCTGGTACTTTGAAGATTTGCCGGTTATCTGGTTCTGGTCGGAAACGGCATGTGATACACAAATTTCGTCAGGGGGCGGCCGTCTGATCAACGGTCGTGGCCCGCCCTCCCTTGGTAGCGTCAGGAAAAGGGCCGAAACGCTGGGAGGGTCTTCCTCTGAAGACCTCTGACGAACTTGCTCGAAGAAGAGTTTTCACATACACATACATACATACATACATACATACATACATACATACATACATACATACATACATACATACATACATACATACATACATACATACATACATACATACATACATACATACATACATACATACACACATTTTTGTTAAAGCATTTTTAGTTTTTTTTATCCCAATTGCTTATGTATATGTAAACAACAATTTAGTAACAAAACTTATTATTCTGTTTAAAAAGCATCAAGTGTTTTTACTTTTGAAAACTAATTGAATTGCCAGTGAGATGTTGTCATTTCGAATTCTAACAAGAGATTGTTCTGGAAAACCTTTCCACCAAACAAAAACCAGTTTTCCTCTGTATCCCAGTGTGCTGGCATTTATTCCCTGAGATACCAAATAAAATTTGGCAGGATTCAAATGCAAACTTGCTTCATCAAACGTTTGTCCAATCAAAATTGTTTTGTTTGCCAGTGACTAGAAATTATACAATGTTTGGTGAACAAATTGGTAATTTTATGTAAAAAAACTTCAATGCAAAATAAAAGAATTCAAAAAAACGTGAATTAATTTATATACATAAAAATGAATGTTTGTATGTATGTTCTTTATGCATTGCTACACCATTCATCCGATCGTAATGAAATTTTCACACAACCTTGAGAGTCAAGGGGAATCAAATATGGAGAAAAAAAATTGAAATCCGTCACAAAATGAGCCGAGCGGAGTGGGTGAGTGAGCAAGAACTATATACATACATATATATATATATATATATATATATATATATATATATATATATATATATATATATATATATATATATATATATATATATATATATATATATATATATATATATATATATATATATATATATATATGTATATATATATATATATATATATATATATATATATATAAAAGAACATGTCCTGACTGACTGACTGACAGATGACTGACTGATAATCAACGCCGAGCTCAAACGCCTCATCCTAGGAACGTGAAAGTTAGAACTTATATTACTTTTATAGGGTAAACATCCGCTAAGAAAGGATTTTTGAAAATTTTGCTCCTGAAGGGAAAAAACTGGAAAACAAACTTTTTCTAAAACAATGTTTATCTCGAAAACCAACAATGAGGAGATTTTGAAATTTGGTATATAGATTCTTTTTGAAAAATAAAAAGATACGTGTTTCACCATTTTTTGAAAATTCGGTTTCCCGGACCTCAAATGTGGGTTGGAAAATTGGGTTATTTGGTTTTTAAAGTAGCTTCTACTCAAAAATTGTTAATGCTACAGGAGTAACAATTAGTATTTAGTTTCTACTCTAAAAATAATGAAATATGTGTTTTAGCATTTTTTGAAAATTTGATTTCCAGGACTTCAAATGTGGGGTGGAAAATAGGGTTATTTGTTTTTTAAAGTAACTGCTACTCAAAAACTGTAAATACCACAGATTTAAAAATAAGTATTTAGTTTCTATTCTAAAAATAAAGATATACGTGTTTCACCATTTTTTTATAAATTTGGTTTCCAGGACCTTAAATTTGGGCTGGACAATAGGATTACTTGGTTTTTAAAGTAACTTATACTCAAAAACTGTAAATGCTACAAAAGTAAAAATTAGTATTTAGTTTCTACTCTAAAAATAATGATATACGTGTTTCACTATTTTTTGAAAATTTGGTTTTCAGGACCACAAATGTGGGGTGGAAAATTGGGTTACTTGGTGTTTAAAGTAACTGCTACTCAAAAACTGTAAATGCTACAAAAGTAAAAATTAGTATTTAGTTTCTACTCTAAAAATAAGGATATATGAAATTTTGGTTTTCATGATCTCAAATGTGGGGTGGAAAAAGGTTTCTTTGGTTTTTAAAGTAACTGCTACTCAAAAACTGTGAATGCTACAGATGTCAAAATTAGTATTTAGTATTTACTCAAAAAATAATGATATAAGTGTTTCAACATTTTTTAAAAATTTGGTTTCCAGGACCTCAAATGTGGGGTGGAAATAAGGGTTATTTGATTTCAAAATAACTGCTACTCAAAAACTGTAAGTGCTACAAATGTAAAAATTAGTATTTTGAAGTTTTGTGCCGGTTAAAAGTAGATAAGTCCAATTTATCACCGGTTGGGCCAAGCCGTTGTTTTAGAGTCTTCACACGGGCCAGGCCAAACATTAAATCAAATTGGGACGGCCGAGGTTTTTCACCAAGTATATAGATATTTTAGTGATTTTAGGGTCTTCAGTTGGGCCGGGCCAAACCTGAAGTCAAGGTGGGACGGGCCGAAGTTTTTCATCAAGTATATAGAACTTCTAGGCCTGTAAGAATGGGCCGGGCCTAATTCAAACGGGCTGTTCCGGGCCAGGAGTTTAGGTTTTTAAAACGGGCTGGGCTAATTTGTCGACGGGCCGAGCCGAGACCTAAAAAATTGATCTCTACTATGGATGCACGGTTCAAACTCTCTAATTTCATGCGAGCGAAGCCGCTACGGGCACTGCTAGTATATGTATATAGTTCTTGCTCACTCACCCACTCCGCTCGGCTCATTTTATATATATATATATATATATATATATATATATATATATATATATATATATATACACATACATATACATACATAAATGGGCGAAAACGGGAAGCCAACTGAGAGCAAAAGATAAAGTGGGAAAGGGACAGCGACCGAGAACGGGAAAGCAACCGGGAGCTGGAAAACGACCGAGAGCGGGAAAGCGACCGGGAGCGGAAAAGCGACCGGGAACGCGACGGGAACGGGAAAGCGGAAAAGGAAACGGGAGCGAGAGAGACAAACATTAGAAAAACCTCTAAAAACCCCGGGCAACGCCAGGTGCCCCCACTAGTTGAAAATATATTTTAAACAGTAATAATAATTGTTATTAATTATAAATAGATAAAATAAAAATACTGAAAGCAATAACCTGCATGTAATTTGTCAAATTCAAAGCTCCTTCATTATTTGAATAAGTATCAAATGTCTCTTGAGAACTCAAAGAGCAACTGACAGGATCAAGCACCGCTGTATTAATTCCTTTATTGTTACAACTGATTATCTGACTTCCTTGTGCCTTGATAAAGGCATTATTTCTATTTTGTGTGGCGTTTATGTCAACTGCTGACCAACAGCTTATGTCCACGTAACATACATCTACAGATTTATTAATCAAATAAAAACTTTATTCCAAAGTTTTGTTTAACGTTGTATGGTTTTTTTCACTTAAAATTCCAAAACTAGCGCAAACTTAAAAACTTGACTTTTCTCAAATAGTATGGCTGGAACAAAAACCACATTCCTTTTTCAATTAACACACACAATAAAACATTTATGTTTAAATTAGTCACTTAATGTTTTCCGTCATTTTAGACACTTTTTCATTATTTATTATCTTAGTTTTTCAAATAATTCTTTACAAAGAGGAAAGTTATTGAAGTTCTGCTGAAGTTACTAAATGTGATGGAAAACGTTAAATGTGGCATCGTTATTAGCCCTATTATAATTTGTTTCTACAAATTCAAAATTTTTGTTTTATGTAGCTTAATAAAATCAATTTGCTTACTTTTATCAGCGTATAACTGGCAAGATTCATTACGAAAGAATTCATTAACTGGAACCGTTCTAAAAAGGTAGCAGAAAACACCTCCACCAAATGTTCTTTCAACTTGAAATGAGTTGCAATCATTTTCTGGGTGAGAGCAATAAAGCGCACATTTTTTCATGTCAGTTCGCCAACCAAGTGAAGAAACTGATGAGTTTTGCCACAAGTTTGTGCTCAGAAATAAAGAAATTAGATAATTCATGGTCCAATTACCCCAGGTGCACATATTTTGAGATTTGGTATTTAACTTGTGATAAAGGAGCCCTTGAGTGAATGGTGTTTCAAAAGAATATCTAACCAAGATAAACACCAAAACTAGTACTACTCTCATGTTTCTAAGTTTCTGTTAAATTAGAAACAATTTAATACATTATTAGAAAATGCAAGTAATAATAATAATTGTGACAAAATTACCACTAATTTGTTACTTGTTAACACCAAATTAATACATACTGACCTGTTTCTGTTTTTATTAGCCTCTGTAACGTACCAAATAGTATTTGGTACAATTTGATAAAAATTTACCACTGAAATGTACAAAAACGCTTATTCGTTCAAAGTATTTTGTTTTGTTTCATAAAATATTTCTGATAAAAAACGTATTCATAAGGATAATAGCAATAAATATCCGAACAATATTAACGAATTACAATGAGGGGCCATACACTTTTGTTGAAAATTTTAAGTACGAAAATAGTCTACAAATGTGAGATATTTTTTTTTGTAAGGCCCCTTCAATTATACGAGCAACTATTTTCTCGATAAAAATTTTTTTTTACTGCCACAGTAACTGAAAGGTTCCTCACAAACATGAATAAAACCGCTAGATGTTAAGCAGCAGACAATTTACAAATTGTCATCATCATTATCATCTTCAATTTTATCATCATAGTTGTCTTCATTATCTTAGAGCTCTATTGTAACACATTTCCACAGAACAACAATCAACTAAAAACGAACTTCATGGAAAACATCATCCGAAACTAGAAAAAACAGAACCGATAAAAAGTTTATTAATGATTTTGATTGAATAATAAATGAAAGTTTTTAGTTTAAGTGCATTCGTTTTGTTCATCGGAAGCCCAAATTGTTTAATTGCGTACAGTTGTCATCATGTGCTTAGAGGAATCGCATACATTGCATATCGATTTTGCATGACTGTTAATGTGAAAAAATAGATCGATTTGGAAAATTGAAATAATTATATCGCTCTTGTACGATCACACCTGTGATCATAAGCCAGAAAGTAATGTGATTGTTTTTTTATAAGAAATTCTCTATCTACAGTGGTTTTTTTATTTACATTTTTAGTTTTTTACACCAGGTGCTTTGAGACTCAAATAGTAGTATTCAGGAAATACCAAAAATTCTCCTGTTGATGATCATAGTTTGACTCTTTTTTAACTTCCTTCTTTATCCCGGCAAAGGATTGGCTCGCAAAAACCAAGCGGAGTTTTAGTACATTGACTATATGACGATTACAATTTCATCGTGACGATTAGAGATACGTTTCCAATATGTTATACTTGAACCAGCTTTCAGGATCGTACTAAGTTATTTATTGACAGTTTGTACTATAAAAGTTTTGTATTCCCGATGCTATATAAATAACCATTGTAATAAAAATAAAAAACTTGAACAATAAGTACATTTTTTCCGTTTTTACAAACTTTTATTTAGGTTACAATCTCTGTATGTGTGTGTGTGTGTGTGGCTTTTTCTGTACGCCAATCTTGCAAATAAAATTAAACCAGCTTTTTGACTAGCTAAAATGCTGAAACTTTCAGAATAGCTTTACTTTGGATGAAAATACATGATTTAATTGAAAAAAAACTTAATTTGAACACCGTTCGTATTTCTAAATCGAGTATATTTGAAATTAAAGTTTGTGTTAAAAAACTCGTTTGGCTCTTTTTTCTGTTTCAACTTTCATTCTATTTTATTTTTTTATTTTTTTAACTTGTCGACAAACGGGTGTTAGTTGTGAATAAAAAAAAAATTGACCTCAGTAAATAAAAAAAATTCTCAATGTTCAAGGGAGTTTTAATTTGGTATTTATCACAAGTCAACCATTCTATTTTTAAATGCAGCAGTTTTTCTTTCATGCTAATCTTTAAAAACTCTAAAACACTTGGGTTCATGAGAAAATTATCAATATAAATTTAAAAGTTATAAATGATGACATAGTTTATTTAAATTCAAAAAACAACAAGTAATAATGTAATTCAAATATTAAAAGGTGTGAAAACTAAACAAAATCCTATTTGTGCATTAAACAAAGTTACAAATATCAATATAGAAACATTCTCTTTAAGAACGTAATTAAAGAAAATAGATTATAAATGTAGATATAAATATATATATATATATATATATATATATATATATATATATATATATATATATATATATATATATATATCTTTATATATATATGACTGTCGGATCGGCAACACCGCCTCGCATCATGCCATCTACCTCACCATCTGCACCACTTCCACCGCCAAAAACAGTGGTTGTTAAGCGATTTTGTTGGGGTATGTTGAACACAACACTCGACTATGAATGGGTACGAATCAATGCTCGATAGAATATATAAGTTGTACGGCTTATATTCCGTCACTAGCTAATTTAATAGCTATCGAAGATATATGTTTTGTAATATATATTATAAGGAAACATAGCGTTGATATGTTTTTACGAGCCACATATATCGGAAACTTGGATGGCTTACAATCCACCACGAAATAACGCAAATATAAATCTCTCAACTTCATATATATATATATATATATATATATATATATATATATATATATATATATATATATATATATATATATATATATGTATATATATATATATATATTGATACATATAACATATACATATACACAAGTGAACATATTAAGAGATAATAAAATGAGCTTTTTACACAAATATACAAAGATGAGCCATCTTCATCTTACAGCCGGTGTGGCGTTGCTGTCAGAAAACAACAGCAAAGAGTAAGAGAATAGGAATGTTTCTGAAATTGGCTTGCCTTGGAGTAGTCTGGACGGTACGAATGTTGAGAGTTTGATCAGGATGGCTGAGGCAGTGGTGGGCACGGTTCTGGACCAGCGTGTTGCTGGTGAAAAAAATGTTGTGGGCTGCTGCGGTGAAACCCAGTTTGTGACAGGAGTCCACCAGCTGTGTTTCAGAGCATGTGACAGATGACGGCCGTACAGACTGCACAGGTCAGGTGGGTCATGAGGAGGTCGTCCGATCCGTCGGAGAAGTCTCGGAAGAGTGCTTAATTGAGGTTGCCAGAGTTGTCTCTGTTGTTGAAAAGATTTTTGACAGTTTTGTACTTGGTCGCCGCTGCTTGAGTGAGGTTTGTGGTGATGACGTTTGTGATGCGGCGTCTGGACAGGGTGTTTCACGGTTTTTGCATGGCGGACCGGATTTGTTGGGTGGTCGTCTGTTCCGGGATATTGGGGTGGGGTTTGACTTTGCGAAAATTAATTTTGGAATAGATGAAGCGGATCGGGAGCGAAAAAGAAAAACGATAGAAAAACCCCGGGGAACGCCGGGTACCCCGCTATTTTTCAAATAAGATTAGAGATTATTTCTTTGGTTAGAATATAAAATAACTGTTTAATTCTAAGCAAAATTAATTGAACAACATGCAATACTATTAAATTAGACTTGTTTAAACAGTTTCCTGTTTTTTCAGATCTGTTTTAAAAGTTCATAGACTTCGAGTAAGTTATAACTAATTTTTTGTTCAAGAGAGGTATGCGACGTAATTCGATTTTTTTGCTGTTTATGACTGAAATTTGTATTCTTATTGCCTCATAAGATGAACAAATGTTTTTTTGCGGTAATATCATTTGGTTTACAATTACAGTAGTTTCAATGCTACGAGGTTCTAAAACTCCGAGAGTGGACTTCTAGGATTTTCAATTTGAAAACGTTTAGCCAATGAAATAGTTTATTTAAACAAAGCCATCAATAAATCCTATATTAATTGTTAAAACGTATAAAAATATATATAAGTGTTATTCCTGCATGAAAAAAGTGGAAAATATTATTATAAAAGAATTTTAAAAGAATTTAGACAATTCATAAATGACAATTCAAAGTGAAATAAACGACTTAAAAACGTGCACTGGATATGTTTATGGATGCCTGTGCATGACTTGAAGATGTTTAATAAATATGTAAAATCAACTATACTATTTTATCAAGCTAATTAACAGATTTCAATATTAACTTTTTTAAGTAAAAGAAACAGCTAATTATAATCATTATTTAAAATAACTCTTTAAATCCAAATAAATTTTACGTTTATTAGAGCTTGCAAAGTAAAGGAAAAAAATATTTAACAAAATTTTGTGCTTATGAAATTTTACATTATAATCGCCCACTCACGTTTCTAAGGTTTCTAAATGCTTGTATTTAACTTCACTCGTCTCTCTGTTGGTTTGTTTGTCTGTGGAGGAGAGAAAGGATTTTATTCATTTTTCACTCAAACCACTAAAGTCACACCAATTAAACCATATATAAAAACAATTAATTTTTCCAAGTGAATAATAATTTACAAAAACAAATTTGAAATAATCTGCTGGAAAAATGTTTTAAACGTAAATTTGTTTAAATTTGTTTATTTTTTATAAATAAGGGATAAAATGATGTTTTAAACCAACATAAATGATAAATATACATAACAAGTTGTATAAAACAATATTTTAATAGTTTAATAAGTAATTCGATAGCTAAGAACTAAGGTGATGACGATAATGGCCGTCAGCTCGCGATTTTTCGATTCTGACTGACAAAATAGTGGTTCAAAGTTACAGCGTTAGTGGCACTTTATAGCCGTGGAAATTTCCAGTAATATAGATTAATAACGCTTTAAGACGTGGAAACAAAAACTAAAGTTGTGGGACCCCAAATAAGAAAGTTATAAGAAAAATAAAATGTGGACCAAACTTCCAGACGCAATAAGTAGGCGTGGCCAAGTGTATTCATTGGTCTCGTTAAATGCCAGCAATTTTTACGAGTTTCCTGATGTAACCAAAGACTATATAGACGCCTGAATTATCGAGACATAAACGGCTCAACTCAAAAGCATTTCTTTAAAAAATTTATTTTTTCTCATTATTTATATCTTAAAAACGTTTCAACAAACTTTTAATTATGTTTTAAACTTTAAACGTACATGAGTTTTGATGAGCTTTGATATAAACATCAGTTTAATAGGCAAAAACTATTTTGAGGTGATAAATAACATGAATTTATAAAAATGTCATCTACGATCCATAAATTGGTCACAAACGTTATATGCAATGGAACTCCGCCTCGCTTATTGCGAGCAAGTCCCAAGCCTGGATAAAGGAGGAGGGACAGTTAAAAGGATCAAAATTTGATCCACGACAGGAAGTACTTATGTGCTTCCTACATACAGTCAATTCAGTCTTAAAACACTTGGTGTAAAAGACTATAAACTATCATAAAAAAATATATATGCAATGGAACTCAAAAAACGTTTTTAATCAAATTTCTATGTTTGCAGTTTTGTTTGAGTTTACTTGACGATTTGAAATTATTGTTAGAAATATTTTTTGGCATCTCAGAAAATCAAATTTCGAAAAACAATGAGAAGGCCATTGCTATCCCCCACCTCCACCCCATAAATCAGCTACTGCTGTTTAACAAAAACTACAAACATATTCAAACAACCATTACAACAATAACAACAAGATTAGTGCTCTAGTTATGCGTTTAATGCCTGAAAAAATTAATAAAACCTAGTTTTATTTATTTAAAATTATCGTGTTTTTAAAAAGTTAACTTTAACGTGTTACTACCGTAAAAAAATAATTGGGTTAAATGAACTATACAAGTGTTTGATTATTATAAGTTGAAACTTTTTTTTGCGCAAAAGGGTTTTCACTGCATGGTAAACATCAAACGAACATTATCTTCATTTTTATTGTTTGTTCACTTCCACAAAATCTACTATGGTTTTATCTTGACGTTTCTAAACTGAAATCACAAACGACATTTTTCAATTAAAATAAAAATGTAAAACTTATAAGCTCATAAAAAAGTTCATAATATTTTTTTAAGTTTTAAACATCATGGCACCTAAACAATAAATGTTCAAAAATTAAAAAAAAAACCTTTTAGTTTACTTGTGAAAGCTATTTGAACTGATCATAGAACGTTGTCGTTTTGAATTCTGAAAAAAAAAGTTTTTGGAAACCCTTTCCACAGAACAAAAGCAATTTTTCCTCTGTACTGCAGGTTTTATGTATTTATTTCAAATGATTCTAAAACAGCTTTGGCCGGAGAGAAATGCCAACTTGGTTCATCAAATGTTTGTCCCAGGACAATCGTATTGTCTCTCAGTTCCTATAGGTTATATTAAAAATTAATCAAAAACAATGGCGGTTTCACTTATTTTTTTTATATAAAACTAAACATTTCAAATAATTTTTTAAAATGTTTAATTGATGACAACAGTTACAGTAGAGCCTCTTTTATGCGACTTCTCGATTGCCACGTCAAATCGGTTGCATAAGTAAGAATGTCGAATAAGGGAAAAAGTCGCATTTTCTTCAGAAATGCATATAAAAACAACAAAGAGTAGTCAGTAGTTTATTTTTTTAAAGTCAACTAGCAATTATTTAAAAAAATTATGATTTAAAATAGTTCCAGATTGTTTGCTGTTTTAAAGTATTTAATTTAACATTAAACAAATCCAAAAACGCTTTAATGAAGTAAACGGCTGTCTCCTTTTTTCTAGTTTGTTCATAATTTGTTTAACAAAACTGATCTAAACAACGTAACAGAGAAAACGATTTTTATTCAATAAAAGTGGTGCAGCTCGAGTGTTGTCTGCAAACGCAGAAGCATACGAGTATCTCAATGTCGTCATCGATTTCTTATATTTGATCGATTGTAAGTCAGACTCTCGTTTGACACTACAAAAGAGTGAAAAGGTCGTTATTTCTTTTTGCGTATTTAACTATTATACTTGAAACTATTAAACTATAATATGGATGCTCTAAGCGTTGATGATTTGAATAAAATTACAAATTTAAATACCCGCAACAATATGAAACATGAAGATACTGCGAACAAAGAAAATATTTCTTGGACGGATGTGATAAGAAAAATTGATAGTCTGTCACTTCATGGAGTGACCAAATTGATATCTGCCCTGGGTTTGTAATTTTTATTAGCAAATTTTGTCTTAAACAAATCAATTGAATGATTGGACAACTTTTTTGTTACGAAGGATTTTTCAAGAATTGTTTTTGGTTTGTGGCAATTTTTCTAGCAATTATCGGGCTGGTAGTCAGCTCTGTTAATCTGTTCGGAAAGTATTTGTCATATCCGGTAGATGTCAACTTCACTATAATCAGACGTCGGCAAAATGTTTTTCCTTCGGTGACAATATGCAACATGAACCCTTACAAAAAACCTCCAGTTATAATTTCTCAAAATTCTAGAAAAAAACGACAAGGTGATTTTGTGTATAACATGTAACAAAAATAATATTTATCTACGAGCCATGAGGTCTTTGTTTATGTTAAAAAAATAATTTGTACAAAAGATTAACAGTCTAATTAATTATTAACTCTGTAGTTTCATCAACAAATCCAAATTTGGCTTACTTGAAACCAGCATACCAAATAATAAACTGTCAATTACACCCCGATCTCAACGCCAGTAGAGGTGTAGATGGACTGACAAGTAACTCTTTGACCGATGGCCAATGTGCTCATGGCGGTGTTGAACCTGGAGAAGATAGTTGGTTTATGGTCGATTTAGAGCAAGAATTTGCCATTAAGAAAATTATTCTCTATCACCGAGACCCACAAGAAAGTAATAACAATTTACTTATTATTAAGTTATAGTTGCTTATATTCATATTTTTTGAAATGATAATTAAAATATGGGTCAAATAATCAATTATATATATTTTAGACAATGCAAATACTCTTTTCAACTGTACGGTAGGAGTGTCTTCGGTTTTTCTGAAAAATCCTACTCCGTCAACCTATACAACTTGGGGTGAAACTCCTATTTCTGGACCGATAGTTACAGTGCTCATCAATTGTGACCCTCCCAGAGGTCAGTACATCATTGTCCAGCAGAAAGAAGATGGCCAAGGTTTTATGACGGTGTGTGAATTGGAAGCATATGAGTTTGGTAAACAGTTATTTTTTATATCTATTATACAAAATGAACAAAACGTTAATAAAATAACAACTGAAATTAAAAGTTTTAGTTCTTTTTATTCTGATTTTTAACTATTTCCTATTACTGGTTTCAGAGTTTCGCTTAATAAAAGCCACATGGCTGGTACCTATGAGCCACAAAAAATTATCGTTTCGTTACTGTTTCATGTGTGTTTATTTTGCATCTCTAGCCTGTTCATTTATAGTAAATATTATTTCTGTATATAATAATTATTATATTAATTTTTTATTATTCAAAACAACATAGACGACACGTTGGAATGTGATAATTCAACCACAATAACCACATCGACTTCAATGACGTCAACGCCTGCAAAAACTACTTTATCTGTTTCAACAACAATAGCAGCAGCAGCAGCAAGAACAACAACAACAACAACAACAACAACAACAACAACAACAACAACAACAACAAAACCAGCAACATCCACAACAGCTTATATTGTTACTACAATAACTCCAACTACTCCATTACTTACCGCTATAACTACAAAACTTTACACCACAATTATTTCTGCAACCACAGAATCAATAACAACTACTGCTAACTCGTTTCCAGCTTCTGGAATGACAACGACATTTTCAACATCTTTCAGCACTTCAAAATATACACCTTCTAGCCTTCAATCTACATTTTTACTGTCTGAAACCAGATGGAACAGTGCAATGTCGAAGCTACCAACAAGTACTCGTTTCATACCAACTTCAGTACAAACATCGTCAACAAATAAGCATCAAACAGCTTCACAACAGACAAAAAATTTTTTCATGACTTCATCATCAACCAGTATCTCATGTTGTTGTACATGTTGCTCCGTGAAAACAAACTATTTGTGCTCTACTTGTTTTGCTGGAAACGCTAGCAGCGCTGCCGACTGTGCCACAAACCAGCTTGCTGTTAGAAATGTGGAATCGGTTCTCCAACCTCCGCCTAAGCTGAATGGAAGTAGTTTTAAAGAAAGAAAAGAACTTAATAAAATAATACAAAAACAGGAAACTGATATCGAACAGGTTGCAATACTTCCACCTTCGCAACAAATGGCTCTTGGTTATCAGTTGAACGATATATTACTTCAATGTTCGTACGATAACAAACCCTGTGACGTCGACAGGTTTGTCTAAGATACTGCTTTTGTTGAAGTTATGGTACTTATTTAAAGAAATTAACTTGTCACAAAATTGCATATACTTTTAGAGATTTTTCACAGTTCTACAATCCTTTTTATGGCAACTGTTTTGTCTTTAATTCGGGATGGAACGATTCAAAACCTATTAAAACATCCTCAAATATTGGACCACGTCGAGGCAAATTTTTTAATAATTGGTAATATTTTGGAGACACAAACATTGTAGTTTCTGTTTATGCGTTTTAAAAATTAAACTCAAATCTTACTTCTATATTATCACTTGAATTTTCTGTACACCAGTCAATCTGCTTAGAACCTATGAGACCAGCGTAGAATAGCCACTAAGGAAAACTGAGTAAAACTATCATTGCTATTGAAAACTTTTTTGAAAACCCTGTTTTCTTCGTTGACCAATATTTTTAGATTGGTCATTTTCTTCTCTTTTAACAAAAATGATTGAACGCATTGTTATTTAAATCAAAGCTATGCTCAGCTATGTTTCAGTTCAAAAAATAATTTAATCACACAATCAAAGTTATTATTAAAGAATTAATTACAACCAAAGGACTTGTGATGGTCTTGAAAGCTCCAACAAACGAAGGTTATGATCCGACGGGTGAAAGTGTCAGTGGCATCAAACTGGTGCTTTTGCCTCAACGAAATTTGGCATTCCCGGAAGATGAAGGAGATATTTTAAAACCTGGTGGTATAACGTTTGTGTCTTTTAAAGAGGTCATCATTTATATTAGTATTTTGTTTAATAAATTATGATAAAAACATATTATAATAATTTAAAACTAAAAGCGACCTTTTAAGAACTGCTCTAAAAAAGAAACATTTCTATGTTTATTATGCAGTTGACAAAAAAAGTTTTGTCAATATTTTGACATTATTTAGGGATGGCCTGAGAATTTAAACTGTTCCAAATGTTGACCTACAAGTGCATTGCAAAACATTATGAAAATTTTAGTGCAATCTTCAATAAATAAATAAATATATCTGCGTGTGTGTCCATTAATTTTATTTTGTAACAGGAGGTCGTTGAACGCTTACCAGAACCATACGGCAACTGCATTGGCATAAACGAAAGAGTCACAGAAAGGAGCATTTACTCGGAGATATTCAATGTCGAATATCGATCAAAAGTCAATCTCTTTTCTTATTTTTATGTGATCTACGCACTTTCAAAATGCTTTTCTTTTTATTGGTATTGATTTGTATCATAAAAACATGTCAGACATGCAATAGACAGGCTACTTAACAGAACCAGCCACTAATAACAAAAGAATTAAACGCGTTCATCGCGTGCTTGTTATTTGAGAGAAAACAACTTGCAACCACGAGACACAAATTGATTTTTCATTGAATCCAATAATTTAGCTCAAATTTTTGGTAATTTTTCAAATTTTAAATTGATCAATTTTAACAGGCATGTGAAAAAACATGTTACCAAAGATATGTGATAGAGCTGTGCAAATGCTTCGATTCTCACTTTCCTTCAAAAGGACGCGCACTGTATTTTATTGAAAACATTCCAGTTTGTTCTCTGTCTAACATCTCACAAGGTTGTTTTAGCTGTTCTTTATAAGTAAACAATTTGCTCTTGTGAGTTTTTTTATAGCTAGAATATATCTAAGATTTGATTACTACGGACAAACAGAGAAACGAGTGAAGTTAAATAAAAGCATTCAAATACTTCAGCTGACAAAAAATGTAATCGACACAAATGTTATGATTGCTTGTTTGGTTGATTGTCAATTTTTGATTCTAAGAAACGTTTAATTTATTTTCTGAAAAGCTGAAAAAATAAAAAAAACACTTTTTAAAGACGTTATTTTTAAACTTAAAAACAGATTTATAGTAAATTACCTTTTCAGATGACTGCATGTACAGCGTTAGACAAAAATTTTCTTCAAATGAACTGTCCTGTGACTGTCCAGAGAGATGCAGGTAAAGAAATACGTGCAGAAAATTTTATTGACTTTATCTTTGTATTATCATTATTATTTCATAGTATCTATTTTTTCATAAATTATATTGTTTTGTAGAGACAACATATTTCGATCAAAAATATCCTTCGCTTCGTGGAATTTTCAAGCTGGAAAGGTTATATTTTGTATATCTATAATAATAATAATTTTTGTTTCTTATTAGAACTCATCTAAAAATTCTACTTTTTATAATTATTATTTAAAATATTGCATTTAACAATTAAATTAATTTTTAAGACATAATTCTTGCTACAAATATGAATCTTGTTATGTTTTTTTTAAATAGAAGAGCAGAAAAATGTGCTGATATATTATAATAATCTAAAACACTGCAGTGTAACGGAGCCTGTAAAAAGTTCTTCTCACTTTCATGCATATGAATTATATTCTGTTAAAATGACTGAACAAAGAAGCACCTTTGTCCTTTTTAACAGAAAATACTCATTATAAATGAAAAAATTTTCAAAGAATGTCAAGGATTTGAAACCACTTTTTGATAGCTATAAAAATTTAAAATAATCCTTTTCAGAGTCTCATATTTGCTGTTCATATGGATGAAAATAAACATATGTTCATATGGCTAAATATTAGCATCTGTTCATATGGTTAAATATACATAATTGTTCAAAGGGTTTAATTTAAACATATGTTCATATGGTCTAGACACCAGCTTGGATATACGGAGTAACCGGGTTCGACTCCAGGTTCGGGTATTTAGTTTCCTTGAGCAAGAAATTAACTCACACTGCTCCGGCCAACTCAGCCTTTTATGGTCGATAAATGAGTACCAGTTTCGCGACTGGGGGTAATAGGATTCGGCAATCTCGATTTAACGTGCGGGTGGCAGGAAACTGTGTGATCCCATATGCACGAGCCGCTCCCAGCGCCTTTTTGGTTTCATAACACTACAGTGCGTCTAACTAATTATCTACTACTACTATTTGTTTATATGATTGAAAATAAATATCTGTTCATATGGTTGAATATAAACATCTGTTCATATGGTTGAATATAAACATCTGTTCATATGTTGAATATAAATTTCTGTTTTTATAGTTGAATATAAACGAATGTTCATATAGTTAAATATAACCATCTGTTCATATGGTTGAATATAAACATTTGTTCATATGATTGAATATAAAAATTTGTTCAGATAGTTGAATATAAACATCTAGTTGAATATAAGCATATGTTTCATCAAACAATTTGAAATCGTTGGTAAGACTCCGAAATCATTTTGTAAATTTATGTTTAATTGTGTTTAAATGACTATTTAGTATTATTGTGTCTTGACAATACATTATTATTTTTTATTAAAAGACTGAAAAGCCAGAAAACTTCCTTAAAACCTACATTTATTTTTCTGATTTCTCAACCCAATCCATCAGTGACATTCCTGCTTACACAGTGAGTCTGCACATTTAATGTTATAACTATAAGTAATACAACAAGTCGATTAACAAATAATATAGCAATTAATTTAAGAAATCACAATTTAAAAGTTAAAAAAGTCTTTTTTAAAAGTTAAAAAAGTCTTTTTTTTTTTAAATTAAAAAAGTCTTTTTTTAAAAGTTGATAAAAAATATCAATTTTATAATATAAATTTTAGTAAAATGATAAAATTGCTTTTTCTTTTAAAAAAATAATTGAAAACAATATTTTAAAAATTAATGTACATTAACTAAACATTTGAAAATTAAAAAAATATTTTTTGCAGCTGGTTCAACTATTTTCTGACATCAGTGGTGTTCTTGGACTGTGCCTTGGATTTGCCATTCTAACGTGTGCTGAACTGCTCGAACTCATTGTTGATTTTATTTATCTGTCTTGCACTTATTTAGCTTCAAAACGTAAACTAACCTAATAGTCTCCTATCAAACAGAATCGTTATTTTATTGTAATAAAAAAATCAGGTGTATAAAAAATAAATATTTTATAACATTTATAATTAAGGATAAGTTACTTACTACAAACGATCTTGAAAACTAATAAAAATATTTTAATTCAAACACAGCTACATCAAAAATTTTGTAAAAAAAAGAGTTTTCAAACTAATAAAATAAAATTAATGAAAAATTAAAATAAAATTAAATATTCATACAAAATTAAATACAACATCAACTTATGTTTTTAGAATTACATCATTACGTTTTTGTTTTCTTTAATTGTTTTTTCAAAATTATAAGTTTGATTTGTCAAAAATAAATTGGTGTCAAAACTGCTTTAATACTTTTAAAATTTTGCACAAAAAAGCTTAGTTGATTTTATAAAATGCAACATTTAAGTTGCACTTTAAAAATCGACTAAATATTTTTAAATTACTTTTTATATAGCCAGCGAACCACTAATTTGCTAAAATTCTAGTGTTGATATGTGTTACAGCTAAACTACAGTATTTTCTGCATTTAAAGCGCATTTATGAAAGCTTGGGATGAGGTTAAAAATGTGACTTTATAAATAAACTAAAATTGATTCTTAAAAAGTATTATCTATATTACCAAAAATACATTTGACATATTTACATTTTCTGATTAAAAAGCAACATCATTTTATGATTTTTCCTGACACGTCAGAGGGCTTGTTATATGCGTAAAATAAGGCACCCTACAAAATGCGATTGGAATTTCACAATTCTTTGAATACTTTTACTTTTTATGTTTGAAAAACTAAGAGCAAAGGCCGGGGGCAAAAAGACGGGGCAAAAAATCGGGAACGAACTTTCCCAGGAGTGATAAACCGGGGGCGAAACTTCTCCGGGGGCGAAAAGATGGGGGCGAAAAGACGGGGACGAAAAGCCGGGGGCGAACATTCTGCATCACTCTCTGAAGTTGTGTTTTTGACCACTTTTTCTCGTTCTCTACATAGCGAATATCTTGCGCGTTGTCAAAGACCTGGATTTCCGCATCCATGAGTACGCGGACAATCTACAAATTCACGACCATGTCCGTGCCGACGAAGTTATACGACTTATGGATCGCTTCAATCGCTGCGTTGAGGCAGTTGCCTTCTGGTAATCATCATCATCATCATCGACCGACTACGTTTCGTCCGGACCCGCTGGTCCCTCCACTCCGCAGACGACAATATCTGAGCTTCCATTTCTCTCCTTTGGCCTCCATGGCTTCCCTTCTAACATCCTCAGCGGTGATACTCTTTCTGTCATAACCCATGTATGTTGACATCTGGTCGAGGTATGACATTCGTGGACGGCCGCGTCTGTTGCTAGCTCTCACGTTCGATGTATACAGCATGTATATATTTGCCGGTTCATCCTGGTTCATACGTAGGCAGTGACCAGTGAAAGACATCTGACGATGACGGATCAATGTGCTGATAGGAGCTGACTGTACTCTGTCGTACAGGTCCTCATTTGTCATACGATCCTCTAACTGAACCACACCGATCATCCTGCGATAACACTTTCTGGCAAACACGTCCAATTTAATCGACAAACTTTTTGTTACAAGCCAGGATTCACATCCATACAGCAAAATCGATACACATGCAGCGTTGAAGAAGCGCACTCTCAGCATCACACCGACGTGTCTGGAGGTGAGGATCTTCTCCAGTTTGTGGAAGGCCCCCCATGCAAGTGCGATTCTGGCCTCAATATCTTTGACATCTGAGTTCATGTGAGAACCAAGATATTTGAAGTCCTGGACCACTTCTACTTTTTCGCCGTCGATTGTGAGGTGCGGTGCATTAAAATCTTCAGGGATGTTGAGACGCATCTGTACGGTCTTCATGGTGTTTACTTCCAGCCCAACCTTTTTTGATTCTTCGTTGAGAGCATTCAGTTGTCGCTGAGCACCTTCTATTGAGTTCTCCAATAGGGCTATGTCATCCGCAAAGTCGAGGTCATTAATCCTCCTCTCCGCCTGTCTTGATCCATTGCGACGGTGTGTCAGATAGCCGAAACCATGTTCCGCTCGTCTCATGACATAATCGATTACAATGACAAACAAGAAAGGGGCTAAGACATCTCCCTGTAGGACTCCTGTGGTGATACTGAATGGCTCGGATAGTTCCACTTCAACAAAGACCTGGCTAGATGAATTTTCATATAGTACTTTTATGGCTGAGACTATCCTATTGGGAATGCCATAGTGTCTTAATATTGCAAACATCATATCCCGATCAATCGAATCAAATGCTTTTTTGAAGTCGATGAATGTGACGAACAGCGGGATATTCTGACTATATGCTCCGTCCATGATACGTCTCAAGATGTTAATCTGTTGAACACAACTACGTCCAATTCTGAACCCAGCTTGGTTTTTCCTTAACAGCTTGTCAATTGGAGTTCTAATGCGGTTGAGAAGCATTAGATTGTAAACCTTTGCTGCTATGGACATGAGAGAGATACCTCTGTAGTTAGTCATCAGTTGGAGATTTCCTTTCTTTGGCACGGTGACGATGATATTGGATGTCCAGGTACTGGGCGCGTGGAGATTGTCAAAAACCAAGTTGCAGATAAAATAGATTTGCTCTCTGATGAAGTTTCCGCCTTTCTTGAGTACCTCTGCAGTAAGCGCGTAGTCCAAGCCCGGAGCTCTATTTGACTTGAGGTGCTTTATGGCCTCGTTCACTTCTCTTAAGCTGAAGTTGGATGTTGATATCTCGTTGTTGTCATTCGATGGGACAGGATGATAGGCCGAGCTTGTAAGCTTGCTTTTGTTGTTGAGAAGATTGTTGAAGTAAGTTCTCCACTCATTCAAGCCATCCTCCTTGGACGCAGATTCTGGTAATCGCTTGCAGGTTAATGCATCAAAGATGGAGTTCATCTATTTGGGTGTTCCCCGCTGACTGAGTAGATGCTCTTTCGACTCGTCCGTTTTTGGTTACTACACCGTCCAGCCACCCAACCTGATCCGTAACTTGGGGGTTTCCATCAATCCAGCTGTCAACTTCAAGGACCATGTCTCTTGACTGACGAAAACGTGCTTTTTCGTCATTCGTCAGCTTCGATCATTTTGACAGTCACTCACCTGCAAATCTACCCATGCCCAAGTTAGAGCGCTTATCTTATCTCCAACCCGTTATCTGGCGTGCTTCGAGAAGCCGATCGTCTGGTATTTCGACTTCCCTCTACGAGGTGTGCAGCTGAACGGATGCCTGCAGATCTCCATTGGCTCGACGTTCCGGCGTGTTCACGCTCTGCCTACTCGCTTAGCAACGATTTCATAGTTCAGTTCAGTCTTACCTGGTTTCTCTCATTACATCGGTGAGCGCCATCCCTGAGTCCTTGCACCTCCGATCTGCGATATAGGGTACCCTACATGTGCCCAGAACACAAACACAAACGATTGGTCCACAAACTTCTGTGATCCTTATCTTAGCCTTTTAGTCTTTTGGCAAAAATTGAAGACATACCTTTTTCAAAAACTGTAGCTCTTTGATTGCTTTTTGTTTGCTAAATGCGTTTTGTTGACTGACTATTTAGAAAGCTTTGATAATAACAATAATTGCTTGAATTCAATAAAAAAACTAACTGAGTTTTCCAGAAGTAAAAAAATCAAAACAAATCAGAAACTTACAAAGCCTACAAACAGTAACGTAAATTCAGTATTTTCCAGGAGAGGTTGTTTTTGCTGGATTGATAACCGTCTGTATCTGTCTGAAACAATTTAGACGGTTTTGTGTTTTTAAAATGAAGATTCATTTCAATTTCCATGAGAGGGCAGCATATTTTGCTATTTATACAGCTTACCAGCTTGGTTAACCGGAGTTTTTGTTTAAATTTAATTTTTTCTCTTTTTATAAAATAAGATAAAGAGCAGTTTTTTTTATTTCTTAAAAACAATTTTTCAATGAAGACTTCCTCCATGTCATTTTTTTTAAAATTACTGCTGCGATTCGGATGTGATAAGCGAATACCCACATACACACACAGGTTGACTTTTGTATATATAGGTAGCTAGCTATGTACACAAGAGAGATGAAGGACCTATTAATATTGTCTAAAACGTAAGTTGTTTTGATTAATTTAATAATTATTTGAACTAAAATATACAAAAATAAGTCCAATTAAAGTTTGTAAAAAAAGTTAAAAAACCTAAATTAAAGAAAATCATTTTTTCATAAACTGAAATCATTAAGTACTGTTTCGATGTTCAAGTTTTTTGCATCTTCATGTTGTTATGAAATTGACAGTAGATCACTAAATAGCTGGTTTCCACATTTGCTTCTGCTAAGGTTATGTTTTAAATCGCTTCATGGAGCTGAAAATTTTCTCGTTTCCGACAGAGGTTACCGGTTATGTCAAAACAAAGTCAATTATTTTAAGGAGCTTACTGAAACTTATGGGTTCAGCTCAAAAATGATTGTAATATCGTGAATAGTTACCAAAGTTGTATTTCTCGTTTAAAACAATTTTGCTGGAGACAGCTGTGAGGGACTCAGCATTAACTTATTAAGTAACTTAGTATGTAACTCATAGGCGTTCAAGCTGATTGTCTTATTATTAATATAAAAAAAATCAACTAATTAGTCACAAAAGCGTAGTTAGAGGATGGTAGCCTCTCAAATTTGAGCAAAAAAGTCTCAAAGTTTTGTTAAATGGGCTGAAAATTCAAGCAAATTAGTCTACAAATTTAAAACAAGTCCAAGCAAATAAAAAACAAATTTTTTTAAATTTTAATAGGTTTCTTACATAGTCGCGATTACCTAAAATTTTATTTAATTGACGCAAGCGCCATCTAGTGAATAATTTTAAATTCGTTACACAATAGTTATTGAAATTACTTGAAATAGTGATTAAATCACTTTGAAAATGTTTGAATGTTGTTTTCGCATGGGCTAAAGTCTATGCTGAAAGTTTAAATGTTCTAAGTAATCTAAAAGTTGGTAAAAAATCAATTGAGAAATATAAAAAAATAAAATTCAGATATATCAAAAAATTTTGATTACTATTGATTATTATTTGATTTGATCCAAGTTGTCTGACTCTAAAAAACTCTTTCTAAGATGTTTAAATTTCAGCCGTATCGAGTTTACCACACAAACAATGTCTTTCAAGTCGCCATTTATTGAACAAACACAAAGTAAGATAATATATACATCTGTTAAAAATATACATTTTCATTTACAATTTCTTCAAATTTGCTCAACTGTTTTGTCCGCATACAAGACAGGTCTGATTTCCATCGATTAATTTCCCACACGGAAGTTCAGCAGCTTGGCAGACCAAAGTATTTGCTAAACACGTTAAGGAATTGGGGTCCGAGTTGGAAAGAGATGCGATTGGAATACATTTTAGCGAGTTGTTGTAGGGTGATCGATGTTGTTGTAGAACGGATGTTGACATTCTGTCGTTGCTAACGTAGTCGTTAGTGTATTGGTTGTTGTTCGATTGGAACCTGTACGTCTTCTCGCAAGATTGGGTCTCTAATTTTTTATTGTACGGCGACGATTCTGAATTAGTGTCGCCATCTTGAAGTAGAACTGGAAAATGATCATGTGATGTCATTTCTTGCATGAGCATATTCGAAATTTTCATGATACTTGGATTGCGTAGGAGTCTGGTCTGTAAGTTTCTATGCTGCCCTCGCGCGTTCATTTCCACCTTTCCTGCTGAACGCGAGCGGGGTGATCTGTTATTAAAATTAAATTAATTGAAATGATAAAATATCATTTAATTCATTTATAATGAAATAATTGATTATAACAATAATATAAGAAGAAGTCGTAAGTTAACATAAAAAATTATTATTGTTAGTAATGAATAAATAATTAATAATATTATTAGTAGTATTAAAGATTTAAGTTTAAGTATTAAAAATTAAAAACATAGAAAGTATAAACTTTTGTTTGGAGCAGAGAACAACGACAAGGAGGAGCATTCCAGTAAGCACGCCAAGAACAACTCCTGCTATGACGGCCAACACGACACCTTAAAAAAAATATATATTTCTATAAAAACGTTTAATTTTTAAGATTTGATTTGCATTTAAAACAATATAATAAATAATTAAAAAAATTTTTTTTTTAATTCCAAACAATAAAACTTGTGATTGAAAGAGGAATTTCGTTTAATTGAGATTTTAAGTTATCTACAAGACGTCGGATTTTTATGCACCAGAGCAAGCCAGTAGCATTGACATGATGGAATTTGTGTTTTTTTGTAAATGTTCGATAAATTGTAATCATAGAAACGTTTGAATATTTTTTTTAAAATTGTTTTTATTTTGGCAATAAATAATATTATTTTGATTCAAAGTTTTTCGTGAAAACAAATTGATCAATTTATCCTGACATGCCTGGCTTTCATGAAAACGACTAAGAAACAATTACACATGTTTTTGTGGAAAATCATGTTTTAATATTATTACGTAGTTAATTTTAAAATAATTTAATTAAATATTTATTATTTTATATAATACATCGAATGTAATAAATTGATTATAAAATTTCCCAGCCTCACTCGCTCATTCACAGGCTGAGTTTGGAACGTTGACACCTAGTTTAACACTAACTAGAAACTACGATGCAAAAAGTTATTGCTTAATTTGATTTTACAATATTCTTTTGTTAATTTGACAATAAAGTATACAACTAAATTAAATTATGTTTTTTTGCATTTATAACTTTTTGAAGCAATTTTACTCTGTATTTCATTTAAAAACATCTTTTAAACCACAAATTTTGATTTCTTAAAGTCAATAAATTTGATGAAGCAGAGTTCGCCACATCAGTAATCTTTTAAATCCGCAGATCTATGGGAAACAATCAAAGAACCTCTTGTTGTGTATGGCTCTTCTTCTTCCGCTTTCTCCCCTCTGTGCGCTTTCATCTCTAAAGAAGAAGAAAACAGAATTTTAAGAGAAAAAACTAGTTGAATGTATTTAAATTAATTAAATTATTAGTATGTTTTAATTTTGTGATTTCTGTTCAGAATCAAGAGTGTAACAAGTAAGCCTTACAAACCAGGTTATTTAACAAGTCACTTATAATTCTGGATTTGCCGGTTTTTCAATTATTGCAAGAAAACTTTTAAAATGACATTTTTTAAATTTAAATATGTAAATATTTAATTCATTGTATTTGACTGGTTTTTGTTCTAAAACATAGACAATTAATGTGTTTAATTACGTTTTTTTTTTCAAAAACTTTTCCAATTTTAATCGAAGGTATTGTCATGAGGGCGAACCTATATTTTAAATTTCAGTTCGATTGGATGACGGGAAGCTAGTTAATTTTCATTTTCAAGGTTTGCAAACATTCAAGCAAGCAAGCAGGACCGGCGGTGGAGTTAATATAAAGGATTTAACAAGTAAGTCGTAAAAAACCAGGTTCATAACAAATCCCTTATATTTATGAGTTTGCCGGCTTTTCATTTATTGCAAAAAAAAATTTAAATGAAATTTTTTGGAATTTATTTACGTAAACATTTATTTAATTGTATTTTATTTGTTTTTATTTTAAAACATAGATAATTATTACTTTTTATTTATTTATTTTTATTTTTAAGCTTTAATAGAATGCATTCTCATGAGGAGTGAGCCTATATTTCAAATTTCAGCTCAATTGGATGACGGGAAGTTAGTTAATTCTTAAGGTTAGCAGATATACAAGCAAGCAAGCAAGGAATCAAGACCGGCGGTGAAGTTAATATAAGTTATTTAAAAATAATTTTTCACATAGTGAAAAACATTTTAAACTTGAAGATTTAAAAAAAAAGCTGTACAAATAACAATTTATTTAAAATACAAATATTAAAAACTTCAAGACAAATTGAAACGTCTAAAAATATTGAAAAACAAATAATTGAAAGGTGACAAACCCCTGGAACAGTTAGCGACATGTCCAACCCATTTGTTCTGCTGGCAGGCGAAGTACCATGTTTCGTGAGAATCGTTGCACTTTACCATCACATTCACACCCACGTTCTGCTTCCACGTATTCGCCGGCACCTGCAGTTCAGGACAGCCGATTGCTGGAAGTTAAATTGTAACTTGTCAATAAAATTTCGTCGCTGATTGCGAATGACGACGGCGACGACGACGACGTTGAATGACGCGTCATTCAGCTTTTATGTCATCTGTTTTATCCAGAAGCCGAAATAAAAAGTATTTAAAGTTGCAACTTCTTTGTCGACGTCGCTGTGCCTTTGTTTGCCTGCCTCTTTGTTTGTTTAAGTGGGCTTGAATGCCTTCGGTTTTGTTTAAGTGTGCTTTCTTGTTTGTTCAAGTGTGATTGTATTCCTCCTTGTTTGTTTATGTGTGATTGCATGCTTCTTTGTTTGTTTGTTTGCTGCTTTTTTATTTGCTTATGTGTGCCTTTATGCATCTTTGCTTATTAATATGTGCTTGCATGCCTCATTCTTTGTTAAGGTGTGCTTGAATTTCTGCTTGTTTATGTGTACGTGCGTGTTCATTTATTTATATGTGTGTATGTATGCTTATATTCTTTTCGTACGTGTAAGTGTGAGCAGGAACCTGACAATTGTAAGAGATTATAAGAGATGAAGTTACTTCTATCTAGCTCTGATAAAATGGATCGTGACACAAGGAAATTTATTCTCACTTCTATTGAATGGAGCAGAAATCTTCTTTGTTGTGAAGCGGGCGTTTGTTGTTGTTTGGTGGTTTTGTGATGTTGTGGTTGTGTGTTGTTGTGTTGTTGTGGATGTTATGTGCTTTTGCGGATGTATTGTGTTACGCACTGTTGTTGTATGTGGATGTATTGTGTTACGCACTGTTGTTGATGTGTAGTTATGGGTTGCAGTAGCTGTGTTATGTGTTGTTGTGTGTTATATTATATGTGTATTGTGTTTTTGTGGATGTGTTATGTGTTGTTGTGGATGTTTTATGTGTTGTTGTTGATGTTATGTGTGGTTATGCGCCGTTGTGAATGTGTGATTATGTGCTGTTGTGAATGTTATGTGTGGTTATGGGCTGTTGTGGATAGGTGGTTAAGATGTGGATGTTATGTGGTATTCTGTGCTCTAGTAAATGTTATGTGTGATTCTGTGCTCCAGTAGATCTTATGTGAGGCTCTGTGTTGTTATGTGACTCTGTGCAGTTATGGATGTTATGTGGGGTTTTGTGTTGTTGATGTTGTGTATGACCCTGCTGTCGTGGATGTTGTGTGTGGTTTGGTACTGTTGAAGTTATTACGCATGATTCTGCATTGTTATGGGGCTCCTTGTTTTTGCGGTGTCAAAGTCGTCCACTTTCGGGGCGGGTCATTTTTGACCAATAATTGAGTCGGGTTGAGTTAAGTTGAATAAATGTATGCTAACTACTTTTAATTTTTGAACATCACTAATTTTCTTAGGAAGAAGTCGAGTCTACATTTTTTATGATTTAATTGAATACCATATACTCACATACGCATTGCAATATCAGATGAGTGAGGCATATAGTAATACTTAAAAAACTTTTCAAAAACCACGTTTCTCTTCTGCACAAAAAAAAACAACAATATAAAATTTGTTAACATGCATACTAAGAGCTAACAGTAAAATTTTATAACTAATAACGTTGGTGGCATTGTCTTATATTTTGGAATGCGACCCATGTTATGAGTTATAGAATTTTACTGTTAGCTCTTAGTATGTATGTTAACAAGTTTTATATAAGCATAAACATAAAGGAAATGATGGGCGCAAATTATAAGTCTCTATGCCCATATCCAGAATTATATAAAATATTTCTCATATATATGTTCTATAAATAAATTTATGTATATATTATTAAAAATCCTCTTTATAGTTGTACATAATATCGCTTATTTTGAAATGACAGTCGATTAGTCTTTTAAATTCATTAACGTGTTCGGCTTCTATGATTTTCGAAGGGAGGTTGTTCCAAATTGCAGTGGATCTGGTCAGGAAGAAATATTTTCTGCAGTTGCCGTTGAATCTTTGTGTTTCCAGTTTGAACTTGTGACCTCTTGTTCTTCTTTCTTCTGATATCTTTATATTAGGAAAACATAAACATCCTTCTTTGTCTTGAATAAAGTTGTAGAGCATGATCAGGTCCCCCCTCAGTCTTCTGTACTTTAAACAAGGAAGCTTCAAAATTCTCAACCTGTCTTTATATTTCAATCCCTTGCATGCCTTGACCATTTTTGTTGCTCTCTTCTGGACTCTTTCAATGGCTTCTACGTCTTTTTTCTTCCATGGTGACCACACACTGACTGCATACTCCAATCTGGATCTAACCAAAGCTTTATAAATCAATATGAAAAAACAATATATGGCCAGAGAATTATTTTTGTTTTTTCAGTGTTGAAGAGAAACGCGGTTTTAAAAAGTTTTTTAAGTATTATTATTTAACTCTTTTTAGTTTCAATGTTATTTAAAATTTTTATAAATTATATTTCATATGTTGTTTAAATTTTGACCAATACATCTGAAAATTTAATAGAATGCAATGTTAATGACGATAATAATATAAACCAAATTTCAGCAAGATTGGGTGATGCTTCAAAATTTGACCACATTTTGTCACCCTCACAAACAAAAACATAAAGAAACAAAGAGAGCAAGTTGAGAAAAACGTGGTAAAAATAAACCAAAACCTGCTCAAACAGCTCGTCGTTTATATCGCATTTCAGCAATTTCAACACAGTCGAACTTTTCTTTTTTGGGCAACACAATTATAGATTCGTTCATGACTTCCAGCTACATAAGTTGAGCAGATAGAAATTGTGAGATGTAGACTGGAATTTTTGAAGTATTATATTTTGTTAAAAAAATTAAAAATTACAGGAAATTAAAATTAATTGATTAGTTAGGAGTTAGTATGAGATAGGTGTGGTCAGGACAAGTCACAAAGTTAAAAGAGTTTTGTGGGTTGGCTCAACGTTTATTGGTGGGTCAGCAGGGAAATCGCTTTAGCAAAACCTTGGAGAACAAAATGTTGAAAAGGATCAAAGATTTCTAAATTTTTATCATATTGCTTAAATTGTGCTGCCTAAAAAAAACTGATGACCGGTAGGGCGATAGTAGCAGGTACTTTTTAAAAAATATTCTTAAAACGTTTTTCGGGATCTCTTTCAAACAAAGTCAGGGAGACCCAGTAAAACATCAAGGGGCTATTTCAACGTCAATAAAACTTACTTCAATCTGATAGGGAGCCTACTTTAAATCAGGATAGGGACGACCGCTCCCCTACACAATGAAATGAAGTTCCAACGGCTCGGGTCGGCAAATTTTGATCCATGAACAATTCTGTGTTATGTGGCTATCAATGTTGTGTAGTTTTTTTTTTTGGTTGTTGTTGCTCGGTTTTTTTTATTTATGAAACTGCCAATGTGTCATTCATCATTTACAAAACCACATATGCCTTGTGGCCAGCAAATGCGCCAACTCTTGGATTAGCAAAAAAAAACGAAGTGACTGGCAAGGAATACACAGACACATAAAATACACATGATATATTCACAAGCATACAGACACATAAAATACACATGATATATTCACAAGCATACAGACACATAAAATACACATGATATATTCACAAGCATACAGACACATAAAATACACATGATATATTCACAAGCATACAGACACATAAAATACACATGATATATTCACAAGCATACAGACACATAAAATACACATGATATATTCACAAGCATACAGACACATAAAATACACATGATATATCCACAAGCATACAAACACATAAAATACACATGATATATTCACAAGCATACAGACACATAAAATACACATGATATATTCACAAGCATACAGACACATAAAATACACATGATATATTCACAAGCATACAGACACATAAAATACACATGATATATTCACAAGCATACAGACACATAAAATACACATGATATATCCACAAGCATACAAACACATAAAATACACATGATATATTCACAAGCATACAGACACATAAAATACACATGATATATTCACAAGCATACAGACACATAAAATACACATGATATATCCACAAGCATACAAACACATAAAATACACATGATATATTCACAAGCATACAGACACATAAAATACACATGATATATTCACAAGCATACAGACACATAAAATACACATGATATATTCACAAGCATACAAACACATAAAATACACATGATATATTCACAAGCATACAGACACATAAAATACACATGATATATTCACAAGCATACAGACACATAAAATACACATGATATATCCACAAGCATACAAACACATAAAATACACATGATATATTCACAAGCATACAGACACATAAAATACACATGATATATTCACAAGCATACAGACACATAAAATACACATGATATATTTACAAGCATATAGACACATAAAATACACATGATATATTCACAAGCATACAGACACATAAAATACACATGATATATTCACAAGCATACAAACACATAAAATACACATGATATATTCACAAGCATACAGACACATACAATACACATGATATATCCACAAGCATACAAACACATAAAATACACATGATATATTCACAAGCATACAGACACATACAATACACATGATATATTCACAAGCATACAAATATATTACATATATCTGTATCATACATTTATTTGCACTAAATAGCTAAATTAATAACGCGGTTCTCATTGGAACAATAAAATAATTTCGCATCTTATCATAAATTTTTTGCCATTATTCAGTTTTTTTCACCAAATTTTGAATCTAAAGTCAAAAATGGAAAAAAAACCCTTCAAAACTCGTTCATTAGCTTTCATGAAGTAAAATTGCAGCGGGGACCAGCCCTGCAATCTCCACGAATCGCGCCTTTGATTGGCAATGCACGGCCAATCCGCATTCGGCCAGCATGACCTGATTATGTACCACGTGATATTTTAATGACCTCGAATAAAGTGTACAACTCGTGTTCCTGTCACATCCGTCAAAGTCTTGGTAATTGAATTATAAACAAAACTTTAAATTCGCTGAAATGAGATTTGAAAGAAGTTTATGTTGAATTGTCTTGAATTCGAAAGAATTTGCCGTCCGTTAAGTTTGCTTAAAATTGTGTGCTATCAATCAATTTATGTGGAAAAAGATTCAAAGTGTTTAAATTGAATAAAAAGAAACGGAACGGAATATTTTTATATAGAAAAATAGTTTTGATTTTTTAATTTTCGGAGAGATTTCGACTCTTAAGCCTTCTTCGATCAGCACGGCTGTCGTCATGTGGACGAAAGCGGTCTAAAATAAACAGAAAGTAGCATGAAGAATTGCATCCGAGTGTATGTAACGTCTGTGTGTATGTGTGTATGAGTGTATGTGACGTGTGTGTGTATGTGTTTATGAGTGTATGTGACGTGTGTGTATGAGTGTATGTGACGTGTGTGTATGAGTGTATGTGACGTGTGTGTGTATGAGTGTATGTGACAACTGTGTGTGAGTGTATGTGATGTGTGTGTATGAGTGTATGTGACATCGGTGTATATGAGTGTATGTGACGTCTGTGCGTAAATTAAATCTGTGTGTATGTGACAGCAATGTGGCGTTCTGTGGACATACGAACGTACGAAACCAGCCACACTTACATTTAGAGGGATGCGTCAGATTTTGAAGAGATGCACGGATGAGCATCATGTCCACTTCAAGCTCCATGTAACTTCGCACTGCAAACGTTTCTCAAACTTTTCCACCAAATTTCCAGATTTCTTAGTTATTTCTTTTCAACCCTCTTACAGTTAGCCAAACAACCCTCACCCCCATGTCAATTACCTTCTGACTTCAACCACTTAAGAATTTATTCCGAAAGCAGTTCGGCACTCAATCTCAGAACGTCATCGTCAAAGAACGTTTCAGCTTCGAACGCCTATATTATGGAGTACTTCTGACGTTTGAAATAAACTTTATGGCCCGCGTGTCTCGATTGGTTGATGTGTTTTTGGGGGCGGAAGCTGCCGTGAAAAATGACCGAGGTGGCTAAACGTATTCTTTGACACGTATTTGCCGAGCTGTTTCATGCTTCAAGCGCCGAAGCTTTTCAAATCGAGCGTGTTTCTGAGTAAAAATTTTATAGTCGACTTTTCAGTTTTCTGTGTATGCAACTATGCATGTACAAATGTACAGGTACAGGAGTGTGTATGCAACTATGCATGTACAGGTACAGGAGTGTGTATGCAACTATGCATGTACAGGTACAGGAGTGTGTATGCAACTATGCATTTGCAGGTACAGGAGTGCGTATGCAACTATGCATGAACAAGTGAGACGTGTTTGTGCAACTATGCATTGCAGCTATGCATGAACAAGTGAGACGTGTTTGTGCAACTATGCATTGCAGCTATGCATGAACAAGTGAGACGTGTTTGTGCAACTATGCATTGCAGCTATGCATGAACAAGTGAGACGTGTTTGTGCAACTATGCATTGCAGCTATGCATGTACTGAGTTGTGTGTGCAACTTTGCATTGCAGGAAAGAGCGTGTTAACTTAAATTTTATCCCAAACGCAAAACAATAATATTATCAGCATGCATACTATCAGATATCTGCATAAAATCGTATGTAATGTTAAGTATGTATGTTAGAAATCCGGGTAACGCTATTGAAAATATGAGCTAAAAAATAACACAACTTAATAAATATAAGAGCAATAAAATTTGTCATTTAAAAGTTTGTATTGAAAATTAAATGAGTATTAAAAACAAAAACTTTTTTAGAAAAGCTGGTGTTAAATATGATTATAGTTTTAGTGTTTGCAGAAATAAAATGTTTTCAAATAATTAAATTAATTAATTTTAAATAAATACAATAATTTCAGTGTCAATCTTCATGAGCCAGTTTTTGCATATTTATGTAGCGTTAACTTCTCGAAGAAGTTATCTTAAGAACTGAAGAGTGTTAGTAAACAATACTTAATAATACTTTCTATCAAAGAGGTTTACTTAAAAACTTAGAATCTTCATGAAAAATATTGTTAGAGAAAAAAAAACCTGAACTAAATAAATCAAAAGTTTGACATAGAAACTATTTATCTTTAAAACATTATTTTTTTGGATTTTCAAATTTATATTTTTTGACGATTCATCTTACAAGTGAAAAATTGTCTAAAAATGATAGACGTTTTAAAACTACCAATCGTCATTATAATCAATGCTTAAAGCAAAATGTAAATAAAAATATTTGTTTATTTTGCTCATAAATACAAATTATTTCTAAAAGAAATTTTATGTAAAAAATACCTTCGTATCCGATAATGAGTTTTAAAGGAATTTTCTCGATTGCTTTCAAGTAAAAGAAGACCACGTGATTTCTGGACGTGTACAGACGACGTTCCCTCCATCTTCCCCAGCAGACCCCTAACCTTTTGAACCCGACCTCTGTACCGTCCTTGATCATGAAGGCAGACGTACACACCGAACCATCTTCGTCTTGTGCAGACTTCGAAACTGTCAGCTGCTTCGTGCCTGCGAAATCAATTTTTCATAAATTAGTTCATAATCATCATCACAATCATAATCATCATCAGCAACAATGACGTTTCATTGAGTTCCTGCAAAATCGATTTTTATTTCATTTCTATTTTTAGTTCTCGTTAGAGCTCGTTTAAGTGCATTTGAAAGATTAAATAATTGATTCGGTTTGCTCGTCCATAATTTTTTCAACTTTTTTATGTTTTAAATGTTTTATGAAAGTTTTCAAAAGTTTTTTTCCCATTTTTTTGTTACATTTGCTATAATTTTAGATAATTATTAAAACTAACAAATTTTTGTACTCGCTGTCTATTGATTATATATTCATAATACATTTGTTGCTAAGACGATTATTAAAGCTTAAAGCGGCAGAAGAAATCAATTCGCTCAATCAAAAAACCCCATAATTACTTTGATGTACAAAAATAATTTTGATGAGAATCTGTTGTCCTTTCTCAGCTGATATCTTCCACGGACACCTCTCGTTTGCAGCTTCCAGCTGTGACATCTCAGCTGCTATGTGACCACTGCTTCCTTCGGCTTCCATCGCTCCAGAGGAAGGACATGAAGAACTCGACGAAGATTGCACTGTGAAGGAAAACAAATCATTGAAACAAATTGGATCGAATTAATCATTGCAACGTGTCTCTCATATGTATTTGAAAAAAAAATAATAAAAAGAAGAAGAAAAATGCTTACTGAAACCATTTCGTATTATTTCCACCTCATGCGAAGTTTGCATTGAAATCGATGACGCGCGTCACAGCCAACTTAATCCGTCACCTCGTTATAGAGAAATCGTCATCATCATCACCACTACGCTTTTTTGCATCACATCATCACAAAAATCTTCATCACAACCATTATCATCACAACCATTATCATCAGTTTCATTATCATCACACAAATACCGCCATCACACTCATCATCATAATGATCATCATTATCAACACCACTACAATGATCACCATCATGATCATCACTATCATTACCACAATCATCATCATTATCATCATCATCATGATCATCACTATCATCCTCACAACCATCATCATTAGTATCATTATCATCACACAAACACCCCATCACACTGATCATTATCATCATGATCATCACCATCATCAATACAATCGTCATCATCTTGATCATCACTATAGTTATCACAACCATCGTCCTCATCTCCATCGCAACCAGCATCGCAACTCAACATCATAACAATCATCATCATCACCGCTACCTTCATCAACCTGCCAGTTCATCAATCACTCAATCAACCAATCGATCAAGTCGATCGCTGATTGGTTCAGCGTTCGGTTGTTTAATTATTTTATTGACGCTTAAAAGTGAAAGCGAAATAAAAAAAAACGAATGGCACGGAAACGGAAATAAGAGGAAGCAGATGTTGCTAGTGAGAGTTGACGGGTGACTATGAAAAGTCGAAGCTCTATTTGATGATCGCCTCTTGTCGGCTTATTGCCGTGTTGAGTCTCGTTAGTTGCCCAGGAACTTGGAAACGAAGACAAAATTGAATTCATCCATCATTTCAGCCTCACCAGCGTCGTCACACGGAAGGATTCTCTCACGGGTGGTCTTTTATAAACTACCACCCACTAAGTCCGTTGCTTTTATTAATTGCAATTTTTACAATTCAGTTTCTTGTTTATATTTTTTTCTTCTTTGAAAACATTTTTTTACAGACGATGAAATTAAATCGAATTGAATTTTGTTTTATTTATTTACGACAAAAAAGTTACTGATATTTACACAAAAACAGTCAATTTAAAATGTAAACTGTTAAAGAAAAAGTGGAAGAAAAAAATCGAGAAAACAAAAAAAAAACAAAATAGAAAAAAAGAAAATAGAAAAAAAAAGAAAAAAAAAAACAGAAAAACAGAATTGTTTTTTATTAATATAAAACAGGAACCTTAAAAAGAAGTTGCTGTAAAAAAATAAAATGATTTAGATAAAAAGATTTAATAAACACTCAAAATAAATTTTGTTGACAATAAAAGTAACAAATTTTTAATCAAAAAAGATAAAAAACTCACATAGTAAAATATTGTAAATTTCTTCTGTTGTTTTTTTTGTTATTTTCTATATGGGCTTTAGTTGGGTGGGAATATTGGTTGAAGTTTTTTATATTTTTATTTTCAACACAGAAAATTTCTCGCATAAGCTTAATAACACCAATTTTTAATATTAACTTTTCTATTCTATACTTGATATTATAATTCCATACCACACTACTTTGTTTAAGTGAATATTGTTCTTCAAACTAGTTTAATTTCAACTTAAAATCTATTATCAATTTAGTTCTCCTCATTCCATATAAATCTCACCCCCTTCATAACCCTCTATATTTTATTTTTACTTTCTTCATCCGCCCGCCCGCCATTTAACACCATTGACGTGCTTGCTCCATGGTTTGTTGAGGAAACATTCACTCGTGAAATTGAACGGAAAACATTTGCAAATGAAGAAAACTTCAATACCACAGATTTTTTTGTTTCTCTTTCTCTGTTTGTCTGTCTCTGATCTCTATCCCTTTTTTCTTCTCTTTCTCTCTCTCTCTCTTTTTTCTCTTGTTCATTTTTTTTCAAATCTTTTCTTTCCTAATCTCTTATTTCTAATTTATGTACACCACAAAGTTAGCATAAAAAGAATGAAAGTAAGAAAGATGGAAAAGAAGGCCGATGCAGATACAGAGATGCAGATACAAAGATGCAGATACAAAGTTGCAGATATAAAGATGCAGATACAAAGATGCAGATACAAATATGCAGATACAAGGATGCAGATACAAAGATGCAGATACAAAGATGCAGATACAAAAATGCAGATACATAGATGCAGATACAAAGATGCAGATACAAAAATGCAGATACAAAAATGCAGTTACATAGATGCAGATACAAAGATGCAGATACAAAGATGCAGATACAAAGATGCAGATACAAAGATGCAGATACAAAGATGCAGATACAAAGATGCAGATACAAAGATGCAGATACAAAGATGCAGATACAAAAATGCAGATACAAAGATGCAGATACAAAAATGCAGATACAAAGATGCAGATACAAAGAAGCAGATACAGAGATGCAGAGAAACTGTACTGTTGTGCCTGAGGTAATCATCAATCGACGCGGAGCACAATTCTCAGCGCTGTAATTCTATCCTCCATTCAGATGCAATTTCATACCGCTTCTAATCAGACGTACCGCCCATACAATTCAACCTCGATGTCTTAAAACTTAGCTGCTCTAGTCTCGGCTCAATTCTGTATTTAGGCAGAGATGCTGGGTCACGGGTGACAACAGAAGAAGAAAAAAACAAAAAACCTCAACTTGCACGAACACTGTGTAAATAAAATTTTCATTAAAGTAAACGTTTTCGAAAGTGTAAGCAAGTTTATTTTTACTTTTTATACATTCGTATCCTGCTTCCAAGTATGATGTAAAATCTCTTTGGCACGGATGGATGTCGACTAGGTTTCGTACATGAACGTTGCAGAACTTTCGACCAGTGCAGTTGCTATCCATGTACTGGAGAACATTTTCTGAACATCCGATGCTGAAGCCGCCACTGATGCACCGACCCACTCTCATGCGTCCGTACAGCGCGGAAGTCATCAGAATCACATGTTCGGGAGAAGAACAGTTGGCATTGAAGGATTCGTGCATGCAGACATCTTGAACAGCTGGTGTTTAAAATAATAAATAAAATCAAACCAAATATTTAATAGCTAATTATGTATATGTACTATTATATTACACGTAATATATATATATATATATATATATATATATATATATATATATATATATATATATATATATATATATATATATATATATATATATATATATATATATAAATGTTTTCACATGTTGTAATTTACATAAGTTTCATTACATGTTAATTAAATATTTATGCCCATAAAAAGTATAATTTCATAAAATACATAAAAAAGATTTCTTATGTACATAATTAAAACTGTTTTATTCTCTTTTACAAGAAGGTAATAAAATAGATTTGTATATCGCACGCTCTTTCTCGAAATTGTAAGCCTTGAGGTGGTGGGTTGGTGGGATGAGAATATCTTACAGGTAAGATTAAGATTTACTGCTAAATTTGATGCTGCTACATTTGCTAAAATATTAAACATCTTAAATTTATGTTTTTAAAAAAAGAAACGAGAAATTTTTAAAAGATTTTTGTTCAATAGTCTATATTCGTTTTATATATTGTCTGTTTTGCTGAATCTCATATTTTCTGTTTAATCGACATGTGGAATGTTTAATATTATGTTTTGTGCCAATTTTTTGACAATTTCAGCTTTTTCGGTTTTCTGCTTGCTTACTCTCCTCTTTTAACTTTTGACCCTGAAGATGACTGATAAAGTTGAAAAGTTGAATAAAAGTTTTTTTGAGATTTTTTACTAATCGTAGCTCTGAACAGCGATTGTTATACTGAAAGGTTAAAAATTTGGCCCAAATGGCAAATTGGATTTCTCAGAGCATGTCTCAAAAATTAATTAATTTCAAAATTTATTTGAAACAAGTATATAAAGTATATATTGCCATCCGCAATAACGTGTTTCAAGAGACCTAAGAATTGGGTACTTTATATCCAAAGTCCGTTATATCCAGGGTAGGAAAAAAAATCAGCAAGATATTATGGAAAACAAATTGCATTTTTATACATGTAACGGCAGCGACAAAATGCAGTATTATGGTCTAAATTATTAAAATATGTGCCATCTTTTTCTGACTAGTGGTCCACTGACTGAGATGCTTTGCGATCTAACTTAGACAAACCATTTTCATATATTGTCTTCATGATATTGATAACTTAATTGTCCACTCTTATTAGCACCTGTATTGGTTTTAGGATTTCACTTTTTGTTGTGTTTTCAGATTGTATTGATGGCAGATTTACTGAAACTAATTTTAACTCGTGATTATGTTTTATATTCATTTTTGTTTTGCTTCCAGCGTGATTGCTTTAAATTTCTAAGACATGTTTAAATAATACAAAAGTTCTTGTCTTATATCGAAGAGACTCAACACATTTTTGGCGAAGCAGATTAGTACCTAATTTTGAAAAATCATAGAAACAAAATTAGTATTCAAGTTCATTATTTTTATTGATTTTTTAATTTTTTAGAGCAATTAAACTAATTGCCTCCGTTGTTTATTTTGGTACATACTAATCTGCTTTGCCAGAAATGCGCGAAGATATATAAATCGAGGACTTTTTTATTTCTCAAACATGTCTTAGAAACGTATAGCAATCACGCTTAAAACAGAAAAAATGTGAGCAGTTAGAATATAAAACATGATGACAAGTTATAATTTTTGGCTCTATAAACTCAGAAAAACAAAATAACTCGTTTTTTGGCGATGGTTTGGTAGCTCAGATGGTGAGGTCGTTTGCATGATGCGAGGCGGTGTTGCCGATTTGACAGTCTGGGTTCAAATTCTACTTCTATACAAATATTGTGGTAAAATATTAAAACAAATTTTCTATAATTAAAAAAGTAAAGGAAAAAACAAGTTTTTCAACATAAACTTTTTTTAATTGAATCATGTTATGTCATCCAATATAAAGCTATGCCAAAAGTTTCAGTTTCCTAGCTAGTCAAAAAGCTGGTAAAATTTTACTTGCAAGATTTGCGTACAGAAAAAAACACACACGCACACACAAACACACAAACAAAGATTGTAACCTAAATAAAAACTTGTAAAAAGTTTGTAATAACAAGTAAAGGAAAAAACGAGTTTTTCAACACAAACTTTTATTTCAAATATACTCGATTTAGAAATACTAAAAATGTTCAAATTATTATTTTTTAATTTAATTTTGTATTGTCATCTAATATAAAGCTATGCTAAAAGTTTCAGTTTCCTTGCTAGTCAAAAAGCTGGCTAAATTTTACTTGCAAAATTTGTGTACATAGAAAGACACACACACACAAACAGAGATTGTAACCTAAATAAAAGTTTGTAAAAACAACAAAAATATTCCATAATTCAAATATTTACATTAAAATTTTTTTACAATTATTACTGAAAACCAGAACATAGTTTGTGTCTTTGAAAAAGTAAAAATTGCTGAAAATAATAAGATTAATAAATTGATATAAAATACAATCACGTTGGTTTGCATCTTGATTAATATGATATCTTAGCTTAATAATATATTTTTTGTAAAAGAGATTTACTTAAAAAGTTGAGAATTTCTGCGGAGAAAAAGGTTTTTAGAAATAAATCCTCAGTTAATAAGTTAAAAGCTTTGAAGATACTGATCTTCTAAAAGTTATTTTTATTTTTACAACAGCAATTTTTGTTTTTTATTTTTAAGGTATAATACGAGTCACCAGAAAAAATGTATGAGTGATCCCACAAACTATAGCAGTTTAGTAATACTACCAAACATAATTATATCTAATATGATACAACAAGATGATACTAAAAATTGCATAGCAAAATATCAGTAGACTTAGGGTCTGTATTTATTCATTTTGTACAATTTAAATAGCCACGTCATAAGCAATAAAAACAAAATTACTTTGTCTAAACCCAAGTAATGTATATATATATATATATATATATATATATATATATATATATATATATATATATATATATATATAAAGTAATATGCATCTTAAGTAAAGTGACTTCAAATCAATGTAGAGATATAAACCAAATTAAAAATACAAGATGAAGCGACGTTATGTCTGTATCATAGGCAAATAAATCGCTACGCCTAGGCGTTTGGAACATGTAAAGTGCTGAATGACTTGAGTTTTTTGCAGCGAAAGGGGGATTCGGACACCCAGGACTCCCCGCTGTATCCGCCCCTGGCATTTGTGTATTTTAATCTTACAAAAATCTGTTTTTCAACGGATTATTACTAGTACATATGTATTTAAATACCTTAATTTGTACATATATATTTAATTATCTTACATTAATTTCTCCACCGGTCTTGTTTACTTGTAAACAAATCTTGTAAGTGCAAATTAAAAACTTCCCATCATCGAATCAGTTGTTAATGTGAACATTTTCTTATCTGTGTTAAATAACAAAGAATTTAATATATATAAAAGATATGTAAACAAGAAAGCCGTAAAAACAGATTTTTTTCACAAATCCCTTATATTTCAAGATTTGCCGGCTTTTCATTTATTGCAACAAATTTTTTTAAACGATATTTTTTTGAATTAATATATTAATGTAAAATCGCTGATTTTACGATAGGTTTTCCCATTGATAGACGTTAAAAGACTTGAAATAACTATTATGGACATTATTAATAGACCAGAAGGTATAACTAGCCCTAACAAAGCTTCATTTATTATTTTCCAATAAAACTGCAAAACCATTCTATTGAGCCCGGTATACGATTTGGTGATATCGTAACATTGGTGTCTTAAAGTGGGATACAAGAATGGTTTTGAAATCATTGGATGAGCTTTGGGCGAGTGAAATGAAAGACGAGCTGGAGAAACGTGGCCTGAGCGATACAGGTAAAAAGGACGAACTTATTGAACGCCTCTTAGCCGCGTGAGTGAATGCGGGCTATGGGCCTGACGACGACGAATATCTATTCGACATTGACGAGGAAGCTGTGGTCAAGCGAAGGAAATTAAAAAAACAAATTGCTGGAGGAAGAAAGACAACGAGCGAGAGAAAACATGGCAGCACAGGGGAAGACAGGAGAAGGAATGATTCTTGGCCACGAAAACAAAGTAGCAGCAGCCGGTACAACTGTTGAGAGTTTGGTCGCAGGGTTGGCTGAGGCAGTGGTGGACACGGTTCTGGACCAGCGGGCTGCTGGTGATGTGGGTTGCTGCGGCGAAACCCAATTTGAACTGGAGTCCACCAGCTGTGTCTCAGAGCATGTCACGGATGACGGCCGTACAGACTGCACAAGTCAAGTGGGTCATGATGATGAGCCTGTCAAAGACGGTCATGATAAGGAACCATGCAAAGATGCTCAAGATGAACCATGCAAAGATGGTGACAGTGATACAGTCGGTTTGGACGTCAAAAACAAAACTAAAGAAGATGAGAAGAATGTTGAAAACGAAATAACTATTGTTTTTAATTATAAAAAAATCAAAAACTTTTCAAATTAAAATAGAATGCATTGTCATGCGGAGAGAACCTATATTTCAAATTTCAGCTTGTTTGAACAACGGGAAGTTAGTTAATTTTCACTTCAAGATTTTTAAAAATCTGTTCTGTGGTTCTGTAATTTATATATCAATCCTGACTTGCTGTAAGTTATAAATAATTTGTTGCCAGTCATTGTGGCCAACTGCAGTCATTAACGCCAGAAATTGTGAATTATCGGTAAATACGCTTGAAAATAGTTTTAAAATTTTTATTAAAATTTATGTAGAACAAACATATAAAACTTTTTTATGTAAAAACCCAACGTTGGTCTATCTTGATTTCGTTAAGAATTTTAATTAAAAGGTCATACGAGGTTAATTACCACCAGAACTTCTGCATACAAAACTTAGATACCGTTTTTTATTGTGCCATTTGTTCTTTTGATAGGTTAAATAAGAAACCTGAAAAGCTGAAAGAGTGAAAGAGTGAAGTAACCCTATCTGACTTGCTCTCCGGACATCGTGTTGTTTTGGTAGAAATTTATGGCTGTGTCAGTGACACTGGAGAGGCATTGATGTGTCTGTAGTGTCGTATATTGGTCAGTCGTCGACGGACATGACAACAAACAGCGGAATTCAGATTCAATAAATCATAGATATTTTAAATCACGCATATGGGAAATGTACAAAAATTACTTTTGCGTAAATTTGCAATTCAATCCGTTAATTTATATAGCGCTTTTTTATGACGAGACGTTCAAGAGCGCTCGAAATGCATTGCACATGAAATGATAACCGATTATAAAATATTATATTCAACTAACCTTTCTCCATTGTCTGTAATTCTTTTGTGCAAGTTACAAGTGATAGAATCTTCAGAGTAAAAACTGTAATAACCGAGATGTGCATTTTTTCTCTATTCAAACAAAGATCAACAATATCACGTGTAAACTTTTTTTCTTAAAGACGTCCCATGGCTGAATTGTAACAATAAATAAAATATTTAAAAGTAAAGCAGAAATTAAACATTAATCCTGCATTTAACGTCTCGACTTGTGATCGGTATATAATGATGCACATGCCATGTGCTCCTCGTATAGCCCCCCTGTTTGGAAGTTAGAGCGTCGATACGGGCGCCCTCGCGACAGTCATTTGTAGCGGGAAACGCAATAACGACAAAAACGAGATTACCGACTGGCGAAGGCGTGTGCGGTGAACGCTGCAAATTACTTGCATATAAACATCTGTGTACACAGAAGCACGGCCACCATCGTCATCATTTAACGTCCTGCAAACCAAGTAAATCCCTTTCCATTCTTTTGCTTTTCCAAACCGGCATGTAATCCTCCCTCCATGCTTTCTTTTCTATCCGCATCTTTTCATACTTCTACAAGCCATTTGCGCAGAGCATAATGTTTCTTATCATCACATGCATGAGCCCTCATCTCACTCTTACTCTCAGAAGTTCAAAATATCCGCAGAAAGGTTTCACTTTATATATATATATATATATATATATATATATATATATATATATATATATATATATATATATATATATATATATATATATATATATATATATATATATATATATATATATATATATATATATATATATATATATATATATAAACAGCCAAGTTAAATGTTTTGAACTTAAAGAAATCTAATTTCTGTGGTGTGAACGGAAATAATTTATTCCGGAAATTCAGCCCTTAAGCAGCTAAGCATTCGATTCGACATGTCCATCGAAGATGTCCGATTTGCATTCTTCGTCATTTTAATGGCGAATGTTACTCAAGACGTTGTACGTCATTTTTTTGATTCTTTTATTTTTTCTGAAAGTTTTTTTTTTAGTAACAACCGCATGGATATTGACATTACATTATTATATTTTGATGATGATGATGATAGTAGTGGTGGTGGTGCTGGTAATGGTGGTGCTGGTGGTGGTGGTGCTGATGGTGGTTGTGATGGTGATGGTGGTGGTGGTAGTGGCGGTGGTGGTGGTTGTGATGGTGATGATGATGATGAGGATGATGATGATGATGATGATAATGATGATGATGATGATGTAAGCAATTTTAAAATTTCAAAACTGAACCTCTCTTAAACTTAACTGATTATTTTTAACTTTATATAACTTGCAATTCCAAAGAGAGATGATGACACTGGTTTGTTAGAGCTGCAACTTAATTTTCCTTTTAAATCCTTTTTAACCTTGTGCTGCTTCCTCGTGACTTGTCCACAATGGACGGGAAGACCTCTTGATTTGCTGAATTCTTCGTTCGTTACTAACCTCCCTCTCTTTATTCTTTCTTTCTTGCTCTCTCTCTCTCTCTCTCTCTCTCTCTTTCTCTCTCTCTCTTTCTCACTTTTTTCTTTTTCTTTCTCTTTCATTCTTTCTATTTTCTATTTTTATTCTCGTTCTCCCCCGATTCCTATAATGTCAACTACAAACTTCAACCTCAACTGCAAATGCAAACTGTCTCAAAAACAATCACTTAAAAACCTGGATTTGCTTATAAGCGTTCGAGAGTTAATCTCAGTAACAGGGCATGGGGATAGAATCATTTCACGAATGTTATAATAATATTAAGCTTTTTTTGGGTCTCCTCAACTTTTTTCCAATAAGCTGATAACCAAGGGAAAAGAAATGGGTAATCATAGATAATTTTTAAAAATCTTGGAAACTTTTGTTAAAAATTGTTTACATAATTTTTCAAACATTTCTAGATTATTTTTTTCCAGGTTTTCAGCCCATGTTGCCCGATTTTAAGGCATTCCCACCATCCCCGGCTTGAGTTATGAGTTAAATTTTTAAACTTGTTCAAATGTTTTATTAAATCATTTAAATTTCTTCAGTTTCAACAAAAATTTAAAAGCAAAAATGTTTTTCATTTAATTTCATTGGCGAGAGAACCGTGCTCTGAAATAGAAAAAAGATTTCTTGAGAAGGAAAGATTTTCGAAAAAGCTAAACAATTTTAAATCTGCAAAGTTCTTGGTTGAAAAAGATCTTTTTATGTACGCTTACTGCAATCATACTTTTATGCACATGCACATGCACTCAAACATACACGTATATGTGGACCGTGCGTGCGTGCATACATACATACATACATACATACATACATACATACATACATACATACATACATACATACATACATACATACATACATACATACATACATACATACATACATACATACATACATACATACATACATACATACATACATACATACATACATACATACATACATACATACATACATACATACATACATACATACATACATACATACATACATACATACATACATACATACATACATACATACATACATACATACATACACACATACACACATACATACATACATATAATTATGAATATAAATACAAGTGCACACCATCAGCGTTGGCTGGTAAAATGACATTTTTGCAGGACATTAAAGAAGTTCAAGGTCAAAGAGAATATTCGAATGATTGATAGTTTAATGGAGAGAGTAGAACACGCACAGTCCGGCACATCACGTTCCACACGGTTGTTAGTCATGACGCAATGTTCTTTCCATCTTCATTCATAAAAATAACCCGGCCTCTGAACCTCGGATGAATGATGAAGCCATCAATTTTATAACTCCGACACAACAAATAGTTCTCCTGTCTGTCCTTTTCACCGGCAGATTGTAATTTCAATGTTTGTCTTGTTTCCGTCTACAATGCGGACTGTTTTGACAGATGTATCGGACAACGTTTTACCGTTCTCTAAAACTACTAAACAGAAATAAAATAGTTAAAGAAAACACCTCAATTAAATATTTTAACTCAAATGAATATCGTTTAATTTACAATGCTTCAGATTCTTGTGGCTTATATCTTGGCTATGAATAAAAACAAGAAATCGGAGGATTTTATGGCGATCTAGGAAAAACCTAAAATATTTAGGATTGCTCTTAAAGTGCTAAAAATGCTTATTCAAATGCTTAGACTCTGTCTTGAAATGTTTTAGAAAGTTCTCGCGGGAAAACATTTGAAAAGAATTTCATTGAAAATTCAATCCAACCACTGAAATATCTTAAATTTTTTCTAAAAAGAATTAACTTAACGTCGTTGAAACTTTGACGGTCTTGAAAAAAATATCTGAACGTTTTGGAAACGAGAACGACGAGTCTCACCTCTGGAGAGAAGTTCTGCAGGACCAGAAATTTGATTTATCAACGGTCGACTCCAATTACAGTGCTGGTCGTTAATTGAATAGAAAGACGCGTTGCATCGTGTTATCGTTGGATGGGAGGAGGTTCAATGTGCTGGCATCACGGAAGAAACATAAACCACGCAATCTTCTAACGCGCCCACCGGTGCCTCCCGCGCAACATTTGCAAATGACTTTACGACTTGTACTAAATCAACCGGTCTTGTTTTATTTGTCATTGTCACAGAGTCCATGCATCGGTTATTCAGACCGATCATCGGCGCTGTTCATCGTCGAAATCATCATTATCGTCACCGATACCACCACAACCATCATCATCATCACTATGGTCATCGTTATCATCATCCATCATCATCACCATGGTCATCATCATCATCATCATCACCATCATCATCATCGACATCATCATCATCATCACCATGGTCATCGTTATCATTATCATCATCGACCTCAGTCTCCAGATAATTGAATGGCTGGTGATTTTTAGTATCACCATGTTTTTGTCACGATAATCCAGCTCGGGCATAAAAATTTCAGACTGCGCTGAAAAGATTTCCAGTTCAGATTACTCTTTTAATAAAATTAAAACTAAGTAAACACAATATAAAATCGATCGTGCATAAAACCAAGAGCCGTCTTTATGATTATATCTTTATAATTATATTCAAACATATGCTACGACAAATAATCCATCAAAGTTCACTGAACCGTGAACAAATGTTCCACGAAATGCATCTAACAAGATTTCTTTAGTGCTTGTGGCATTTTATAAAGCATCCGCTTTGCATGGACGACTCTGGATGTCCGGGTTCGCGCGAAGGTCGAGACACGGAATTCTGTCCATGCCATCCAGACACGTACGCCGCCCAAGATTCCATTTCAAATGAACTTTAAAAATATCTTTAGATGAAGAAAACTTTTATATTTTGCTCGAAGAACAAATTTATTACCGTCGACAGCACCTATGCATTAGTATGCCTATATTTTTCGAACTTTAAAGAAGCCACGTAAGAGATTGAGATTGCGCTGCAGACCTCTCCTTCACCCCAACCTCTCCCTCACATCCACCCCTCCCTCACATTGACTCCCTCACATTGACCTCTCCCCACATTGACCCCCTCACATCCAACCTCTTCATCACACCGACTTCCCCCTCACATCCACCGTTTTTACATCCAACCTCCCACAAGTTAACTTCAAACAAAAATTTAAACCTCTGCGCCAGACCTGATTGGTTCAGAAAGCTTTTTGATGTTGCCACAATGGCGAGGATTAGTCCAGGAATCTGTATTGAGCGAGCTAATCGATCAAACTTTGTTTTTTTGTTTGGTTTAATTCTATATTTTTAATTAAAAATAAATTGAAAAACGACAATAAAAATGTTTAAAGGTAAATTTAAAAAATTTAAATTGTCATGGTGATTTTCTTTCTTTTTCATCCCCCTAAAAAACTCAACGAGAGAGGTCAGCAGGGGAAAAGTTCCGGCAGCGATTCAAATCAACCTCTGAAGATGCATTCATTTTCTCATTCAATTGTCCACCAACAAATCAGATTCCTCACTCAGCGTCACGTGATTTGTAGCAGGTAACACGTGATTCGCTGACTTCAGGGTCGTTTGAGATTAAAAATTAGAAGTGTTTGTGTTGAGGAGGAAAGTTTTCTGGCTTCAGGAGTAGTGAAGTGATAAATGTTATGTTGACGGTCGTGGTAATATCTATTTATATAACTTCCGATGTATGTATACATGTATGTTAGCAATTTTGCATAACGCGGCGGCCGCGGTGGTCAGCAGTTGCGCGCAGGAGTGTAATAAAAGTTATTACGCAGTTGTAAACTGTCATTCCTAACGATAAAAAAGTTGCTCTACAATTGCAAAATAATATATAATGAGATTTTTAAAAATCCGTCATTTTTGACAGGCTATCTCTAGTCAACATCCATAATTTCTGGTGTCTGTATGTATTTAAAAGACAGTATTAACGCTGATAATTGGTGCTGCAACTGCATTAATTGTGAAAAATAAATATTTACGAGAAACCCGTAAAACCAGGTTTTTTTCACAAATTTTTTATAATTTGTCGGCTTTTCATTTGATGCCATTTTTAAACGAATTTTTTTAATGTATAAAATTAAATGTTTTTTTTCTTCAAAATATAAATCAGAAGATTTTTAAAATTAAAATTTGTTTTAAGAAGTTTTCAAAATTCAATTGAATGCAATGTCATGAAGAGCGAGCCTATATTTAAAATGTTAGCACGATTGGATGACGGTAGATTTGTTAATCTTCATTTTCAATGTTTGCAAACATGCAAGCAAGCAAGCAAAGACAGCTGTGAAGGTAATATAAGAGATTTAACAATAATAATACTTGAAAAAAACATAAAAACCCAAGTTTCTTATCTGCACTAGAAAGACAAAAATAATTCTCTGGCTATATAAAGTATATTAACATAGGTTCGTACTAAGAGCTAACAGTAAAATGTTATAACTAATAACGGGGGTAGTATTCCAGAATATAAAACAATGCGGTCAATGCGAATTACAATGCAATTATAAATATTGACATTCAGAAAATCTGTTATTTGTGACAAGTTATCGCTAGTCATTCAATAATTGTCAATAAATCATTTTGTAACGAATCTTTTATATGACCCCTTTTTGAAAACATTGCATGACAAATTTGTTATTAAAATGCTCCAATGATGACATGGTTTTCATTATAAACAAAAGCTCATTCTTCAAATAGCATGGATTGATTTTCCATTGTTTTTGCAGCTTCTGTGTAATTATGTTTCATGTAAACATGATATCGATGGTCCTTCATAAGACAATACAAAATTTAAAATGACCCATGAACAAGAGCTGTACAGCCATGGAACAGACTTTAACTCGTGGGAAAGTTGAACAAATTGCCACTTCGGGATCATCCCAGACGTGTCCTGCCTGCCAATTTTCTCAAGAGAATGACGGGGTGAATTGGAAACGCAAAACCACTTTTTTATAGCATAGCTAGAAAAACATTGTATTCGTAAAATCTCTTCAGTCTGCTTCAATGTCTATCACGAGCAATGTACGCATTTCACAACTGCACGGAGCATAAAAACACCGAAGAAATAAATATATTATAAGACCATTCAAAGTATACACGTTCTCTGTTTTGCATCTTAATTCATCGAGATTATTCGAGTTATTAAACATCTCCGAATACGTGAACCCAACCTACTGAATCCAATAACTTCTCTAATCCCGATCCTGCGCAGTATGCTGCCGGTCTTCTACGATGGAAATAAAACAAGATTCCGACTATGACGGACGGAAAAAATCCAGTTGACGGGACGTCACGACAAAAGCGCATATCTCGGCGGAAGAAAATAAAAAAGACATTCCCAGTCGGGTTACACGGAATTCAGACATCACTTAACAAAATTAGATGACTGCTAGGAACGACTTACGATGCTGATCACAGTCGTGGTGAATCAGAAGGAAAGAGTTTTGAATTTTCATGTGAACTCACGAATATGACGTGCCAGATGGAAGTGATTTAAACATGGAACATATAAAAGGTCTATGTTTGTAGATGAAGTTTTTAAAATGTTTTTAACACGAAATAATTATTAAAAATTTATAATCTACCGTTCATTATTCACATTGAAAGGCACAAACTAGAATCAATTTTTAAACATTTTCACAGTTTTTAAATTTTCACAATTTGCTGAAAAGTGAGGATACCACGCCAATAATTTTTCCTTTTTTGAATTGAGTCAATGAATAATGTTGATTATAGTCACGGAAGTATGTCTGTGTACTTTTATAATAGTTTATAATTCTTTACATCAGGGGTTTTAGACTCAAATAGCAATATGTAGGAAATGCCAAAATAGGTACATACTTCCTTGACGAAAATATAAACAAGTGAAAATTCATTTGAAAAATTGAAAACATGCATTTAAGACAGTTGTGAAATAGTAAAAAAATGTTTAAAGTTACCATGACGATGAAAGTTTTTGTGGCCGTTATCAATATGATTCTTTAGTTTATTTTTTAAAAGAATTTTTGCCTATTAAATTAACATGCTATGACATCCTGACAAGTGAAAGTTAATAAAATCATTTAAGAGTTCCAGTCCGCGTGACTATAGAGAGACAGGTAAATGATAACAGAGAAACGTCGAAGACAAATGAATGAACGAAATCATAAATAATGGTGTGTCATCAACACGGAAAATATTGCTCGCTGATGCGCAAACTAATATAAAGATGACTATTTTTAAGTTAGTTTTTGTCACATCGAAAACATCAGCGAGTCACTCAACCGTGACTTGTAACCAGAGACGTTTCACCCTCATTACAATTTTTTGTAATAAATATCACAAACATTTTTATGTGAGAGGAATTTGTCAGAGTATACTGTTGCTATAAGCTCGTTTTTCTTTCAAATAACCAAAAACTCCAATTTTCGGAAAATTTCTTTTTTTATCATTTACAAGTTACCAACATGTTTTTCTATTATTTCCATTTTTAGAAACCAACTTTTTTCTTTGAGAAACTATATAACCATTTCACTTTTTTTTATCATCAAATATTTTGGGTAAAAATCAATGGCGCTTTAAACAAAAGCATTTTTTGTAGTTCACGCATGCACTGAAATTTCTATTAAGTCGCTAAAAAATTCTCGTTATTTTATTTTTCGTTTTAAAATTTCATTATCAAGCGGTTCCTATTCAAAATTCTAGATCTAATCTATATGGACTCTGTGATGACTAGAAAATACGTTTTAATTTAGCAAGTACAGAACCTAAAAAACAACTTTTTAACAAGTTCCTTATATTTTCTTGAGCCTTTTATTTGCAGCAAATCAGTTTTTGTATTATAATTCAAAAGTTTAAATTTTTCAGCTTTTTTATTATTTCTTGGTTATAACTTATTCTAAATCTGATGAAAAATTTCAGGATTAACGGCAAAATCTTTTTTGCATTACTATGCAAACATCATGGCAGCATTTCTTTAAAAAAAAATACATTTAGCAAAAAGTTATTCTTCAAGTCCGAAAAATAATTTGTTTCTTTATGAGTAAAGATGGCCAGGTAGTGCTTAAATTTTGGTAGAATGTATTATAATAGTTTATAGTCCCTTAGAGTATGGCTTTTAAGACACAAATATAAATATGTAGGAAATACCGAAGTACCTTCTTGTCGCGGATCATAATTTCATCTTGTTTTCTTTTTCCCTCCTCCTTTATCCAGGTCTGGGACTGGTTCGCAAAAGCGAGACGGAGTTATACGTCTACATAGCATAGATAGTAAACAAATGAGTTTATTAAAAATTTACCAGCCATAAACAAAAGTAAAGTTACTATGAGAAATTTTAAAAGTTATTAAAACTTCTTTTCTAACTATAGACTTTAAAAATATTATTTATTTCTTATAAAAATCAAATGACAATTTAAAGTAGTGGGTTTCTCAGGAAGAATTTTTGACTAATAAGTGGTTATTACCACTCTAATAAGGAATTATTACCACTCTAATAAAGGGGTTATTACCACTCTAATAAAGGGGTTATTACCACTCTAATAAGGGGTTATTACCACTCTAATAAGGAATTATTACCACTCTAATAAGGGGGTTATTACCACTCTAACGGTTTTGCTGAATTTTAGAAAAACGCGTTGAACATATATGATCATAATCAACACCATTTTGAACTCCTTAATCTTCTTTACAATACATATAATTTGTTTTAAATTTTTTAAACAATCGTTTTTTGAGATATAGTCAAAAAAGTGTAACCTCTAGTGTAGGGTAATTTCTATACTGTGGACCTAAGGTTAATTACTACAAAAGCAGCGGTGGATCCAGGGGAGGGCGAGGGGGGCGCGCGTCCCTTACAAGTTTTTTTTTACAAAAAAGTGAACCTTATTTTTTACTTAGATTTGTTGGTCTGTAGCCTGAGGCTTCATTTTTAATAAATTCGCCTCTCAACCATCAATAGATCTGATATTTATCAAATATTTAAAAATTTCGGGCCTTTTGTAAATCAATTCAATGCAAAATATATTTCGAATAATATCCCAAAAAACATTTAGACTTGCACAAAAAAAGTTGAAAATGAGATCTTTTTTACATAGGTTCAAACGACAGTCTCGAGAGACTCCTTTTCCACAGTCTCTGTCTTGGTAAAAAATTCTACTGTCTTGTCTCGGTCTCGTCTTGATTAAAAAGTTGATGTCTCGGTCTTGCGCCGCTTAATTGCGGTCAAGACATTGAAAATTTTGACTTTAATATTTGAATTTTAGATATATTTTATTGTATTTTTCAATCTTGTGGAATCAGAATTATTTTTACATCTTGGTCACGTACTCGTCTTTAATTTAGTTGTTCATTCGGAAAAAGAAGCAGCTCCAGCTAATTCCAATGATGAGAAAAATGAGGAAGCAAACACAAGTAGTCCTTGTCCGAAGAGTCGCAAACTGCAATCTTTTTGGGTACAAACTGGTATCTAGAGGGACATCATTTGTGTGGTCAGGGCTTGTTTGCTGTACCTGACTTTTGAGTCGGCTCTCTTAAAGTAGTTTAGAAGTGGGTCTCCAAAATGCAGCCAGAAGTTTAAAGTAAAAACTTGTGAGGTTTGATTGGCCCCCTTCTATGGTGAAGTAGTCCCCTCGGTGGTGAGGTGGTTCGCCTCTAAAGTGGTTTTGGGCCAACAAATGTTAGAACTGGGTCCCCAAAGTGCACCCAGAAGTTTAAAGTACAACTTTTGAGGTTTGATTGGCCCCCTTCTATGGTGAGGTGAGCCCCTATAACGGTGAAGTGAGCCACTTCTACGGTGAGGCGAGTCCCTATAACGGTGAAGTGGACCCCTTATAACGATTAACTGGCACTCCTGTGCTGTTTCAGTTGGCCCCCTGAAGTTTTTTTATTACAAAATTGACTTTTTGGAAAAAGTACCTGCGACTATCCCCCACGCCCCCGTTTAACAACTTTTTTGGAGAAAAAATGAAATGAACAGAGGGTTTCGCTTTCCCGTTCCCGTTCGCTTTCCCGCTCTCGTGTTTTCGGTCACTTTCCCTTTCCCGCTAGCTCGTTCGCTCTCGGTCACTTTTCCGTTCAAGCTTACTTTCCTGTCCTCCAATTCCCGTTTCCGTTCGCTCTCCCGCTCCGCTCATTTTGTGACCAATTTCAATTTTGTTTTCACAAAAACCTTCCCCATTATCTCTCAAGGTTGTGTGAAAATTTCATTACGATCTGATGAATGGCGTAGCAATGCATAAAGGACATACATACAGACAGACAGACATACAGACAGTCATTTTTAAATATATAGATTACAAACTATTTCTCAGTTTTACAATAATAATTTCATTTAAAAAAAACAAAGTCTTTTAAAAATATGCTAAGAGTTAAACTTAAAAACAAATAAAATAAAATAAAAGGCTATGTAAAACATGGTAAAGAAAACTACTTAAATACCTGCATATGAAGACTAATAAATAATCAACTGCTTATTTATCTATTCTAAAGAACATTTTAATTAAAAGAAATGTATCAATACATACAGTTAGTTTCTAATGAATGATAATTTTTATGCTTAAAAATGTAAGAGGCACTTTTTAATCTAAAAATAAAAAAACTTTAGTTCAAAAATGGGTCCAATTCGCTGAAATCCGGATGCTTCCTTTTCTTCCTTGGAGCTTCTTCAACTCGTTTCAATACATTTCCTTGCTTTGACTCAATAACTTGTGGATCCAGTGAAACAACTGCTTCTATCAAATCTTCTGACTCAAATGTTTGGTTCCAAAGCTCTGTTATTGTAAAAAAAACAATTATAAATATACATATATATATATATATTTTTATATCTACGGTTTATAATCAAGGCTGATAAACCTCAGAAGCGTTTATAATCAAAAAAGGACATGAAAATATAGAGTGAGTGTTTACATAACTTCAATCAACCAGTCTTAATTACAGTTACTAAGATACAAGTTTTTGATTAAGTGTGTATTTCTTCTAATAAATTTTGGACCATTTCTAAAGAACCTTAGTATAGTTATCGATATTATAACAACTGGTGTCAGAAGCGAGATAAATAAAATGGTTCATCACAAATTATTGGAGTTGAGGCGGGAACTAAAAAAAACGAGAACTCAATGACAAAGGAAAAAAGTCTGAACTCGTGGATCGCCTCCGAATGACATTGGAAAGCCAAGGTCTGGATGCAGACGAATTCGAATTTGATATGGATGAGGAATTAACAAATTTTCTGAACAAGATAACGGAGGAGAACAGAGCAGCACAGGAGGAAAACAGAGCAGCACAGGAGGAAAACAGATCAGCGCAAAAAGAAACCAAAGCCGTTATGGAAGGAATAAAAGAATTAATTCTCGAAGGTCAGCTTAGATTAACAGATGTTGAGAAAAGAGTTAATAACCTGGAAAAATTGGTAGAAGAGAATACCAAGGAAATCGAGAAGAGAATCAAGAGCAACCTGGATATAAAATTGAACAATCTGGTCAAACAAGGACAGACTGGTTGCCAAGCCAAAGAAAAAATTCATTCTGTTGAGCATGTTAAGACCCCGGCTTTTGATGGCACTGTGTCATGGTCCGTTTACAAAGCTCAATTTGAAATTGCTGCCAGGAAAAATAACTGGTTAACCAGCCAGCAGAAGGCGGAAAATCTGGTATTTTCTTTGAGAGGAGAAGCTTTACAGCTTCTCGAGCTTATTGCAGATAGAGATGATTACGATGCAATCGTGAAGGTTCTTGAGAGCAGATTCGGTAATCAACACGCGCCAGAAATTTTTCGAGCTCAACTCAAGAGTCGACGCCAGAAACCCGAAGAAAGCTTGCAACAGCTGGAAGCGGATATAGAACGACTCGCCAATCTGGGATATCCCCTGTGCCCTCGAAATGTCCTTAATACAATTATTGCGGATGGATTCATAGCGGCCTTGAAGAACTCCGAAACCCAAAAAGCTCTTAGAGTCGCCCGATTAGCTGGTCCCAGTGAGGCCTTGGCATTTGCCTTGAATTATGAAGCCTCTGAAGAATTATCTGATAGGTCTCATCGGGTAAGAAAGGTGGGAATCGAAGAAGATGACCTGGATGATCGAGTCCGAAGAATTATGGATGAAAGGCCTAGCTGGAAAAAGAATAACAACTCACTGCGTTGCTGGAATTGCGATGGGTTGGGACATCTACAGAGAGACTGTAGATTCCAGATGTTTAGACACGGGCAACGAAAGCAAGGGGACTTCAAAAAGCACGATGATGTCAGACAAGCAAGACCCATAGTGGCCCGTTCCAACAAACAAAATCCAGACTCTGTTACAATAAACGATATTTTACCTTATAAAGTGGTACCAATTTCTATTTTGAAGAAAGGGACAAGTATATTTGTGGAGGGCAGACTAGGAATAAGTAACTGTAAACTTATCATTGATACTGGAGCTTCTTGTTCAATTATAAGGCCTTGTTTAGCAAAAAGAGAAGTTTTGCAAAGTGGAAATGACATTCGTCTTAAGACTGCAACTGGGGAGCTTGTCCCAGTAGATGGTAAAATTCAAACTAAAATTAGGCTGGGAAATAGAACCTTTCAGCATCAGTTTTTGGTTGCCGACATAGAAGAAGAGTGTCTACTTGGGCTTGACTTTATGAAAGCACATGGTTTTGCATTGGACTTAAAAATGGGAACATTTAAACAGGGGGATTTGGAAATACCTGTTTATTATAAAGGCGAAATGATTTCGGTGAAACGAGTATTGGTAACAAAGAGCATCGTTGTACCTGCTCATTCGGAATCTTTGGTTTGAGCAAGAATAGAAAACGATAAGAACTCAAGAGTTGTTGGGTTCATCGAGCCCCTGAACGGAGTTGAAAAACATGGATTATTAATCGGAAAAACACTGGTACGAACGAAGTCAGGAAGCTACGTGCCAGTCAGAGTTATGAATGTGACAGAATGTGACAAGCCACTAACAAAGGGTGACGAAATTGCGGTGTGCAGCCCAGTCGACCACATATTGGCATGTAACACGGTGATTGGTAGAAATAATAATAAAAAAGGAATGAAGTACTCGCAAATTCAGGCACTGCTTGAAGCCGCTAAAACTTCACTAAAAGCAATGGACTATGTCAAAGCGGAAAAGTTGATTGAAGAGTATTGTGATATAATAGCTATTGACGAAGAAGACAATGGAAAAACAAAGATCGTTGAACACCGAATTCGAACTGGTAATACAGAGCCCATTCGTCAACTGCCACGAAGGATTCCACTCGCAAAGCGAGAGGAAGCTAGAAAGATGCTGGAAAAGATGAAGAAACAAGGAGTTATTGAACCATCCAATAGTCCATGGAGTTCACCGGTAGTACTTGTTAAGAAGGATAATTCGCTACGTTTTTGTGTCGACTACAGAATGTTAAACGAGGTCACACAAAAAGATAGTTACCCTCTGCCCAGAATCAATGACACCATCGATACACTTGCGGGATCTCGAATGTTTTCTACTTTAGATCTTAAAAGCGGATATTGGCAGGTGGGAATACATCCCCAGGATCGCGAGAAAACTGCCTTTTCAATAGGTGAAGGATTGTGGCAATTTACAGTGATGCCATTTGGCTTGTGCAACGCACCAGCAACTTTCGAGCGACTTATGGAGTATGTGTTACAAGGATTAAATTGGAGAACGTGTCTTGTTTATTTGGACGACATTATTGTTGTTGGAAAGACGTTTGAAGAGCATCTACACAATCTTGGAGAAGTTTTCCAAAGGATCCGGGATGCAGGTATGAAGCTAAATCCGGCAAAGTGTGCACTTTTTAAAAGCAAGGTGAAATATCTTGGTCATATAGTTTCTGCCGAAGGGGTAGGAACCGACCCTGAGAAAATTGAAGCGGTTAACCATTGGCCGGTTCCGAGAAATTCTCAAGAATTAAGAAGCTTTCTTGGTTTGTGCACATATTATCGACGATTTGTAGCCAACTTTTCCAGCATTGCAAAGAAATTATATAAGCTTACAGAAAAGAATGCACCGTTTGATTGGTCAGAGGCAAATCAACAGGCGTTCGAACAGTTAAAAACAGCTTTGAGTTTGACGCCAGTTCTGTCGTATCCAATCCCTGGAAAAGATTTTGTATTAGACACAGATGCAAGTAATGAAGGAATAGGGGCAGTGCTTAGTCAAATTGTTGACGGCAATGAAAAGGTTATAGCTTATTATAGCAGAACTTTGTCGAAACCGGAGCGCAATTATTGCGTCACCAGACGTGAGTTATTAGCAATCGTTGATTCTATTAAGCACTTTCACAAGTATTTATATGGTCAAAAGTTTTTGTTGAGAACGGATCATGCTGCTTTGAAATGGCTTTTAAATTTTAAAAATCCAGAAGAACAAGTGGCTAGGTGGATCGAACGTTTACAATCATACGAGTTTGAAATTCAGCATCGGAAGGGTGAACAGCACAAAAATGCTGACGCACTGTCACGACGACCTTGCAATGATGAATGTAAGTATTGCATTCGCATGGAGGGGAAGGAAATAAATAATCAGTGTTTTCAGGTACGGTTTCAAATTGACGACACTTGGTCAGATGATGTGATTCAAGACGAACAATTAAAAGATGATGATATAGGGCCGATTTTGAGATGGATGGAAGAAGGGAAATTTTTACTGTCCTGACTGGCAAGAGATTTCTGAATTGAGTCCTGCTACTAAATCGTATTGGGCACAATGGGACTCTCTAAGGGTTGTGAACGGATCTCTAAAAAGAATTTGGGAAAGCACTGATGGTTTCACCAATGTTTTGCAATTAATCATTCCAAAAGTAAAAGTGCCAGAAGTGCTCCAACAAATGCACTCCGGAGTATCAGGGGGACATCTAGGGATGAATAAAACGTTGGACAAGATCCGCCAAAGATTTTATTGGGTATACTGTAAAATGGATGTAGAGGAATGGTGTCAAAAATGCGATACCTGTGCCGCTAGTAAAGGACCACACGCTAAAACAAAGGGCCATTTACAACAGTACAATGTAGGTTCCCCTTTTGAAAGAATTGCTATAGATTTAGCAGGTCCATTTCCAGTGTCAAAATCTGGCAATAAGTACATTCTTGTGGTCATAGATTATTTTACAAAATGGCCAGAGGTTTTTGCTATACCTAATCAAGAAGCAGTGACAGTTGTCAACGTTGTTGTTGATGGCTGGGTTAGTCACTATGGAGTACCAATGGAGCTCCATTCAGATTAGGGCAGGAACTTCGATTCACAATTGTTTAGAGAAATGTGCCGTGTTTTAGGCATACATAAAACCCGCACAACTCCCCTTCATCCTCAGTCTGACGGTATGGTGGAACGATTTAATCGAACTATTCAACAGCACTTGTCTAAGATGGTCGGTGAAAACCAAGTTGATTGGGATAAACACATTCCGTTATTTTTGATGGCTTACAGAGGATCGGTTCACAACACGACGAAGGCCACCCCAAGTAAAATGTTATTTGGACGGGAGATACGACTTCCTTGTGATCTTATGTTTGGAAGTCCGGGAGACAAAGTAGAATCGGAAAGCGAGTATGCCGCACAATTGCGGGCTCGGTTAAATGAAATTCATTTCGTAGCCCGAAATAGGATCAAAGCAGCCAGCGACAGAATGAAAACTCGGTATGATCGCCAATCAAATATGAAAGAGTTTAAAGAAAATGATTTGGTGTGGTTCTACAATCCACAACGTAAAATTGGGAAATCACCTAAATTTCAACAAGATTGGGAAGGACCATATAGAATTATTAAAAGGATCAATGATGTCATCTACCGGATTCAAAAGGGCCAACGTACTAAGATGAAAGTAATTCATGTTGACCGCCTTGCCAAATATTATGGAAGCAATGAAACTGTTCGGGACGAACAGGATTAAGAAGGGGGTAGTTTTATATCTACGGTTTATAATCAAGGCTGATAAACCTCAGAAGCGTTTATAATCAAAAAAGGACATGAAAATATAGAGTGAGTGTTTACATAACTTCAATCAACCAGTCTTAATTACAGTTACTAAGATACAAGTTTTTGATTAAGTGTGTATTTCTTCTAATAAATTTTGGACCATTTCTAAAGAACCTTAGTATAGTTATCGATATTATAACAATATATATATATATATATATATATATATATATATATATATATATATGACTGTCTTGTCTGTTTGTCCTCTATGCAATGCTAGACCATTCATTCGACAGCCTGAAAAAAATTTGAGATCGGTCACAAAATGAGCAGGAGTGGCGAGCGGAAGCTGAAAAATGAGCGGGAATGGGAAAGCAAGCAGGAACGGAAAAGCGAACGGGAGAGAAAAAGCGAGCAAAAAAGGGAAAGCGACCGGAATGGGAGAGCAAGCGGGAAAAGAACCGGGAAAGCAAGCAGGATCAAAAAAGCAACTGGGAATGGGAGAGCGACAGGGAGCGGGAAGGCAAGCAGGGAAGGAAACAGGAGTGAGAGAAAAACGCAGGTACCCGCTAGTATATAAATATATATACTTTAAACAAGCTCATAAAAAAATAGAATGCAATTATTTTACTCATGCTGGAGGAAACACAACTCTTAAATTAAATGAAATGACTTTTTCCATAACATGCTACACTCATAGAAATTGAGCAATAAGTCGAGCGTTAAATAAACTATTGTAATTCATAATTATTTTTATAAGTGCCAATGCGTTTCGGAAGAATACCACTCTATTGTCAAGGCAAAGGAAATGTAAATAATCTTACCGCCCCGAAAACAGCTAGTATATACATACACACAAACACACAAGCCATTCACAGATTCTTGTTCCTTGCAAACTATTAATTATTTCATTGGTTTCTCATCATAAAACAAAAATAAATATAATTAATTTTCACAACATCTCTCAAATTTTTTTAGTCATCCCTTTCTAGAACTCTCATTGCCAATTTAATTGATTGTAATAAATATAAATTGATATTAATTAAATATATAAAATATCTAAAACACAAACCATAATTATCTTCAGCAACGAGGTCTGATGACTTTTCACAAGGATTATCAGATCTATCCAACACATTCTCTGATTTCTCTGACAGAATTATAATCCACGTTATTTCTAACTTTTTAACAAGTTTACATCATGCACAACAGCACCAAGAAACTTCAGAAATATATATATATATATATATATATATATATATATATATATATATATATATATATATATATTCATTAATGCACGCTCCGTTAAATATTACCGCCCATTTGGTGTTAATTAGTTTACGTACCAAGTTCTCAACGTGGCGGATACGCGGTAGAAAAACGACAATTGTCGGATTTGTCTTTTCTACCACGTATCGCCACGTTGAAAATTTGGTACGCAAACTAATTAACACCAAATGGGTGGTAATATTTAACGAAGCGTGCATATATATATATATACAGGGGCGGTTCCAGGATTTTGTTAAGGGGGGGCGCATCCATGATTGCCCGCCCATAGGGACAAGAAAAGTCCCCCCTCCTGAAAAATTGACAACATTTTTATACCATTGCTATTAATGTATTGTTTACACATTTATTCGTGTATAATGCATTTGCCACCTCATACAAAAATTTTAAATGTAACTACCTAATAATGGTAATAATCAGTGATGTGCACAAACTATTTTTTTTAGTTAAACTTTAACTAACTTTTAATTAAAAAACCTTAGTTAAACTTTCAGTTGCAACTAATTTAAAATAGTTGATAAATAAACTAAAAAAAGTAGTTAGACTTTTTCCAACTATTTCTTAATTTTTTGTTTTTATATTGAATTTTGCACTTTCGTTTTTTTAATTAACTTTTTGAAATTTTATTCCTTGATCAAAGAGTAGAATGACTCAATGTTTTAAATTTTATTTTCAACAAAACTGCATATTGAATGTTTATTTTTAAAGATAATCACCAAACGTTGCCACAGATGCGCTTATTAGGACAAAATCGGCATCGTGCACTGAAATTTTTACTGTCCTGACTGTCACATTTAAGCTTGATTTCTTCAAAACAAGTTTTTACTATAGCACTATTAAATTGATTGCGATAGTGAATCCTGGTGTTAACCGCAGTAGCTCCTGCTCTAAGTAGGAGTCAAGCGTAAGAGTAACTCCCTTAAGCAAGGAGTTCACTCGCATTTGCTAAAGGGGTAGGCGCCTATAAATGGCTGCCTTTGCAAGTACCCTCCCTCTCTCGCCTTGAGCAAGACTTGTCTTGATAAGGCGTATGCTAAATCTCAATCTCAAGAGTACAGCGGTAAAAAGGCATGAGCCTGGGCTACCAATAGGAGCAAAGCGATGTCAAATAAATCCGGTAAAAAACAACGCGCCCTATGCAATCTATTTTTTACTGATTCCTAGTCTATATACTATCCTCTACACTACAACATGGCCAGGCTCGATAGTTGAAAAGGAAGGTATTGTAAAAAAACATAATCCGAGAACTGATAAACATAAAGTTTTATTTACATTTTTTGAAGCAACTAAATTTTATTAATTAAACTTTTTAGTTAGCAACTAAAAAAATTAGTTAAACTATCACTTTAACCAAACTTTTTTAACTTAGTTAAACTTTGCTTTTGATTAAAAAATTGTAGCTAAACTAATAGTTAGTAACTATTTAGTTAACTTTTGCCCATCACTGGTAAAAATGTGTGTGCTATAAATGGAAATCCAACAATGTTTACGCTTAAAACGAGCGTATACATTGATTGAGAGCTTAACTCTTTACTAAATTTACTTTTATTTAAAATAGATTTTATTTATAAGTTTATTACTAAATATTATGTACATAATTTAAATTTGTTTAATGTAAATTATTTTTAACTATTCCACAATGGGGGGCCGCGCGCCCCCCTCGCCCTCCCCTGGATCCGCCCCTATATATATATATATATATATATATATATATATATATATATATATACTTCTAGCCATCCTTTTTTGGGGATGGTCGGTGGCTCAGTTGGTAAGAGCGCTTGCATTTAGGCGAGGCGGTGTTGCCGTAGACACGTGGGTTCGATTCCTAGTAGAGTCTTATATATATATATATATATATATATATATATATATATATATATATATATATATATATATATATATATATATATATATATATATATATATATATATATATATATATATATATATATATATAATACTAGCGGGGTTACCCGGCGTTGCCCGGGGTTTTTAGAGGTTTTTCTAATGTTTGTCTCTCTCGCTCCCGTTCCCTTCTCCACTTTCCCGTTTTCGTAGCGTTCCCGGTCGCATTTCCGCTCTCGGTCGTTTTCCAGCTCCCGGTCGCTTTCCCGCTCAGAAGTTCTGTTATCGATTTTCTCTCTTGCTCGCGTTTCCTTCCAAGCTTGCTCTCCCGATTCCAGTCGCTTTCCGCGTTCCCGGTCGCTTTCCGCGTTCCCGGTCGCTTTCCCGTTCCCGGTCGCTTTCCCGTTCCCGGTCGCTTTCCCGTTCTCGGTCGCTTTCCCGTTCCCGGTCGCTTTCCCGTTCCCGGTCGCTTTCCCGTTTCCGGTCGCTTTCCCGTTCCCGCTCACGCTTGCTCTCCCGTTCCCGGTCATGCTTGCTCTCCCATTCCCGGTCACGGTAGCTCTCCCGTTCCCGTTTCCGTTCCCGCTCATTTTCTCTTTTACATTCTTTCATAACTTCTGTTAGCCTATAAAACGCAAAATAGATTTGCTAAGACTATATATATATATATATGAATGTTTGTGGGTTAGTTTGTCTATTATAGAAACGGGAAAGCACCCGGAACGGACAGCGAGCGGGAACAGAAAAGCAAGCGTGAGCGGGAATGGGAGAGCAAACGTGAGCGGGAACGGGGCAGCGACCGGGACGGGAAAACGACCGGGAGCGGGAAAGCGACCGGGAGCGGGAAAGCGACCGGGAGCGGGAAAGCGACCGGCAGTGGGAAAACGACCGAAAACGGAAAAGCTAACAGGAGTGGGAAAGCAGGTGGGAAAGGAAACGGGAGAGAAAGAGACAAACATTAGAAAAACCTCAAAAAACCTGGGCAACGCCGGGTATCTCCGCTAGTACATACATAAACACACACACAGACACACATACATGCACATACACATACATACATACACACATACATACGCACATACATATATATATATAGTTCCCGCTCGCTCACCCGCTCCGCTCCGCTCATTTTGTGACGGATTTCAAAAAATTTTTTTTTAGTTTTGATTTTCATTGACTCTCAAGGTTGTGTGAAAATTTCATTACGATCGGATGAATGGTGTAGCAATGCATAAAGGACATTAACATAAATACAAACATTCATTTTTATATATATAGAAGAAACACAGATATGTATTTAGAAAAGACAAAAATGTGAACATAAAATTCCCAACCTTTAAAAGAAGCAGCTGATTGGTTTCGTAGAGAGTTCAAAGAATCGGTGCAAGGCGTTTCAAATTTCTTTTTCATCTTCTCCTGGAATTCTATTTGTTTCTGCCTTTGCTTTAATTTTCTCAGTGCTTTTTCATCTTCACTGAAACAGAAAAAACTCTCGAATTTCAATTTATTAGTTTTTCTTAATAATTGACTATTTTAATACTAAACTCAACTTAATTATACCACAACAAAAGTTAACTACAATAATTTTTTTTTTATAAGAATATTCATGACTATGTTTATACCTTAAATACCTGCATATAAGCCGAGAAATTTACGAAAAATTATGGCAAAGACAAGAATGGTTCGGCTTATCCACAAATCAATAAAAAAATTTATGAAATGTTGTTACATATTTTAACTATGCTGCAGAATTACCATTGATATTTTTAGATCAGAAAAATTCATTTGTGTAATAATTTTAACTATCTTCTTATGCATATCATGACATTCACTATGTTATCATCCAGCTTGTGCTTGGTGAAACAAATGACGATTCACACCTTGATTTATTTTAATAATTTGTTTAACTACGCCATGTTAGGTATTAAATACTTTTAAAACATTTTTAAAGCTGTTTTTTATCAATATTGAGAATAATTATATCAACCATCATCCAAGTAAATAATTGTCCCCATCCACAATCTTTGCACAAAACTTTTTCTTGAGCCTATTCATGGACTCCTCTATAACAACATGTTATTATATAGGTGCCCATGGCCTACTGAACTGGATTTTGAGGTCTGCTAATACACAGGTCATGCATATTTTTTAATAATAACGATTTCAACTAGGGGGTAGACTTATATGCAAACAGGCTTATTTATGAGAATTTACTGTAATTACTCAAATTTCTAATGAATCAACACATGTTTATTATAAAAGACCAACTAACCAATTTGTAAAATCAATTTTAACAGCAAGAGGATCGTCAGAGTTCTTCATTTCAATCGTTTTTGCTTCAAACTTTCCACCAACTTCTCCACAGCTTTTACTCTTCAATGTCATTTCACGCTGTGGAGATTTAAACTGGATGGTTGCTCGAGGAGTTTCAACTTCTTCTTTCATTATCTTTACATCTTAAATATGTCAGACAGATTCATTTCATTAGCAAAAACTCTTTTATAAATTAAATAAGAGCATTTAAAAAAAAAATTTATTAAACAAACCCCTAAGCCACAAAAAAGTGTAAACATCTAAAATGATTTATAGAGAACCACGGGCAATGCCAGGTAGCCCCGCTAGTCCTTTAATAAGTTTAACTCCAAGTAGATGGGGCAAAGATGGTCATATCTCAGCCCCCTTGTTACAAGCTGTGCAGATGCCTTTCCAACTAATTACAGATGATGCATCACAAGCTATTTCAGCTAGACTAAAGCAGAGTTTTAACATTACATATTCTATGTTGATTCGAGTTGAGCCAGCAATAAAAATTATAAGATCACAATTTTAAAAATGCAGTAACAATAACTGTAAGAAAACTTTTATATAATTAAATGGAAGCTGTCAACGAATATTTCTGAGCAAAAAACCTTTAGAAATTTCATCAAGTAGATCAACACATTGAGGAATGGTTTTCAATATCTCCACTTTTTTCATCGGATATCTCGATCTTGACACCTTTGCATGTACAGTAGCTCTTTTCATATTGGAAAGATCCAACTGTTCGGGAGGCTGTTTTATTTTCATGAAAAATATTTATTACACAAAAAACTAAAAACTTACAATATATATAAAAAGTAAAAAAAATCGAGAATAAAATCATCGCATGACCAAAAAATAAAAATAAGAAAGAACCTGCACTGGCATCTTGCTGATGAACTTCAAGTAATTCATGTCTCCCAAACAGTTTCCAAGTGCATTCCCAAAGCTTCTGCAATTTTTCATCACATCTTGAAATTCAAATTATACATAAATTAAACATTAATTTCTTTACTCACAACATTAAATGGTCAGATATTTCTCATTATTACAAAGATAACCTTATAATAAGCTCAGAAATTTACAGTAAACTAAATAAATTATTCATTTATAATTTTAATTGTACATATAAATACTGCAAGGCAACATAAATTCCCAATAAAAAGTAAACAACTAAAAAACAGTAAACACAGCCTCACTTTAACGCTCTCTTCAAAGCATCTGTCACTGCTTCCTTTCTTGCCTTTTCAACAGAAAGAGCTTTTGATTTCATTCCTTCACTCACTCCATATCCAACATCTTCATGATACATTCCATCCTTTAATAAATCAATTAAAAAAAAATTATGTACCAGTTATCTTCATCGGTCATGATTTTCAAATGTTATAAAATAATTACAACTGTTATATAAATAATTGAAGCTAACTTTAAGTTGAACTCTTACAATGGCACTGACACCAACATAAAATTTCCCATTGAAAAGATCTACAAAATCTGCAAAACATATCATAAGATTATTTATAATAATTTGACAATTTTTGACAAATGTTAGTACAATCCACAAAACTTGTCCTAATATCAACTTTGTTGCCAGTTTTGCTTGCTTTTTTCTTTCTTTTTTGTGAACAAATTTTAGAGTAAAAATTAACAAACTTCCTCCCAACCAATCAAACTGAAAAGCAGAATTATATAGACTTCTTATGACAATACATTTTATTGGATTTTGGGATTTTTCCAAAACATTGTATTTCAATTCTTAATATAAACAAATTGATTTATCTAAGTTTTAAATAACAAAACTAATAAAAAAGTGATTTTGATAAATCCATAATATTTTAAATTATTTACTTAGAGCAGAAATAACACAATTTTTTAAATTAAAACTTTGTTAACAATTTTTAAATTTAATAAACTGCATTGTCATTAGAAGCAGGCCTATATTCCAAGTTTAAGTTTGATTGGATGATAGGAAATTCCTTGATTTTAACTTCTAAGATTTGTCCACGTGCAAATAAACAAACAACACAGGCATTGAAGTTAATATAAGAGATTTAAAACATAAGGGATTTGTATTTTATTGATTCACATAACAACACATATAGTTCTTATTGAATTCAACCCGAAGAATAAGAAGCATATTTCACTTTCAGATTTGTCTAAAACAAGCACAAAACAAACATTGTTTCTGTCAACATAGATAGCAAGGCATTAAAACGAATCAAATGTCATTATCATAAAAAATCGTTGTAAATATATAAAATGACAAAACTAATAATGACCAACGGTTTGATTTTCAACTGAATGCGACCACCCATTGAAACCGAACATTTCGTTTGCTATGTTTACCAGTTTCCACCCTTCAACGTATGCGAGCTACAACAATTCAGAAACATAACTTAAAACTATATATTGAAAAAATCGGATCTATTAAATTTTAAGTCAACAATTTGAAACATCAACAAAATAAAAATAAACTGACCTTTTGTCCCCCACCACCTGGTCTCTGACTTATAAACTCTGGGCCCAATCGTTGCCTTAATGCTTCCTGTATAGCTGCATGTTCTTCATCTGTGAACTCAGTCTAAAATGTAAAATTTCAATTAAAGAAATTTTAATAGAAAAGCTTTTATGAAGAATAGTTCAACATCTGTATTGGTCAAACACTTTAAGAAGCAACTGTAGAAGTGGTTTTGCAAAATGAATTATTTCTACAGTTTCTTTCAATAACATAATTAGGCGGTTGCATATCATAACGCGACAGTATGCGTCACAACTTGAACATTATAATTCTGGCCTTAGTGCTACAATTGAGATCAGAAGGTGTTAAAAGATTACAAGATTGTTCTATTGAAGCTACAATACAAATAATTTAATTTAGTTTATTATTGTTTTTAGTATATATATATATATATATATATATATATATATATATATATATATATATATATATATATATTCTTTTAAACACACTCCGTTGAAAACTATGGCCCAAGTGGGCCATAGTTTTCAACGGAGTGTGTTTAAAAGAAAATATAACGCCAAACTACGCTCGAAATATATATATATATATATTAATGTAAAATCGCTGTTTTTACAATAGGTTTTCCCATTGATAGACGTTAAAGGACATCGAATAACTATTATGGACATTATTATTAAACCAGAAGGTATAACTAGCCGTAACAAAGCTTCATTTATTATTTTCCAATAAAACATCAAAACCATTCTATTGAGCCCGGTATACGATTTGGTGATATCGTAACATTGGTGATCAGAAGTAGGATACAAGAATGGTTTTGAAATCATTGGATGAGCTTTGGGCGAGTGAAATGAAAGACGAGCTGGAGAAACGTGGCCTGAGCGATACAGGTAAAAAGGACGAACTTATGGAACGCCTCTTAGCCGCGTTAGTGAATGAGGGCTATGGGCCTGACGACGACGAATATCTATTCGACATTGACGAGGAAGCTGTGGTCAAGCGAAGGAAATTAAAAAACAAATTGTTGGAGGAAGAAAGACAACGAGCGAAAGAAAACATGGCAGCACAGAAGAAGACAGGAGAAGGAATGATTCTTGGCCACGGAAACAAAGTGGCAGCAGCCGGTACAACTGTTGAGAGTTTGGTCGCAGGGTTGGCTGAGGCAGTGGTGGACACGGTTCTGGACCAGCGGGCTGCTGGTGATGTGGGTTGCTGCGGCGAAACCCAATTTGAACTGGAGTCCACCAGCTGTGTCTCAGAGCATGTGACGGATGACGGCCGTACAGACTGCACAAGTCAGGTGGGTCATGATGATGAGCCTGTCAAAGACGGTCATGATAAGGAACCTTGCAAAGATGCTCAAGATGAACCATGCAAAGATGGTGACAGTGATACAGTCGGTTTGGACGTCAAAAACCAAACTAAAGAAGATGAGAATGTTGAAAACAAAATGCAAAACGATGAGGATGAAAGTGACGATGATTATTATAATAATGGCAATAACAACTATGGCTTTCACCCATACAGCGACGGTTCTGAAACGGAAGCCTCCATAACAGACGACGGCACCGAATATTCAGGGTCAGATTTTAGTGAAGAATCTGACTCGGATGAAGCAACCGAGGATTTAGAAACGGACGAAACTCCAATGGAAAAATACGTCAAAGTTAACTTGACAAGAAAAGAAGACACTGATTTGAGAGACGATGGCGATAATTTGAAGAAAGATCCGCTGGACGATACGAAAGTTGACACCGACGAAAGAGCCGAGTTGGAATGTGGAAAGAAAACGTTCGATTGTAGCTTGGAAGAAAACAAACATGACGGCGATGAACTTCTCCAAAACAACAATAGCAATGCAGCAAGCAAAAACTCTGGAAAAAATGAGACAAGAACAGAGAACGGTACCGAGGGTTTTAAATCAGATGAATCCACAGAAGATTCTAGATCAGATAGACTAAGAGTCATTGTAAAATCAAATAACAGTTTGATGAAGGGATTTATTGGATTTATGGAACGACGTGTTTTCGAAAAACCTTTTGAAGAGTTTCTTGAGAAAGATCTAAAGGATGTGAAGGAAGAAGAAAAAGCAGACAATTCCGATAAACCGTGCAAAGATGTTCAGGACGAGGCATGCAAAAAAGGCTGTGATGAACCGTGCAAAAATGGCGACGATGAGCCAAAGAAAGACTCTGTTGATGAGCCAAAGAAGGACTGGAAGAAACTGTGTCAAACGGTCAAGAGACTTGACCATGTTGTTTGCGAATTGCGGTCAAAGCCACGAGTAAAGATCAAGGTATTTTGGTGTTCGTGGCCGAGTCGCATTTCTTAAAAGCGATATGCTGTTCGGGACGAACAGAATTAAGAAGGGGGTAATAATGTAAAATCGCTGTTTTTACAATAGGTTTTCCCATTGATAGACGTTAAAGGACATCGAATAACTATTATGGACATTATTATTAAACCAGAAGGTATAACTAGCCGTAACAAAGCTTCATTTATTATTTTCCAATAAAACATCAAAACCATTCTATTGAGCCCGGTATACGATTTGGTGATATCGTAACAATATATATATATATATATATATATATATATATATATATATATATATATATATATATATATATATATATATATATATATATATATATATATATATATATATATATATATATATATATATATATATATATATATATATATATATATATATCATCATTTATTTTTGAAATGTCCCTATTCCAAGCTATGCTAGGGTTGGACGTTTGAGAAAGATCTAAAGGATGTGAAGGCCCCTCCACAAGTCACAATCAAGGGCAGACTGTCACTTCAGGCCGAGCTCATAAATTCTTCTTCAAGCCCATAGCTAACTTTTCACTTCCGACGTCCGAGCCGGCAGGAAATTCTTTGTTTTGTTACCCATATGGAATTTGGAGCCAAGTTTTACCCGGATGCCCTTCCTGCAAACCTCCCTTTATTCGCCTTTTATGAAACTCATAGGAGGATACACGGTGGTTCTATTCTAACGGCTTGTGTTCTATTGAAGCTACAATACAAATAATTTAATTTAGTTTCTTATTGTTTTTAGTATATATATATATATATATATATATATATATATATATATATATATATATATATCATTTATTTTTGAAACGTCCCTATTCCAAGCTATGCTAGGGTTGAACATTTTTTCCATATCAGGCCCCTCCACAAGTCACAACCAAGACTATGATGTTTATCTCTACAACAAAGACTTTCTATTTAAGTCCAAGATGTTTATATCCAAGATCAAATACAAGACTAATACTTTTTTAAAGACCAAGATTTATATCTTCATGACCAAAACGAGATCAAGATCGAGTTCAAGATCAAGATTTTTTTCCCATGACAAAGTTCAAGACAAATACTTTACTTTTAGTCCTCAATGATTATATCACTGATGCAAATTTATTTTCTATTAAACCAAAAAGCCATAAGCAGAAAATATCAATTGAAAATCGGGTGTATCATCGATATAAAGCTGTTTCGCTTATATTATACTAGCGGGGTTACCCGGCGTTGCCCGGGGTTTTTTAGAGGTTTTTCTAATGTTTGTCTCTCTCGCTCCCGTTTCCTTCTCCACTTTCCCGTTTTCGTCGCGTTCCCGGTCGCTTTTCCGCTCTCGGTCGTTTTCCAGCTCCCGTTCGCTTTCCCGCTCAGAAGTTTTGTTATCGATTTTCTCTTTTGCTCGCGTTTCCTTCCAGGCTTGCTCTCCCGATTCCAGTCGCTTTCCGCGTTCCCGGTCGCTTTCCGCGTTCCCGGTCGCTTTCCCGTTCCCGGTCGCTTTCCCGTTCCCGGTCGCTTTCCCGTTCCCGCTCACGCTTGCTCTCCCGTTCCCGGTCATGCTTGCTCTCCCATTCCCGGTCACGGTTGCTCTCCCGTTCACGCTCATTTTTTCTTTTCCATTCTTTCATAACTTCTGTTAGCCTATAAAACGTAAAATAGATTTGCTAAGACTATATATATATATATATATGAATGTTTGTGGGTTAGTTTGTCTATTATAGAAACGGGAAAGCGACCCGGAACGGACAGCGAGCGGGAACGGAAAAGCAAGCGTGAGCGGGAATGGGAGAGCAAACGTGAGCGGGAAAGCGACCGGGAGTAGTAAAACGACCGGGAGCGGGAAAGCGACCGGGAGCGGGAAAACGACCGAAAACGGGAAAGCGAACGGGAGTGTGAAAGCAGGTGGGAAAGGAAACGGGAGAGAAAGAGACAAACATTAGAAAAACCTCTAAAAAACCCGGGCAACGCCGGGTATCTCCGCTAGTATATATATATATGTATACATAAACACAGACACAGACACACATACATGCACATACACATACATACATACACACATACATACGCACATACATATATATATAGTTCCCGCTCGCTCACCCGCTCCGCTCCGCTCATTTTGTGACGGATTTCAAAATTTTTTTTTTTTTTTTGATTTTCATTGACTCTCAAGGTTGTGTGAAAATTTCATTACGATCGGATGAAGGGTGTAGCAATGCATAAAGGACATTAACATACATAAATACATATATACAAACATTCATTTTTATATATATAGATGCATTACAACATAAATAACGTAAATTGTAAATATAATTGTCTTATGCTATTCTGATAACAAAGGTACATCAATATAACTCATTGTGGACCGCACCTGACTTTATCAAACCACACTGGCATTCGCGGTGCATCAATAGACTTTGCCTTACTTTTGATTAATATTGTTGATCCAGGGTGCTAATGAGCATTATACTGCATTAGTAGTATCCGAGTTTTGTGAAATTTGTCTCAATAAATGTCGAAAAATCAAATAACTTTAATTCTATAGCATTTACTTATGTTCTGTGTATAAAAGTTGTTTTACCAATTAACTAATCCTGACCGTACCATCCAAACCTGTTTCAGTTAATAGCCAATTTTTATCAATGATACACTGAGCTTTTAAATGACAGTATAACTACTGTAACTTGCATAATATAATTCTAACTAAAGAGATTATTTAATTATTTTAAGCCTACTACAATGGCCTTCTGCAAACTATCATGTTTGACAAAATTGAATAATAAAAAAATGCCACACTAGCTCACTAGCTCTAGATTAAATTTAATAAGCAGCTAAAAATCTTCATTTTAATATTTTTTTAATAATCGATCTGTCGTCTTCTTTTCTAACTTACTTGACCAAATTTTGTATTTGTGTTGCGCACTCTCTTGCTGTTCATTTCCATCATCAATCGCTATTGGATACTATTTTACAAAAAAAACAATTCTCCTACGCAAACGTAACTTAAACATTAAATAAAAAATGAGATCAGCAGCGCGGTGTTTCGGTGAATCTTTGCCATACATTTAAATGGAAATTAAATCAAAACAAAATGCGGTTCAAGAGAAAAGTGGTGATTAGTAAAATGCGAAAAAGATAAATAAATAAAAATAAATATATATTTTAAGGTATTGTTTGAAGATTATTGAAATGTTACATGCTATATTTTTAGAGCAGTTTTTTTTAATTTATATATGGTTCATTGTATTAAAACTGTAAAAATCTAATAATTCAAAAATAACTAGTTTTGATTATTTTTTATAAATATAGCTAATTTTTAACTGTTTTATTTTACTTTATCGATTAGTAAAATTCTGTGCGTGTTCTGTATTGTCACGACAGGACACGGCGGAACACAAGAAGACACAAACATAGAACACACATCCCCACACAGGATTTGTGCTGGAAGACACGGAAGGACGGCGCGAGTGTACACTCCCATGCGTACATGCAACTTACTCGTTGTGCACACATTCCTTGATATTGACCGATCACCAATTGACGTGTTAACGCTTGCAAGCTTTCCGCGCGCGCCAACGTTGTCTACTGACAGTAACTTCAATTGAGTCATATACCACTTCCTACTATTCGCATTGTCGCATGATCAGTCATTAATAATACGTCGAAACGAAACAATTGCAGTCTAAAAAGCTATAAAAGATTGGATTTTTTGTCATTTCGTTTTCAAAGTTTTCGTGCACCGGTCAGGACTATCGAGTTCGTGGTAATTCTTCGTTCTTGAGAAATAGAATCGGTAGTCACTGAATCATCTTAGCTAACTGGGTGAGTGTTGGACTTTTCACACTGGATTTCCTATTTTTTTAGTTTAAATTTTATTTTTTTATTTAAACGAAAAACAGTTTTTTTACATGCAAAACATGTTTTAACTCATTTTCAATCCTAAACACGAACATTTTAAGCAATTTCAGATATTCACGTAGTTCAAAAATAATTCATAGTTACATATATTTCAACCACTCTTCGTCGCTAGGATGTCAACACCAACATGCGGTGCCAGCCAGCTAGTATTAATACTAAGAAAACAATATTGGCAAGGAAATCGTTCAACACGCAACGCCATACTTACCGGTCATTTGTAATGGACAGTCCATGTAGACATGTCTTCAGTGCATATTTATCATCGCGGACCTTCATAAATCTTACTGGTTTTTTTCTCACTTGCAACTCTCAGTTCGTATCTATCACCTTAGAAATGCTATTTTGTCCATTCAAAAAATCAAAAAATATGTTCCTGTCTGTAACTAATACGACTGGTAATACGTAATAATAGGTACGCTCAGATCCTATTTCAAAGTGGAGAACCTCATGTTTTTCTGAATATTTTATATGATGCTATAAAACTTGTGATAATATGTTGTCATGTTTGGAACCATTAAGCACAGGCGACTGAATTGTTTCTGTGTTGTTTTTGTCGCCCGTTGGGAAATTATTTGATGACGCAGTAGCAATGTGATTGTTATGGGGTAGGGAGACAGATTCGCAGCACCAGGGATGATGACAAAGACAATGAGGATGTTGTTGTTGATGATAATGATGATGATGATGATGATGATGATGATGATGATGATGATGATGATGATGATGATGATGATGATGATGATGATGATGATGATGATGATGATGATGATGATGATGATGATGATGATGATGATGATGGTGGTGGTGGTGGTGGTGGTGGTGATGATTATGATTATTATGATGATGATGATGATGATGATGGTGATGGTGATGATGATGGTGGTGGTGGTGGTGGTGGTGGTGGTGAGGATGATAACCTTGATGGCAATGGGTAGGATGATGATGGTGGTGGTGGTGGAAGATGATGATGGTTATCTTGGTGGTCATGGATTGCGATAGAAATCCGGAATGTTTAACAGTTTTGTTTTTGTTTATGACATAAAGATCATATGAATGTATTACATTAAATTAGTCACTATCTGTATATAAAGAAAAACATGTCCTGATTGCCTGACTGACCGACATACCGATTGACCGACTGACTGACTGACTGACTGACTGACTGACTGACTGACTGACTGACTGACTGACTGACTGACTGACTGACTGACTGACTGACTGACTGACTGACTGACTGACTGACTGACTGACTGACTGACTGACTGACTGACTGACTGACTGACTGACTGACTGACTGACTGACTGACTGACTGACTGACTGACTGACTGACTGACTGACTGACTGACTGACTGACTGACTGACTGACTGACTGACTGACTGACTGACTGACTGACTGACTGACTGACTGACTGACTGACTGACTGACTGACTGACTGACTGACTGACTGACTGACTGACTGACTGACTGACTGACTGACTGACTGACTGACTGACTGACTGACTGACTGACTGACTGACTGACTGACTGACTGACTGACTGACTGACTGACTGACTGACTGACTGACTGACTGACTGACTGACTGACTGACTGACTGACTGACTGACTGACTGACTGACTGACTGACTGACTGACTGACTGACTGACTGACTGACTGACTGACTGACTGACTGACTGACTGACTGACTGACTGACTGACTGACTGACTGACTGACTGACTGACTGACTGACTGACTGACTGACTGACTGACTGACTGACTGACTGACTGACTGACTGACTGACTGACTGACTGACTGACTGACTGACTGACTGACTGACTGACTGACTGACTGACTGACTGACTGACTGACTGACTGACTGACTGACTGACTGACTGACTGACTGACTGACTGACTGACTGACTGACTGACTGACTGACTGACTGACTGACTGACTGACTGACTGACTGACTGACTGACTGACTGACTGACTGACTGACTGACTGACTGACTGACTGACTGACTGACTGACTGACTGACTGACTGACAGACTGACTGATAATCAACACCGAGCTAAAACGCCTCATCCTAGGAACGTGAAATTTGGAATTTAAATTACTTTATATAGCGTAACCACCCACAAAAAGAGATTTTTCTTTAAAAATCGCATATATCAAAAATCAAAAATGTGAAAATATTGAAATTTAGTGTTTCGATCTTTTTTAAAATGGGGTGTGGAAAATATGGGTCTTTGTTTTTAGACTAACTGCTACTCAAAAACTGTAGGGCTACAGATGTAAAAATTAATATAAAGATTTTTATTTAGAAAGAAAGACACACGTGTTTCACCAATTTTTGATGATTTGGTTTCCAGGACCTCAAATGTGAGGTAGAAAAAATGATTATTTGCTTAAAAACTCAGACACTAAAAATTTGAAAATATAGTATCTTGATTCTTCTTAAAAATTAACAATGTACGCAAAAATTTGGTTTCTGTGACTTCATATGTGAGGTGGAAAACAGGGTTGTTTGTTTTTTAAATTAACTGCCACTCAAAAACTAAAAATGCTACAGATATTAAGAATAATATTTAGATTCTAATAAAATATAGAAATACACGTGCTTTACCATTATGATAATTTGGCTTCTGGGACTTCAAATTTGGAGTGGAAAAGATATCATCATTGGCTTAAAAACTAAAAAATAAAAATTTGAAAGTTTTTAAATTTAGTATATAGATTTTTTTAATTAATAAAAAAATACGCGCTTCTATATTTTTTTGAAAAATTAGTTTCCGGGACCTCAAGTGTGGGATTGAATAAAAGGTTATTTGTTTTAGTATAGCTGCCGCTCAAAAACCAAAAATACTACAAATGTAAAAAATGTTATTTATATTCTACTTAAAAACATCTATATAACCATTTTTCAGTAATTTAGTTTCTGAAACTTTAAAACTTACCGAGAAACTTACTCAACCTTACACATACGTTGTTGCATTAGAGTTTTGCACAGCCTTGAGAATTGGTGCATATGAAGACGGCCCATTCCTGGAAATTTATGCCTATGATATGGCCTGGCCGGGCCTAAAATCTGACGAGCCAAAAAAAGGGCCTAAACATCGGCAAGTGCAGTTTTCGAATTTTTACGCGAGCAAAGCCGCGGTGAGTATTTTTGGTTATATAAAAAAAGTTAGCAAACTTTTATCGTTAGTTTTGAACTTTAATTTTAACACCAGAAACGTGTTTAAATGTCAGCGCTACCAAAAGTGAGTTACTACATAAAATCTATTAAAAGTATTACTCATTAAATGTTAACTTTAAAAATGAAAATGCGATTGAACCTCTAATTTTTGTTTACAACAAATTTTATTTTTAGAAGAAAAAAAAATCACTTTATATACCTGTAACTCTTTTTTCTGGCAAAACAAATGTTTTAGTGCATGTAATTAATGATGTCGAAAGATGTCATATAACTTTTATATGAATAGTTTTAATCATAACGGGAGATCTTGGCAACAACAATATTTCATTCTAATGAAGCCAAAATCGTGGTGTTAATGAACTACTCAGAGAAGACTGATGGGAAGCAATTGCAAACTTGAATATCACTGATATTGGTACAACTTATTAAAACAAATTTAAAATAATTAAATATTTTAATTAAAAAAACGTTTTTGTTTATTTTTCCGTTTTCCATGCTTATTGTTGACATTATGTTTGTTACACTGTGAGGCCATTAGTGAGCCTGAATTTGTGTGTGGAGACATAGATAGGGCAAGAGAAAATGAAAGAGAAAGTGAAAAAAGCAAGAGCAAAAAGAGAAACAGATCTCAGAAAAAAGAAAGAGAAAAAGAAAGAGTAAGAGAAAGAGAAAGAGAAAGAGAAAGAGAAAGAGAAAGAGAAAGAAAAAGAGAAAGAGAAAAAGAAAAAAGAAGAAAGAGCGAGAAAACGAAAACATGAAGATAGAGAAAAAAAACTAAAGCAATCATAAACATTTGATTTGAATTTTTCAATAATTGAAATAGGGAAAAACCCATCCATAGTTGACCGGATGTAATCTCCAGGAATTGTTTCATGTTCCAACTTTGTGATAAATCTGCATATATGGTCAACCGACCAGCAAACCAGTCATCCGTAGGCATTCATAGCCCACGCTTTACTGCTTCTATTACATCAGATAACAATAGCCGGAATAATAAAGCTAGTAGAAACTTACTTCGCGAGATATTTGCCAGGCAGATTTTTTTCGACCAATTTACGGGACAAGAAGTAGGCCGTTGCCAAGTTTATGCAAGTCAATTTAGTATTAACATACATGCACTTCGATGTATAAATGTATGTATGTATGTATGTATGTATGTATGTATGTATGTATGTATGTATGTATGTATGTATGTATGTATGTATGTATGTATGTATGTATGTATGTATGTATGTATGTATGTATGTATGTATGTATGTATGTATGTATGTATGTATGTATGTATGTATGTATGTATGTATGTATGTATGTATGTATGTATGTATGTATGTATGTATGTATGTATGTATGTATGTATGTATGTATGTATGTATGTATGTATGTATGTATGTATGTATGTATGTATGTATGTATGTATGTATGTATGTATGTATGTATGTATGTATGTATGTATGTATGAGTGATGTAGTTTGATCACGACTGTCTCCTACTCCAACAGATACTTTATGTATAGAAAATTTTCCAAAATGCTTTTTTTCAGATCACAGGTCTATATTTTTAATTGCCACTTTATTTTTGTTTATTTATTCATTTTAATTAGTTTAACAATATCGTAATTCGTATAAAAACAGAAAAGCTAATATAATGGTGATGTTTATTGCTGGTGCGTGGGACCAATAAGTCTCCATATAAGTCTGTACATGTGCAAAAAACTTTGAATCTTTTGTAGGAAAATATTCTTATGTTATGCTGATGTATTAACATTTTATTATATCGTTGGCACACTGTAATATTACTGTTTTGTGTTTTGTTTCCATGCTTGGTTTTTGAGAAAACGCTATCTTTTATCAGTCAGATTTAATTTGTAATGTTGCAAGCCTAATCCGAGCCAGTATCAAGCCTGGATAAAGCTAGAAAAGCAGAGAAACACGATCAAGCCGTGATCCGCAAAAAGAATTATTTCAATATTTCATACATATTTCTATTTCAGTTTTAAAATACAATGTGTAGAGGACTATAAACTATTATTAAAAAACATTACATTACAATGGGTAAGCAGAAAGTAGGGAGAGTTGCAGTACCATAATAGCCGGTTAGGTTAATTCGATGCTTGGTTTTTCTAGTTGTAAAGGGATGTCGATTTACCAACCCTGTACTACTAATGCACAATAGTAATAATCTGCCAAGAAACCTACAAAAGCCTTGGTCTCTCAGCCCCAAACCTAAAAATAATACCCGCACACTCGTTTTGCGCTACATAAACACGTCGCAGGTTGCAGAACACTCAAGTACACATACCATCTAAAATAGGCTCAGACATACGCAGGCGTTGATAATTTAAAAAAAAAAAACATCACAAAAAGTTTAATTTATAATGTGTATACCACATTATATTAAAGTGGATTTATTGGTAATTAACAATATTCATGTGAATTATGCATTATTTATATTTTAAGATAAAATACCTTTAACCAAAAGCTACAAAAATGTTTTCTGTGGTAATTTAAAAAATATCAGTTAATGATGATGCAATCGCTAACATTATCGGCAATAAAAATATATAGTTATTCTATTTTAAACATATATAGATTTATTATACGTTCAGACGGTTTAATTTGATGCCGTTTTATAATAGCTTATAGTCTTTTACACTAGGTGTTTTAAGATTGAAATGGCTGTTTGTTAGAAGCACCTAAGTACTTTCTGTCGTGGATCATAATTTGATCCTTTTAAATGTTCCCTCCTCCTTTATCCAGGCTTGGGACTGGCTCGCTAAAGCGAGGCAGAGTTGAATAATTTGATGCCGATAGATACGTACATATATTTATTTTTAAACATTAGATATACATTTATATGCATAGTTATAAATTAATAGTAAAATCGCATCAAATATGTAGTTATATTATTATGAGTATGCACTTATTTCATTATAGTTGTTTAGTTATATAATTATAAATATGCAACTATCTCATTATAATTTAATTATTAAAATTATATATATTTTATTATTATAAATATGAGGTTATATTATTATAATCTTATATTTATATTGTTATAAATATGCAGTTATATTATTAAAATTATATAGTTACATTATTTTAATTATATAGTTTATATTATTATGCTGTAATTATATAATAATTGATGGTGCAAACTTGTTTGACTTAATTTGAAAGCTGAAAGAATTAAAAACACTCGTCTTGTTTTATATGACACGGATGAACATGAATATTTAGGTATTCAACTGCGATGTTTTACTTTTTGTTGAAAATGTTGAAACAAAACTGGAAGCAAAAACGTTCAAAAAACTAAAAAAAAGTTTTTTTTTTGTTTTGCCTTTTTTATGTTTTATTCTTCAAATTTAAATCCAAATCAGCACCGTATCAGCAACAATTTGTCACACAAATGCGGTTCCACCGGGGTTAATTTGTATTTCCATCTGCTTTCCTTCCATTATCAGAAGACGCCATTGGTAATTATATAAACAGGAAGCTATGATTTGAAAGAACCACCAAAGATATAACAGCGATTGCTGGAGATGCAGTGAATAGAGTTGCCGAGTGCTATTGAACGCCATGTCACATAAAAATTCCAGCTCAGTATTTTAGAAAATTGTATAAAACTCTTTGCATTGATTTTTACTTTGAATAAAATGCGCCGTTTTTTGTATGAAAGCCGAAGCTTTTGTACAATTGCTTCGAAAATACCGATCGGATGTTTCCAGAACTTACAGACGATTTGGTTGATGCCAGACCAAAATCAAATTGCTACCGAGCTATAATTTAAATTTTCGTACATATGTTAGTATGTCAGGTTTTGTTTTTTGTTTTTTTTTTAGACTTATTTGATACAATTGCTTTCAAACAATTTGGAAGAAAGAAAAAGAAAACGAAAAAAAGGAAAGTGAAAAATAAAGATAGAGACATACATATTCAAACACACCGACTTTCATAACGATTTCAATTTCTTTGTAATCAGAAGAAAAATATAAATATTTATCACTCAAGTAAGAAAGATGATCAAATTTGATACTTTTGCAAGTGAAAAATATAAGAAATAAAAGCTACTGCTTTGGACATAACTTAGAACCTTTATTTACTGCTAGCTGTGAACACAATGTCATTTTGCGAATGCATCAAATAATGTATCCTGGGAGGGATAATGCAAATTTCTTCCTTTGTTTTCCGAATCAATTTTCTTACGACAAAAGAAAATAATAACCCAAAGGTTCGGTAGAAATAGTGTATGAAAAATGATCCCAGTCATTTGAGAGAGGCGGTCCTTTCAAGAACTTGCAAGACGTTATTACATATATATAGCACCGATTTCGAATTTAATGCTAATGGGCCTCGATAAATCAAATTCTTTTGTTTTAAGGGAACAAAATTTTGATTCGGTTCATGGAGAACAGTAACGTTCAGGAAAGAGAAACAAGGGTTTTCCGATGTGTTTTTTCGAAGTTTTCAATTTATCAACCAGTTGAACAGCCAGTTTTTTATTCCTTAATTGCAGTTACTATTTTTTTTCAAAACGTTTTGTTCAACAAATGTAATATTTAAATTTTGTGCTTAAATCATCTGTTGGAGAACTTCTTTCATGGCTTCCTTCCAGCAGATCCAGCTGCGATAAAAAAAATTTCTGACATTTTTTTTGAATGCAAATGTGATAAAAAAAAAACAAGATGACAACGAGCTGATGCTGCAAATTTTGAAACATTTTTTGACTTTTTTCAGCGTTTTGTTTGCCCTAACTTTTGCTTTTCGCCGACGAAAAAACATTGAAAACACAAAAATTGTTCTTTCAATGAAATATTTTTTGAAAAATCCTTCTCGCGAAGTCTTTTTGTTATTATAGTGAATAATAACAATAATAATATTAATAATAATAATAATAATAATAATAATAATAATAATAATTATGATAATTATTATTATTATAATTATAATAATAACAATAATAATTATAATAATAAAAATTATAATATTAAAAATAAAAATAATAATAATAATAATAATAATTATTATTATTATTATTATAATAATTAGAATAATAATTAGAATAATAATTAGAATAATAATAATAATAATAATAATAATAATAATAATAATAATAATAATAATAATAATAATAATAATAATAATAATAATAATAATAATAATAATAATAATAATAATAATAATAATAATAATAATAATAATGATGATGATAATAATAATAATAATAATAACAATAATAATAATTACAATATATAATAATTATTGTTGTTGTTTTGTCGTTCAACAAATCACTGCCTGCCTTTCCGGTAGACCCTGACCGGAAATCCAAACAATATTCAATTACAATTTCAAACAGATATATTTTATTATTAATATTTCGTAAATATTTATTTTTTCCATAATGATTTAATAATAATAACAACAACATTATTAACAATATATACTATCAGATTTTTATTATAATTCTAAAGTTATTCTTCCCCCCTACTAAGTTGAGTGAATTAAAAAAAGCTCACTTAGCTCACCCGTATAGTTCAGCAGTATGGGGTGACGTTTGTATCTGTGTGTATCTGTATATATGTGTGTATGTATGTGTGTGTATGTATTGTGTGACGTTTGTGAGTACAATGTAAGTGTTGGATCGGTGACAGATAGGAGGACCTTTCAAGCTGAGGAAGAAACAAAAAAGTCAACGATCAAATGAACAAAAAATGTGTTTGAACGCTTCGAATGTCCTCATAAACTGGAAACTTCTGCTTGAAGATTGTCCGATGACGAGCAAAGAAGGTGTCTTACGAGATTTCTACTGAAAATGTTCTGATATGGTGATGGAGATGTCACAACACAAGGAAAAACCAGCCAGTCACATTGTAAAAGTAATGTGTACTACTGTAATGGAATTGTTACAATGTAAAAGAAATTTGTGTCACTGTAATGGAATTGTTAAAAAGTAAAAAAAAGTTTGTCTTTATGCAATGAAATTGTTACAATGTTAAAAAAATTTGTCTTAATGTAATGAAGTTGTTACATTGTGAACAAAATTTGTTTTATATAATGAATTGTCACACTGTAAAAAGAATTTGTCTTACTGTAATGGAATTTTCACATTGTTAAAGAAATTGTTACAATTTAGAAAGAATTTGTCTTACTGTAATGTAATTGTTACAAAGGAAGTTGTCTTACTGTGATGGAATTGTTGCAATGTAATGGGAATGTCTCATTGTAATTGAGATGTCACAATGTAATTAGAATGTCCCCACAAGTTAAGAAAATCACAGTCCTGCAAATGACTCTTTTTTTTTTAAATTTACTTATTCACAATTTTTTTTTTTGAAAAAAAAGTAACATTCCTACTGTAGAAGTTACAAATTTACAAAACATTATTTAGCAACAGAAATAGAATCTAAAACAATAATTAAGAAATGAGTTAAGTTACAAATAATGCTTGTGTGTGTATGTGTTTGAATGTGGACTTGAATGTGGACATGTTTGCATCCCTTCATTAGATGGCTTCTTGTGTGGTAACGTCAGCTGTTTCTCTGTCTCAAGGATTGCATTTTTTATTTATTTTTTCAAATGGAAATCGGATGTCGCAAGATCTGCCACTTGCGGTTTTCCCTTTCTTAGTTTCATTTGCATGGAAATTGCATGAGACGCTCCAATGGAATTACGTTCATTATGTCCGAAAAGATATTATTTATGTTCAAGGAATTCACGACAAGAAGATGCATCATCATTTTATTTCAACTTTTTTCTTATTAATTTCTTGTTATCAAATTCTTAGTGAATTCTCTCGGATCATTCATTCGTTTCTATTCGATGAACACATCATTGGTTCGAGCTTCTAAAACTTAAACATTAAACAAGTGTGATTTTTTTTAAACGAAGCTTACGACTGTTTTTCACATTGTTTTAGAATTTTTAACCCTTTTTATGGTAATAAAAATGTTTTAAACATCAATAAAATAATTTAATTAGTCTAATTTGTCTCAATCGAGTGCCTCAGAGGAGTGAATTCGATCGTGCAAAGAAGTAACAAACGATACAATCTTGTGAATAATTAACGAGTTAATAAAGCATGAGGAACAAATAACTCTTCGAGCACCTAAGATACGCGTGTACATCAATGAGCCCTCCTACACATTCAGCACTGGCAGCCGGCCTGCTATTGTACCTGCGCAGACCGGTGTTGTTGTGGGTGTTAGTGAGGGTGGTGGTGTTGGTAGGGGTAGCGTGAAAATCGAAGAAAAAGAAATTTTCCACTAAAAACGTACTTTCACTTTTCAGATCTTAATGTATCTATAATCAGGTGACTCCTGCGAAAAAAAATGTTTATATTTTACATGAAAAAAGAATGACTGACACTTCAAGAAATCTAAAAAAAAACCTCACCGAAACTTCTAATGCGAGCACCATACATCACCAGTTTTGCACACTTAACGTCAATGGGCTTTAGATCTTGCAGACCCTTTAACATAATCACACACACATATACACACAAACAATTATATATATATATATATATATATATATATATATATATATATATATATATATATATATATATATATATATATATATATATATATATATATATATATATATATATATATATTAATTTTTCGTCTTTGTCCCACTGCCTTGAAATTTCCATCTCATTGTTTTCTAACTTTAAATCTTTAATCGATAATTTCTTGTCAGTTTATATTTTTTGTACTGAAGATTTCCTTAGAACATTTTTTTAATTGTTCTAATAAAAACTAATTTTTTAAAGTTTTCAGTTTAATTTTACGATGAACTGAAAATAGTTGAAATGCCTTACTTATATTTTGAAAACAGGGTTGTGCTAAAATATTGGTTTAAAAAAATAAAATTTCGATAGTACCAAAACAGATTAAAAAAATACAAATCTAAAAAATAAACAAATTGCAATAATGATGCTTTATAAATGATATAGGTAATAAATCATATAAATATTTATAACACATATGATTGATTGATCATGTAAATAATATGATTAATAAATCAATCAATCAAATATTTGCAGGACGCTGTCTACCAACATTATTGCACCTGGCACCGCCACTTAAATGCAAATATTATACTTGTTCAACTTTAAAGTTATTAATCTTTTTTACAATCAATCAATCAATCAATCAATCAATCAATCAATCAATCAATCAATCAATCAATCAATCAATCAATCAATCAATCAATCAATCAATCAATCAATCAATCAATCAATCAATCAATCAGTCAGTCAGTCAGTCAATCAATCAATCAATCAATCCATCAATCAATCAATTTTTTATGAGGATTAACAATTATTATGTTTTCATATTTCATAACATAAATCGTAATATTCGGTATAATTAATCTTTTTGTTCGATTCGCAAATTATAATGCAGTAGGCGGTTCAGGTAGGCAGTGGGGATGTTTTTCTTTGTTCGCTTACCTTTTCGGTTAGATTTAATTGTGAATGATTACTTTCATTGTTCACGTGAAAGGCTTGCAAGTTCAATAAAATAAATTAAAACAGTATGACGAAATGTTGTTATATTAAAACTGTTGTTATGATGATGTGATTGTTAGACGACATGTTGTCATATTAAAACCAGTGTTGTGTTGATGTGTTTGTCAGAACAGTTGGCTCGAATTGAATGAAACACGTGCGACCATGTTGTCGGAATTTGTCAAGTAAAAATATTTCGGTGAGTCATACAAAAGCTCTGTATCATCAGTAATAATTCATCACTAAGTTTTGTGAAAAGCGCTATACAAATTTTCAGATTTTTAGTACATCACTAAAAGCGACCGTTGTGTTTCCTGACCAAACTACGTCTACTCACCATTTTATCTCCGCCCATCAGAGTATACCGCTAACTGTTGAATGCGAAAGTCGTATCTTAATTTACTAGACTGGATGCATTAAATGACCGTTTGACGATCTTCAAGGATGAAGTGAATGAATGCATTAATGGGCTTCTATAACCTGCTAAATTGAACTGATAGAGTTTTCCATGAAGACCACTGAATCTAATTATCTACTCAGCATTCACTGCTAAATCTTCTTTAAAGAACTAATATTTCAGATCGGTCAAACTCGTTTTATAATTACCAACAAATCGTAAGTGGAAAAACTGAATAATATATAGAAAACGAATAATTGTTTATTTGTTGTTAAAACATGAAAATTGGTGATGAGAAAATGTCATATTACCCATATTCAGCGTCAATCGATTGGATCTATAAATAAATATGGTTTGGTCCTAATCGCGATCATTTCAACTCATTCGTCATTTCTCTACGCGTTCATCCATTCAACACTCCATCGCTTAAAATAGCACAAATTTATCTTTTCAGAATTCTAAGAGAAAAAATAAATAAAATTTTTAAGCCATCAATTAAAGAATTAAATTTTTTTTTTAAATAAGTTCAATACATACAATATTACTCATCACTGTCATAAAAACAATGTAATTAAAATAATGGAGTAGAACTATTAAGAGACAAATGAGTTTCACTATTTTTGGTAAAAATTTGCAGCAAAAGTAAATAATAACATCCCGATGTGTATTTCCGGAAGAATTTAAAAATAACATAGAGGCGAAAGTAGTAATTAGTTTTTTAATTTAAAAATTTATTAACGAGAAAATTTAAAAAAAAAACATATTTTATCTGTCATATAAATTGCAAAATTGGCTTTAAAAAACAAATACATTTTTTATAATTATATAGTCTTTTACACCACGTGTTTAAAAATTCAAAAACCGGCCAGGGGCGAACTCCGATGCATTCCTAGTTAAAAGTCGAGTAAGTCTACTTGTTATCATGTGTGTTCGAGCATGATTTCCGAACTTGCTATGTCTTATTTGTTTCATCAGTTCATAAAAAAACCAAATTAACATATTACCTAAAACTAAATTAATTCAATAAATTTTTCCCAATTCGTACAACATTTTTTAATGTAAAAAGAAGCGTGAATGCTTTCCTAAAATTGGCCACCAAATCCGGCCATGTCCGAATTTGGCCGGATTTGATAAAAAAAGGCCGGATTTCGGCTGGGGTTTTGGCCGAACTCCGGTGCATCCTAATTTATATCAATTAAGATATACATATTTATATCAATTAAGATATACATATTTATATCAATTAGGATATACATATTTATAACAATATATTTATATCTATACTAGCGGGGTTACCCGGCGTTGCCCGGGGTTTTTTAGAGGTTTTTCTAATGTTTGTCTCTCTCGCTCCCGTTTCCTTCTCCACTTTCCCGTTTTCGTCGCGTTCCCGGTCGCTTTTCCGCTCTCGGTCGTTTTCCAGCTCCCGTTCGCTTTCCCGCTCAGAAGTTTTGTTATCGATTTTCTCTCTTGCTCGCGTTTCCTTCCAAGCTTGCTCTCCCGATTCCAGTCGCTTTCCGCGTTCCCGGTCGCTTTCCCGTTCCCGGTCGCTTTCCCGTTCCCGGTCGCTTTCCCGTTCCCGGTCGCTTTCCCGTTCCCGGTCGCTTTCCCGTTCCCGGTCGCTTTCCCGTTCGCGCTCACGCTTGCTCTCCCGTTCCCGGTCATGCTTGCTCTCCCATTCCCGGTCACGGTTGCTCTCCCGTTCACGCTCATTTTTTCTTTTCCATTCTTTCATAACTTCTGTTAGCCTATAAAACGTAAAATAGATTTGCTAAGACTATATATATATATATGATTGTTTGTGGGTTAGTTTGTCTATTATAGAAACGGGAAAGCGACCCGGAACGGACAGCGAGCGGGAACGGAAAAGCAAGCGTGAGCGGGAATGGGAGAGCAAACGTGAGCGGGAATGGGAAAGCAAACGTGAGCGGGAAAGCGACCGGGAGTGGTAAAGCGACCGGCAGCGGGAAAGCGACCGGCAGCGGGAAAACGACCGAAAACGGGAAAGCGAACGGGAGTGGGAAAGCAGGTGGGAAAGGAAACGGGAGAGAAAGAGACAAACATTAGAAAAACCTCTAAAAAACCCGGGCAACGCCGGGTATCTCCGCTAGTACATACATAAACACACACACAGACACACATACATGCACATACACATACATACATACACACATACATACGCACATACATATATATATAGTTCCCGCTCGCTCACCCGCTCCGCTCCGCTCATTTTGTGACGGATTTCAAATTTTTTTTTTATATTTGATTCCCCTTGACTCTCAAGGTTGTGTGAAAATTTCATTACGATCGGATAAATGGTGTAGCAATGCATAAAGAACATTAACATATAAACATATATACATATATACATATATACAAACATTCATTTTTATATATATAGATATATAAACAAGTGAAGCAACAAGTGAATCAAAAAACTAAGTTTTTTAAAAACACACTTTTATATAATCGATTATGATATATATATGTATATATATATATATATATATATATATATATATATATATATATATATATATATATATATATATATATATATATATATATATATATATATATATATACATATATATAAAGTAGTTTCTATCAAGTATTTCTTCTCAAGTAACCTCGTATTCATTACCAATAATGATACAATGTTAGTTTAAAATCGATTGCAAAACTTGACGACCGACAGACAGACAGACAGACAGACAGAGACAGAGAAATCAAGTTAAATAAAAGTCTGTAAAAACAAAGTTCATCGGAAAGTTAGTTTAAAATCGATTGCAAAATTTGACGACAGACAGACAGACAGAGAAGTCAAGACATTGGATGGTGCACAGTCTATCACAGAAATAACAAATAACGCAAACATAAACGCTGGTAAGAAATGTATACTACGGGCCATTTTTTAATAAATTTCTATATATATAGTCATATAAATTTATGTAAATATATTATAAATTTATCTATTTGTGTTTATGATTGTATGTATATATTGTACATATATGTGTGTGCACATATAGACACACACATGTTAAAAATGTACGCATAAACACATGGCAGGTGCAATTGGGTCGCCAATATTGATTTCTTCCAAAATTACTCCACAGTTCTACAGGTTACATTGGTTCCAGTCTTTCAGCTTCTACCAATCACGTTCTTTCTCCATCTCCGTTTCACCATTTCACACTAAGTTGAAAAAATACAAAGAACTTAATTTATTTTTAAAATATTTCATTTTACTTAATTTTGAAAGGTAATTTTCGAGAGTTATTGAAAAGTCAATTTCTTCAGTTTCGTTTGTTTTCTCGAAGTGTTGTTCAAACAGTGAAACGATAAAAATCAATTTCATCGGGACGCATGTCACTTAAGATTAACAAAATGCCTTTCCTAAAAAAAACCACAAACAATGAGGGAAGAAATGCCTCATCGTGGTACACCTGCCAACTTTCCCATGAGAAAATCTTATTAAAATATTATTGATAATAATTATAAAATAAATATTATATTATTAATTATAATTTTATTGTTTGCATCAATAATTATAACAATATAAATAATAATTATGATGATGATGATGGTGGTGGTGGTGGTGGGGGTGGTGGTAGTGGCGGCAGTGGTGGTAGTGGTGGTAATGGTTGTAGTAGTGGTGGTAGCGGCGGCTGGGGTGGTGGTGTTAGTGGTATTAGTGGTAGAGGTGGTGATGAAGACGATGACAATGATAATAATGATAAAAACACTAAGAAAATCTCTATATATAAAAGACAATGTGTGTTTATGTGTTTGTTCGCTTATCACATCTGAACCGCTGGGGCAATCTAAACAAACTCTGGCACGGAGTTACTTGTTGGGGAAAAGTAGGAATCAGTTTATTATTTTACGTTTTATCGTAAAAAACAAGAAAAACAAAAAACCCGAGCAATACGGGTAACTTTACTAGTTTACATATGAAACTACATAAATTATATAATCAATGTAAAGTCAAATAATATGATAATAATAAAATAAATGTATAGTTACTATAAATAGTATCGTAATAATATAAGCACATTCTTCTTTTTTGCTTTACATAACATAGAAAATTTATTAAATTTTTCTCCTTTATTATAAGCGAACGTACTGAAATTGCTTTGAAACTTCCTGTAATTGTTGGGAAGAAAAGAGAGAGAGAAAGAAAGAGGGAGAGAGAGAGAGAACATTTCAACTCTTTCGTCTGTACTTGTTGTCATATGAAAACAAACAAAAAATTTTAAATTTTTTTCGACAAATAAAACACGTTAAATTACAGTGTTCGTGTATTTCTGTGTGGAGTGAGTTTTTGATCAGTTCACATGTGTACGATGAACGTTTATCTTTTTTATTTCTGAACTTTTTTTTCTAATCTATACGTGCATATTGCATTTATATATCATGAAGAAACAAACCAAGTTATTATCAGTATTTGTTGATGAGATATATATATACAGGAACTTTTGGCAATAGATGTTCTATTATGCATGCTCGAAGAAAAACGGCTCTTAAGTGAAATGAAACGACTTTTTTGCATAACGTGCTCTACTCGTAGAAACGGAAGTCCGAGGAAATAAAACAAGAAGATAATTTTTTTTAAATTGTTATCTTAAAAACCCAAAATGAGAAAATTGTGAAATTAAGTATCTAAATTCTTCTTAAAAATTAAAAGATACTTTTTTACCACGTTTTTCTTAACATGTTTTAAAATTTGGTCTCCAGGACTTCAATGTGGGGTGGAAAATAGGATTTTTTTAGAATAACTGCTACTTAAAACCTATAAGGCTACAGGTGTAAAAATTATTTTTTAGCATTTACTCGAAAAATAAAGATATACGCGTTTTACCAATTTTTGATATTTGGTTTCCAGAACCTCAAATGTAGGGTGGAAAAAAAATATTTGCTCAAAAACTTTAAAATAAAAAAAATGTGAAAGGATGTTTCTTCATAAATAACTATGTAC
>OZ022239.1:43583553-43763553 GCA_963978895.1 Erpobdella octoculata | reverse complement strand
TACTTTAAATTCTTTTTTAATAAAGGTTAATTGATATTATTAATAATATTATTATAAAATTGTTTATTTTGTGCTCATTTCTGAAAGAACTATCTGCATGAATTTTTTGTTTTAGCCATCCTTGCATTCAAACAGGTCTTTAAGTAACATTTTATAACAAAAATGTATAATGCATTAAATTTTAAAGAATTTATAAGGCATTTATATTTTAAAAGATATTTAATGCATTTAAATTTTAAATGATATATAATGCATTTAGAGTTTAAAGAATATATAATGAATATATATCTTATAAAATATATAATGCATTTATATTTTTAAAAATATGTAACGCATTTTAATTTTTAAAAATATCTAACGCATTTATATAAATAGAACAAAATTTGAACTGAAAACTAATTATGTCTGCGTCGTTGGCACCACCGGTACAAAATGCAAAGCAGACAGCAATTCAGCCATTTTTTTTCAAGCCAAATCTTTTTTTGCGATTTATTTTATTGACGCCTTCAATCTTTCGTTATTTCAATCTTTCACCTTTTGCGAATATTTTTACTTCCTGTGGGTAGCACTGAATGAAATCAGCACAAACCAGGTATATTATGTGCACGGTCGTTTTAAGTGCGAAGTGTAGTGGAGATAATATTGCCGGTGATATGGACGGTGGTGGAACTGGCAGTGATGTGAAGTCAAGTGGATGGTGGTGGTGGCAGATGATGGGGATTCCTTAGGAGCCAGAGATTTATAAAGGAAAATAAAAAAACTTCTTTAAAATACGAGTAATCGTAATTAATTTAGCACGTGTTCTTTGTGATTCTCTAGTTTCATATGATTAGATTTTTTTTGGATAAATATAAAGAAAACTGTTAATTTATAATACAGGAAAATTATGTTAATTACGTGCTATATTTTGTACGGCAGTAAAAATAGGTTAATTACATGTTGTTCGTTTGTACTGCAATAAAAATATGTTAATTACATGCTGGAAGATGACTGTTTAATGATTTTCGATTGATTATAATAGTTACTGACATAAACATGTACATTTTATTATTACATAAGTTTTTCTGGTTTCAAACATTTACATAATATTCAGTTGCAAATCAGAATTTCTCTATTTTGGTGTAATTTTTTTTCTGTTGTTTGTCGAAAGCTTATTTTCTGTAATAAGTTAAATGTTAATTAATAGTAAATCATTTCTATTTCATTGCTTGGCTTACTTTTAATTAGACAGCCATGCATGCGGATATAATTCATATTTTTATGCCAGAGCTTCTTTCTACTATCTCCTCTCACAAATGATAAATTTCAGCACATATGAAGATTAGATAGGCTCCCACAAATATGACGAAGCTCCTGCTGTTCATGCCGATGATAATGATGGTGACGTTAGTGATGATTATGATGATGAAAATGATGATGATAATGAAAATGATGCTGATGATGACGACGAAAATGATGATGATGATGACGACGACGACAATGATGATGATGAAGATAATGACTTATGGCTCTTTATATCCGACTAGTATTTAAGAAAATCTATTTTATAGGAATATCTTTGAAGCTTCACCTATGGCTGTTGACAGCCAAATCAATCTGTCTCTTTTTTTCTCTTTTCTTTCTCTCTCTCTCTCACTCACCAGTCTTTCAGTTCTCCCAGCCTTTTTTCTTTCGTTTTTTATTCACTTTTTCACAACTGACTAAAATAATTAAATTCAATTATATATTTGTCTACGGAATTTAAAATAATAAAACACCAAATGAAACAAATATGTATAATTTTTTGCTTAAAAGAGTATAATGTTTTCAGAATATTTATTTTATTCTATTTACATCTCACCTGTTCACTTAATTAACTATTAATAAAAAAAAAGTGTACACCTATCTAAACGCCCCCTCACCCTGCAGTACATAAATAAAGATTTTTTTATTTATTTTGCTCGTATCATAAATACCGTGATTTTCTATAATAACAGCAAAGCATTCCGGTTCAAATGTTTATCAATGCAAATTTAGAAAAAAGAAAATACAAAAACACAAATTGCTTGTCACTGGAGCTTATTTTCTCTTCAAAAGAAAGATCGTTATCATCATCGTCTGATGATCTTCTTTGCATTAGTTCGAGGTTTGGGCACGATAATGCCAGCTATCGCTCATATTTAAGTACTGGAAGGTTGCTGCTTTGTTCCACCGGGCCGTATAAGCAGGAGCGGTAGTGGATTTAAAAACGTCGGCAGATAAGTATCTATTTTGAATATTACATCTACTCAGGTCACGATGAGGAAGGCATGCAAAATATTGTAGAAATGACTGGCACCAGTTCCCACAGATGTCAGTCAGAAGAAACAAGTAGTAGGCGATGGTTGAACGTGCACTGATCAGTGTTGTTTTAGTCGCCTGTGCATTTTTACTTCGAAGATGCGCTGTTCTTCGTTCACCGTTCATCTGGTTCCAGTGAAGAGTTTCCACACACACACACACACACACACGCACACACACACACGCACACGCACACACTTACACACTCACACACACATGTTTAAATTTCATAGTACGAAATTAGAAAACCATACTTCCACGAATCATCTTGCGCCGAAGAACATTAAAATGACGTTTTTGTAGTCCAAGCGAGACAAGAAGGAGCCGAGACTGGTTCTTACATGGTCAATAACGAAGTCACGTGGTCACTGAATTTTCAGCACATTATGCAGTAGCATGGCAGGCTGGTGAGAAGCACCCCCTTGAAAGATCCCCCCTTGAAAGATCTCCCCTTGAAAGATCCCCCCTCAACACTCACTCAGACAGGCAAGAGAGATACAGCAGCATCATCGTCATTACTAGAGTGGCAGCGACTCCGGTATTAAACCTCGGCCTTCGGCGATAATGTCCGCTTTGCAGGATGCAAAAATAAATTTTCCACACCTTCTCCTCTCTCTCTCTCTCTCAAAAGTGCGTGGGTGGGTGGGTGGGTGGGTGGGTGGGTGGGTGGGTGGGTGCATAGCAATGTGGCGGTCGAGTGGACGCTGGGGAAACGAAAAAACAACAGGGAGAGCGAGAAAGAGATTGAAAAAAGAGGATCGTCCATAAAATAGGAGCGGAGCTTAAAAGAAAAATTCTGATATTAACCGAAACGCAAAAAAAAACATTTTGTTTTTTTCATGCAAACAAGCAGATGATGCAGACACGAACGGATTTCTAATTTCTATGTTGAAATTTTGTTTAGGTTTCGTTCTTTTTAGAATACCTGAATGAAGAGAATTTAATTGCGGAATTAAACTCAAAAGAAGATTATAAAAAAATCATTTCATGTCAATTTAGTTTAATGTTTTTGATTTCGAAAACTGTGCTAAATATTTGGAATTTTCAATTCACATTTTTTTAATTAAAAGGTTATTATGTCAGTTTCCGGATGAAATGTCAAAATTATTTGAAAGGATCAACATTTTTGAGAGGTCATATGTTTCATTTTTGTTTATGTCGCATTTTCCTAGGAAACCGCATGAAATTGAATCTGTCTTCAGCACAACGGTATTGCACTGGAAAGCACCTTGAGCCTTTAGGTGTTGTTATTTTTTTTTTTTTTTAAGTACAGTGCATCTTATGTGAATAATTTGTTATTAAAATTTATTATTTAACTTGAACTTAAAATCCCGTTGGCAGCTTGAACGATCGATCTTTTAAACGTAAAAATTCAGCAAGTCAACTATACAACCAACAACAGATCCAACGACACATACATTGACGCATACAACAACAACACCACCAACGACACATACAACAACACCGCCAACGACACATACAACGACACATACAACAACACCACCAACGACACATACAACAACACTGCCAACGACACATACAACGACACATACAACGACGCATACAACAACACCGCCAACGACGCATACAACAACACCGCCAACGACACATACAACGACACATACAACAACACCACCAACGACACATACAACAACACTGCCAACGACACATACAACGACACATACAACAACACCACCAACGACACATACAACAACACTGCCAACGACACATACAACAACAACACCAACGACACATACAACAACACCACCAACGACACATACAACAACACCGCCAACGACACATACAACGACACATACAACAACACCACCAACGACACATACAACAACACTGCCAACGACACATACAACGACACATACAACGACGCATACAACAACACCGCCAACGACGCATACAACAACACCGCCAACGACACATACAACGACACATTCAACAACGCATCCTCCCCCCTGGTAGTATTACGAAACAAACACACACACAGCTCACCTACGAGCACTCGCGCCAATCAATACACTAATACGCGCACGCGCAGTACGTAAATATGTTACTCCGAAGCCGCAGGATCAATGAGGGAGCCTCCCTCGAACGCCTACGCTCAAAGATGGAAGACTTAAAATTTGTGGAAAAGAAAAAAAAACAATTTCTCCAGGTGGAAAGGTCATGTTTTGGCACAGATGGGAAACGACGTGTGTACGAATGCAGGTGCATACAACGAGTGGAAAATGCTTGACTTCTTTCCAGTTCCCTCGTCTACAACGACTCTTCTTTTTACCTCCTGCGGTTTTTTTCGATTTTGCTTCGTGGATTGTTGCGGATATTTATGGCGTCTGGCATCAAATCACAAGTCTTGTAAGCACTTCCCGGAAGCTTTTTCTTCTCGCTAGACAGCCAGAAATACAATAACCATTTTCTGAACGGCCAGTAATACAATACAATACAATATAGAGATGGTTTTCTACTTTTGTTTCTTTTCTAAAACTAACTTATAATGAACGTTATATAAACACCGTTTTAAATAAACAGGGCACAATACCGCAAGTTCAATCTCATCACCATCATCACTATTCATCACACGCTTTTGTCTCACTCCAACCCACGCACCAGCACATTCATTCAGCTGAAAGTGAGATAATAATTGGAAGCGATACTATTGCTGCGGTCTTTTTGAGTTATTCTTAATAATGATGATAAGGACGATGGTGGGGATGATGATGATCATTCATACATGGAGAAGCTGCAAGACGAGAAACTGGGACCTTCGTGGAGTACTTCCGAGAGAACAGGCCATCGCCTTGTTGCCATTCGCTCGAGAATTGCGTAGACAGGCATAGGCGTAGTGGAAGTTTATGCGGTGGGGGGGGGCAAGGCTGGCGTCGGCCCAAAAAACTTGAAACCAAATAAGCTAATTTAAAAACCCCTTTTTCATTTTTTCTCTTAACAAAACCTGATGACCGGCGGATGGGGTACTCCGAGATATATACTATTCCCGAAAATTTTCGATTTTTCTTCCGGTTGCCCGAAAAACAACTTCACCACTCAAACTGGAACCTCCCTGCTTCCATCTCCTACTCCAGTACTTAAACCACAAACATTGTACTCAACAGTGTATGGTTAACGTCATACACCGTGCTTTTTAAATCTGCTTTTCTTTCCAAGAATTGATTAGAGCAGCTCAAGTTATTGGAGCGCCACCAAGGTTCGCCTACGTCAAATCGTGATTTTTTTAAGACGGTGAATCATACTTTGTGTAGGCGTAATGATGTCGATGTTCTTACTTCTGAGTTCATCTTCTGCTGAACACGAAGCGCAACCAATCATGTCGTTTGATCGTACAGATCATGTAGGTGTACCTACTTGTACTCTGTATACCTGTGATTTTCTTCTCATTTCATCTTATTAATAAATGCGTTCGACATTTGCAAGTTGACCCGCTCCGCTCCATAAAACAATGGCAATTAACAGATCGCTGCAGATAATTCATTCTCTTTCAAATTAAATTGACACGTCGCAATGTGACAATGTGGCGACCATCCTTTTCCAATGTGATTTATGATAAGCTCTTTTTGTTTCAGTTTTTTATTTTTTTTATCTATTCTGGAATTTTTTTTGAATGACAAAACGCAAGCTTATAATTATCAGATGATGATCAAGTTCAGAAAATTTTTTTGTCTCAAATTTCAAAATATAAATTTCTGTCTTTGCCGTTTGCATTAAAAAAATTGCTTATTTCTCTAAACCAGCACAAATTTCCGACTAATTATTAAGACACATTTCCACATCAGAACTGCACATTGCGAGACATATTTCTACAACATAACTGTACCTTGTGATAATTTTTGACAACAAGCTGCGCATTGTGTCCCACATTGCATCGCAACAACAATATAGCGGCTTTCAACAGAAGCACACAACAATGCAAAGTCCCACATGGCAAAGCTGCACAACAATGCAAACGCGCACAATATTGCAAATACTTGGAACGGGATGGTGCAAGTTATGACAAAAGTGTGTCTGGAAAAACAGAAGAACGTGCTTTCTAGGAAATCGTTTCTTGTTGACAGAACATTTATTCGTCTTTTGCAGTTTGGTGAAACGATTCTTTATTAGTTTGTTTTTCTACTTTTACTTAGTTACTATACCTTTAAAAACTTTACAACTTTACAACTTTACAACTTTACAACTTTACAACTTTACAACTTTACAACTTTACAACTTTACAACTTTACAACTTTACAACTTTACAACTTTACAACTTTACAACTTTACAACTTTACAACTTTACAACTTTACAACTTTACAACTTTACAACTTTACAACTTTACAACTTTACAACTTTACAACTTTACAACTTTACAACTTTACAACTTTACAACTTTACAACTTTACAACTTTACAACTTTACAACCTTACAACTTTACAACTTTACATCCTTCAATATAAAACACTTTTATGTTCATCCTTAACTGCATCGTTCGTTTACCAATGGTTTTCACAGGTGTTTGTTTCAGACTCCATTAAATAATTACCAGCAGTATCGTTAGTAACTATTTGGCAGTTGCTTATAGCTGATGAATGATAGAGTTAAGACGCTGTCAAATTTCACACTATTTTTTTGTTAATTTTCAATATAATGAAGAAATGTCATTTCACAAATTGAATTCACAAATCTATTTTTTTAATATCAACCAACCAACCAACCAACCAACCAACCAATCATCCAGCCAGCCAACCAACCGACACACCATTCAACCGGCCAGCCAACCAATCAATCAATCAATCAATCAAATAAGCTTGTATATCTACTATTTTCGGTGACCCAACCCAGCCCATCACTTTCTCAACGCAACCCAATCTGACCCACCTAAAAAGTTAACCCAATCCAGCCCAAAGGTAAATTTTTTTAATACTTTCTTAAATTTTGTTTTAACCCAACCTAACCATGTGTCACAAAATTTGGACCCAACCCAGCCCAATCTAAAACATGGGTCAACCCATCCCAAGTCCGCCTCTAAGGTCGGTTAATCACGTCTATAGGTCAGGTATACAAGTCTGTTTTCACCATTCTTAATCAACCTATCCCTTAAGTTGAGCTTCCTTTTATAATAAATTGCATTGTGAATTGTGATGAACTATTTGTGATAAATTATATTATATCTTCAGAACAAATGATAATGGGAAAACATGTTAGATGATTGTCAAAAGTGGATCGTAAATAAGATCGGTTTCATTTTTATCTAATATTTCTATAGAAAAAAAACACTAGCAGACTCCATAAATAAGATATCGAGACAAAGCAGTCTTATGGCCCAAAACCACTGGGTGGCTATTTAACCACCTAGTGGGGGAAATACCCAGAAATACCTTATACTTTCTTTTTTATTTTTTGAAAAGTATTAAATTTAAAAAAAAAGTTAAACAAAGTATTTATGTGATGCAAAAAAATTAATGATTACACACAGTGATGTTGGATTTTAACCTTCAACGTATTTTTTTTAAATTCAACAAAAACCATTAGGATGGCGGAAATACCCAATTTTAGCAACAATTTTGTCTTCATTATTAACATGCTTCTTTGATTTATTTTTCAATAATTTTCGCTTCATAAATTTTACTTTTGTTCAACTAAACTATAAATTTGTTTGAAGTGGGTGAATTTTATAACGATCTTCCAAACTTAAAAACGTCCGCGGACATCCCATGGACATCCAGACAAGTGAAAGTTAATTTGAAAATTTAAAAACATGCTTTTAAGATAGTTATAAAATTTCATATTGACATCGTATTGAAAAAAGATTACCCCAGTAAAAAGTAAACGAAAGGTGTTTATAGTTGTTATGACAACGAAAGTTTTTGTCGTCTTCATCAATATGCTTCTTTAATTTATTTTTCAATAAATTTTGCTTTTTAAATTGTATTTTTGTTTAATTGAACTACAAACTTTTTTGAAGTGGGTTAATTTTATAATGATCTTCAGAGCTTTAAAACGTCCGCGGACATCCCATGGACATCCTATGGATATCTGGACAAGTGAAAGTTAATAAAAGCATATAACAAAAACATAAATCCAACTTTGATTAGTATACACTGATTTGTGCAATTGTAGGTCTCTGTTATTCAAAATCATAAAACAAAAATTCGTAAACCTTTCAGTATTTAAAAAAAACTTTGATTCAACCTTTAAACAATGCTCAGCTGTATTTGAAACATATTTAAGCACGTAGCACAATAAAAATATAAATAATTATTTTTTTTTTAAATAAAATAAGCTTCTAAAAGACAGAAATTCAAACGACCTCCTTGCCTTATGCATTTTCTCTCGTTTGACCTATCTAGTAATCTACTCAGAAAAAGCTGTTCAGCGACCAATATACAAAAAGCGAAAAGGATTAATTAAGAAAAGCCATTAATGGGAAATTCATTCATATGATATTAAAAAAATAACCAATCATCCATCGTTTAATTTTCATTCTCAGAAAATAAGCTTTCAAATTATCTTTCGAAAACGATAGGATTTAGTGGAATTTTTTCGCCATTCCAGCAATATTGCATGGAAGAAAAATAAAAGATTTATTTCATGCATAAACTTATTTTAAAGTCAACATGTTTTAGAACACGTTGTAATCGACTATTTTGAAGAAAGCTTCGGTACGGCAGCCATGCATTTAGTCATGTAACCTATCAGTTAAAGGTCCCATTAATGATTTGGAGGAGGCACTCACAAGCACACCTTAGCCCTGTTCCAAAATCTTGGATCTACCACTGGCCGTTACTGTCCGTTACCTTTAGGACCGTAATGTAGGGGCCTTTTGACGGATCACTGTCTCACTGCTGAATCTTTTTTAAGTTGTTTATTTTGGCAAACTGGAAGTAATAAACATCTGCTTAGATGTTTATAAACGTTGACGTAGATAAAAAAATTATTTCATAACTTAATTATTTTGCCGAATTTTTCGTGATAAAATGTATTAATTGTCTAATAATAATATCCCTTTGCAGTTTTGTGAAAACCATTTTGAACGGGACATTTTCTACGAATAATTTTTGCCTGGAACATTTTGACTTAGACCAAGGACATTTTGACCAGGGCATTATGACCGGAACAATTTTACAAAGGCATTATGAATGGAATATTTTGACCGGGCATGTTTTGACCAGAGACATTCTGACTTGGAAATTTTTTCTGGAAAATTTTAACCTAATACCGTGGCAGTGCAGGTAGGACTTGATACACGTGGATTCCTTTCCGGTCGACCATCGTCTACTGTAATTTCCGCGACTGAAAATTGGTTTTTAATTAAGTTTTTGCTTTCTTAACTTACTTTCATTTTTTTCCGATGCAGTCCGAGGTATCTCTGGAAAACGTGTGAGCTATAATAGCTAGGTATATCTATAATTTAGTTCAGAATTTTAAATCCGAAGTTACGTGACCAGAGCTTAACAAATCTATACATTTCAAAAACGGTCCAAAAGAAACTTCAGTCACAATCAATTATGAACGCTAATTGTGTGCAAGCGGTACCCAGTTCGACACGTGTATAATATTAAGATCAACTAGATTAACAACAGAGGTTTGGCTGGTTAAACGCTCAGACGTCTTTGATTAATAAATTAAACAAACTACTCGGTGGCCCGCATTTCCCTCTTTCTTATTCTCTTTCTCTCGCCTTTTCTCTCTCGCTCCTGTTTCCATCCCCGTTTGCTCTCCCGCTCCCGTTTTCATTCCCGCTTGCTCTCCCGCTTGCTCTCTCCGGGTCCTCCCTTTCCCGCTTTCTCTTCCTTTTCCGCTCGCTTTTTCGTTCCCACTCGCTCTCCCGTTTCCGTTCTCGCTCGCTCTTCCGTTCCCGCTCACTTCCCCGTTTCCGTTCTAGCTCCCGCTCTCCGAGCTCATTTTCTCAATCCCACTCGTTCTTCCGCTCCAGCCCCGCAACTAGACGTCATGCTCTGGAGGGGCGAGCTATCTTTAAAGGGGGGCGAAATGAAAATGGCCAAAAAACCACTAAAATTATATCGGGAGTTGAAAAGACAATGAAAAGACAATATTATATGTAAAACCAAGGTACATCAGCAACACCCATATTGTTTATTATTTTTATGACTTCATTTTGAATTTGCTGGAATAGTTTATAAAAATAAAATGACAAAAAGTGCAATAAATAAAAATAATCAATATTTATCGTAAATCTTCGCATTACAGAATTAATTTTCTGTTTTGTTTTTTAATTTAAACACAATATGTAATTTTATATAGGTACACTTCAAGCTTCTATTCTGATATTTTAGGTTTTTGAGGTTGGATAGGCCAACTAGTGGGCCCCCTGAAGTGGTTTAACATGTATGGATAAACTACTTCTCGGTCATCAGCTATCAGTTTTTATACAGAAAAAATAAAAAAGTGGCTTTGAAAATATTTTGAAAAAGCAGCTCCGACTAACCCCCCGGTCATCAGTTTTTTGGAGGAAAAATTAAAGAGAGGCTTTAAAAAGTTTTAGATTTTTTTCAAATAGATGTGGGCCGTGAGAAAAAGTTGCATCCCAAGGTTTTGCTTAGATGTTTGCAGTGATGCATTAATATGTTAACCGCGTTGGATACAAAATACACTATATTGCAGGTGTGTTGATAGATACCCAACATTCACAATTTTGTGACTATTCCTGAATAAGCTGCTTTAGCCAGCTATGTACCAGAATAAAGGTTTACAGGCTTATAAAGTTCAAAAATGTACATAACTTAGAATTTTTCAGTAAGGGGGAGGGCGAAATACGCTGCCTTATCTAGCTAAACACTACATAACAGGTATATAAAGTTCAAAAAAGTACATGACTTAGAATTTTTTAGGGGGGGGCGAAATTCGCTGCCTTATCGAGCTATGAACTTGTATACAGGTTCGAAAGAATAGATACGTATCTTAGAATTTGGGGGGGGGGGCGAAATCTGCTGCTTTATCCAGTTATAAACATGTATAATGGTTAACATGTTTTAAAAAGTAGGTACATATCATAGAATTTGGGGGGGGCGAAATCCGCTGCCTTATCCAGTTATAAACTTTTATAAGAGTTTACAGGTTTATAAAGTTCGAAAAAGTAGGTACATATCTTAGAATGGGGGGGGGGAATACGCGGTTTTATCCAGCTACATAACGGGTTTATAAAGTTCAAAAAAGTACATGTCTTAGAATTTTTCAGGGGGGGGGCGAAATCCGCTGCCTTATTATCGAGCTATGAACTTGTATACAGGTTCGAAAAAATTGGTACATATCTTGAATTTGGGGGGGGGCGAAATCAGCTGCCTTATCCGGTTATGAACTTTTATAACGGTTTACGGGCTTATAAAGTTCAAAACATTACATGTCTTAGAATTTTTTAGGAGGGGGCGAAATCCTATGCCTTATCCAGTTATGAGCTTGTATAACGGTTAACAGGTTTATAAAGTTCGAAAAAGTAAGTACATATCTTAGAATTGGGGGGGGGAGAAATACGCTGTTTTATCCAGCTATTTACTTGTGTAACGGTTAACAGGTTTATACATTTCAAAAACTACATATCTTAAAATTTTCCAGGGGGGGGGCGAAATATCCTCGCCCCCCCCCCCGTAGTTGCGGGGCTGTTCCGCTCTCGTTTGTTCTTACGCTCCCGCTCGTTCTTCCGCTTGCTTTCCGGCTCCCTTTCTTTCTTCCTCTCCCTCATAACTTCTGTTTGCCTATTAAACATAAAATAAATGTGTAAAAGCACTGCTTGAAATCTTCTCCATGCTTTGTTACGTAAACTAAATTTGAATTCTGTTACTCAATAACCTTTGATGTTCGATCGTACATAGGCGCTTTTGACCAAGAAGGGTTTTTAGCCATGAAAAATTAAAACAAATTAAACTAAAAACAACCCTATCTTTTTCTCCTCTTTAAGATCTACCTCCATGCCAAATTTCGTTAAAATTGGTCAAGCGTGTTTGGATTTGTAAAGAAGACCGACAGACAAACAGACAGTCATTTATGTGTATATGGACATAGACTAATTGGCTTGTCGCTAACTCTGTCCATTTACTTTTTTCTTATAGTATTCGTCTTTAGCAAACAATAATATTGTGCTTATGTATTGATTACTGAATTTAGCGATGACTAACATTTATTTTTAAAGAAAATGTAACTCAATAACTTTTCAAAAAATAATTTTTAGGACTGTGCAGGAGTGTTCTTCTATTCATGACTTGAACTAGGAAGGTCCTTGGATCTATGGAGCCTGAAGTAGCACAGCCTAGACATGAAGAACATGAAGAAAAGTCCAAGAATATTAAACCTGAAACAGTTACTATATTTCAAAAGTTTACAGAAGAGTCAATCCAACGAATAGCTCAGTTCATTGAAGAAGAAAAAGCACAAAAATTAATTGAGGAACAAGAAGAAAAAAATGCTCAAAACAAGAAAAAACAATTGGAAAAAGACGGGGAAGAAGAAGACAAACCTATGCCTGATCCTGTCTTGGAGGCTGGAAAATTCCTGCCAACGAGATTTAGAAACTTTCCACCGGAATTGTACGGCATTCCCGTTGAGGACTTTGATCCTTATTATCAAAATAAATATGTGAGTTTAAACAAAGTTTGATTGCTTTCTTTATTTTTCCTCTTGAAATTCAAATTAACTAACTGTTTTATAGTAAAATTTGCTTAAAATAGATCTGCTTTTCAGTTCAGTTTTACAGACAATGCAATGCCAGCTAAAACAAACCCTATTCTCTACTTAATTTTCTTGATTGATTTATCTCAGACCTTTGTTGTGGTTGCAAAAGATCGTTCGATATTCCGGTTCAGTGCCATGAAAGCTTTCTATCTCATGGGTCCCTTCCATCCACTCAGAAGAATTTGTTTGCGACTACTTACCCATCCATATCCTTTTGCAGCTTTGTTTTGATTATTTAAAACATTTTTTCTCATATACTATCAGATTGATGAATCAGGTTTTTTTTATTTTTCTTAGCTTTCACTGAACTTTTTTTAGTTTATTTGTCATGGTTGTAATTCTTGTCAACTGCGTTTTTATGGCTTTGAACTCGGACTTTCCTGGTGTTGAGTAAGTCTGATTTTTGTATTATCAACAGTCCATTTTAGTGGTTATTTTAAAACTAAGCCACATTAAAAATTTATTTTATTCATCTAACATTTAAAGAGCAAAAAAATTATTAAAAGTAGATCAAATTAATTTATACTGTAACAAACCATTTTCTCTAACAGGTTAAATACCATAAAAGTTTTTTCAGTTTCAAAATTGTTCAATAACTTTGTGAACTGTTAGTTTCAAATTGCAGGACGACATTTCTGGTTATATACACAATCGAAGGGATCATCAAAATGTTGGCCCGTGGTTTCATTATGGAGGGTTTCACGTACCTCAGAGATGCTTGGAACTGGCTCGATTTTTTTGTAGTCGTATCAGCGTCAGTTTCCATGTTTGGTTTACCTTTTTTTTAAATTAACAATTCATTCCGTGGATCGTTATTTCATTCTGAAAATGTGACGAGCATTTTGTGCTTTTTAGTGCACACATTTTGTTTCAAGCAACTCGTAGATACAGGATTGTTTATAAGTGAATTTTAAGTTTAAGTATTTCAAATTGTTTATATTTATTAGCTCTTTATATTTTTAATATTTTTCACCAGTTATATTACAACAGCCTTCAGTGATTTGGGCAATGCATCTGCTTTGCGAACGTTCAGGGTTTTGCGAACCCTCAAAACTGTTGCTGTTGTACCCGGTTAGTAATTTTTAAGAAATGTGTTGAAATATCAAACTATCTGATAAATTCATTGAATTATTTTGGTCTTTCAGATATACCTAAATTATTAGATAATTTATAAATTATAGCAATTTGTGAAAAGTCTGAGGAAAGCATTTGTCAAACATTTTTTATTATTTAATTTTTATGTTTTAAAGATAAAATTTTCGTTTTATTAAAGTGGCTCTATCATCAATCAATTAACTTCAAAAACATTATAGACAGTTGTAAATAATCAGATCCTTTTTTATTCTTAGGTTTTTATTTAATGACCACAGTTGGATGAGAAGTTGAGCTGACCTTAGCAGTTTGAGCAAATTATCTGCTTAAGTGAGTTATATGATGTGAACCCATTCTCTTTCTTTGGGAATTGAACCCAGTACCAGAGCATAAAAGCCAAAGACTACTGCTACATCACTGCACATGCAATTAAGCTAACAGCAAATACAACAATTACAATATATTCAGGCTTGAAGACTATAGTGGGTGCCTTAATGGAAGCAGTTAAGAGACTAAGAGATGTGATGGTTTTGTCCGTGTTTGTTCTATCCATATTTGCACTAATCGGCCTTCAGCTCTATTCCGGGCAACTCGCAAAGAAATGTATAAAAATGCCCAACATTACCAACATTAAGGAAATTATTAAAACCAACACAACACTAAATGATGAGCTAGTCAATAACAAAGGTAATTTTTCAGATTTTTTTTAATTATAAATTTATAATGGAATGTTATAAATTATCAAAAAATATTAATATAGTATAATATATAATATAATGTGATGTGATGTGATGTGATGTGATATAATTTAACATAATATAATATAATGTAATCTAATGTAATATAATGTAATGTAATGCAATGCAATACAATACAATACAATACAATATAATATAATATAATATAATATAATATAATATAATATAATATAATATAATATAATATAATATAATATAATAGATATAGTAATATTTTAGATAACTGGGCAAGGGCTCCAGCAGATATTAAGAAACCTCTTCTTTGTGGAGGAGGGTAGGGTTGTATTTTTCTGATTAATTTTTCTTTTTCAAAATAAATAATAATGATTCCATAATATTCCATGAAATTGATTATTTTCCAATTTTTTTATGATCATGTATTGCCATTCTTATTTATAATGTGTTTTAACAATATTAAAATAATCAATAAAAATAAATTTAGAAGGCGTTTGCAGTGTAATTATATATTTGTTATGGGACTTTTGATGTTATTGTTTCTGCAGAAAAAAACTTCTGCATTTCACAAAGGCAATAGCTAAAGATTACGATTTCTAATTTTAAGAGAGTGTCCCGATGGATATGAATGTCTGGCCACGAAAACTAACCCTGATATGGGCTACACAAATTTTGACAATTTCGGCTGGGCGTTGCTGTGTGCATTCAGACTTATGACTCAAGATTTCTGGGAGAACTTGTATCAGCAGGTTATTTTTTTAAACTCTTTCTTTTGCCCAGGCTTATGTAAAATCTGTTTTTTTTAAATATTTATGCCAATAAATAGGCAATGAATTTATTCACATTTTTTAGTCTTCCTAATAATTTGAGGCTTTTCCTATAATTAAAAAGATATTTTCTTTTGAATGCCATGGTTAGAGCAAAAGTGACATGGTTATAAAAAAGATCAAATATCACATGGTTTTAAAAATGTCACATGATTATAAAAAGCAGTTATTTTTTGCGTTAAAAGCAAGCTTGCGGAGACGTGCCGGAGCCGCTAATTTATGTAGGAGCCAGAGCCGAAAATATCTGGCGGCTCCGGCTCTCAAAATTTTTGTTTTTATTAATTCAAAATTCAAAAATTTGGTTGACACAGAGTAACATTCAAGTAATATTTTAAAAATTATATTTTATTTATGCAGCACAGAGATAATACATATAATTTAAAGAATAATTATAATCCTAATTTTAAATATAAATAATAATGCCTAAATTGATTAGAACTAAAAATCTAGAATGCAACAAAACAATTTCATTCCTATAACATCTTTAACTAGGAAAAGAAGGCATTTAATTATTTTAATACAATTTTGATTGTTTCTATGTTTTGACAGGTTCTTCGAGCAACAAGTCGAGCTAATATGTTGTTCTTCATAATCGTCATTTTCTTTGGCTCTTTTTATCTCGTCAACGTCATATTGGCCATAGTGGCCATGGCTTATGATGACTGTCGGGAGCAGGATCGCAAGGATGCCGAAGAAATTGAAGCAGAACAAGCTAGTTGGGATCTACAACAGGTCTGTTTCTCCACTTTGCCCTCTTGGCCATTCATATAGAATCGTTTAAAGTTTGTTTTATGGATCATTAGAAGAGTTATCTTCAAAAATATTATTTAAACTTTAAGAAATTAGCAGAAGAGAAGCTGGCTGAAGAAGATGGGATGGATGATGATGACGATGATGATGAAGGTGGTAATGACATGGAGAAGAAATTGTGTAATGATAAAAGAACTCAAGGTCTTTTTCTTGAAAGCAGCAACCTTGAGAATGACCGAATCAGCATAAAATCTGAAAGCGGAGTCGACTCAGCGAGTAGAGTATCGGACTGGAAAGAGAAAAAGGTTGATTTATTTATGATGATGTTGTAAATATATTTGCAATGCTGGCATCATTATTTTGTAATTTGTTTCAGAAAAGTCTCAGTCTTCCTGAAACTCCGACAACCTCGCTTGTTTTGGGGCCTTCGTTGATGAATGCTCACTTGAGGTCCAGCCAGTTCAGTTGGTTAAAGATTGATCCAAAGTCCACTCCATTGCAGAAGCAAAAATTCATTCTCCATCCTTGCCTCTTTAATTTAGACTTACCTTTTGCTGACGATTCAACTGCTGTTACGCCCTCTTCTGATTTGTACGCTTTTTTGTTCTAGAAGTTCAGTAAATTCAGTAAACGCTTAAAATGAAAAAGTATTTCCACTTTCAGCTTATTGAACCAGTTAGAGTGTCAATACATGATGAGCGAATTCAGTGTTGACCCTATGATGAGCCAGTACAACAGCATTCTGAGAAAGAGAAGTAGTATCGTAACGAAACAGGGACCGTCTACGAAGCCATCTGAGCCTACGCATTTTCACTGGAGGAAAACAAAACCACAACCACTGAATGCTGCATTTGAGCAGTCTAAAGAGGCTCTTACTGATACTGATTTAAAAGTATTTTTAATTGTTAAAAATTTAAACGAACAAAAGTCAATTAATCAACAATAACAACAACATAGTATTTTTGATCAAATGAATTCAGTTAAGTGACAATGTCCTTCTTCCCTGGGCAAAACAGAAACACAACTACTTTGCTGACAATCCATTTGTCTTGCATTCTCCAAGTGCTTCTCTTGACATGAAAGGTGATTGTCTTTCGTTTTTTTGATTGTCACTTTTCCTCAATGCAGGAATGCAGGCTTGCCTTTTGTTTTGTTGTCATAACTAAACATTTCATCAATCCATAACAGATGTATTGATCCTGAAAAACCTACTCAAATCTGCATCGGGAAAGAAAAAAGGTATTGAACTTATGTTTTTTGCTATAGATATGTTTTTAGTTAATCTAGTTTTCCATCGATCGTTGCCATTAATCTGACATTCAAGTTTTACAATTCCAGGTTTTTTCACGCTGGAGAAAGGTGAAAACAAAAAAGAATTCTTGAAACGCAAGTGCATGCAGCTCCTGTTCGACTGGGAATGCCATCCGACGTGGTACAAGTTTGCACACATCGTTGAATTGTTCATCATGGATGCATTCGTTGATCTCTTCATCACACTCTGCATCGTGGTCAATACTGTTTTCATGGCCGTCGAACACGATGACATGAGTCCAACTCTTGAAGCCGTCCTTAAAGTTGGAAACTATGTGAGTGCTTTTCTGCAGCATTGGTGGTTGGCTGGCTGGTTGTTTATTTAGTTGAGTTGAAATTTAATTTTTGTCAAATTTGAAATGTTTTCTGCCTCAACGATTTGACCAAATGTGGTTCTGATTTCAAATTAACAACACACATACATATATCAGGAGTGAATGAATTAATTTGCATAAATTTCAGGTTTTCACGGGCATATTCACAGCCGAAGCAGCACTGAAAGTGATAGCGCTTGGTTTGTACAAATACTTGCAGGACAAGTGGAGTTGTTTTGATTTTATCATTGTTTTTCTCAGCCTCGTTGAGTTGGGGCTGGCTAATTTTAAGGGCCTATCGATTCTTCGCTCCTTCCGATTGGTAAAAGTTTTTTGGAAGTTATTTTCTCTTCAAAGTCTTTTGCATTATATCAGTAAAATATTTATCAGTTATAAAAATTTAAAATTTCATTTCATCAATATAAGATTTTTTTTTCTTGTATTTCAAAATAGAGTGAAGTTTTTTTTTAAATTTCAGCTGCGTGTGTTCAAGCTTGCAAAATCATGGCCAACATTGAATCTGTTGATCGGTATAATTGGCACAACTCTCGGAGCACTTGGGAATTTGTGTTTTGTATTGGCCATCATTGTCTTCATTTTTGCTGTCGTTGGCATGCAGTTGTTTGGTCCGAGTTACTCAAAGTAAACGTTCTTCAGTTATTTACATTGTTTGTTTGCCTATAAGAATAATTGATAGGCAATAAGCTTTAAAGTTAACTTGTTCCTAGTGCTTGAGGGTCTTTCTTATGAATCTTTTATAAGATGACTAATGCATGATGGAATAATAATGTGAAGGTTAATATCATTTCTGACAAAGACTGGAAGCTAGTCAACATCAGTGATCGTTGTGTTATTTTAGCTGTCTAATCGGTTATACAATTTCTCATAAGTCATTCTTATATATTCTAGTAGAATGTACTTTAGGATTATTTCAAGTTAAACATTATTTAGAACCAGGAATATATTTGTATTTATTTTATGGCAAAAAAATCTTTCAATGGCACTTTGTGTATGAAAAGTAATGATATTAAGATTTAAAACTATTCATATTTATTTTGCATCTTTTCTAACAGTGGTTTATTTGAAAACGAATTACAACTGAGATGGCACTTTAGAGATTTTTTTCATTCATTTATGATTGTTTTCCGTATTTTGTGCGGAGAGTGGATTGAAAACATGTGGAATTGCATTTTCTGCAATGGATATCACTGTATCGTCTTCTTCCTTCTCACGATGATCATTGGCAATTTAGTGGTAAGTAATAACTTGTCTTCAATTGATTGACTGAAAACTTTTATTTTCGTCTTTTTTAAATCCTCAATATTAACTTAACCGTGTCTGCTTGCTTGATTGAGCCAAACGTTGGGACTCTTTGACGCTTAAAAAAATCAACTTCTTGTTATCCAATCGAGCTGAAATTTCGTGGGCTTATTTGTTGTTAATAAAATTATTAAAAACAGTTTATTTAAAAAAGCGATATTTAATTTTTAAATTAAAAAATTTATAATTAAAAGTTTGATTTTTCCATATTGATTTGAGACTTTATTATATTTTCAATCCTCACATACTTCACATATCAAGTATTTAGAAGGCGGTGGGTCAATGTTTTCCTATTTTATAAACTTACTATAATCAAAAAATGAATTACAAAAAAAAGAGGATTTATGAAAAAGAAAGTTTTTAACGGTTCACTCCTTAAATCCTTTATATCAACTTCATCATGTTTGTTTGCTTGCTTGATCCATACATTGGTCATTTTGTGATGCTTAAAAAACATACTTCCCATTATTTGATCGAGGTAAAATTTGGTGTGTTGAATTCTCAGTAATGACATGGCATTCTATTAAATTTTCAGATCAATTGGATAAAATCTAAGCAACAAGAGAATAAAATTGATAAAACTTTTAAAAATTACAAATTTTTTTCAGAGAAATAAAATCATCAGTTTTAAGTTCATTTAAAGAAAGTGATAATTAATTTTTCAAATGAAAAACTTATTTAAAAAAATTAATTTCAAAATTTATAATAAAAACATTGATTTTCCATATGTTTTGAAAGTTTCCCAAATTTTCCATCTTCACATATTTCACATATCAAGTATTAAGAAGTCTGTGGTCAATGTTTTTCAATTTTATAGACTTATTTATCATCATCAAAAAAATGATTTGTAATAAATTAGAAGTTGCCGAATTAAAAAATACAAAGGTTCACTTGTTCTCAACATAGGTTCTCAATCTCTTCCTTGCTCTGCTGCTAAGCTCTTTTGGTGCTGAAACTCTGAAGCAGTCAGAGGAAGATGAGGGAGCAAATAAACTCCAAGAAGCAATTGATAGGATCAGCAGATTTGTTACTTACATAAAGTCTCATGTTGCATATTGTATCAATGTGAAGATTAGAAAAAAGTCACTTCTTAATAGAACAGGTTTGTACATTCCGTTTCATTTGTAAATTTAGTTAAGCGATGGTGGTTTCAATAAAATAGTTTCGTTGAATTCCTATAGTTTTTTTTTAGTTTTTTATTAAGAAGTCTCTACTAGTTAGATGATTTCTATAGAAATTTAACATTGCTATCATAACCAGTGAACACCTGAAATTGTTAGGAATTTGTCAACTGGTACTAAATATTAACTGCAATCTAACTTATCACAGGAGTCCCAGTTGTGTCGCATTATGAGATAAAGCACAACCAAATTAATCATTCAGCTCCAGGTGGTAAAAGTCACCTGGTTGTCACCATCTCACCTGCCAATTCTGAACCTTGCTGTTATACAGATCTCATGGAAATGAATGATATAGGTAGTCTTTTCATGTATAAGCTTTGGTATTTATTTCAATTCAATATTTTCTAGTATTAAGAGCTTTAGTTTTTATTCTTTTCATCTACGAAATTCTGTTGCTGCTACTTATTACATTTAAACAGACACATAATGCATCACCAGCTGCATTATATTTGTTAGTATAATACGTACATGTTTAATGTCATTCACGCACTTTTCAATCAATGTGGATAGCATATATAAAACACCTCCAATACGCTGGAGTTGAAACGCAAATCTTTTGAATTGGAGTCGGAAGCTCTACTGTGGTAGCTCCACAATAATTAGGCTCATATTAATGATAAAATTTCTTTTAAAGTTTGGTTAACAGTTGATTATATTTAAGTTTATTTTATGAATTGTATGCATTGCATTTGATGCAGGGCACACACAAAATTCTCACCAGGTGTGTTTTTGAATTTATTGCAGGCTTCATTCCTTCACTACTTAGTTTATCAACCTACCTGAAATTATCGTCATCATTTTTATTTACAAATTTATTTATAATGTTGGTGAATAGAATTCAAATAGAAATTAAGATTATTTTATGTTAATTAAATAGTTTCACATCTTTATTTTATATACATTTTGTAGTATTATGGTTAATTTGATTCCAGGGTTTTTGGTTGATCAATTGTGTTCTGATTTTGTTATATATTTCATTGTTTATTTGATCAAGCATATCAGTTTATTTATATTTTTGTTCTGTCACAATCAAACAAGTTTTGTTGATCTGCTTGATTATATTATTTTTTTTTTATTTCAAATTATTGTAATCTCTTTGAGTAGACACTCATTTTTTTTTATTAAAAATGGATTTTTATATTCATTAATAATTTTTAATTGAATAATTTTTAATTATTTTGACGACACATTTCAGACCCACCTGTTCGACAATCACTTCTCATCTTCTCGTTCGATTAAATCGCTTTCTTCTTGGAACGACGACATGCTCACTTCGACACGCAGCCTCGACAGAAGTCGCATAGCTACTCAGTCGCAACTGTCACTGGCAGGCTCTCACCACGAGCAGCATCACCGTCGACCCGGTTCGTCTCACAGACACCACATCGAAAACACGGGCAGTTTTGTTTCTCTCGACCAGTGCTGCTCTAGTGACGAACGCGAATCCTTTCAATCGAGAAACAAGGTGACAGGAAATATAATCATTTTTAAATGCTACCAATTGAGATGCTTAGTCAGAAAAAATTGATGGTTTTAACAGTCGTGCAAATATTCTCATTTATTAGTCAAATCAAAAAGTATAAATTATTCAATTATTTATTCAGGATGAAGGATGTGAAGTAAACGTAATTTATGTTAAATATCCGGATGATTGCTGCCCGCACAAATGCACTCCTATTTGGGCCATTATTCATAAAACCTACCTTGGTAAAATCTGGTGGAAGTGTAGATGTTATGCGTACTCTTTGGTTGAGCATCCGTACTTTGAGACTTTCATCATTATCATGATCCTTGCCAGTAGTCTTGCCTTGGTAAGTTTATAATAAAGTTTTTATAAAAACTTCTTCTTAACAAAGATTGAAATTAAATGAACAAGTAAACAGAATCGTCATACACCTTCATATTGTTTAGGCTTGAGATTGTTTAAAATAATGGGCCAATACAAGATAGGTAGACTCAATACAAGATAGGTAGGCCCAATACAAGATAGGTAGGCCCAATACAAGATAGGTAGGCCCAATACAAGATAGGTAGGCCCAATACAAGATAGGTAGGCTCAATACAAGATAGGTAGGCCCAATACAAGATAGATAGGCCCAATACAAGGTAGGCTGGCCCGTCAGGAAAGGGGTACGGCCTTTATTATCAGTTTTCAAAAATTGAACAAACATATTTCTTATTACAGACAGCCATGCTAAAAAACTTCCTACTCCACCATTGTAATCTCTTGCAGTTTTCTTTAACTTTTTTCTCTCAAAATTTCAGGCAGTTGAGGATCGCAATATGGAAAAAGAGAGTAACGAATTTGCTAGGTTTATACTTAAAGTTCTCGACAAAGTGTTCACAGTAATCTTCGTGTTTGAGATGGCTCTCAAAATGACAGCCTACGGATTCAAAAGATATTTCACCGATGCCTGGTGCTGGCTCGATTTTGTCATCGTCACGGTCTGTGGTTTTGTTTTTCGGTGTTTTATCGTTGAAACGATTTTTTTTAATGTTTTATTTTTATAATATTATTTTTAATAGGCCTTTTCTTTAATTTAATATTTTTTATTAAATATTTGTAACTTAATAATAGTTATTTTGGTTTCAAAATAAAAATAAATTAAATACAATTATTGTATAGATGTTTACATATATAAATTCCAAAAAATTTTGTTTTAGAAAAAACGTTTTTAAGCTGTGGCAATTTCAATTTGCAGATATCGCTTATAAGCTGGGGTGCAGAAGGAGCCGGTGCTGCAAATATGGGTGCATTCCGGGCACTGAGGACACTACGAGCTTTGAGACCGTTGAGGGCAGTTTCAAGATGGGAAGGAATGAAGGTGGTTATATTTCATAGTATTTGCATGGATTGGAATGTTTTAAGAAAACACAAAGTTTGTGGTCTCAAAATCAGGATTTTATTTCATTATATTATTAATTATGTCTACATATGACCACTTTCTTTTCATTTGCACAATTCATTTCAGGTTTGTATTATACATGCTTTAAAGAAATGTGGCTTAATGTTGCATCCAAATAAAAATCAATATTATCACATTTTGTCACTAAGGTTGTTGTGAATGCCCTGATCCAAGCCATCCCTTCCATCTTGAATGTACTCTTGGTATGTTTGGTTTTCTGGTTGATCTTCAGCATCATGGGAGTGAACCTTTTCATGGGAAGGTTTGGAAGATGTAATAACGAGTCAGACCTCATGATGGAAAATGATCTTATCAATAAAACTAATTGCAACGAAACTTATAACGGCACCTGGTACACTCAGAAAGTGAACTTTGACAATGTTTTATTGGGATATTTGTCACTCTTCCAAGTGGTTAGTTGAAGTTATTAATTTTATGCTATCGTTTTAGAAAATAACACTGGTGCTGTGCTGATTATTAGTGATTATCATTTTCAGCTCCTGCCATAAAAATATTTTCAACAAATATATTTACTTGATTAGTTAAAACTTTAAAACTATTGAGCATACTTCCATACATATCGTAAACAATAACTAAAAGAATGTTTACAGAGAGTGACGTAACTACGCCGGGTAGCCCAGCTAGTATATTAAATTTATGATCTTGCTTCCTTATAATTAATTCTTTCAAGGCGACATTCAAAGGCTGGATGGATATAATGTATGCTGCAATCGACAGTAGAGAGGTAATAATGTTGAAAATACAATATTATACAAATATTTTTTTTTCACTTATTTATTCGTATCATTTGCAAGCCTGGACAGCAGCCAAAGTTTGAAGAGAGATCTTTGATGTACCTCTACTTTGTCATGTTCATCGTTTTTGGTTCTTTCTTCACCATGAACCTGTTTATCGGTGTTATCATTGAACAGTTCAATATGCAGAAGAAAAAGATATGTTGACAGTTAATTTTTCTTAGTTTATTATTATTATTATTGGTGTTTATTCTTTTGTTTAATGTGATTGTGATTATAAGCAGGTGGATCATTGGAAATGCTGATGACCGAAGACCAGAAGAAATATTATAATGCCATGAAAAAGTTGGGATCAAAACAGCCTACCAAACCAATTCCAAAACCAAAGGTTGCTCAGTTATTATTTAAAAGTAATTATTAAATATCCTATCAGAATTGAAACTTTAATTTTCCTTACTTCCAGTTTGCTTTCCAGTTGTTCTTTTACAAACTGACCAAAAATCAAAAGTTTGACATAGTCATCATGTTTGTCATCTTGCTGAACATGACCTCAATGGCACTGGAACATCACCAAGCCCCTCAGTATTTTGAAGATGCTCTGAAAACTGTCAATACAGTCTTCATTACCATTTTCACACTTGAATGTGTAATGAAGTTAATCGGGATCAGGCTGTATTACTTCAAAGAGCCGTGGAACATTTTTGATTTTGTTGTCGTAGTCATTTCCCTTCTCAGTGAGTATTCCCCGTAAAAACGAGGTTTCATACCGATGATATGAGATGCATTTTTTTAGATAATTATTGTTATACTAAATTTTTATTATTTACCAACAGCGATGATTTTGAGTGAATATTTTAACAAGCTACCAATATCACCGACGATCCTCAGAGTCGTAAGAGTTTTCAGAGTCGGTCGCGTACTTCGTCTCGTCAAATCGGCAAAAGGCATCCGAACCCTCCTGTTTTCGCTGGCAGTCTCCATGCCGGCGCTGTTCAACATCGGTCTTTTGCTTTTTCTAATAATGTTCATCTACGCCATCGTAGGCATGTCGTGTTTCATGCACGTCAAGCGAACGGCCGGTATCGACGACATGTTCAACTTCGAGACGTTCTTCAACAGCATGATCGTCTTGTTTCAGACTTGCACGTCTGCCGGCTGGGACGGAGTTCTGTCCGGTCTCATGAACGATACGCCGCCCGGCTGTTCGAGTAACAGTACGCCCCACAGTCCGAACGGCGATTGCGGTAACACTGCACTGGGCATCGCTTATTTGTGCAGCTACCTGGTTATAACGTTTTTAGTCGTCGTCAACATGTACATTGCCGTTATTCTTGAAAACTTTTCGCAAGCAACTGAAGACGTGCAGCAAGGTTTGACGCAAGATGACTTTGACATGTATTACGAATTGTGGGAGAAGTACGACGAGAAAGCCACTCAATATATACCACTGATTCAGCTTAGTGAATTTGTCGATGCTCTGGAAGAACCTCTCAGAATACAGAATCCAAACTTTTACAAACTAGTCCAGATGGACATTCCAATATGCGAGGGAGAAATGGTCAATTGCGTCGACATTTTGGATGCACTCACGAAGAACTTCCTCGGCACGAAAGACGATGGTGTCGTAGAACTGGGAGACTTGAAAGGACCAGGACGAGTCAATTATCATCCCGTAAGTTCTACTCTTCAGAGACAGAGAGAGATATTTACTGTAAAAATTATACAGAGAACGTGGAAAAATTTTCTACTGAGAAAAAAAGCTCTGGCCCGTAACAAGATTGTCCAGTCTGAAGAAACAGAGGAAATCCAGGAAAACAAGAACGTAGAATGTGACGTCGAGGTACACGTTGACCTTAAATCTTCCGATGCTACAAGTGACGATGACTGAAAGTTTCTAAATCCCCTGTCATCGGCTTAGTGGAATTGTGCTAATTAAAAGCTTATCAGAACAAAAAGGGTGGGGCAAGTACGACACGTTCCAAGAAGCTCACAGATGTATTCATTGCAATAATTCCATCCTTCGAATGAACTTTCTCTTTCCAGGTGTGTTCTTTTGCATCGGTAAAAAAAAAACGTTTCTTCTTGTCGTTATCCGTCTGAGTTCGGCGGTCTGCAGTCGGGAGAGGTGCGTAACGAGCTGGCGATTTTATGGAATTTATTTCAGTAACGAAAATTATCTCATCTCTTGGTTAAAAAGTTAATTTGTTTCTCAAACACGTTATTCACTTTGTGGCCTTAGTTTAAAAATGTTCATCCGTTTAGTTTTTTCGTTTTATGATGGAAGTTTTGTTTGAATGCATTTTTAAATTTTTTTTCGTTTCATGGCTGCAGTCGTTTCGTCACCTCTACACTTTTTAAACTTTTAATTATTTAGTTTGAAATTATTCTTGACATTGAAAAAGTAGATATGCCAGAATAAGACCCATGCATAACTAAACTCTGCCATTAAATAAATATCTTTTGCAAACGGTTGTTCATTGCTCGTGCTATTTTGAGGTGCGTGTCTGATGCACCACGCATTTCAGTTTGTCCTGTACATTTTCCAGTTTGATCAGAAATATTCTGCTACACTGATCACTTCGTATTTTTACCGAGATGTTTCCAGTTTCCAGACGTCAATTTCATTTCGAGATTTCAAGTTCGACATTTTTTTCTTGAGATTTTGCTTTGACACATTCCACGGTCGATGTTCGTCATGTAAGCTCAATTCAATTGCATTCGTATTGTGTTCCTTATTGCTTTGTCTCCTTTTTGGTTCTTTCGTTCTATTTTTCAGGTGGTCATCTCTTGGTTTCTTATTTCAAATCTGAATGGTGTTGTGTTTGCCATATTAAAACCTGCAACTACTCTACTGCATACCAGCCCTATATATATATATACATATATATTTTGTAAACAAAGAAAAGTTAGCAGATCTAAAGGGTCGTGTCCTGTACATAAAACCAGCTGCCGACATTTTCCACTATTACTGCAAATGTTCCTTTCGTTTGGTGTGCAATACAAATTCTTGTCTCGTGGTGGCAATGCAAGCTCATATTTTCGATCAGTTGAATTATTTTGATACGACAATGTTCTTATTTTCATGATTTAAAAACCTTTATTTTTTTTACTTGAAATCAAGTTTTGCTATTTTCATCATTGCTTCAATATGCAATTTTTCATTTGCTTCAAATGTACGTTTTTTGTGAAAACATATTTCTTCTCACTTTTATTCATTAGACTGTAAGGAAACAATTGCAAAAGTACCATTTACAAAATAACATAATATAACAATAATAATAAAAATAATAAAGGGGCTCCAAAAGTATTGAGCGAATTCACAAACTGATGCCATTTATAGTGACAATAACCAGCACATTTTAATATGAAAAGATCTTATGAACCACACAAACCACTCAAAACTGACTCGAGAAGCTAAACAGCTTCAACAAAAGATATACTACTCACATTTTGCGTCGGAACTATCTCAATTAATTAAATCAATGCTAAGCTGTCAGCTAAAAAAAAACATTTCCATTATTTTATACAATTAGCTTTTAATTTGCAAGAACCAGCAAGAGTAAGATTATTAAGAATTAAAAACAAGATTTGTCATACAGACGAGACTATGGGACCCCCGTCTAACCGAGACTATACAATATCTATTAATTATCAGTCAAACGAGCCTGAATCAAAAATAGGCAATTTTAAGACACAATATCCCACTCCCGTGTGACTTTGTGCCAAAGAACCAACACTGTCCCAGACGGATGTGTTCGGATCGTAACGCGAAACGGACTTTTGACCTGTTTTTGTTTGGACGTTGTAACCTCCCAGGACGTAGACCTTCTCCCGAAAAACAACGCACGACGCCTCCTTGTGAGACACAGACAGGGGAGTGATCGCCGTCCACTGGTCTGTTTCAGGGTCGTAACTTTCTGACTGCATCACGGGCAGAGCTTGTTGGTTTGCATTTAAGTTGCATCCACCGTGAACTAAAAGTTTGTCTTTTGCGACACACATCACGTGCCAACCTCTGGGGGATAACATCTGTGACATATCTTCCCACTGTCTATATCAAAATGAAAAAAAAATATTATACTTAGTGGCAAAAAAGTTAAGTAAAATATTTTTTGTTGGCTCATCTGCAATGATTTTTACAACATCAAAATCAGCATTTAACTTTAATATTTCTAAAATAATTAATTACTGAACTTAAAACATATTCAACCTAACTGCAGTTAATTTCATCTGTTGATTTTTTTGATTAAATTCGTGTACAAAAAATAAATCACAAAAGTGTACAAATAGAATTCATCACTGTTCAGTGTAAAGTATTGACCAATACGGATTAATGGTTGATAATCGGCACACCTATAGTCAAAACTGCCACAGTAGCACCAGCTTGTGTATTAGAGTACTGTGCGGTTTGCAAACCAAACGGGCCGAGTTTGAAATCAACACCTGCCGGGCTGAGATTTGAGCCAAGTATAAGAATTTTAGGCCTGTAAAATCGGGCAGAGCCCAAACTAGACAGGCTTGGCCTGAAAATTCGGCCATATGAAAAGGGCCGAGTTGCCGGTGGGCTGCAAAAAATGGCCTGTGCAGTACTCTACTGTACACATAGAATCAACCAAAGTAATCAATAGATGAAAATATAAGTGAAGACACAAAGTTTAAAGAAAGCTAATACAAATTAAAAGAATTACAACATACCTGGTCACAGGATCAAAACGCTGCAAATCGGGAGTAAAATGATTTGAGCTGTAGCCACCAGAAATATATATACAACCCTTGTGGACAGCGCCTGCATGAGCATGATAAGCAGATGGAAGTGGTGGACCAGTAAGCCAGACATTTCTCTCTGGATCGTACATCTCAACTGCTGCCAGGCTACCTTCCTTGAACTTGCCACCAATAGCCCAGATTCGATTTTTTAGCAAACCAGCATAAAAATAAGCTCTTTTATTGATCATTGGAGCAGCCTGAAAGCAAATAATTATTTCTATAATCAGCAGCTCAGAATTTCTGTAAAGAGCAAGTTAGCACAAGAAATCAACACTTGGGAATCGCTAGAAAACCATGAATGTGCGATGAGTTTTAGTCATTTCTACAAGATTCAGTATGATATAAAATCCTAACAAAATTAACAAAAACTTAAGCAACAATCCTAAAAAATAATGATGACAGCATTTCAAGACAGATTGTTAATACGTAGGGCTGATATTCAATCATTATATTATCAGAGACATTACCATTATATAAGCAGAGCAATGACAAGTGTCATTGGCAAGATTCAAACTCTCATTCAACAGATGAGAGTTTATCATATCATAATGCCAACAGTGTCTGCATATATAGAAAAACTACTTCATTTAAAACTAACTTTCAAGTCCTGGGAACCCCATAAAAAACAAAGTAAACAAACCTGGAACCAGACATCAAATCGCGGGTCATATCTGACCACAGTGTTGATCGCTGACTCTCCGTGGGCGCACTGAGTCGTGCAGCCACCTATGACATAGAGGAAGTCATTGAACACGACGACTTGCATGTGACTAAGTGGGTTTGGCAGGGAGGCAATCCTCTGTCTGCAGTTAAGAAGAGTTGTGGAGTTGATCTGGTCATCATTTATGGCACACAATTCATCGTGCAGGCCTGGGTGTGGATGAATCTCCCTACCCCCGACACTGACCAGCCTTTCTGTGTAAGTCCTCATCGAGGTGGTGATTGGATGTGATTTTAGGGGCTGTGAATGGGGTACCACATGATAGTTAAGGGCCCAAACCACCATGTCCCTCAACTCTGCATGTCTCATCATAAGATCTACAGCCTCCACTTTGTTGACAAGATCGTCTGGGCATATAAGGGGAAACCTGAAAAAAATTTCTTTCATAAAATAAGTGGAATAAAACGAATTTCAAAAATAAATAATAGATTAATAACAACCTAATGCAGCTCATTAAAGGAATTGCATGAACTTCTTGTAGTGGATCCATCTTTAGCCAATCCCACACCACCTGTCCATGTAAACCACCTTAATAATTTAGCAGCAGCTTTAACAACAACAAAACTTATGCGTTTAAATAATTATTGTAATATAAGTACACACAGATACAAATGACTATAGAAGGAATTGAATCAAGGACTTTCATTAACAATACTGCAGAATTGAGTTCAAGTTGGCATTTGAGGTCTTATGAAGAAGGCTCCCCCATACCTCTCTACGCCTACAGGATATGCCGAATCGAAAGCGACTCAAATGTTTCTTTTCGTCACCACTCCTCAAAAGTGCCGGGATAGATCGTTTGTGGTTGCTGGGCTTAAAATCTGGAATCAACTTCCTTTAGAGGCCACTTCTGCAGTTAAAACTGAAGGTCTTAGAAAGACTCTGAAAATGCACTAGTTCGGTGGCCTTGAGGTCCATTCATAGACTTACACCAACTCTAAAAAGATTGCCCAGTATTCAATTATTCACTCATAGGTGGTGGTGGTAGAGCCATAAGGAGTTCACATGTTGTGGGGAAGCCTTAAAAAGCTGCCTTGAATGTTGTATTAGATGGCTCCAAATGAGAGAAAGCACAAATGAAAGAGTGATTCATGAACTAGAAGTCATCTGATATTACACCCCGTTAAAATTTATATATATATATATATATATATATATATATATATAATCAATTCAATACCTGGAATATATCGATTTCTCTGAGACTCAATGAGCCATACTTAAGACAGGCAAGTATCTGTTCGTATGTCAGCAAATGGAGTGTGCCGTCTTTTGATATTTGCAGAAGATTTTTAGAAATAAAAGTATCGATTTGTCGCAGAGCACTTGTCATGCTGTAGAGACGTGCAGTGTTGATGAAATCGTAAAAATTGCTGGTCGTCATGCCACTCAGAAAGTTTCTCTCGCAAAACTCAATTACCGGAGTTACCTGTCAAATTAAACAGAAATTTATAACCATTGAAAAACAAACCAATGTTAATTTCTAAATCTACAAATGACAAGCCGAGTCAAATAAAGCATTTGTGTTGATGGATGGGCCCGTAAAGTTCATTAATCCAACGAGGTTGATGAAAGGGTTTACCTCAGATCAACCCAAATAAGTTACAATCAAGCAAAAAATAAAGCTGATTACATAAAAAAAGAAGTCAAAATTAATCAAATAAAAAACATGAAAAACTAAGAAATGTCACGAAAATATTTTGAAAAATTAAATTTAAATTATAATAAGATGGTTGTATAGCCATCTAAGTCTTTATTTACACTGAAAACCTTTGAGGACTTTTTGAAGGTTTGTAAAGAAGACACGTTGAGATTTGCGAACATATCATTCCAAATCTTGTGCCAAGGTATTTTATAAAATAGTTTCATAAGCACTTATTAAACATTTTAAATAATAATAATCTTATTTTGACATAAGTGGCTTAAATAAAAGCGTGTCAAGTTCTATAGAACTATGTCTCGTTCTAAGCGGTAATCGAAAACCAAATTTGCAAAAATTGAGATTGCTTCAGCACCTAAACAGTACATCTTAGAACAAAAAAACTTCATTTTCGTAATATGTATATATTTAATATTAATACTGCTTCAAAAATGTATATTACCTGTAGATGTGTAGCAGCTGCAATAACATCAAATATATCATCGCCCTCAAGTGTTGTTGTGGAGGTATAAACAACTTCTAAGACTTTCTCAAGACCTTTGCTTGTTATTCCTTTCAACTCTATTTCCTTTTGATGTGACTCTTTCATTCCACTAGTGAACATGGAACGAAAATAGTCGGAACAAGATACTAAGATTATTTTGTGCACATCAAACTTTTCGTCTGGAGAAAAAATAAACTTAAATTAAACTACCTACTGATAGAGATTCACGTTAAAAAATTTGGTCAACAAACCTTCAGCTATTAGTGTAACATCACACAAAACTCTTTCTTTTTTTAACTTATTCAACCCATGCATTATTCTGATGGAGTGGTCAGGATTTTTTCCAAGCTCCAGCATGTCATTAGTGTCTGTAGAAGAGATGCTTGCACGGTCATCAACAGAGTCCACCGAAAGCCTGCAGTCTCCATCATCCATTCTTTGCTTCTTGCAGGCAGACTGGTGGTTCATTTGCGTCTAAATGATCGACATAATTAAAAATATAAATAAGATGCATGAATGTTTAAAAGCATATTTTAGAAAATGCATAAAATAAACATAAATATTTCATGAAAACAAATATTTAAAAAGTGACATCTTAAATAAAATTTCTTTGTTCCTCCAAATATACTTCTGGTACTGTATTATTCATCATTCTACTTTTATCTCATGTACCATACAATAACTGCATGCAATGAATACCAGCTGCCAAAGTGGAAAATGTTCACAGAACATTTTTTAACAAAAGAGAGAGTAATGAGACAAATAGCTTTTTCTTTAGTATAGTAAACCAGTTTCATTTGCAAACTTGACATTTTATCAGTTTATAACATTTTTCTTTAAATATTATCACATGAATGTAACTGCCAATTCATTACTTGTCACTACAGCAGGAACAGAAGTACCAAGGAAAGGCTCCACAATAATAAAAATAGAAAGATCTATATAAATTGTAATTGGAAAATATTGTATGAGCATTTAAAAAGTCAGCAAACCCTTTGCTGCACAATTATTACAGCACAGACTGCAATGAAAAATAAATATAATCTCAAGCAGAAAATGATAGAAGAGACAAGAATTGTATTAGATTAGGTCACTAGGCTTCATATGGTTAATTAGTAGGCCGTGAGGCATGAGTGATGCATGAACCAAGGAGGACGTCATTTATTTTCTATTTTCTTCTATGCCATAGAATCTATGGCTAAGGCTAAACTCAATCTCCAAATGATAACCAACAATAAATAATAAGTATGTTTGAAAAATAATACAAATCTAGAACATTAAAATGGTAAATTAACCAACAAATGAAAAGTAAAAAAAACCTTTTATAATTATAAATAGATTGAAAATCTGACGTGAATTTAATCCTGATTTAACAAAAACAAAACAAATGCTTATCAATAATATCAATCAACTATCAACTCAACTACTCAACAATACACAAGTGACAAGACAAGACTTAACATTTAAAATTTAACATCAACCACACCAGTATAGCCAGCGGCCTTGTCTACATAAGTATCGTTTAGTCTAGTCGGAATTTTCAAGCAAACAATTTGATACAATATCAACTTGACAAAAGATACTTTCAACGTAATTTATATTAATAACTATTCAAATGAGAAATATCTATTTCTATTTATATAAAGCATGATAACCAAAAACAAAAATAGCAACTTTAAACAAAACATCAACACTGAAATGGACATTAGAATTATTAAATTTCAAAATTGTTATCGTTTTGTGAAAAAAATTAACTGTTTGCTGCTAAAATGACAAAAAATAAAATATAAAGAAATTTAAAAGTGGAAATGCGCTAAAGCGTTCGCATGGTGGCCTAAGGTCGGTGGTTCGAATCCCACCAGCGTTACCAGCGTCCGTATGGGGTGTGGAGAGGCGCGCACCATAAGCGACTGCTTCAAATTGGACCCTAAACTAAAAGATGTTTGCCTTTTCATTTGCTACAGCTATGTAGGGGAGATGGGGGCTTTTTTTTATCTCTGGAGCACATTGATCTTTTGGCAATAACGTAATAATTTCCAGTGTTGGGTAAGTATTTCAAATACATTTTACTTGAAAAACGTATTTAAAAGTATTTTTGTATTTTCATTTAACTTTTTTTTGCTAAAACGTACTCGTGGTGCGTGTTGATGATGTATCAGTATCAAGTGTTACAAAAAGTATTTTAGTATTTTTGCAGCAAAATACTATAATATATCATTTTAATTTTTGCGTATATACACATTTATTGGATACCCCTATCTCCCCATACGCACGCATTTGCAAATCATTAGCTCGGGACAGACCCCCTCTACCACGGTGCCTACGTAATATATAGATGACCCATAACAGAGCGTGCTCCATTGTCATAGCATTCACAAAAAACAAGTAAAGATAAAAAAAAAAATTTTTTAATGCTTTTATTCGCCTCTTTATCTGAGTCAACGTACTAAAAAAATTTTTGAATCTAAAACAACCGTTACGCTCAATCTTGTCAATTTTTTCGACCTCAAGCGACTTATAAATAAACATCCGTACTGTTTAATTATTTTGGACCTCTGGCGACTTAAACATAATCAACTTATTACAGTTGCTAGATAGCAGGAATTAATTTGATTTATTTTAATTGATTTAAGGCCTAATTCATGTCGGAAACATTAAATTCATGTATTGTCATCCAGAATAAAGCTTTCCTGAAAGTTTTAGAGCTCTAGGTGGTCGAAAAGAGGGTGAATTTTTGTTTCTAAGACAAACAAACAAGCAGAGAGAAAGTGAAGTTAAATAAAAGCATTTATAAAGAACAAAACTCATGTCTTTTAAAGACGTGTTGAAGTGCTACATGGACAGATCAGAAGTACAAACATTTACTTCAGACTGCCTAGCTCATTCTATACACTTCATTAACTAATTGGAATTCAGATGTAAGATTTTATGCAACCATATGGACCACACTCATATAACCAAAACTTTATATTAATAATTCCAAAAACCATCTCTAATGACATCATTAAGTGGTCAAACAAACAGTCACGAAAATATAAACATCGCTCAAAGCTTATGCTTTCAATAAAATAAATTAAAGTTATCTTAGTAAGATACGAGTCACGGTGCAGGTTTAGTGATAGAAGAAATATGACATTAGTTACATCAATAAATGAATAATGGGCAATCGCTGCAAAATGAGCAGCACAGTCCAGTGAGGGAAAAAAGATTCAAATTTTCCATAAAAAAAACCTTCAGCTGATTTTTGATAAATGCAGTTGTCCTAAGATTTAACCTTGAGTGATATCAACTGTAACTTCTCTATTAATCAGAAAACTTGTTTTATCATCGTCGTCGTCGTCATCATCATCGCAAAACTTGGATGTTTTATCACAGAGAACATCTTCCAGATCCTGCAGCAGTCGGTCTTCGTAATAAAAATCTAAACTTTCGCTGAAACTAAGATCGCTTACGTCATCTTTGCAAGGACTCAGAATAGAACTATCGCGATCATCAACAAAAGCTTTATGTAAAGAAAAATCAACATGATCAGAGTGTTCGGAAAGTTTTTTATAAACTCCGGAAGTTCCTTCGAGAACAACATCTTTGCATCTTGCTTCTTTGTAACCAAACATAAGCCTATTTTTTAGACTACTTTTTGATTTTGGAACCTTCAAAGTGAACAAATAGTTGCGATCTTCGGGACAAGAGTTTCTTGCACCGATTACTTTCTGGGATAATCGTCTACAACCTGAAGGTTTCGAAGTAGAATCACTACAAGATTTCATTTTAGAAAACCTATCTTTAGAACTAATATTTTGATTTGGAGTGGTGACACAAACTTCAGCCCCACAATCGAATGATGATCTTTGTTTACGTTGAAGAGAAATCTTTTCAGAAGAAAGTAACTGCACGTCGTTGTTTGTGGTGTTTGCTTCAACTGAGTGATTACAGCATTGGTAAGCATTTCTCTCAAGACTGAGTACATTTTCACTTAGATAATTCTTTTCAATAGTCATATATTTGTTACTCAATGCATTCTGAGACTTGCTTGATTTTGACTCCTGTGCCGCCTCTTCGGCCTATAACAGAGAACATTAAAATACATCAATGTCATTGAAAACATTTTCGTGTGAAACTATGTCAAATGGCATCTAAAAAATTAAAATATTACATTTAGCATTCTTGTTTCTTGATTTTGAAAAGATTCTTTATAATAATCTGCAAATAAGAAAGACTTACAGATAAAAACCATCATTACTAATAACAATTAGAAGAATTACTACCACATGACATCCTACATGACTAACTTTCTAAAAGAGCAACTATAATTATTACAAGCAATTAATAACTTACTCATCAGAACTTCCTGAATTTCTTGAAACAAACTTCGATTATGCAGTAAACTGTTTACATCACATGAAAGAACCCTTTTTAATTGTCGACACCAACGGATTTTCTGCTCTACATTAGTGGCCTGCACAAAGATGGGATTATAAACAGGTATATATAATATAAGCATACAGACATGGATGTATGGATGTGTGCATGTGCCACATGTACAGACCGTGACGAGTGTGCATTGCATTGTACACACAGGTGGCATATGTTTTGATCAATATAATAAATAGGCTCAATAACTTAAAATATTTTCATTACTGCATTTGAAATTGCCTTTTATTTATTCAAATAGAAAAATGTTAATTAAATGGTTTTTCTAGGAAAATGAATTTTTAAGAAAAATTTTAAATGATTAAAAATAAACTGACTGGACATTTCAAATGTTTATCATTTAAGTGCACAAAGAAAATAAAAAAATAACATACTTTAAACTTGAAGGCCAATCCCGGGTTATTTAATGGAACGAGGAAAAACACACGAGGATCACATCCACTAACGTCATCCATTACAACTGCTTCACTTTCCTACAAATTAATTTTGTTTATATTATTTTTAATAGAAATCTGAATATTCAGCAAACAAACCAACAAATCAGCACACGAAACACCGAACAATAATTTGATTTATAACACAAACCTTGAAAAGTAGTTTGACAAGAAATTTGCTCTTGTTTTTCTTCTGAGCAATGAGAAGTGCTTTCGGAAAGACAAAAATATGGAGTAAGCTTTCCGCTCTGCCTTCATTAACAAGAACTAATTTGTCCTGTTCAATATTTTCAATAAAATCAATTCAATAAAGTGATGAAAACGAATAATTAAAACTAAAATTGTTTTTCTTTTGGTTGCAAGAATTTAACTAGACCTTACTCCTCAAATACAAAAAATGCTGTTTTTCAAATCATATCAATTTAAAGTATAGCCCACTAATTGAACAAAGACATTACTTTTAACAAAAGTTCTTCAAAATCTGTGAGTTGATTGCCTTTCATAGACCTGTCAACCAAATGAGATGGAGTACCCGATTGGTTGATCTCTGTTAATATTTTCACCATTGAATGAAAGGCCTTTTCAGCAATCTCTTCATCATCCTTGGTACAGTGCCTCAAAATGTTCTAAAAGTTTGGTAAAAATGCGTTCATTGTAAAGAAACAAAACGGTCACAACTATACATGAATACATCCTAAATTAGCAACAACAATATGCTTTAGTTTTTAAATATTCAAATATTTATAACAAGCAGTGAATAATGAAGTTGTATAAAAATAAAATTCTATCTGCATAACAGATACAAACATAACAGTCAAAAAATAACATAATTGACTCTTCCTACTTAACACTAAAATAGCCCTTAGTCATGATGATGATGATGACATAATATGATCAAAACAAGTACAAAATAATTGAAGTTCGGGCTACACAAACAATATTTTATGAAACACCTTTAAATCAAAATATGTTCAACATAATTCGTTTGCAAGGCTACCTGTAAGAAGAGATGATATTTTGATATTCTTTGAACAGGTTTCAATAAATAAGAAGCCAATGGGAGCTTGTGATTTAGCTTCTTTTGTAAAACTTTCAAGTATTCGGCAATGTCGGGTATTTTTAAAATACAATTGACAGCTTCAACTGATCTGTTGGTTTATATCAAATTGAAGATTAAAAAAAACACAAACAACCTTTGGCCCCAAAACTATATACTACATATGGGCAGAATTTAATTTTGAACGAAAATAAATATAACATTCAGATTTGAGAACGATTCAACCTAAAGCTTACTTCGGATAGTTCATACAATAAAAAGAGTACAGGGAGAAATTTTCTGAATGTTCGATAAAAACTCCAGACACATCGGCCACTGAATTGCATGTTTTCAGTCTGTCTAACAATTTGCTTTAAAAAATTAACAAAAACAAAAATTATTATTTTATTAATAAAATAGAAAAAAAATCTTTAACGATAAGCTATACATTACTACTGAACAATAATGATTTTAAATTTTCATATAAAGTTAATACAAAAATATAAACAAGGCAGCCTTGAAAAAAGTTCTAAAAGTTGTTTTGCTGCTGTAGAAGAAAACATCATTAACAACTATTAAGACAGAAAACACATCAGCACGAGCCTAAAATAAACTAGCACGCTCCTTCGATATCTAAATTCGGTAATCAATCTGTTTTTGGAAAAAACTTGAAAAGAATTAAATAAGAAAATGCAACAATGATTATGCTAAGAAGTTCATAGAACTCAAGCTAATTAATTACACGTTAACAATTCAATTCAGTTCAACAATCTGTATTTTTAACATACAATGATGCTCGATATTAATATTATCACCACAATTGCTATTATTATTTAAATTTGAATAAGTGGTATATCAGTTAAAACATTTGACAATAAAAATAGCACAAACTAATCTCATTCCACTATCAACTAAAAGTTAATATATATCATTTTGTCTGTAATAATGATATATCAAATGTTTCTAATGGCAGATCTAGACTGCTTTGTTGGGATTCTGAGGACAGTGGAAGGGACAAAAAATGGCAGGACAGCAAACACATGACCTCAAAGACTGGGGACTGGATGCTAAAAATGTCATAAATTCTTGAAAAAATAGTCAATTTTTCCTCAAAATTTCTCTTTAAATAAGACTTTTATTTCACTTGATTCTCAATGATATTTCTTGTTTCAATATTTTTATAACTAATTTCTGTCATCTCAGAAAAAAAATTCTTAAACAGCAGTGAGAGGGGGACAATGCCCTATCCAACCCTTCTAGATCCGCCACCGAAAGCCTCCATAGCCATTAATATATACGTGTGTGAAGTTAGCCTCGAGGCTGGCAATGTTAACTAAAAAAAAAAAAATTGCTTGCCCTGGGGCTGTGCTATACATTGTTGGATGGGGTATAAAAAATGAAATCGAATGGTATATTTGGATTGTCTTCGGTTCAACAAATAAAAAAGTTATAAGCTAAAAACGACGATTTTCCGCCGAAAATTGCATAAAATCAACATTGGCTCTACTTTGAGAAAATCGATCTTGTTTTAAACTTTTGCCCTGGGTATATCCGAGACGCTTGTTTTTAGATAATTCAATATCAAATCCAACAATATAACTTTCGCTTCTCAAAGTTAATAAATAAAAAAGTTATCGAATAAAACGTCGGACCGTATACCAAAGAAACCGAGAAACCGAAACATAAACAGACGCTACGATTGGACAATCGAGTCTAGCTCACTGTGGCTAATTATGCAAAATATTCAAATATGCAAAGTGGCTACTCGTTAACACGTTAAAATTTTATTTTTAAGAAACCTCTATTGAACTTAAATAATAAATATATATAGTAGTAAAATTTTTTTATTGTTTTTCTCGCTCCCGTTTCTTTACTCTCACGATCCCGGTCGTTCTCACGATCCCGGTCGCTCTCACGATCCCGGTCGCTTTCCCGATTTATTGCTACGGTGCAATTAGGTCTTTTATATATATATATATATATATATATATAACGAACTTTAGGGAATATTTTATTTTTAAGAAAATATATTAAAGTTTACGATTAAAAATTTTTATTAATGAAAATTTTTGTAAAAAAATTAACTATTTAATAAAATCTAAGCATAGCACGCAAGTGAAATGTTTCGTTTTAAACTCTTCCTTTGAATACATCAAAACGTTCATTTTTGGTGAACCCACCCTCTACATTTTTCACACTCCACCCAGTCCCCACTTGCACCCTCTCCACCGGTCCAGCAATACAAACAATAATTTGTCATGAAGTGATTTTTCACACTCCACCCAGTCCCCACCTGCACCCTCTCCACTGGTCCAGCAATACAAACAATAATTTGTCATGGAGTGTGAAAAATGTAGAAGGTGGGTTCACCAAAAATGCACGTTTTTTAATTTTCAATCGTAAACTTCAATATATTTTCTTGAAAATAAAATTTTCCCTAAAGTTCGATATATATATATATATATATATATATATATATATATATATATATATATATATATATATATATATATATATATAAAAGATCTTATTGCACCGTAGCAATAAATCGGGAAAGCGACCGGGATCGTGAGAGCGACCGGGATCGTGAGAACGACCGGGATCGTGAGAGCAAAGAAACGGGAGCGAGAAAAACAATAAAAAAATTTTACTACTATATATATTTATTATTTAAGTTCAATAGAGGTTTCTTAAAAATAAAATTTTAACGTGTTAACGAGTAGCCACTTTGCATATTTGAATATTTTGCATAATTAGCCACAGTGAGCTAGACTCGATTGTCCAATCGCAGCGTCTGTTTATGTTTCGGTTTCTCGGTTTCTTTGGTATACGGTCCGACGTTTTATTCGATAACTTTTTTATTTATTAACTTTGAGAAGCGAAAGTTATATTGTTGGATTTGATATTGAATTATCTAAAAACAAGCGTCTCGGATATACCCAGGGCAGAAGTTTAAAACAAGATCGATTTTCTCAAAGTAGAGCCAATGTTGATTTTATGCAATTTTCGGCGGAAAATCGTCGTTTTTCTCTTATAACATTTTTATTTGTTGAACCGAAAACAATCGAAATATACCATTCGATTTCATTTTTTATACCCCATCCAACAATGTATAGCACAGCCCCAGGGCAAGCAATTTATTATTTTTTTTAATTAGCATTGCCAGCCTCGAGGCTAACTTCACACGCATTTAATATATGTATGATATGCTTACTTTCTCAGCAGAAAAACAAATAATGCAAAAATAATCCTCAATTTATACAAACAGGTGGTTTTACCAACTGAACTAACTTGTGAAATCTATAGAGTTCCTTGAGATTACCAAAAATTTCTTGTTGATGACAAGGAATCTGATCTTTGCCACAAGTCATTAATGGTTTCATATAACCCTGAAATCACAAAAATGTTTTCAAACATAATCCCCTTCTAGTTTGCAATAAAAATGAAAAAGTACTTCTATGATGCATGCCAACTCTTTTACATATAAGTCTTCTGTCACTTGTACTTCTTGTATGATTCTTTGCACATAGTTATCATCCGAACCATTAGACACATCATCAAACTCATTCACATTGTCTTGATGCAATATACCGAATTTTGTAACCACTTCAAACTGTTGCTGACATGAAACACTCTTTGGAGAAGTAGCATATATATTATTTGCCAGGTTTGAATTGTCTGAAATGTTTAATTCTGAATAACTTTTTGGATCAATGCGCTGGCCATCTTGACGGTGATTGAGATTTGATCCGCTTGATGCACAAGAAGAAAAGTTACCCATACTATCTGATCTACTGGACCCTGATTTCTTCTTGGATGGTTTGATTAAAATATGAGTTGAGTTGCACGATCCTGAAGACGAAGTAGAAATTAAACTGAGCGGTCTTTTTTTGATATCATCAAGAAGAGAATCAGTAACAAAATTATCCATCTCCTTTCCTGTGAGTCTCAATTACTTAATAGTTCAAACACATCCAGTAACTTTGGTTCTTTGTCTTATGTCATCCTTTTTATTATTTACTACAAATTTACGACGAATTACTGGTAATTGTAACAGATTATAATAGATTTCAAGAAATAATTAGGACCCCAATCTAGACTAGAATGACTAGATAGGGGTTGACACTCACTAAGACTAAATAAATTTAAAGTAATTACAGCTACAATTGATTACCATCAACAGATCAGCTATCTTTTAAATCCTACAGGACTGCCTCAATTATTAATAAATTTAGTTATATTTTTGAAATCACAAGGTTCACAAGGACATCAGAATTGTTCATCTCAACAATTAATCAGCCCACTTGTGATCGTAAAAAACATCAGACATTTCAAAACAAAATCAAATAAATATAATGACATTCATTCTTTTACAGGACTTCCCCACAACTAAATCGAAATCTACAATTAAATCCCGAAGCATCGTTGTTCCGGAATAACCAAAAATATTATCAGCATCACGTGGGAGTGATGACCTGGTTATTAGTGTTAGTGGTTGCAAATTCTAACCATTGTTTCATTATCGGGGGTTTGGGGCTGCTTTCTGTCACACTCTGAACATTTTCGGAGTTTTCGCATAATTCAAACTATTCAAATAGAGCTTTATGTCCTTATCAGGCACAACTTAATTAAACGTGTCTTTTCCTCCAGGGCCGTATTTAGGCATGGTCAGGGACAGGGTGTGCTATTGCACATGGGCCCCATGGTAGGCAGGAGAGAATTTGCCCCCTTCTGATTTTTAGAACTAAAATTTTATTTTACCTTGAGTTTAGGTACTATATAACTTTTTAGTTTTAACTTTATTTAATTTAGTGATGATTCAATGATACACAATGAAACAATTTCTGCGTGTGCGGACAATTTTATATCTGAGCTCGATGCTAGATTTAGCAAGAGCTGCTGTGTATTAAGTTGCGTAACAATAAAAAAAACTCGTAGTTCTTTACCCTACTAGTGGTATCGATGCAATGTTGATTCCCTCACAGCTGTTTATATAGCAAAGTTGTGTTTTACAATCGTTAGAAATAGATCCAACTTTGATAACTAATCACAATATTCAAAGACACTCGTGAGTCATTTTCCAAACGGTTTAAGTAAGCTTCTAATAGCACAGAGTGATCGACCTTGTTCTGACATTGCTGTTCGAGCACAACTTAAGAATTGACGTTAGAAACCCGAAGAAGGTCTGCAAAAGCTTGAAACAGATGTAGAACGACTCGCTAATCTGGGTAAGCTTTTTTCCAACACTGCGGTAGGACTCCAGATTTAAAAGAGTATTCAAAGATTATACTCAGTGGTTAAGCTAATGAATTGGCGCAACCATAGATATATAGGCGCAACGCTTTAGTAACAAATTGGGTAAACCATCAGGACCGGAAGAAGTGCTAGGTTTTAGTTTCTATTCTTATTTCTATTCTATGTGAGTGGTGCCACAATGTCAGCGGACTTTAGAGCTGAGTGCTGGGTTGCTTCCATTGTTACAAGTGAACACTGTGCCCACTGGGGCAAAGAAATCATTAAAACAGATGCTATTTCTTGTATATTTTGCTTTATCGGTGTGACATGAGCTGGTTTTCCATTGTTTCCACAAACGAGCTTTTTTCTTTTGCATACTTCTTTTGTACTTTGGGTATTGGACGCTTGCAGTTTTTATGGTCCATATGGAAGTGAGAGGAACAAACATTTGCACACCATTGTTGATAATTAAAAACAGATAATTCCAACATTCATCAACAGAAGAGAGTTTCTGGACGTAGTTTGACCATTCAATATTTGAAAAATACGTTTCGAAATCATCTTAGTTAGCTTTACCAAAATTAAAGAAAGATTGTTTCTCATATTGATGTTGTATTCCAGAGCAAGGGATTTGAATATAAAAATATTATGGTCACTAGTACTTATAGGGATGGTTGACTGCATGCCAAAAATAAAAGTATTGGAGTTAGATAGTACAAGATCGAAAATATTTGATTCACGAGTAGGAGCTTGTTTTTTTGTTTTTATACAAGCTTTAGAGTGGTTCAGAAGACTGAAGCCTGTGTGAGAACCACTACAACAATTAGAGGCAGTTGTTTTTATGGTGCATGCCTTCCCACACCCCCTGCGGACGCTGGTGACGCCGGTGAGATTCGAACCGCTGACCTTTAGGCCAACAGGCAAACACTTTACCACATGGCCACCACCAGCGAGTGTCTACAAACTGTTGAAAATTATTATTATAACAATTATATAATAATTTCTAAATTATGTTGTCTGGCACATGGTAGTGGTTCCAATCAACACCAGGCAGATTGAAATCACCAAGGAGTACAACCAGTGGCACAGCCAGAAATTTCTTTCGGAGGGGGGCACGGGGGGGACTGATTATTAAGGAGTTTCCTGCAAAATTTACGACCCAATAAAGTCAAAGGTTAACGACAGTTTCAGAAATAATTAGTAACCACAAGACATTTAAATTGAAACCGTTTATTATAATATATCAAATTCAGCCGACGTTTTTTCTGCGAAAAATGTCGATTACGGCTTTTTCATTAATGTGAAGGTCGCGATTGATGGTCGTCTGAGCAAGCCCATTCAGCCTTGTCTGGCCTATTGTGGTGCGTAGATAAGATTTGAGTATGCGCATAGTTGAGAAGGATCTCTCGGCTGTCGCGGGTGAAAGGGGCAACGTGATGAAGAGTTTTAGCAGCGTATTTATCTGCGGATATATGGAATCCTCACAATGTTGCAAAACATCAACTGCGGTATGTGGCCTCTCTGCCAGTGGGGCATTCGACCATTTGGCTTTCCAGCGGAAGTCTTCACCACGAACAGCAGATGTGTGACCAAGATCACAGGCGTAGTATTCGAGTGTCTCCTGTAGGTCAATGAAAGATCTTTGGTCAAGAAACCTTGGAAGCAGATGTTGAATCTGAATGCAGACTTGCTCATTTGGGGCAAATCGGTTAGGTCGAGTCTAAAACAAGTGGGTCGGGTCGGTTCACAAAATAAAAAACAAAAATAGGTCGGGTCAGATTTTTTGGCGGGTCGGGTCTTCAAAATTGGACCCATGGACAACTCTGACCCCAACAATGAAGAAGTGCAAAGCGCACAAAATATAAAAGAAATAATAGAGAATACACATCGAGGAAAGAATTAAAAAGCAACCCAATACACAGGCACGCGCGTCACTTTGAAAGCAATTTCGGCACGTTTACGGAGGGGTGGGGGCGCGGGGGGTTCTTCCCTGGCTGCGCCATTGAGTACAACTAATTTGTTAACAAGGAAATGAGTCCTGCTACTAAATTTCATTGGGCACACTGGGACTCTAAAAATCTGGGAAACCCCTGACGGCTCCACCAATATTTAGCAACTAATTATTCCAAAAATAAAAGTGCCAGAAGTGCTCCAACAAATACACTCCGGAGTGTCAATGGTAATTCTGGGGACGAATAAAACGTTGGACAAGATCCGCCAAAGGTTTTATTGGGTATAATACTGTAAAATGGATGTAGTAGAGTAATGGGGTCGAAAATGTGATACCTGTGGCGCTAGTAAAAGACCACGCGTTAAAACGAAGGGTATAACGTTGGTTCTCCGTTTGAAAGAATTGCCATAGATTTGGCAATTCTATTTCCAGTCTCAAAATCAGGCAATAAGTTAGTCACTATTTAAAGGTCTGTTCATTGTTCAACTTTTTCATGTCTGGAGAAGAATGAAACGCTAATTTCAAACAGGACTTGTTTTGCCATCCAATCAAACAACATCAACAAACATTTGAATATAAAACGTTTTTGGTTTTGTATTTCAAAAAATCAAAATATGCAAGAAAAAAATATTTGTCTTATCATTTGTCTTCACAGCGTGCTAATTATAAGTATACTGTATATATGTATGTAAAAAAGTTATTTTATATTCTTAATTAAGTTATTCATTGTTAGTCAACCGAAGTGATAACGTAAACATGTCTTTCACATCTCGTGGTTGAACTCGCTGGATGAATTTTAACTTTTCTTACTTGTCTGAACTTGTCTCATACAGGCACGAAACGACAACCCACATTTCGTTTTTGTAGAGGCAATCGGAAATAACTGAGCAGCCAATTCTTGTTATTTGAGACTGAAAACAGTAATTAATTAATAAGTATAAAAATAATATTAAAGTTAAACCTAGTTTTTTCACCTGTACCCATTTCATGTGAATTTCAGGCTAGGAAAGTACAGCGCCATTCCGAGTTATTAAAAAAAGGAAGAGAAACTAAATGTGTAAGCCCCGCTAGAAATCCCGCTTGGTATTTTATACAGCAAGAAGCGAGGTTAGAAAAAAAAACTAACCCATAAAAACAAAGTTTTTATTATAAATCCTTTATATACGATCCTAGATTTTTATTTTTAAGCCCAGAGCCAAATTCAAAAATTAAATTCAAATTCAAAAATATGGACCCTTTTGACGGGGACCGTTTTGACGGGGACCGTTTTGACGGGGGCAGTTTTGACGGGGGCAGTTTTGACGGGGGCCGTTTTGACGGGGACTGTTTTGACGGGGACCGTTTCGACGGGGACCGTTTTGACGGGGGCAGTTTTGACGGGGACCGTTTTGACGGGGGCAGTTTTGACGGGGGCCGTTTTGACGGGGGCCGTTTTGACGGAAGCCGTTTTGACTGAAATTTTGATAGATTCAATTGTCTCGCAGCCCAAGTCGATGTGCCAAATTTCAGCTCGATCGGATAACGGGAAGTGAGTTAATTTTGAGACTCAAAGTTTGTGACTGGAAGACAATCGAAAATAATATAAAGGATTTAATAATAGGAAAAATAACGTACAATTTTCTTTTTCTTTTTCAAACTAAGAAGAATGTTTTCAAGAGCAGCAGGAGTTGAACCTTCGTTCAAAGCCGTTTCATACATTCCGTAAACCGTTAACCCCATTGATGAAAAGTAAGCTTGGGATTTAAATTCATATTTCTTATTTCCCAGCATGTCACAACTTGTTTCCTGTCCGGACATATTTTCCAGAAAATGAGTTCGATCCCATTTCTACAAAGAAATTGTTGCTGAAAAGATATTTAAATGTGATAAATTAATTTTGCGTTCTGTCAGACTAACCTCTTCAAGGATAATTTCAGCCAGTTTGTACTGCTCGTCGGTAAGCGCTCGTGCATCGGTGCCACCTTTCATACATTCAGATTATCATATTTAATATGTATTTCATTAATGTAAATTTTTCCTGAATAGTTAATAAGGACACAAACCATTAATGACTTCATGATGAATTTTTATTTCTTCGACAGGAGGATTAGTTGTACGTATTATCGATTTGCAACGACTGTAAGGTAGAAATGCATATACAGTTGATTCCGCTTAATTGGTCTACCGGTTAATTAGGGCAGCCGCTTATTTGGGCCAAATCTCAAAGAACAGAAAAGTGCATTGTTTGCAGATTGAATATGCATTGTTTAATTGTATGCGAAATTTGCTTAATTGGGACAGCCGCTTAATTAGGCCAAAATGACTAAGTCCCGATGTGTCCCGATGTGTCCCGATGTGTCCCGATGTGTCCCGATGTGTCCCAATTAAGCGGAATCGACTGTATTTGACTTTTATTCAAAATATATCATAGCTTTAACTCATCTATAAATAAAATCATTAAAAGCCCCACCTGGACGGACTGAACACGCAGCTAATCCCCATTCTTGGTTCATGGTCACCACATCCGGGATGGACACCACAACCAAATTTGGTTGCACTTTCAATCTGTAAAATTACTGGAATTAAGTCGAAAATAAACTCAACAATAGCTTTACTTAAATTAGGATATACCTGGGTGTTATAACGTTTCTTTTCAATCCAGCTATTAATAATGATAATCAAGTTCTTGTTGACTGCCTCCACATTTTCTCCAGTAACATTCTCATATTCAACGAAGACCACATAGCTTTCTTTTTCAGAAATTTTGGCTTCCCCGTATTGAATTCCTTCTTTGTAATTGCAGGAAGCAAAGTCTGCCGCCATTTTCTCCAAATAGTTTAAATTGTCCCATCTCTTTAAAATCAATGAAAATTTTACGATGAACAACAATCTAGTCATTATTTCCTTAAAACAAATAAGAAACAAATACTATTTCGGGATTAATTTCTTTGAACTTCTGTTTGACATAAGCAAGAGAGATGCTAGGGAAAGCTCTTCCTTCCTTGTACTTTTTTTGAGCAGTACAAGTAGCCAGAAAGGCAAGGAGAACACAAATGAAAATCAACTTCATTGTATCAAACTCTGAAATTACAAATAATAAACAATGAAAGTGATATTTTGGTTATTATTTTTGATGCAACAACATTTTCTATGTTATAACTAAATTTTCAATTAATAACTGGAATAGATTATAATGAGGCAAATAAACAGATATATAAGCAAACTTTGATGATTCTAGAAATAAACTTCGTTAGCCTAGCAGAGGACTGCTTAAGAGCCGGTCTGATGGCTTGAATTTATACTCGCTTCTGTCATTTGTAACTAGTTGCCAAATTTCCTGGAAAGTTCAACTTTCATTTGATATATTCATGCTATAAAGATCAATGCAAATAAAAACTTTTTAATTACGTTAAAACATCTGTTATTAAATTGAGATATTTCTGACCATGCACCTGTTCTTTTACCACCATTCAAGAAGGAAGCAATTATCCTAAAGCGTCGTGTTATTTTTAATTAAATTTTTAAAGTGTCTAATCAAATAACAACTATTGGGCTTGTCATAATTTTTTTACACAACACTTGAAATAAAATTACCATCAAAAGGAAAAAAAACTATTACAAACTTGCATGGCTCATAATTGTTTTAGGCCGACGTAATATTTATTTTTAGCAAATTTTTGGAAACTTGTTTCTACAAAGGAGAGGAGCCTATTAAAAAACTGGCTGGCTGGCTGGCTGGTCAGGAGAATAAACTCGAAAACTAGGCATCGCAGAGTTTTTTGCATAAAATTTGTGGCAAAAATTAATTCCAGGGTTGATTATTTTATTTCCTCTCCGCTTAGATTATGTATTTCATTTTTTCCACCTATAAATTATTTTGGTATAAATTTCTCGCGTCTCTTTGTTTTTGCTCTTTCAATATGATTCGATATTCTTGGTTATTTTTTTTTATTTTGCTTTGTTATTATGGTTTGTTTTTGCTCCGTAAATTCTTTATTATTACTTGTTCTCTTTTTGTATTTGCCGCTGACAATTTAACAATGTTACCTTAATTTATTTATTAAACATTGCTTCTATACACACATTTTAAATAATCTTGTTTACTGTCGTTTTTATTGAATTAAAGTTTTGTTGCTGGACAGTATTGATAATTCTGTGTTACTATCATAAGCGTAGACTTCGGGGGAGCATCGGGGCAAGCTGCCCCCACACAAAATCTTGCTCCCCACACAAAATCTTGCCCCCCTCCGGGAAAAGTGTCTGCCCCCCATTTTTGATAATACATGCATGTGTACATCTCGTCAAGCGCTATATAATTTATTTTTAACATTAATAATCAGTATTAATTTGTTATATTAATATCTATCTTTTTTTAAAACTTTTATTTAGGTTACAATCTCTGTTTGTTCGATAGGTCAGACACAATAAATTATTTTTATATTTGTTTAAACTCAAGATTATAATATAAAGGATTTAATTTACAGAAAGGAAAGGTATTATACATTTACCCATGAAATTACATTTTTATGATAGTTTATAGTCCTTTACACCAAGTGTTTTAAAACTGAATTGGCTGTATGTAGGAAGCACATAAGTACTTCCTGTCGTGGATCAAAGTTTGATCCTTTTAACTGTCCCTCCTCCTTCATCCAGGCTTGGCACTGGCTCGCAATTAGCGAGGCGGAGTTATGAAATTACATCTGCTTTATCTTATGAAGTGACTAAAAAGGAAATAGGACAAAACTTAAAGATATATGTATATAAATAAATAAATAAATAAATAAATAAATAAATAAATAAATAAATAAATAAATGAATGAATGAATGAATGAATGAATGAATGAATGAATGAATGAATGAATGAATGAATGAATGAATGAATGAATGAATGAATGAATGAATGAATGAATGAATGAATGAATGAATGAATGAATGAATGAATGAATGAATGAATGAATGAATGAATGAATGAATGAATGAATGAATGAATGAATGAATGAATGAATGAATGAATGAATGAATGAATGAATGAATGAATGAATGAATGAATGAATGAATGAATGAATGAATGAATGAATGAATGAATGAATGAATGAATGAATGAATGAATGAATGAATGAATGAATGAATGAATGAATGAATGAATGAATGAATGAATGAATGAATGAATGAATGAATGAATGAATGAATGAATGAATGCATGAATGAATGAATGAATGAATGAATGAATGAATGAATGAATGAATGAATGAATGAATGAATGAATGAATGAATGAATGAATGAATGAATGAATGAATGAATGAATGAATGAATGAATGAATGAATGAATGAATGAATGAATGAATGAATGAATGAATGAATGAATGAATGAATGAATGAATGAATGAATGAATGAATGAATGAATGAATGAATGAATGAATGAATGAATGAATGAATGAATGAATGAATGAATGAATAAATAAATAAATAAATAAATAAATAAATAAATAAATAAATAAATAAATAAATAAATAAATAAATAAATAAATCTATATATATAAAAATGAATGTTTGTATATATGTATATATGTATATATGTTAATGGCGTTTATGCATTGCTACACCATTCATCCGATCGTAATGAAATTTTCACACAATCTTGAGAGTCAAGGGGAATCAAATATAGAGAAAAAAATTTTGAAATCCGTCACAAAATGAGCGGAGCGGAGCGGGTGAGCGAGCGGGAACTATATATATATATGTATGTGTGTATGTATGTATGTGTATGTGCATGTATGTGTGTCTGTGTCTGTGTTTATGTATGTACTAGCGGAGATACCCGGCGTTGCCCGGGTTTTTTTTAGAGGTTTTTCTAATGTTTGTCTCTTTCTCTCCCGTTTCCTTTCCCACCTGCTTTCCCACTCCTGTTCGCTTTCCCGTTTTCGGTCGTTTTCCCCGTTGCCGGTCGCATTCCCGCTCCCGCTCGCTGTCCGTTCCGTGTCGCATTCCCGCTCCCACTCGCTGTCTGTTCCGGGTCGCTTTCCCGTTTCTATAATAGACAAACTAACCCACAAACATTCATATATATATATAGTCTCAGCAAATCTATTTTACGTTTTACAGGCTAACAGAAGTTATGAAAGAATGGAAAAGAGAAAATGAGCGTGAACGGGGACGGGAACGGGAGAGCAACCGTGACCGGGAATGGGAGAGCAAGCATGACCGGGAACGGGAGAGCAAGCGTGAGCGGGAACGGGAACGGGAAAGCGACCGGGAACGGGAAAGTGACCGGAAACGGGAAAGCGACCGGGAACGGGAGAGCGACCGGGAACGGGAAACCGACCGGGAACGGGAAAGCGACCGGGAACGGGAAAACGACCGGGAACGGGAAAGCGACCGGGAACGCGGAAAGCGACCGGGAACGCGGAAAGCGACTGGAATCGGGAGAGCAAGCTTGGAAGGAAACGCGAGCAAGAGAGAAAATCGATAACAAAACTTCTGAGCGGGAAAGCGACCGGGAGCTGGAAAACGACCGAGAGCGGAAAAGCGACCGGGAACGCGACGAAAACGGGAAAGTGGAGAAGGAAACGGGAGCGAGAGGGACAAACATTAGAAAAACCTTTAAAAACCCCGGGCAACGCCGGGTAACCCCGCTAGTAAATAAATAAATAAATAATTAAATAAATAATTAAATAAATAATTAAATAAATAAACTAATAAATAAATAAATGAATGAATGAATAAATAAAAATATATATATATATATATATATATATATATACACATACATACATATAGCCATATATATATATATATTTATAGCCATACAATAAATATGGCTATAAATCCATACTCCCTCTCTTTATAGAAAATTATATGATTTTTTAATGGGGTCTAGTACTATCCGTTTTGGAGGGTTGCAATAACGTTTAGGTCTTGCTTCCGGTTCTATTCCTGTTGGAATGTGTGTCAACTCCTCCGAATTGACTTCATTATCCATATGGCTCGGAACATGGTCTCCTTGTCTATTCTCTCCACCCCATTCTCCGTAACCCAAGGGGTTGCGTTTATGTTTGGTTTAAACATCTCTTCCTCTCCTGGGAACACAATTCTTACTGGAGCTTTCTCTCCATCACTTTTATCTAGCAGAGGTACTGGCATGTCGAATGTCTCAAACATTTCTTTAAGTGCCCAATCTAAATTCCTTGGTCTTAATTGATTTGTATGCCTTTTTGTAATCCTTCTGTCAATCTCAACTTAGTTAACTGTTTTTCCAATTCTTTTTGAAATATTCCGTGGTATCCATCTGGGATGGTTTGGATTTCTATAATCTCTAGCGTACACCGCATCTTGTTCTTTAAAGACTCTCGGTCTTGTCCCATTCCTTTTGTCAAACTGTCTCTTCATGCATCAGTTTTGGTTGCCGACATAGAAGAAGAGTGTCTACTTGGGCTTGACTTTATGAAAGCACATGGTTTTGCATTGGACTTAAAAATGGAAACATTTAGACAGGGGAAAGTGGAAATACCTGTTTATTATAAAAGTGAAATGATTTCGGTGAAACGAGTATTGGTAACAAAGAGCATCGTTGTACCTGCTCAGTCGGAATCTTTGGTTTGAGCAAGAATAGAAAACGATAAGAACTCAAGAGTTGTTGGGTTCATCGATCCCCTGAACGGAGTTGAAAAACATGGATTAATGATCGGAAAAACACTGGTACGAACGGAATCAGGAAGCTACGTGCCAGTCAGAGTTATGAATGTGACAGAATGCGACAAGCGACTCACAAAAGGAGACGAAATTGCGGTATGCAGCCCAGTCGACCACATATTGGCATGTAACACGTGATTGGTAGTAATAATAATAATAAAAAAGAAGTACTCGCAAATTCAGGCACTGCTTGAAGCCGCTAAAACTTCACTAAAAGCAAACGACTATGACAAAGCGGAAAAGTTGATTGAAGCTATTAACGAAGAAGACAATGGAAAAACAAGTAAATTAAAACGAATTTTTAAAACCAATGCTCTTATATGTAATTAAAACACAAATTTTGCAATCAATTTTTTATTATATTACTCTTTTATTTTATGTTAAAGTCGAAATATCTTAATTATATCAAAATATCAAAATTAATTAAATTTATCTAAATTAATTGACTTATTGTAAAACTAATAATTGAATATTGCATTGTCTTCTATTTTAAGCATGTATGCAAAATTTGAAAAAATCTATCATCAGGAAGTGACTCAAAAATTGATTGCAAGATTTGAAACAGACAGAGAAACAAACAGACAGACAGAGAAACAGAGACGACGAGTTAATAAAAGCATTGGTAATAATAATAAAAATATCAAAAAGCATCGAATTTAAATATCTCAACTATTTTCATGAAAATTTCGTACACGCTTGAGAATCGCGGTCAGTGAGTGTGGTTCGTGTTAACTTGGTAAAATAGTCTGCCAGTCGGTTAGCGTTTTGTGGTCAAGAAAACCCTCAAGAAAACCCTCAAGAAACCCCTCGATAAAATCCTCAAGAAAATTAACTAAATTAATTGACTTATTGTAAAACTAATAATTGAATATTGCATTGTCTTCTATCTTGAGCATGTATGCAAAATTTGAAAAAATCTATCATCAGGAAGTGACTCAAAAATTGATTGCAAGATTTGAAACAGACAGAGAAACAGACAGAGAAACAGAGCCGACGAGTTAATAAAAGCATTGGTAACAAAGATCGTTGAACACCGAATTCGAACTGGTAATACAGAGACCATTAGTCAACTGCCATGAAGGCTTCCACTGGCAAAGCAAGAGGAAGCTAGAAAGATGTTGGAAAAGATGAAGAAATACACACTTAATCAAAAACTTGTGTTTTAGTAACTGTAATTAAGACTGGTTGATCGAAGTTATGTAATCACTCAACTCTATATTTTTTTTATTTCTTTCTTAGTTCATAAAATCTTCTGAGGTTAATCAGCTTTGATAGAAAATTATAAACCGTAGATATAAAACTATATATATATATATATATATATATATATATATATATATATATATATATATATATATATATATATATTCTTTTAAGCAAACTCGATTGAAAAAAGTGGCACACTTGGCTGAATCAATTTTATTTTTAATTTTTTCCAATAGTCTAAATCGGTTTAAAAATAATTTATTATCAAACACAAACTCCATAATCTTATAGGCTTATAGATCTATTTCGGCAAATTTTGCCATCTTCAGAGCCGTTTAACTTTTTTTAAAATAAAATGCAGTGACTAAATGGTGTTTACGACAGGAATCATAAACTAATGAAATCACAGAGACTATAAAATTTATACTATTGGAATACACAATATTGATACCTGTGCCGCTAGTGAAGGGCCACACGTTAAAACTAAGGGCAACTCACAACAGAACAACGTTGGTTCCCCTTTTGAAAGAATTGCTATAGATTTGGCGGGTCAATTTTCAGTGGCAAAATCTGGCAATAAGTTAGTCACAATATAAAGGTCTTTTTACACACTTTTACTTAACTTGACATCTATGTCTGTCTGTCTATCTGTCTGTCGTCAAACTTTGCAATCGATTTTAAACTAACTTCCCGATGAGCTAGAGACTTCAAAATTTAAACATACTTCCGAACTGATTAACAATGCGTTTTATCAAATTTTCGGATCGATTTGACAAAATTTAAATAAATAATTATTTGTGATATTTTCGTCCAACTATTTATTGTCTATGCTAATATGTTTGTTGTTTATGTAGTAAAAATATAAAAGTGTGTCTTTAAAAAACTTTGTTTTTGCTTCACTTGTTATTGTATTCATTGTTCAACTTATTCATGCCTGGAGTAGAATGAAACGTAATTTTAAACAGGACTTGTTTTGCCATCCAATCAAACAACATCAACAAACATTTGAATATAAAACGTTTTTGGTTATGAATTTACAAAATTCAAACAATATGCAAGAAAAAACATCCGTCTTATCAGTTGTCTTCCCAGCGTGCTAATTAGAAGTATATATGTAATAAGAAAAGTCACATTTTTCTTAAATAAGTTATTCATTGTTTGTCAACTAAAGCGTTAACTTAATTTTGTTTTTGTCATCCCATGGTAGAACTCGCTGGATGAAGTTCAATTTGTCTGATAAAGGCATGAAACCACAACCCACATTGCGTTTTTGTAGAGGCAATCAGGAATAATGGAACATCCAATTTTTGTGATTTGAGACTGAAAAAACAGTAATTAATTATTAAGTATCAAAATATTATTAAATTTGTACTGCAAGTTAATAAAGATTAAAAAAACGAAATGTTAAAACCCCATTAGAAATCTCGTTTTTTATTTAACACTAATTGATTTTCTTCAAACGTTTCAACATTGTTGTTTTTATTACCATCAAGCGGGGTTACCCGGCGTTGCTCGGGGCTTCCAAAGGTTTTTCTTTCTTGCTCCCGTTTCCTTCCCCGCTTGCTCTCCCGCTTCCGGTCGCATTCCGTTGCCGCTTGCTCTCCCGTTCCCGATCGCTTTCCCGTTCCCGGTCGCTTTCCCGTTCCCGGTCGCTTTCCCGTTCCCGCTCACGCTTGCTCTTCCGTTCCCGTTTCCGCTCACGCTTGCTCTCCCGTTCCCGTTCCCGCACTCGCTCATTTTCTTTTTTCCACTTTTTCCAAACTTTTTTAGCCCATAAAACGTAAAACAGATTTGCTAAAAGTTGCTTAAAGCCTTCAAACCTTATTACGTAACCAAATTTAAATTTTATTACGCAATAATCTTTGATGGTCGTACATAAACATTTTTGGCCTGGAAAGGGTTTTTTTTGGCACCCCTGAGACGGGGATTGGAGTAGGGAGTCCAAAACTTTTTAACTTTTGTACCCTGTATGAGAACTACCTTCTTGCCAAATTTCCTCAATATCGCTCCAGCGGTTCTGATTTCTATAAAGAACAGACTCACAAACCCACATTCATTTATATATTATACTAGCGGGGGCACCCGGCGTTGCCCGGGGTTTTCAGAGGTTTACCTAATGCGTTTCTTTTTCGCTCCCGTTTCTTTCCCGCTTGCGCTCCCGGTCGTTATCCGTTCCCTGTCGCTTTCCCGCTCATTTTTTCGCTCTCAGTTTTCCCCCCTAGAACCGATTCTACATACATACATACATACATTCATACATACATACATACATACACACAAAATACATACATACATACATACATAAACACACACACAGACACACATACATACATACATACATACATACATACATACATACATACATACATACATACATACATACATACATACATACATACATACATACATACATACATACATACATACATACATACATACATACATACATACATACATACATACATACATACATACATACATACATACATAAACAGACACACATACATACATACATACATACATACATACATACATACATACATCCATACATACATACATACATACATACATACATACATACATAAACACACACAGACACACATACATGCACATACACATACATACATACAAACATACATACGCACATATATATATATATATATATATATATATATATATAGTTCCCGCTCGCTCACCCGCTCCGCTCATTTTGTGACGGATTTCAATTTTTTTCTCTATATTTGATTCCCCTTGACTCTCAAGGTTGTGTGAAAATTCCATTACGATCGTATGAATGGTTTAGCAATGCATAAATAACATACATATATATATATATATATATATATATATATATATATATATATATATATATATATATATATATATATATATATATATATATATATATATATATATATATATATATATATAGCAAGAAACAATATTAGAAAAATAATAAGAGAAATAATAAAAAACGTACAATTTTCTTTTTCTTTTTCAAACTAAGAAGTATGTTTTCAAGGGCAGCCGGAGTTTCGCCTTCATTCAAAGCCGTTTCATAAAGTCCGAAAACCTTTATCTCCATTGATGAAAAGTAATCTTGTGATTTATCAAATGGCCAGTTCTTATTTTCCAGCATGCTACAACTTGTTTCCTGTCCGGACATATTTTCCAGAAAATGAGTTCGATCCCATTTCTACAAAGAAATTGTTGCTGAAAAGATATTTAAATGTGATAAAATAATTTTGTGTTCTGTCAGACTAACCACTTCAAGGATAATTTCAGCCAGTTTGTACTGCTCGTCGGTAAGCGCTCGGGCATCGGTGCCACCTTTCATACATTCAGATTATCATATTTACTATTTATTTCATGAATACAAATTTTCATAAGCAGTTACTAAGAGCACAAACCTAGAATTTCGCCGGGATAGGATGGTTTTGGTGTGTTAGGAGGATTAGTTGTACGTACTATCGGTATGTTAGGACTGCAACGTAGTAATGCATATATTTAATTTTTTATTCAAAATATATCATAGCTTTAATCCGTCTATAAATAAAACTAATAAAAGTCCCACCTGGACGGACTGAACACGCAGCTAATCCCCATTCTTGATTCTTGGACACCACATCCAGGATGGACACCACAACCAAATTTGGTTGCACTTTCAATCTGTAAACTTATTGGAATAAAGTCATAAACAAACTCAACAATAATTTCACTCAAAATAAAATATACCTGAGTGTTATAACGTCTTTCTTCAATCCAGCTATTAATAATGGGAATCAAGTACTTGTTGACTGTCCCCAAATTTTCTCCAGCAATATTTTCATATTCAACGAAGACCACATAGCTTTCTTTTTCCGGAATTTTGGCTTCCCCATAATGAAATCCTTCTTTGTAATTGCAGGAAGCAAAGTCTGCCGCCATTTTCTCCAAATAGTTTAAATTGTCCCATCTCTTTAAAATCAATGAAAATTATAAGATGAACAACAATCTAGCCATTATTTCCTTAAAACAAATAAGAAACAAATACTATTTCGGGATTAATTTCTTTGAACTTCTGTTTGACATGAGCAAGAGAGATGCTGGGAAAAGCTCTTCCTTCCTTGTACTTTTTTTGAGCATTGCAAGTAGCCAGGAAGGCAAGGAGAACACAAATGAATATCAACTTCATTGTATCAAACTCTGAAATTACAAATAATAAACAATGAATGTGGATTATTATGAAACAAATAAACATATGTGTAGGCAAACCTTGATGATTCCAGAAATAAACTTTGTTAGCCTATCAGGAAAGTACTAGGAAGACTGCTCAAGAGGCTGATCTGATGGCTTGAATTTATACTCGAACAACTTCTGTTATCTGCTACTAATTGGCATATTGCCTGGAAAATTTAATTTTTATTTGATATATTCATGTCATAAAGATCAATGCAAATAAAAACTTTTTAATTACGTTAAAACATCTGTTATAAAATTGAGATATTTCTGACCATGCACCTGTTCTTTTACCACCATTCAAGAAGGAAGCAATTATCTTAAAGCGTCATGTTATTTGTAATTAAATTTATAATTAAATAACAGTTATTGTGTTTGTCATAATTTTGCACAAATCTTAAAAATAAATTATCATCAAAAGGAAAATAATAAAAACTATTGCAAACTTGCATGGCTCATAATTGTTTGGATCCTAAGTAAAAATTATTTTTGGCGAATTTTTGGAAACTTGTTTATACATAGGGACCTATTAAAAACTTTGGATGGCTGGTGAGGAAAATAAACTTGAAACATCGCAGAGAGTTCTGGTTTTTTCCTGAATTTTGTGGAAAAAAATTATTACGGTGTCGATTATTTATTTCGTTGGTGGATATTTTCGTTTTATCTACCTATGAATTATTTTGGTATAATTTTCTCGCGTCTCTTCGATTTTGTTCTTTCAATACTGTTTGATATTCTTTTTTAACTTTAGTTTTTGTCGATTGCATTTGCTTTTGATTTTGCTTTGTTATTATGGTTTGTTTTTGCTTCGCGACTGTTTTTTCACGTCTTGTTTTTCTTTTGTATTTGCCGCTGACAATTTAACAATGTTACCTTGGTTACCTTGATTTATTTATTAAACTTTGCTTCCATACATAAATTTTTAATAATAATCTTGTTTACTGTGGTTTTTATTGAATTAATGTTTTGTTGCTGTACAGTATTGATAAACTGGTTTATAAGCTTTCAAAGTGAGTTCGATTTTCTAATTCTGTGTAACCAGTAACGCTATCTGTTTTGTCAACGGTCCTTATGCTTACATTTTCAATCAAAGTTTTTCAATGTCTATCAGTCTAAATATCAATAATTCATTTTCATTCTTATTCGAGTCTTCCACAGTTATTATTAAATAACAAGAAAGATGTGATTTTACGGTTTTATTAGTTTTTTAATTGTAAAATGTAAACATTACAAATACAAAACTATTTTTTAATTGTTAGTATTTTTAAAACAAAAGAGAGCTAAGCATAAAAAAGCGCTGAAGTCCCTTTGATATACGGAGACTTTTGTAATTTTGTAATTCTGCATTGGACAGTCTGCTGCAAAGCTTTTGAAATGATTATTTTAATTGCATGTCACTGGCGATCTTCCTGATTCTATTTTTGCTAGTTGTATAGATATTTAGCTTTTTTAAAATTTGATGCAGCAGAATCAATTTTGAATACAACTTATACATGAAATTATTTTATTCATGATCGGAAATTATGGCGGTTGATATGTATCATGTATCGAACCAAGTTGTAATAAAACCTACTTCGCATCTTAATTACAATTTGTCACGCAATTTCTATTCCCACTGGTGGATCTGGCGGGCCCAAACGAGCCATGGCAACACCTTTGTCAATTGCAATAATTTTGTTTACTGTCGTTTTTATTGAATTAAAGTTTTGTTGCTGTACAGTATTGATAAACTGGCTTATAAGCTTTCAAAGTAAGTTCGATCTTCTAATTCTGTGTTACTATTGACGCTTTCTGTTTTGTTAACGGTCCATATGCCTAAATTTTCAATCAAAATTTTAAAATATCTTCCAGTCTAAATATCAATTATTCATTTTTATTCTTATTCAAGTCTGCAACATATAAAATAAAAGAGAGCTAAGCATCCTAATAAGTTAGTCAAAAATGCGCTGAAGTTCCTTTTATATACAAGAACCTTGTAATTTTACCACACTTTTACTTAACTTGACTTCTCTGTCTGTCGATCTGTAGTCAAAATTTGCAATCGATTTTAAACTAACTTCCCGATGAGCTAAAGATTTAAAAATTTAAAGATACCTCCGAACTGATTAACAATGCATTCTTTCCAATTTTCGGATCGATTGGACAAAATTTAATCAAATAATGATTTGTGAAAAGAATAAAAAAAAAAAGAAACAGAAAAGGCGAGAGACAAACGATAGAAAAACCTCTAAAAACCCCGGGCAAAGCCGGGTGACCCTGCTAGTTACCGATAAAAAATAATTTTGATTTCCATTGCTAATTTAATCACAAGTAATGGTAATAACCATTATTGAATAATAATAAGCACTTAACTAGAGTATGTAAGATTTAATTATTGCAATTAAAATCGGTCCGATTAAAGACTTATGTAACACCGAAATAATAATTGTACAAGACAACCAAACGAGGATTCTAAACAACTTTTTTCAGCAAAATGTAACGATATATATACGCATTTATGCACTTTGGTCCAGTTTATCAGCTTGTGACAGCTGCCTTCTTTTAAGCAATTATTCATCCTATCAATTCACATGTATGAAAGTTTGTTAAAAAGCATCAGAAGCTAATGTTTTGCAAAAGTCTATTATTACTTTTAAACGCTTTCATTTAACTTCATCTGTTTGTCGTCTGTCTAATGGCTTGTATTTTCAAATCGAATTTTAGATCGCAAGCCTTTATCCAACTGAGCTGATCTTTCTTAAAACACGCTTTTATCTAAGTGCACAAAAACAAATGCTGGAAAAATGTATAAGAAATCTTTATTTTTCATATTTCTCTTTAGCTAAAAGTTTTGGTCCTTAAAAATCGATTGCAAAAATCAAAGACTAAAAAGTTGAAGATAATACTATTAATATTTTTTAAAACACGCTTTTTAAATGCACTGAAAAGGATAAAATAAATGTAAACATAAAATCTTAGGACGCAACTGTTGCGATCGTATGTTTATCATTTATTTTATCCTTTTTAGTGTATTTAAATAAAAACGTGTTTTAAGAATTAATTTTTAATAGTTTTATTTTCAATTTAGTTCTGAAGTTAAACTTTTTTTAGCGCATTTTTGAAAACGTTTTTTTTGGGACGTTGGTCTAGTGGTATAGATACCGGCTTTGAGAGTCGTAGGACCCGGGTTCGATTCCCGGTCCAGGCACGTAATTTCCTTGAGCAAGAAACTAACTCACATGTGCTCACGTCAACTCAGCGTTATCTAGGGTTAACTCATGTCTATGTAAATAGCGTGTTCTTCGAAGTTTCTGATTCCAAAGGAACCTTTGTAAGCGCCTCTGACTTTATCTGGCGCTATATAAATACATTCATCATATATAAATATAAATAAATTCATCAAAGAGGAAGTTGAATTGGGCAATATGACAGAAATTACATTCCGCTAAATTTGTTTAATTGGCTTGTTTGCAGCTGTCAGCATTGACATATTTTGAATGTAATACTTATAGCTCCATTATATCTTGAACGACACCAACAAAAATTAAAATAGAAACTAAAGCAGGAAACTGTAACGAAAAATTACGGTAATACTGTTGTTACGTGGTAATAACCACGAAGTTATAAAAGTATCTTGCGAACAGTAATAGGTAATACCACGGTAGTGGTAATAAATAAACCGTAATTGTTGCGGTAACGGTAATCATTTTTCACAAACAAAATGTTTCATCTGAAAAATGAAATAAAGGTTTAATTTAGTTATATCTGATTACATGTTTCAACCATTTTATTTCTAATGATTCATTTATTTTCGTTATTTTTGATTACATTTTTTATCCATTTTATTTTCAATAATTCGTTTATTTTTTGTCGAATCTATTTTTTATCAAACTATATAACTACAAATTTTTATTTAGGTTACAATCTCTGTTTGTGTGTGTGTGGCTTTCTCTGTACGCAAATCTTGCAAGTAAAATTATTTAGCTTTTTGACTAGCTAGGAAGCTGAAACTTTCAGCATAGTTTTATATTGGATGACAATACATGATTCAATTAAAAAAAACTTAATTTGTACATCTTTTGTATTTCTAATTCCAGTGTATTCAAAATCAAAGTTTGTATTGAAAAACTCGTTTTTTCATTTACTTGTTGTCTGTTAATTCAACGTAGGGTAAAGCTAGTACTGCTAACTACATCCAGGAAATACGTAAACGTATAAGGTTTAAAATGTTGATAATAAAAGTAGGACATTATTCAAAAAGTTATTCAAAAATGAAAAAAAATGCAAAAATGGCACTTTTTTCCTTTTGACTTGGGAATATGACAACATAGCGTGACAAAGCTTCAGTGGCAAAAGGAAGTATATTAATGAGAAAAGCCCGTTGAAATAAAATATTAAAATAACAATAATTTCATCATGAGGTTTAGAACAATAAAAATCATTAAAAAACAAAAACTGTCACAGTCACTATTCTGCTCACTCATGACTCTTGTCAGTTACGCTAGTCAAAACAGGTAAGCAAATCCGATGCTGTAGCACTTTCCCGAAGCAATGTCCAGAATTGTTGCCTGTTTGCTGGCATCAATGGGCACAGCATTGTAACCGTTTTTTGCTAAGATCACCCAAGGGCAAAGTATGATCTTCAATCCGGAGCTTTCTGAATCTGCGACTTCGTTTTCTGAGACGAAACCAAGACAGTGTAGACTATCTGGCATTTCAGAGACTTTTTGTGGGTCAATAAAACATATAACTATAACATCCTAAACGTAATTAATGTATCTGAACATAGTTTTTCCAAACGTTATATACAGTGACAGGTCCGTAGCTAGCGGGGGGGCTGCAGCCCCCCACTAAAAATGTAAGCTCCCCCACTAACATTTTAAATAAAATTAAATAAAAATAAATAAATAAAGGTAAATTTAAATATAAAATTAATAATAATAATTTGCATGCCTGTAGAATGAATAATTGGTAAAACCCATACCAAAAAAGAGCAAAAGTACAGATTAGCACGCTACGTGATTCTGTAATAAGCAATATAGTGTTCACCAGAGTGGAATCAGCTTTGTGCTGTTTATTTTTGCATGTTGGATGGTATATTAGGAGAGTTGATGGAGAGCTTTGTTGGTAGTTATTTAAGTTATTCTAAAGATTTGACTTGTGCAGTGTCTGCCCTTTTACCAACATCAGACAAGTTTTTAGATGTCAACGACCTTAAACCGTTGACGCAACTGCTAAAACAAGACAGGCATGACGACATTAATTCCAGTGTATTATTGTACGTAATCAAAGAAATATTGGCCAATAAAGTTATTTCTACATCAAAAACGTTCTTCTCAAGATCAACATATATTACAGTAATAAATTATATGCACAACTTGGCCATCGAAATTAATCTCTCTGCAATAAAAGACAAACTGGAGTCGACAGATCCGGCGTATGAATTTAAACGTTCTATTCCACATTGCAAGGTGGACAGATACATTGGATCGGATAGGACCACGCATCTACAAAACGAGAGTATCCTAAAACATTTCCACGCGGTTTGCGACCGTGCTTTGAAACATCAAACTCCCGTCTCGACGACGTGAAAGATGTCAGACAGCCGAGGATTACAGAAGCTCTGTTGAACGGCTCGGGAAAGCCCCCCCGCCCCCTGGCATGGTCATGAGGGTGGTCATGACTGTACCGGAGAATGATCAAAATTGTAGAGCTAAAGCCATGATTTCCACCTTACTTTTAATGCATTAAATGGTAATCCGGATACAATTTTTCATCACGTGGATCGTATTGCATTTGGATTATGCGATTTTCTGGAAAAAAAATGCAGGATCGAAAGAGCTGTTGGCATCATGAGTATAACTCCCACTAAGACTCCTGACTACCAGTATGGCAAGAAGACCGTCACAAGGAGCAAGCCTAAGCCTAAGACGGTTTGAAAGTCTCATAAAAAAATGTTGTTGTAGGAGTGGGCAGTGAAATTCAATCGAGCAGGTGAGAGTTTGTTACCTAAATAATGTCAAAACATAAATATATATATATATATATATATATATATATATATATATATATATTTATGTTGATCGGGGAGACTCATCGACGTTCGACTTCAATGACTTGATTAAAAACTCTACATCCACGCCAGGTGCTATTGCTACTATGGACGCCGAAAGCTTATTCACAAACGTACCGGTCGCCGAAACGATCGAAATTATACTGAACTACATCTATGATAATAGTAAGTCTCCACCAAAAATAGAGCGATCTTCTTTAGATCTGCACAGTTAATGTACTTTTCTGACACCCAAATGTCGATTTATACCTCCAAACTGACGGCGTAGCAATGGGCTCCCCGCTCGGTCCTGCTATCGCCGAGTTCTACATGGGCCACATCGAAGAACTAGTGCTCGACGGAGTCATAAAAAAGCCACACCTCTACGCTAGATACGTCGATGACATATTCGTCATGTGTGATAATAACTCAGAACTCATCGCCTTGAAGAAAACACTCGAAAATCATTCAGTCCTTCGGTTTACATGTCAGTTGACGGACATTGAGAAACAACTTCCGTTTATATACACATATATATATATATATATATATATATATATATATATATATATATATATATATATATATATATATATAAATATATATATATATATGTATATTTATATAAATATATATATATATATATATATATATAATATATATATGTATATATATACGTATATATTTATATATATGTATATATATATATTTATGTATATATATATATATATATATTTATATATATGTATATGTATATGTATATGTATATGTATATGTATATGTATATGTATATGTATATGTATATGTATATGTATATGTATATGTATATGTATATGTATATGTATATGTATATGTATATGTATATGTATATGTATATGTATATGTATATGTATATGTATATGTATATGTATATGTATATGTATATGTATATGTATATGTATATGTATATGTATATGTATATGTATATGTATATGTATATGTATATGTATATGTATATGTATATGTATATGTATATGTATATGTATATGTATATGTATATGTATATGTATATGTATATGTATATGTATATGTATATGTATATGTATATGTATATGTATATGTATATGTATATGTATATGTATATGTATATGTATATGTATATGTATATGTATATGTATATGTATATGTATATGTATATGTATATGTATATGTATATGTATATGTATATGTATATGTATATGTATATGTATATGTATATGTATATGTATATGTATATGTATATGTATATGTATATGTATATGTATATGTATATGTATATGTATATGTATATGTATATGTATATGTATATGTATATGTATATGTATATGTATATGTATATGTATATGTATATGTATATGTATATGTATATGTATATGTATATGTATATGTATATGTATATGTATATGTATATGTATATGTATATGTATATGTATATGTATATGTATATGTATATGTATATGTATATGTATATGTATATGTATATGTATATGTATATGTATATGTATATGTATATGTATATGTATATGTATATGTATATGTATATGTATATGTATATGTATATGTATATGTATATGTATATGTATATGTATATGTATATGTATATGTATATGTATATGTATATGTATATGTATATGTATATGTATATGTATATGTATATGTATATGTATATGTATATGTATATGTATATGTATATGTATATGTATATGTATATGTATATGTATATGTATATGTATATGTATATGTATATGTATATGTATATGTATATGTATATGTATATGTATATGTATATGTATATGTATATGTATATGTATATGTATATGTATATGTATATGTATATGTATATGTATATGTATATGTATATGTATATGTATATGTATATGTATATGTATATGTATATGTATATGTATATGTATATGTATATGTATATGTATATGTATATGTATATGTATATGTATATGTATATGTATATGTATATGTATATGTATATGTATATGTATATGTATATGTATATGTATATGTATATGTATATGTATATGTATATGTATATGTATATGTATATGTATATGTATATGTATATGTATATGTATATGTATATGTATATGTATATGTATATGTATATGTATATGTATATGTATATGTATATGTATATGTATATGTATATGTATATGTATATGTATATGTATATGTATATGTATATGTATATGTATATGTATATGTATATGTATATATATATATATATATATATATATATACTAGCAGTGCCCGTAGCGGCTTCGCTCGCATGAAATTAGAGAATTTGAACCGTGCATCCATAGGTGTTGGCTCGGCCCGTCGACAACTTGGCCCAGCCCGTTTCAAAACCAAAATTCCTGGCCCGGCACGGCCCGTCTAATTTGGGCCCGGCCCGTTTTTACAGTCCTAGAAATTCTATATACTTGATGAAAAACTTCGGCCCGTCCCACCTTGACTTCAGGTTTCGCCCGGCCCGTCTGAAGACTCTAAAATCACTAAATGTCTATATGCTTAGTGAAAAACCTCGGCCTGTACCACCTTGATTTAAGGTTTAGCCTGGCCCGTAAAAAGACCCTAAAATAACGGCTTGGCCCGACCGGTGATAAACTGTACTCAGCTACTTTTAACCGGCACAAAACCTCAAAATACTACGTTTTACGTCTGTAATTCTTGCAGTTGTTGAGTAGCAGTTATTTTAAAATCAAATAAACCTTATTTTGACCCCACATTTGAAGTCATGAAAACCAAAGTTTTAAAAAATGGTGAAACACGTATATCTTTTTTTTTTTGAGTAGATACAAAGTATTAATTTTTACATCTGCAGCAATTACAGTTGTTGAGTAGCAGTTACTTTAAAAACCAAATAACCGTATTTTCCACCCCACATTTGAAGTCCTGGAAACCAAAAACACATATATCATTATCTTTAGAGTAGAAACTAAATACTAATTTTTACTTTAGTAGCATTCACAGTTTTTGAGTAGCAGCCACTTTATAAACCAAGTAATCCTATTGTCAACCCCACATTTAAGGTCCTGGAAACCAAATTTGTAAAAAATGGTGAAACATTTAAATATTTATTTTTAGAAAAGAAACTAAATAATAATTTTTACATCTGTGGTATTTACTGTTTTTGAGTAGCAGTTACTATAAAATACAATTAGCCCTATATTTCCACCCCACATTTGAAGTCCTGGAAACCAAATTTTCAAAAAATGCTAAAACACGTATTTTATTATTTTTGGAGTAGAAACTAAATACTAATTTTTAGTCCTGTAGCATTAACAGTTTTTTAGTAGAAGCTACTTTAAAAACCAAATAACCCAATTTTCCAACCCACATTTGAGGTCCGGGAAACCGAATTTTCAATAAATGGTGAAACACGTATCTTTTTATTTTTCAAAAAGAATCTATATACCAAATTTCAAAATCTCCTCATTTTTGGTTTTCGAGATATACATTGTTTTAGAAAAAAGTTTGTTTTCCAGTTTTTTCCCCTCAGGAGCAAAATTTTCAAAAATCCTTTCTTAGCGGATGTTTGCGCTATAAAAGTAATATAAGTTCTGAATTTCACGTTCCTAGGATGAGGCGTTTGAGCTCGGCGTTGATTATCAGTCAGTCAGTCAGTCAGTCAGGACATGTTCTTTTATATATATAGATTTTTAGAGTAGAAACTAAATACTAATTTTTACTTTTGTAGCATTAACAGTTTTTGAGTAGAAGCTACTTTAAAAACCAAATAACCCAATTTTCCAACCCACATTTGAGGTCCGGGAAACCAAATTTGTATAAAATGGTGAAACACGTATATCTTTATTTTTAGAAAAGAAACTAAATAATAATTTTTACATCTGTGGTATTTACTGTTTTTGAGTAGCAGTTACTATAAAAGACAATTAGCCTTATTTTCCACCCCACATTTGAAGTCCTGGAAACCAAATTTTCAAAAAATGCTAAAACACGTATTTCATTATTTTTGGAGTAGAAACTAAATACTAATTTTTACTCCTGTAGCATTAACAGTTTTTGAGTAGAAGCTACTTTAAAAACCAAATAACCCAATTTTCCAACCCACATTTGAGGTCCGGGAAACCGAATTTTCAAAAAATGGTGAAACACGTATCTTTTTATTTTTCAAAAAGAATCTATATACCAAATTTCAGAAAAAAATTTTAGAAAAAATTTTTAGAAAAAAGTTTGTTTTCCAGTTTTTTCCCCTCAGGAGCAAAATTTTCAAAAATCCTTTCTTAGCGGATGTTTACGCTATAAAAGTAATATAAGTTCCAAATTTCACGTTCCTAGGATGAGGCGTTTGAGCTCGGCGTTGATTATGAGTCAGTCATCTGTCAGTCAGGACATGTTCTTTTATATATATAGATATATATATATATATATATATATATATGTATATATATATATATATTTTAATCTATGTTTAAACTTTTTGTTTCCTGTTTTATTGACTTCTGGTATGTTTTGAGCTGCTTGAACATATCTTGTTAAAAACATGGCCTAAAGATATCATAGCATGGATATCCTGACATGCTTGTGTGACACGAGGAAAGTCGCCACAGCATGGTGGCGGTTTCCTGCCAAGTAAGGTTGTTTGGAGCTCTCTATTAGATGTTTTTCAGATCTCAGCAATCAAGTTTTTTTATTTTTTTACTTATTTATTTATTTTTATTTAATTATTTTTTTCACTAACAATTAGCTATGCCAGTTGATACAATGGTGGAAAAATTAGATGGAACTTTATTTGATTTGAATGAGTATTTGCAGACTGTCAAATATTCCAAACTTCCTATCGATTTTCCAAACTTCCTGTTGAACAAGATCAATTTGTACACATAAACACTAATGAAAGAAAATCTGGTAATGATGCTCACGGTTTTCAACAGTTGATTACTAATTCCTCTTGAAACCCACGAAGTGACAAAATATAACTTTAAATATGCTACAACAACAGACAGTCAAGCTTTTCTCGTGTTTGGCAAGTCTCTGAGTTTTGGTGCAAATGCAACAAAACAAAATAAAAACTGCAGACATTAAAATGAAAGAAAAAATGTAAAATCATTATTCCTTCGCTTAACTAAGAAGACAACAGTCGGAAGTTGACCTCAAATAACAATGAGGCTAACAAAACAAGTTCGACTGACACAGTTAATGCACCTAAGGCAACTACCGTTGCATCTGATAAAAAACGATACAACAAATTAAGTAGACTTGTTGCTTGCCCGACTGAGTTAAATTTTTAAATGAAATCAACCTCATAGCTGAACAAGACATAGAAAGCTGTGACACGACAAAGTTGATTTTCAAATTCCCGCCAATGTTGCAACACCACAAACAGTTGAGGTTCCGCTTATATCTAAAAAAATTCTTTTCACAAGAAGCAAGTGATTTGGAAGATTCATGAGAAGAAAATTCATCCCACATTAAATTAGATCCAGCATTTCAGCTGGTTACAAAGTTCAGTGTCGAGGCAAAGTTGTTCAAGGAAATTCTGTCATTGATAAGTACGCAGATTGAAATGAAGACCAAAAAACAAGTGTTGGAAAGAAAAAATGTTAAGGAAGGTGGCACATCACACATCCATCTAACAGCCATCATACGCTCGGCCCTCTCTAAGCTTCATAGATTCTCCTGGCTTTGTGGTTCGGGCCGATAGAATAGAACCACCGTGTATGCTCCTATGCGTGTCGTAAAAGGCGACTAAAGGGAGGGACGAAGAAATAGAAGGAGTTGGATTCACTAAAACTTACTGTGGAAGAATTACAACCTGAGATTAGATTAGAAACAGACCCATAAAACCTTGACTATTGATGACCATGAAGATCTTCTAGAGGACATCGAAACTTATTCGGAAGCTGAAAAAATTCGAGCAGCCTTGAATTTATTGCGTAATGAAAATTTTGAAGTGCCTTCATAGCTTTCTACAGGAATGAATTAGTGCAGCCAGAGTTGAACATTGCAGATCTCTGCGAAAGTTTATCTCTGGGACGAAAAATGGATGCATTTCAAAAGCAAAAAAGAAAACTTGTTCAGGCTGTTCAAACAATTGCAAGTGTTTCAAAGCAGTGAAGAAAGAACTCAAACGTTCCTGATCAGACCTGTTACGAAAGACTAAAAGCTGTAGAGACATGCGAGATTTCTTTGATCTTCAGTATTCCAAAGTTATCTGTACAATGAAAATTAAACTAAAGAGAACATTCCAACTGCAAAGTGGTCTTCATTTGAAAACAGTCAAGAAGCATGCAACTTTATTAACAATGCTGATTTTCCTGCTCTGGTTGTTAAAGCAAGTGGTTTAGCAGCTGGAAAAGGAGTAATTGTAGCAAAGAATAAAGAAGAAGCATGCAATGCTGTAAAGGAAATGCTAGAGATGAAAGTATTTGGATCTGCTGGGAGTACCGTAGTTGTTGAAGAACTTCTTGAGGGAGAAGAAATTTCTTGTTTGGCTTTTTGTGATGGCAAGACATTTGTTTGCATGCCACCAAGTCAAGATCATAAGAAGTTACTTGAACAAAATGAAGGTCCCAACACTGGTGGAATGGGAGCATATTGTCCTGTTTCTAAAGTTAGTCAAGATGTTTTAAACGAAATTAATGACAAAGTTATGTCACCAACTCTGCAAGCTTTGGCAGATTGTGGATCTCCATTCATAGGAGTTTTATATGCTGGTATCATGTTGACTCCACATGGTCCAAAGGTTTTAGAATTCAATTGTAGATTTGGGGATCCCGAGACACAGGCCATATTACCTTTATTAAAGTCTGATTTGTATGAAGTCATAATGTCCTGTGTACATAGAGATCTCCATTCTTTAAATGTTGAATTTGAAGTAAACAAATATGCTCTCGGAATAGTACTTGCAAGTGAGGGTTATCCTGGCAACATTAAGAAAAATATTCCAATTAAAAACATTGAAGTAGCATTGGAAATTCCAGATGTACACGTTTTCCAAGCGGGTACATCACGTGATGAAAGTGGACAAATAGTTACATCAGGAGGTAGAGTTATGACTGCTGTGGCAACAGCTGACTCACTTAAAGCTGCTTATCTGTCTGCTAGAAGGGCAGCTGAAGCTATTCAGTTTCAAGGGAAGCAATTCAGAAATGATATAGGATGGAGATCTCTGTCTTTAAGACCATCTCTTACCTACAAAGATTCAGGAGTTGACATAATTGTTGGTGATGAGTTTGTGGATGACATCAAACTTCTTGCATCATCAACAAATAGACCAGGTGTGGTGGGTAGAATCGGATCCTTCGGAGCAGTTTTCGATATGGAAAGAGCTGGTTTTCTTGATTACTGGCACATACCAGTTGTCAGAAGAGTAGGATCAAAGTTAGAGGTGGCACAAGTCGTAGACAAGCACCAGTCGATTGGAACTGATTTTGTTGCCATGTGTGTCAATGACAATTTGTGCCTGGGAGGCGAACTTCTTTTATTCCTTGATTATTTTGCCTGTGGAAAGCTCAGTAAGGAGGTCGCAGTGCCGATAATTCGAGGAATTTCGGAAGGCTGCAAGCTGGCTGGGTGTGCACTAGTTGGTGGTGAAACAGCAGAAATGCCAGGCATGTATGATGAAGAAGTTTATGACATGGCTGGATTTGTGATGGGAGCTGTCGAAAAGTCAAAGGAACTTCCATCTCGATTGGACAAGGTTTTTGAAGGTGATGTGGTAATCGGAATTGCTTCGTCTGGTCTCCACTGCTCAGGTTTTGATCTGGTCCAAGCAATTTTGGATTAAAAGTTGCTGTTCTTATTTCAGGATCTGGCACAAATCTTCAAGCACTCATTGATGCCGCTAACAAATTTGATACCCCTTATCACATTGATCTTGTTATTTCAAATGTTGCTTCTGCTTAACAGTGATAGTTCGAACAGTGTTTGAACTGTTTTTGCTAATGCACTTTGATCTGGATACACCGAAATCGGTACAATCATAGTTACATGAAGATTTTTTTAAGTATGATATAACTACTGACGATACTCAAGTATATGAGCTCGTGGTTGTGCTCGTGGTGGCGGTTTCCTTGAATTCGACTTAGAATAATTTCGAAGTTAGAATAATTTCGAAGTTAGAATAATTTCGAAGTTAGAACAATTTTGAAGTTAGAAAATTTTCGATAGAGTGGATCTTCTCAGATACAAAGATAAGTGTTATTTTTATTCTTACAATTAATGCAACGATTCTTGTTAAGAATAAAACTAACTTTGCTTAAACACGTTTTGTAAAAGGCTCGTGGGCGATAAGCCTGGTATTATCGGTCACAAATTATATTAGTGTAGGTTATTTCCAATTAAGGTTGTTTAAATTATGCCTCCTAAAAATAAAAAAGAAACTTGTTTAGAAAACCCATCTCCTGCTGAGGTGCTTGGTCTTCGGCTTTGTGACTGCTGTTTAAAATCGAATGAGGACAGTTTGAAGATCCTGGTAGAAATAAAAGAGTTACAGCCAACACATAATGAGCTTAGAGAAACTGCTCATGAAATAAGAGAGATGAAGCACGTTTTAAAAAAAAATGAGAACATGGCATTAGCAATAGAAAAGCAGGCTATTGAAATTAAAGAATTAATTTTGAAAATTGATAATCTCACGAGCAGCACGACGAAAAGTTTGGATGAAAACAAAAAGACTACAAAGGAGTGGTCTAGTTTGTTTAAAGAGAAGGTTGAAGGTTTGGTTTCAGGTGGATCGGCACAGAAATCTGTGATGGAGTCCTGGGCAGGAGTTGTGGGGGAAGTGGTTAAGAAAAACGTGCAGGAGGTAAACAAAGAGGTGCATCTTGTTTGTAAAGCTATCGAGAAAACTAATAATAAAATTAAAATTAGCAACGATTTAGAAGATAGGGCAAATAACATTTTATTATACAGGGTAGCTGAATTAAAAGATCAAGATGTTACGAAATGCGTGTCTTATGATAAGACGCAAATTCTTAAGCTATGTTCCCAATTATCAGGGGGGCATATTGGCGAATTTGCTATAAAAGCTATATTTAGACTAGGGGCTAAGAGTGATAAAATACGACCAATATTGGTAAAATTCAATGATAAAATTGCTAAAAATATTATAATGGAAAATTTAGTTAAGATTAGACAGTTAGATGAAAATCTGAAAAACGTTGGTATTAGTCACGATCTAAATGTCGAACAAAGATCCGAAAGAAATAGATTGGTGGAAGAAGCTAAAAAACTGCAAAGTGAAAATAAGGGGGAATTCATGTTTCGGGTAAGGGGTCCACCAGAAAATATGAAGGTAATAAAAATAAAAAAGAATGCAATCAGTTAAACGTTTTGAACATTATGTATTCAAATGTAGATTGCATTACTAATAAAATGAGTGAGATAAGATTATTAGTAGATACAGATGACGTAACAAAAGATATCTTAATTTTTACTGAGGTTAACGCAAAATATTATGTAAATGAATTTATTGAATCCGAATTCTGGATAAACAATTTTAATTTGCATTCATATAATTTTATGAAAAAAGGATTTAGAGGTATATTTTGTTATGTTAGATATGATATTAAGTGCCAAATTATAAATTTAGGAATAGATTTCAATGAATATATGTGTATTAAAATAGATGAAAATCCTGATATTTTTATTCTTATCATCTATAGGAGTCCGAATTCAGGTAGAGAAAATAATAATAATTTATTTTTACTGTTAGAAGCTTTCCAATCTAAAATAGGAGTAAAATTAATAATTGGAGATTTTAACTTTCCAAACGTTGACTGGAAAAATAATACTTACAAATCAAATTTTAAGTCATCTGAAGATAAACTGATCAACTTTTTAAATGATAATTTTTTAACTCAACTAATTAAGGAATCTACAAGGTGTCGCGGATCTCAAAAGCAGTCCATTCTAGACTTGCTTCTAGTCGAGGACGTCGATTTAATCAAAAATTTAGTATATAATTCCCCACTAGGTAAAAGTGATCATTGTGTGTTAAATTTCTCCTTTATTAGAAATTTTTATAAATCAAAAACCATTAACAATATATCCAAATTTGATTTTAACAGTGGAAAATATAATTTGATGAACGATTATTTGATTGAGAATCTGTACTGTGATGGGTCGGAAATAGATAACAATGTTGCAAGTAAAGACTCGGTTAACAATATGTGGCATTACTTTTGTCAAGTAATGAATGAAGCTATTAGGAATTATATTCCTGTCATTGATGCTGATAGAATTTTAAGATTTAAGTGCCATAAAAGAAAATTACCTAAAAATGTGGTTGAGCAATGCAGGACAAAAAATAAACTATGGAAAAAGTTTATCCGAACTAGAGATAATAATATTTTTGCAGAATTTAAAAATATCAGAAACAAATTAAGGAAATCAATTAATAAAATTAAAGAAGCTGAGACACTGAAATTGGCCAAAAAAATTAAGACCAATCCTAAGGTTTTTTGGCAACATATAAATAAAAACAGAAACTGTCAAACTAAGTTAGAATATATGATAAAAACTGATATAAACGGGTCTGCAACAACTATAACTTGTGACGTTGATATGGCAAATTGTTTAGCTGAATTTTTTAAAAGCGTTTATATAAGCAATGATAGTCTAGAAATAAGTCCCACAATTAACAATAATATTATTGTCCACATAATGGAGGAAGTAATAATAAACAAATACGCGGTCGAAAATAAAATTAATAAATTAAATAAGTACAAATCGGCAGGACCAGATAATATTTTTTCAAGGGTTCTGATAGAATGTAAAAATTCTATTTCTAGCTATTTAAGCAATTTATACAACAAATCACTGCAAGCTCAAATGGTCCCTGATGATTGGAAGTATACCATCATTACCCCAGTTTATAAGAAAGGTGATAAAAATACTGCAAGTAATTATAGGCCAGTCTCTTTAAGTTGTATCTGCTGTAAACTGTTAGAATCATTGATTAAGGATGAATTAATAATACATTTTGATAGAAATAAGCTTCTAGATTATAGGCAATACGGCTTTACGAGAGGAAAGTCAACTACAATTCAGTTGTTAAAATTGATGGATATGTGGAGCAGTGCATTAGATAAAGGGGAAACAATAGACGTGGTATATACGGATTTTGAAAAAGCGTTTGACCGTGTATCTCATGCAAAGTTAATTGATAAACTAGAAAATTATGGCGTCAATGGAGGCTTAATTAATTGGATTAAAGATTATTTAACAAACAGAACAAGTAGTGTTAGGGTTAATAATAGCACATCTAATAGATTTAAAGTTACAAGTGGGGTACCTCAAGGTAGTGTTTTAGGGCCACTACTTTACATAATTTATGTCAATGACATGTTTGAAATAGTTAAGAATAACTCGGCGGAGCTGTTTATGTACGCAGACGACGCCAAAATATTTAAAACTATAAAAAGCAGTGATGATCGATTGATATTGCAGAGCTGTTTAAATTCATTAGGAGATTGGAGTAAAAAATGGGAAATTAAGCTAAATGCTGGTAAATGTGTTGCGGTGAGATATGGACGCCAATTAGATGATCGTCGGCTATATAATATAGAAGGAGTGGAACTTAATTTTCTTGACAAAATAAAAGATTTAGGTGTTACATTCCAGAGTTCACTAACATTTGTAGATCACATTTATGAAATAATTAAAAAATGTTTTTCACTGTTAGGTATAATTTCACGAAATTTTAAAGATTTAACAAAAGATTCTTTTATATTGATTTATAAAGCTTTGGTTAGATCCAGATTGGAGTATGCAGTCAGTGTGTGGTCACCATGGAAGAAAAAAGACATAGAAGCCATTGAAAGAGTCCAGAAGAGAGCAACAAAAATGGTCAAGGCATGCAAGGGATTGAAATATGAAGACAGGTTGAGAATTTTGAAGCTTCCTTGTTTAAAGTACAGAAGACTGAGAGGGGACCTGATCATGCTCTACAATTTTATTCAAGACAAAGAAGGACGTTTGTGTTTTCCTAATATAAAGATATCAGAAGAAAGAAGAACAAGAGGTCACAAGTTCAAACTGGAAACACAAAGATTCAACGGCAACTGCAGAAAATATTCCTTCCTGACCAGATCGACTGCAATTTGGAACAACCTCCCTTCGAAAATCGTAGAAGCCGATCAAGTTAATGAATTTAAAAGATTAATCGACTGTCATTTCGAAATAAGCGACATTATGTACAACTATAAAAAGGATTTTTAATAATATATACATACATTTATTTAAAGAACATATATATGAACAATATTTTATATAATTCTAGATATGGGCATAGAGACATATAGTTTGCGCCCATCATTTCCTTTATGTTATGTTATGTTATGTTATATCTTGATATAACAGGATATCTTGATATTGTTATATCAAGATATCCTTGCGCTACTGTAGTTTGTTACATCAAATGATTCACAATCATGATATAATCAGTCATAAAACATTAGGCCTGAATGAGTATTTTTTATTAGGTTGTGTATCTAGCTGTCATATCAAGATATGTATGGCTCTGATTTACATGGAGCTGCCACCGTTTAATGCAAAATTTAAATATGTAGGCAAATTATTAAATATTTGAAAATTTATTATGTTATAGTAGATATAATTGAATTTCGTTTAAAACAAAAACTAAAATATCTGAATGTTTAATAAAAACGTTATTGAGTTATGTAAACTGTAAACCACTCTAACATTCACAATCAAAGATGTCATGTGATACAATGCTCTTATTGCTATTGGCTAAACGATATACTTCCTTTTGTCTTATTTTTTACTATTAGTGCTGGGACCAGGGATTATTTCGTTAACAGTAATAGAAATTAAAACACTATTTATTGATTTTTGTTACCGGTAACCGAAATTAGAACTAAAATTGATTGCCAAAACGAAACAGTATTAGAAAAGAAAATTATTTGCTTAAAACAAAACCGAAATAGAAACAAAAATTTATTTCAAACGAAGATTATTTCAATTTCAATCGATAAAATTTGGCTTCTATGGTATTACTAGCAGTGCCCGTAGCGGCTTCGCTCGCATGAAATTAGAGATCTTGAACCGTGCATACATAGTAGAGTACTGCACGGATCAATTTTTTAGGTCTCGACTCGGCCCGTCGACAACTTGGCCCAGCCCGTTTCAAAAACCGAAATTCCTGGCCCGGCACAGCCCGTCTAATATGGCCCCTGTCCGTTTTTACAGGCCTAGAAGTTCTATATACTTGATGAAAAACTTCGGCCCGTCCCACCTTGACTTCAGGTTTAGCCCGGCCCGTCTGAACACCCTAAAATCACTAAAATGTCTATATACTTGGTTAAAAATCTCGGCCCGTCCCACCTTGATTTAAGGTTTGGGCAGGGCCGTGTGAAGACCCTAAAATAACGGCTTGGCCCGTCCGTCCGGTGATAAACTGAACTCATCTACTTTTAACCGGCACAAAACCTCAAAATACTAATTTTCACATCTGTAGCACTTACAGTTTTTGAGTAGCAGTTAGTTTAAAATCAAATAACCCTTTTTCCACTTCACATTTGAGGTCCTGGAAACCAAATTTTCAAAAAATGGTGAAACACGTATATCCTTATTTTTAGAGTAGAAACTAAATACTAATTTTACTTTTGTAGCATTTACAGTTTTTGAGTAGCAGTTACTTTATAAACCAAGTAACCCTATTTTCCACCCCATATTTGAAGTCCTGGAAACCAAATTTTAAAAAAATGGTAAAACACGTATATCATTATTTCTGGAGTAGAAACCAAATACTAATTTTTACTCCTGTAGCATCTACAGTTTTCGAGTAGCAGTTACATTAAAAACCAAATAACCTTATTTTCCACCGCACATGTGAGGTCCTGGAAACCAAATTTTTAAAAAATGGTAAAACACGTATTTCATAAGTTTTGGAGTAGAAACTAAATACTAATTTTTACTCCTGTAGCATTCACAGTTTTTGAGTAGCAGCTGCTTAACCAAATAACCCAATTTTCCAACCCACATTTGAGGTCCGGGAAACCGAATTTTCAAAAAATGGAGAAACACGTATCTTTTTATTTTTCAAGAAGAATCCATATACCAAATTTCAAAATCTCCTCATTTTTGGTTTTCGAGATATACATTGTTTTAGAAAAAAAGTTTGTTTTCCAGTTTCTTCCCCCCACGTATATCTTTTTTTTGAGTAGATACTAAGTATTAATTTTTACATCTGTGGTAATTACAGTTGTTGAGTAGCAGTTACTTTAAAAACCAAATAACCCTATTTTCCACCCCACATTTGAAGTCCTGGAAACCAAATTTTCAATAAATTGTGAAACCCGTATATCATTATTTTTAGAGTAGAAACTAAATACTAATTTTTACGTTTGTAGCATTAACAGTTTTTGAGTAGAAGCTACTTTAAAAACCAAATAACCTAATTTTCCAACCTAATTTTCCAAACCAAATTTGTAAAAAATAGTGAAACACGTATATCTTTATTTTTAGAAAAGAAACTAAATAATAATTTTTACATCTGTGGTATTTACTGTTTTTGAGTAGCAGTTACTATAAAAGACAATTAGCCCTATTTTCCACCCCACATTTGAAGTCCTGGAAACCAAATTTTCAAAAAATGCTAAAACACGTATTTCATTATTTTTGGAGTAGAAACTAAATACTAATTTTTACTCCTGTAGCATTAACAGTTTTTGAGTAGAAGCTGCTTTAAAAACCAAATAACCCAATTTTCCAACCCACATTTGAGGTCCGGGAAACCGAATTTTCAAAAAATTGTGAAACACGTATCTTTTTATTTTTCAAAAAGAATCTATATACCAAATTTCAAAATCTCATCATTTTTGGTTTTCGAGATATACATTGTTTTAGAAAAAAGTTTGTTTTCTAGTTTTTTCCCCTCAGGAGCAAAATTTTTGAAAATCCTTTCTTAGCGGATGTTTACGCTATAAAAGTAATATAAGTTCCAAATTTCACGTTCCTAGGATGAAGCGTTTGAGCTCGGCGTTGATTATCAGTCAGTCAGTCAGTCAGTCAGGACATGTTCTTTTATATATATAGATTTACATGCTTTCATCTGCGCTAGTTTTTTCTTTTTTCGAGTTCTGTCATCATAGGTAACGTTGTTTCGTCGCGTTCACTTTTGTTTTGTCGATTGTCATTATTTGGTGAGAAATATCGAATACTTGTGTAAGCTTGTGGAAGTTGTGTGCGGGTCGTAAATGCGAAAATTTTGTTTGGCGTTATTTTAAATATAATGCTATTATAAATAAAAGTAATTGCCTAGCAAATAAAAAATCCTGCAATGCAATAACACCAACGCAATGCGGATTTCAGCTGGCCGATAAGAACCCAACCAACTTAAATTAAAAGTACATGTTTTTTTTAATTCAATAAATAGATGTGACTAAGTCTGTATTGCTCGAATTTTGTATAGACTCATCTTCAGAAATTTCATCGTGACATATGAAAAATTATTGAAGCTATTAAAAGATAAAATGAAGGGATCCGAAAAGCCAGATAGTGAGCTAGGTTCCACATTGTCAACAACCGATCCCAATAAAGCAACAAACATGAAATCACAGAGTCTGACAGAAATATCTCAAAATGGCCAAAAAACTCTACTGGGTACAAGAAGCGTGTTGGTGCCGTTGTTGATTGAAACAGGTAGGTAGATATTGTTTTATTGGTTTTTGATGACATGATGAGTTTTTTTGATGAATTATCTATATAAATTACAATATATATGAAATCCAATGACACTTATAGATAAACCATTTAAGGTTGTTGTCAGAGAAAATTAGGAAACAACACTCAGCACATCCATCTGAATCAATAAAAACTGCGACGTCTATACAGTCTCAGTATATAGAAAAAGCTCGTCTATCGAGTGTTGACCAAGATGTCATAGAATTTTAGTCTTCTCGACAGTTTTCGTATCCGTTTCTTTTATCATTTGCTTTGGACCTTCTTGCAGCACCTGCCTCACAAGCATATGTGGAAAGAATTTTTTCCTTATGTGGTTTAATGAGCGGAGGACAGAGGAATAGATTAAAGAAAAATTTAGAAATGCGGGTTTATTGAAGTTGAATAAAAAAAAATTGAAGTGAAAATATGATTAGAAAAAGTTTGCAAACTTTTAAATTGAAATGAAAATAAAACGATTGAAATTTAAGATTTTTTTAGAAATAGGTTTCAAAACTAAAATTATTAATTTTTATTAACGAAAATCGCAACGAAAACTATAACTATTAAAAATTCGAAACTAAAACTGAAACTGTAATAATAATTTTCGATCCAAAAAAAAACTGAAACTAAATTTTTTTTAAACTACATAATTCCTGGTGGTAGCTCTAAAGTGCAATTCTATAAAAATTATCGTAGTTAAGTTTCGTAAGTCGTAAGAAACTGTGAACAGCAAAACAAAACTGCGTAGCCTGTAATTGGTCTGATTGCTAATCTGAACTCTTAAGATAAGCGTTAACAAGTTTTTTATTATTTATTTATTTATTTATAAGTCTTTTTATTGTATTCAATGTTCAACGTAGAAATGTCTTTGTTATCTCATGGTTAAACTCCTTGGATAAAGTTCAACTTGTCTGATACAGGCACGATACCACAACCCACATTGCGTTTTTGTAAAGGCAATCGGGAATAACTGAGCAGCCAATTTTTGTTATTTGAGACTGAAAAAATAGTTATTAATTATTAGATATGAAAATATTATTAAAGTTGTATCTTGTTATTTCACCCGTATCCATTTAATGTGTAAATGTAAATGTAAATGTAAATGTTTGATAATTTATTGAGCGCCTTTTCCGCTTTGTTCAAAGGCGCTGTTCTTTTACATGTCCCACGGAGAGAACGATTTTAACCGCTAAGTTTTTCGTTGACATGGGCTACTAGGCAGTGAGTGGGAGTCGAACCGTGAAGCTTTCACATTCAAGGCTAACGCTCAACCAACTCAGCTAACCTAGTACCAATTTCAGGCTTGGAAAAGGACAGCGAAATAAAAAACTAAAAGAAACTAAATGTTAAAACCCGCTAGAAATCCTTTTAACAAACTTTTATTTTGGTTACAATCTCTGTTCGTGTGTTTGTGTGTGTGTCTTTCTCTGTACGCAATCTTGCAAGTAAAATTTAACCAGCTTTTTGACTAACTAGGAAGCTTAAACTTTAAGCATAGCTTCATATTGGATACATGATTCAATTAAAAAAAATTAATTTGAACATTTTTCGTATTTCTAAATCGAGTGTAAATTTGTGTTGAGAAACTCGTTTTTTCTTTTACTTGTTAATATTTTATATAGCAAGAAGCGGGGCTAAAATAAATAATCAACATTCATAATTTCCTATGTATGTATGTATGTATGTATGTATGTATGTATGTATGTATGTATGTATGTATGTATGTATGTATGTATGTATGTATGTATGTATGTATGTATGTATGTATGTATGTATGTATGTATGTATGTATGTATGTATGTAAGTATGTCGCGTTGGTCAGCAATAAGCAGTTGATAGAATTAGTTCCCACAGGCGTGTAATAAAAGTTCTTATGTCAGTTCACTATCAGTTCTAAAGATCAAAAGAAGTGGCACTGCAATCGAAAAATAATATATTATGAGATTTTTAAAAATCCATCACTTTTGACGAGCTATTTCTAGTAGAGAAAATAATGACTGCCGATTATATACAATAATAAAAAAACGTACATTTTTCTTCTTCTTTTTCAAACTAAGAAGAATTTTTTCAAGGGCAGCGGGAGTTTCGCCCTCATTCAAAGCCGTTCCATACATTCCCAAAATTGATGATTCTTGTGATTTAAATTCATGGTTCTCATTTACCAGCATGTTACAACTTGTTTCCTGTCCGGACATATTTTCCAGAAAATGAGTTCGATCCCATTTCTACAAAGAAATTGTTGTTGAAAAGATATTTAAATGTGATAAACTAAATTTCGTTCTTTCAGACTAACCGTTTCCAGGATAGTTTCAGCCATCTTGTACTGCTCGTCGGTAAACGCTCGTGCATCGATACCACCTTTCATACATTCAGATACATAATCATATTTAATATGTATTTCATAAATATATAGTTTTCCGGATCAGTTAATAAGGACACAAACCATTAATGTCGCCGTGATTTTCTTTCATTAGTTGGGCAGGTGGATTATTTGTCCGTACTATCGGTTTGTTTGGACGTAATATCGTGTTGTTAGGACTGTAAGGTAGTATTGCATATAATTGAATTTTTTTAAAAATATATCATAGCTTTAACTCGTCTATAAATAAAACTAATAAAAGTCCCACCTGGACGGACTGAACACGCAGCTAATCCCCATTCTTGGTTCTCGGACACCACATCCAGGATGGACACCACAACCAAATTTGGTTGCACTTTCTATCTGTAAAATTACTGGAATTAAGTCAAAAATAAACTCAACAACAACTTTACTCAAATCAGGCGCAACGCATGGCGGGGGTCTAGGGGTCCGGACCCCCATCTCCGACAGGTACCGCCTGTGGAATTTTTGCAAATCCAAGAACTTTTTTTATTAGGGGGGTACTTGAATCTCATTGAGTTAATAAGTGTAGGTATAAAACACTGCCCACGTGTTTTAGTCTGATGTGTTCTAGTCTAGCTAAAAAAATATCCACGAAGAGAATAAGAAAAGAAATCAGGCGATTTTAAAGAAGTTATAAAACTAGGCCGTCCGCAACAACACGATCCTCAACAAGATGGTCAGCTAGATGTGTAAATGTGAGAATAGTTCACATGTGCCTTCCGGCCATCATTAGTTTACTCAACATCCATATGATGGAGACTTCAGCAGTGAAAACTTTAAAATTTGTGTTTGTGCCACATTGTTTAATGCACTTTTTTATGTCATCTAATGCGGTGTCAGAGACACTGCAAGCCAGTGCAATTTGAAAAAAATTGAAAGTGCTGTCAGAGCTCAACTGGATGCAGATAACTGTGTGGCAGAAGGCCAATTGTTAATGCCGCATAAGGCAAGCTACAAGGAGGCAGGGGCGCAACTAGGGGAAAGGCAGGGGGCTCAAGCCTCCCCAGGCCAAATCGGAGGGTCCTGCAATTTTTCCAAATTTTTTTTTTTGGGTAGGGGGTGGGGGTGCTACATTTATTCATAAACTTATTTTTTTTACAATTGCTTTAATTGGTTTAAGACTGATTTTGACTATCTTCAGTTTGTAGTCTTAATTTTTTTTATCATTATCTAGCATTCTCGTCGCGGCTTCGCTCGCTTGAGACTACGCATCCACAGTAGCGTACTGCACGGGGTGATTTTTACGACAACTTGGCCCGGCCCGCTTCATAAGCCAAAATTTCAGGCCCAGCACGGCCCATCTAATTTGGGCCTGGCTCGTTTTTACAGGCCTAAAATTTCTATATACTTGGCGAAAAAATCCTTAGTGCCCTGCCCGGATTTTTTTAGATGAAATACGTGTTTTTTAAAGAAGAATCTAGATACCACACTTCAAAACTTTTTCCACTCTATTTTTTAAGCCCATATTTGAGGTCCTGGAAACCAAATTTTCAAAAAATGGTGAAACACCTATTTTCTCAATTTTTAAGAAGAATCTAGATACTAAATTTCAAAAGCTCTTCGTTTTTGGTTTTCGAGATATACGTTGTTTTAGAAAAACATTTGTCTCCAGTTTCATCCTCTCAGGAGCAAAATTTTCAAAAATCCTTTCTTAGTGGATGCTTACGCTAAAAAAGCAATATAAGTTCAAATTTCACGCTCCTAGGATGAGACGTTTGAGCTCGGCGTTGATTATCAGTCAGTCAGTCAGTCATTCAGTCAGTCAGTGAGTCAGGACATGTTCTTTTATATATATAGATAAATTCTTAAAGATACCAAAAAAAAATGCAGACTCAAGATAGTCAAAAAAAAATATCGCCTGCGGTGGGCTGTCTTTCCTTTTCAAAACTTGAGCAAGCCTTCCACCGAGGCCAAATCGGAAGGCCCTGCAATTTTTTCAATTATGAGGGGTTTTTCTTTGGGTGGGGAGTGTGGGGTAAGGGGTGATACATTTATTCATAAACTTATTTTTTTATCACAATTGCTTTAACTGGTTTGAGACTGATTTTGACTATCTTCAGTTTGGTGTCTTTTTATCAATAAAAAATTCTTAAAGATACCAAAAAAAAAAACTGCAGACTGAAGATAATAAAACAAATTTCGACTGCGGCGGGCTTTCTTCCCTTTTAAAACTTGGGAGTGCTACATATATTCATAAATTAATTTTTTACAATTGCTTTAACTGGTTTGACTATCTTCAGGTCGAAGTCTTTCTTTTCTTTCATTAATAAATTATTAAAGATACCAAAAAAGAATGCAGACTAAAAATAGTCAAAACATTATATATATATATATATATATATATATATATATATATATATATATATATATATATATATATATATATATATATATATATATATATAAATCTCGTGTCATAGTGTTTGACTTCAAACTCCTCCGAAATGGCTGAAACAATTTTTATGAAATTTTTTGTGTACATTTGGTAGGTCTGAGGATCGGTTGTAGGCTATTTAGAATATTTTTTTAAAATTATTTTTAAAAGTTATAATGAAAAACAATTATGTCCTTTTCATAGGAAAATGCAACAGATAGAAATGCATATATATATAAATATATATATATATATATATATATATATATATATATATATATATATATATATATATATATATATATATATATATATATATATATATATATATATATATATATATATATATATATATATATATATATATATATATATTTATATATATATATATATGTATATATATATATTCCTATAAAAGAGTATCTTGAACTGTCTGATTAATTTGAATTGATTAATTTGAATTGATTAATTTTAATTGAATTAGGCTTATTCATGTCGGAAACATTAAATTTATGTATTGTCATCTAGAATAAAGCTTTCCTGAAAATGTTAGAGCGCTAGGTGGTCGAAAAGTGGGAAAGCGACCGGGAGCGTTAGAGCAAGCGGGAAAGGAAACGGGAGCGTAAGAGAAACACGAAAGAAAGCCTCTAAAAAGCTCGGGCAACGCCAGGCATCCCGCTAGTATATATATATATATATATATATATATATATATATATATATATATATATATATATATATATATATATATATATATATATATATATATATATATATATATTATGAGCGTAATTTCACGTTATATTTTCTTTAATGGAAGCTCCGTTGAAAATTACGACCCATTTGGAGTTAATCAATTTGCGTGCCAGATTTTCGACATGGCGAAACGTGGGAGAAAAACGACAGTTGTCAGATTTATCAGTCATTTCATTTCAGAAGCTGACTGCAATTTTGGAAAAACCATCTCCAGAGCCGTGAAGCAAATCAACTTTGAACAGAAACCAACGGCAGAACAAAAATGAACGAACAGACGCAGGCATCTACTACTTTTTCAAGATTACCCGAGCACGAGAGGACATAATTTCAAACTTCGATACAATAGATTCTCAAACGACGTTACAATTTTTTTTTCTGCAATAAGATCGTGAAACCATGGAATGCACTACCAAGTGAAATCGTGAACTCAAATACATTCTCTCGCTTTAACGCGTTAATACGCAACTTTGATTTTAATAGCTACTTGACATACACCTGAATATTCTTTCGATTTGGACCTTGTGTTGCCTATTGTATGTACACTATACAGACTTGTGTCAGTAATCTCAAAGACCCTTTAGTCTGATGATAAATAAATAAATAAATAAATAAACAAATTTGGTAAGGTGAATTGGACCAGGTAAAGTTAATAAGTATGATGGTAAGGTAAAGTGAAAACAATTATGAGTTAGAGTTAGAGAGATAAAAATGTATTAAAATTTGATTAGTTGTTATTAGGGTTTAAAATAAGGTATTAAAGTCAGTAAACGGATAGAAACTATTGCAAAGATATAGATTCAGGGCATAGTAAAAGAGACAGAGATAGACATCAATTATGATTAAAAGGAGATAAAAGTGCATGAAAATTAATTATTATGAGGTCAATCAATCAATCAATTATTTATATAGCGCTATTTCCGCAGTGTTCAATAGCGCTCGGTCGTGAACTTATTAAACATATGTTTTAAGTCCACGACGGAAAACTGTGAGAGAAGTAGAGTTAGTAAGAGAAGGAAGAGAGTTCCAGAGATAGGGACCAGAGTAGGAGAAAGAGCGTTTAGCAAAAGAATGCTTAATAGTGAAGATGCGAGAGTGATTACGAAAAGAAGAACGAAGACATTATTAGTTTTAAGATTGTTTATTTTAAGAAGAGGATTTGATATAGAGAGATCAGAGAAAGAAGAGTTGCACTTAGCAATACGTTTAAATTTCCTAATATAATTTAGGTTAAGAATATCAAGATAATAAATCTTACGGCGAACAGTGCGAGTGGGCAGAGTAGAAGATTGAGAGAGGCTTAATAAGAAATCCCTAGAGTACATTATTAGAGAAAGAAAGGTTTAGAAAAGGAAATACAGAAGAAAAGAAAAAAACTCACAGTTTCCACGTGAAACAATAAAACAAATCAAATTTAACTTCGCTCACGAGCCGAAACGTCATGACACCACGGCGCTAAAAGGTGTGGAAGGATGTCGTTATTAGAAGGGTTTGTTGGAAAATCGTTAAAAGGTTGAGTTGTAGCGTGTAGTGGCGGTGGAATAAGATTGTGAGAGACGTTCAATTGTGAGTGATTGTCGTCTCTGAGAGAGGAATGGTCGTTTTGGAGAGTATTTTCAGAACTATCATCAGGTTGAGGGATGTCGACAAGAGATTTGTAGGGATCGTCGGAAGGCTGAAACAAATTGTAAGTCGAACTGTTTCCGTGAGCGATTTTCATATAGGCTGCTTTCGTGTAAAGGCTGCACGCGTGTATAAGCCTAGGATTTGGCCTTTTGTGTAAAAGAGATTTTCTATAAGCCGCGTACGAATATAAGCCCCTGTCATCCATTGTATAGACTACTTGTTCAGTTGTATACATTGTAACAGTATACATTGAACACTTATAATTTTGGTAAATATCACATTATTTTATATTTATTCTATGGTCTGTTTTTAAGTTGTATTCTATGTAAATTTGAAGAAAATGAACCTCAGTGTCAACATTAAGTGTAAAAAAGTTCCTGAATAGACCGCGACCGTCTATAAGCCGCGTGTTGGTTCATAAGTGTGTAAAATATTGTATAAGCCGCGGCTTATATGCGCTAAAATACGGTGTGTATATATATATATATATATATATATATATATATAAAAATGAATGTTTGTATGTATATATGTATATATGTATATATGTTAATGTCCTTTATGCATTGCTACACCATTCATCCGATCGTAATGAAATTTTCACACAACCTTGAGAGTCAATGGGAATCAAAAATAAAAAAATTTTTGAAATCCGTCACAAAATGAGCGGAGCGGAGCGGGTGAGCGAGCGGGAACTATATATATATATATATATGTATGTGCGTATGTATGTGTGTATGTATGTATGTGTATGTGCATGTATGTGTGTCTGTGTGTGTGTTTATGTATGTACTAGCGGAGATACCCGGCGTTGCCCAGGTTTTTTAGAGGTTTTTCTAATGTTTGTCTCTTTCTCTCCCGTTTCCTTTCCCACCTGCTTTTCCACTCCTGTTCGCTTTCCCGTTTTCGGTCGTTTTCCCGCTCCCGGTCGCTTTCCCGCTCCCGGTCGCTTTCCCGCTCCCGGTCGTTTTCCCGTTCCCGGTCGCTGGCCCGTTCCCGCTCACGTTTGCTCTCCCATTCCCGCTCACGCTTGCTTTTCCGTTCCCGCTCGCTGCCCGTTCCGGGTCGCTTTACCGTTTCTATAATAGACAAACTAACCCACAAACATTCATATATATATATATATATATATAGTCTTAGCAAATCTATTTTACGTTTTATAGGCTAACAGAAGTTATGAAAGAATGTAAAAGAGAAAATGAGCGTGAACGGGAACGGGAACGGGAGAGCAACCGTGACCGGGAATGGGAGAGCAAGCATGACCGGGAACGGGAGAGCAAGCGTGAGCGGGAACGGGAAAGCGACCGGGAACGGGAAAGCGACCGGGAACGGGAAAGCGACCGGAAACGGGAAAGCGACCGGGAACGGGAAAGCGACCGGGAACGCGGAAAGCGACCGGGAACGCGGAAAGCGACCGGGAACGCGGAAAGCGACCGGGAACGCGGAAAGCGACCGGGAACGCGGAAAGCGACCGGGAACGCGGAAAGCGACTGGAATCGGGAGAGCAAGCTTGGAAGGAAACGCGAGCAAGAGAGAAAATCGATAACAAAACTTCTAAGCGGGAAAGCGACCGGGAGCTGGAAAACGACCGAAAGCGGAAAAGCGACCGGGAACGCTACGAAAACGGAAAAGTGGAGAAGGGAACGGGAGCGAGAGAGACAAACATTAGAAAAACCTCTAAAAACCCCGGGCAACGCCGTGTAACCCCGCTAGTATATATATATACTTCAGCTTGTCCTTGGACATTTTGGACTTCCTCAGAAAAAAATTTATGGTGCCACCCCTGACTTAAGATATACCTGAGTGTTATAACGTTTTTCTTCAATCCAGTTATTAATAATGGGAATCAAGTACTTGTTGACTGTCCCTACATTTTGTCCAATAATATTCTCATATTCAACAAAGACCACATAGCTTTCTTTGTCAGGAATTTTGTCTTCCCCATAATGAAATCCTTCTTTGTAATTGCAGGAAGCAAAATCTGCCGCCATTTTCTCCAAGTAGTTCAAATTGTCCCATATCTTTAAAATCAATGTAAATTTATGAAGAACAACAATCTAGTCATTATTTTCTTAAAACAAATAAGAAACAAATACTATTTTGGGATTAACTTCTTTGAACTTCTGTTTGACATGAGCGAGAGTTAAGCTAGGAAAAGCTCTTCCTTCCTTGTACTTTTTTTGAGCATTACAAGTAGCCAGAAAGGCAAGGAGAACACAAAGTAATATCAACTTCATTGCATCAAACTTCATTGCAAATAACAAATAATAAACAATGAAAGCGATATTTTTGTTATTGTTTTTGATGCAACAGCATTTTATATGTTATAATTAAACTTTCAACTAATAACTGGAATGGATCATTATGAAGCAATTAAACGTATGTATAAGCAAACTTTGATGATTCCAGAAATAAACTTCGTTAGCCTAGCAGGAAAGTACTAAGAAGACTGCCCAAAAATTGATCTGATGGCTTGAATTTTTACCCGAACATCTGCTTCTAATTGCCACATTGCCTGGAAAATTCAACTTTCAATTGATTTATTCATGTCATAAAGATCAAAGCTATTAAACAAATTTTTACGTTAAAACATCTGTTATGAAATTAAAACAATTCTAACCATGCACCCGTTCTTTTAACGAATTTTTTTTTTTTTTTTTTTTATAATAGTTTATAGTCCTTTACACCATGTGTTTTAAGACTGAAATGTCTGTATGTAGGAAGCAGCTAAGTACTTCCTGTTGTGGATCATAACTTTTCCCTCCTCCTTTCTCCAGGCTTGGGACTGGCTCGCAATTAGCGAGGCGGAGTTTTCTTTTAACGAAGGAAGCAATTATCTTAAAGCGTAGTGTTATTTTTATTTAAATTTTTATGTACAGATCAAATACCGCTATTGTGCTTGTCCATTTTTCATAAAAATATTTTTAGACAACACTTAAAATAAATTAATATCAAAAAGAAAAAATAAAAACTATTACAAACTTGCATGACTAATAATTGTTTCAAGCCGACGTAAAATTTAGTTTAAGCAAATTTTTGGAAACTTGTTTCTACAAAGGAATCAATAAAAAAAAACTGGCTGGCTGGTGAGGAAAATAAATTCGAAAACTAGACATAGCAGAGAGTTCTGGTTTTTTGCATAAAATTTGTAGCAAAAAATTATTTCAGTGTTAATTATTTTATTTCCTCTGCGCTTCGATTATTTATTTCGTTGGTGGAATCTTTCGATTTTTCTACCTATGAAATATTTTGGTATAATTTTCTCGCGTCTCATCGTTTTTGCTTTGTCAATACTGTTGTATTATTTCTGGTTATTTTTATTTTTTGTCTATTGCATTTGCTTTCGATTTTGCTTTGTTATTATGGTTCATTTTTCCTTTGTGACTGATTTTTCATGGTTTGTTTTCTTTTTGTATTTTCCGCTGACAATTTATTGTTACGATGGTAACCTTATTTTATTTATTAAACATTGTTTCCATGCACACATTTTAAGTAATCTTGTTATTTGTCGTTTTCATTGAATAAAAGTTTTGTTGCTGGACAGTATTGATAAACTGGTTTTTAAACTTTTAAAGTGAGTTCAATCTTAAAATTCTGTGTTACTAGTTACGGTATCTGTTTGGTTAAGGTTTGCCGGAAAAAAAGCGGTAAAATTGCAACTGTCCCTGCAGTTCGCCGTGGCAATAATCGGCAAAATTGATAGCGTAGAAAAAGAATAGATGATCACGTGGAACGAGAGAAATTAAAGCTTAAGTGGTTTGCATTGACGCTCTACCCATATATATATATATATATATATTAAAAAGTTGTAGCCTACAATTCAATACTATATATATATATATATATATATATATATATATATATATATATATATATATATATATATATATATATATATATATATATATATATATATATATATATGGGTAAATTAATTTAATTAATTCGATAAACTACCGCATAATGCTAACTAAATAGGGAAGAGTATTACTGAATGGCCACACAATTTTACACTTTTATTCAAATCAATCATAAAAAAAACTATAAGTGATAGAATTAAAATTTTTCCCATAATGAAAGCAAAAACATTTCACTACTAAAAACCCCTCATTAAAACTTTTCCAATTATAACAATTTTATAAAAAACGATAAATAACGCAACCTCTCCTAAAATTTCTGGGTGGTCATTCGGTACAACCTGGTAGTACTGAATGGCCACCTCCTAGTACTGAATGGCCACCTCCTAGTACTGAATGGCCAATTATGCAATTTTTATTATAGAAGACACAATTCTCACCAAATGGCAAGCCAAAATGTTTTATTTCACAGACAAGTGTTTATTAATGTTAATTAAAAAATCATAAAATCATTTTGTCATTTTATTAAAAAGTTGTAGCCTACAATTCAAGACTATATAATGAAAAGTCAAAAGAAAACTTAATATGCCCATTTCTTTTTCTGGATTTTTGAAGGAGTGGGTCTCCTAGTTTCACAACAATTTGATCTAAATCTGCCTCACAAATACCTTTATCCCTAGACTAAAATTTGGCCTCTTCGATATCTTTATCCTTGTACAAAACTTCAAAAAACCAGCAGAAACTTTATCGCCTTTGACTTCCATGATTTTGCCTACATAATAGGTTTTCGAGTCAAAAACATATTCAAAAATACACCAATCCCCTATTTTTATCTTAGTGTTGTCAAGGGCAAAATGAGCATTTTTACTGGTGGCGATATATGTAGATTTTGTAGATGTTGATTCCCCGCCAGGCTCGATCTCTGGGAAGATTTTCGAAATATCTTTTCTTGCTGCAAGTTTTGATGTTTTTAATTTGGATCTTCTCAAATCTTTTTCTGCTTCTCAGCTGCAGATTTAACTGGCACGCAAGCTTTCAAAACATCTTCTACTGTTCTTTCCATGTTATTTACAGACCATCCCCCCTTCAAAGCTGTAGATACTCGTTTTCTCATTCTGAAACATAACCATAAAACATTATTAAATAGTGATTAATATGTATATGTCTTGAATATGTTAAAAAATTTCATTCTATTACATTAAAATTTTGATCAACAATGAAACTCGACACATTTATGAAAATTTAAACATTCAGCAATACTGAATGACTATGGTCATTTAGTACGACCTTACAGTGGCCATTCAGTACAAACCGAGATGTACGAGCATTTTAGTGTGCTACGAGCAAAATAATAATTTTAGACATCCAAAATTTAGATTAAAATATTATTCATACATCTCTTTATTTACAAAAAATATCTTACAAAATATAACCTTCAATATTTGATGAGAATAGAATAGTTCTGACCTGACTCGTTTTCACTTTTTCTTGCGAAAAAACAAAAAGCTCTATAAATGCCGAACAAAATACACGAGACACAAAAGAATAACACTGAACAAAGAGTTCATATATATACACATTTTAAAAAAGAGATGGGCGTAAAAAATAATTTAAGAAATGAGAAAATCTCAGTGGCCGTTCAGTAGTAGCCATTCAGTACGGTTCTCCCCTACTCTCGGTAGCGCCATATTTAGACAAATTGATGTACCGAAACTAAACAAATAAACTTATTTCAAGTTTTTTTTTACAAATAAATTTTTTAAATTTTTATGAATTTTGAAATTTTTTACTATTTAAATATATTTGTAAATCAATTTCTTTAATGTAGTTATTAATATTATGTGTCGCGTATGGTTCATCATTCTATGTTTCTAGGTATACGTGTCTTACGTAAACCGAGTCATCTTAAAAGATAGGCCCATCCTATCTAACTATCTATATATATATATATATATATGAATGTATGTATGTATGTATGTATATATATATATATATATATATATATATATATATATATATATATATATATATATATATATATATATATATATATATATATATATATATATATATATATATATATATGTTATTCATGCATTGCTACACCATCCATCCGATCGTAATGAAATTTTCACACAACCTTGAGAGTCAAGGGGAATCAAATATAAAGAAAAAAATTTGAAATCCGACACAAAATGAGCAAGGTGAGCGGGTGAGCAAGCGGGAACTATATATATATATATATATATATATATATATATATATATATATATATATATATATATATATATATATACGCGGAAAAGCGACCGGGAACGCGACGGGAACGGGAAAGCGGAGAAGGAAACGGGAGCGAGAGAGACAAACATTAGAGAAACCTCTAAAATCCTCGGGCAACGCCGGGTGCCTCCGCTAGTATATTATATACTATACTATATAGTATATTATAAACTAGCGGGGTGCCCAGCGTTGCCCGGGATTTGTAGAAGTTTTCTAATGTTTGTCTCTCTCGACCTCGTTTCCTTCCCCGCTTGCTCTCCCGCTCTCGGTCGCTTTCCCGCTCCGGGTTGCTTTCCTAATCCCGGTCGCTTTCCTAATCCCGGTCGCTTTCCTAATCCCGGTCGCTTTCCCGCTCCCGGCCGTTTTCTCGCTCTCGTTCGCTTTCCCGCTCCCGGTCGCTTTCCCGATTCCGGACGCTTTCCCGCTCTTGGTCGCTTTACTTTTCCCGCACACTTTATTGCTCTCAGCTGCTTTTTCGTTCCCTCTTGCTTTCCCGTTCCCGCTCATTTTCTAATTCCAGTTTCCGCTCGCTCTCCCGCTCTGCTCCGCATATTTTGTGTCCGATTTCAATTTTTTTCACTATAATTGTCTCCCATTGCATCTCAAGCTTGTGTAAAAATTTCATTACGATCGGATGAATGGTGTAGCAACGCATAAAGTATTTACACACACATAATCTAATTTTTATATATTTAGATGAGCATTTTCTGACCTCACTTTGATATGTGTGCCTATATATGAATGTGTGCTCTCATGCGGCCCGCGGAGACTTTTTATATTTAAAAAAAAATTTGATTTTTATTAATTTTTTTAAATATTATATTTGTCCAATTTATCTTAAACAAATCATACAATTTAATTTTAATTTTATTTCATATTCTACTTCACTTTTAATTTGTTATCAACCTGCTATTCAAGCTTTTATCGCTGCCTGACGGTATTTTCCAAAAAATTTCGATATTTCTTTTAATTTATAGAGATTCTTTTTTTGATCAAAAAATTAGTAACTTTTTTCTTTTCTATTGGTATAAAATTTATTAAAAAAATGTTTGGAAAATACACGAAAGTAATTTATTACGCTTTTCTCCATGATTACCATTGTTTTGTACTGTCATATAATTGTGAAATGTGTAGAACTCTATTTTAATTAGTGATAATCATATATATAGAATATATTCTATATATTTATGGTGATAATCTCTTGTCAGTGTGCATTTTTTAAGCCATATTTTGTGCAAGATATAGTTACACTATTTATTCATGTTGAAATAACTTTATTTTTACACAACAATAAATATAATATTAAATAATATTGAAATTATAAATAGACATATTTTGAGCCATATTTTGTGCAAGATATAGTTACACTATTTAATCATGTTGAAATAACTTTATTTTTACACAACAATAAATATAATATTAAATAATATTGAAATTATAAATAGACAATTAAAAACAACAGTTATGTTTTGATTCTTTCTTATATTGACCTCTAGTGTGTAGTCTGCCGGCCTTCGCGTTTAGACCTTCAACAGCATAGCTTAGGCCGTGGGAGAAGGTAGGCTATATATAGCTAGCGAGATAAGAAAATCCGTCAAAACTTTTTCGTCTTGTTTTGTTCCGGTTGTTTTCTTATTAGCGTGATAACCCGAGGGTTTTAAGAGATTTTTTATCGTTTCTCTCGTTCTCGTTTCCTTCACCACTTGATTTCCTGTTTCGCTTTCAGCCATTTCTGCTTTCCGTACTCTGTGATTTCTTTTATAAAGAAAACGAAATAAATTGATTTATTAAAATAAAAATATTATCTATTACTAGCGTGGTTCAGAGGATTAGCGAGGGGGCAGGGAAAACAGTTGTCCCCGGGCGCAGGGCTGGAAGGGGCGCATTTTCAATGAGCCAAAGTTTTTTCTTAATTATTTTGCTGTATCTTACAAGTTCTATGGTTTTGACTATCCCCTGCTCGGTCATCGGGTTTTTGGGAGCAACCGAAGCAAGAAGCAAAAGAGGTTATGTAGGGGGCGCAGATTTTGTGCTTTGTTCCAGGGCACAGAAGACCCTAGCTACGCCTCTGGCGTGGTTACCTAGGGGTTTCTATCATTTCTCTCGTCGCTCCCGTTTCCTTTCCCACTTGATTTCCCGTTCTCACTTGCTCTCCTGTCTTTTTTGACTATCCCTCTTATTTTCTTGCTTCCGGTCATTTTTCCGCTCCCCAATCGCTCCCCCTTCCCGCTAGGTCTCCCATTTTTGCTTGCTCTTCAGCTAGTTTTCCCGTTCTTTTTTTTTTCTTCATCTCACTCATATCTTCTTTTCGCTCATAAAACATTAAACAGATTTGCTAAAAGTTGCTTGAAACCTTGCATTGCAACTTTTTTTTATTTGTCTCTGTGCGGATCACTAAGTATCGGGTATTTTGACCAGCTGAGTTTTGTAGGTTTTTTATGTTATCTAGTTTTTATTCAGACCATGGCTGATCACCTTACTTTTGAGGACCCGCCGCATGGACCACTAATAGAACGTGCCAAAAAAATTGTAGCCACGCCAAAAAAAGTCAAAAGAAATCGTTAGTTTCGAAATTTGAGTAAAGAAATCATTTTCGTTTTCAACTTTTTTTTAATTAGTATTTTTCTTGTGGATTGTCGAAGAGGAGGAAGCTGAAAAAGTGGCCAAGGAGAGATGCCTTGTTGAATTGGAAAACATGGATCAGTTAGCAGATAACGTCTCCACAGCTATAACAGAGTCGGAAGTATACGAAAATCTTCCATTGTTCAAAAGACTGGTTACTTTGGAAGGAGGCAGTTGTGGAATTGATTAAGTTAAAATTACTTTGAAATTGTGTTTCATGACTATTTTTTAATTTATACAATTTTCACAGTAACAATAAAGAAAGAGCATCAAAACTACGAGTGTCGTACTTGGAAAGATGCAAACAAGACAGCATGCACAATTTTGTGTAACTGCTATGTGCCGTGGATGCATTTTTTTGCCAAACCTCACCAAAGCACCATCTAGAAAGTTTTTTTTGCCCCCACTGTTGTGACAATGACAATTATAAAAAAATTGGTTTGTTTTATTTAATATTTGAACTGGTTTTTATGCCAGGTTGGTAATAAAAAGTGTTTACTTATGTAATTACTTGTGGTTTTTTCAAGCCCGGAAGCGTAATGAGAAACAGGTGTTTGCAATACATACATACATACATACATACATACATACATACATACATACATACATACATACATACATACATACATACATACATACATACATACATACATACATACATACATACATGCATACATACATACATAGATTCATACATACATAAATACATACATACATACATACATACATACATACATACATACATACATACATACAGACAAACAGACAAAGAAAATTATGTAGATAATTGCTATAAATAAAATAAACGGCTTATTAAGTGCTCTCAAGTTGTTCATTTAAAGCATAAAATCTGTATATATAATAGAACATGTTTTGACTGACTGACTGATAATCAACGCCGAGCTAAAACGCTTCATCCTAGGAACGTGAAGTTTGGAAATTATATTACTTTTATTGCGTAAGCACCCTGTCACTGTCTTCCCCGCTGGACGCTGGAATGACGTAAACATAAGAAAGAAAAAAGCAACTCGGAACGACACAATAGCTTTAATAAAACGCGGTTAAATACAAGAAATCTATATATATATATATATATATATATATATATATATATATATATATATATATATATATATAAAAATAAGATTATGTGTGTATATAAGTCCTTTATGCATTGCTACACCTTTCATCCGATCGTAAAGAAATTTTCACACAGCCTTGAAATTCAATGGAGGAAGATTTTTGTGAAAAAAATTGAAATTGGTCACAAAATGAGCGGAGCGGGAGAGCGAGCGGGATCAATATATATATATATATATATATATATATATATATATATATATATATATATATATATATATATATATATATATATATATATATAAAGCGAGAAAGCGATCGGAAGCGGGAAAGCGATCGGGAGCGAAAAAGCGACCGGTAGCGAGAAAGCGACTGGGAACGGGAAAGCAAGCAGGAACGGGAGAATAACCATAGTGACGACGAGAGCAAGAAAACTAACTGGACCCGGTCGACGGGTGCAGGAGATAATGAAGATGACGACGATGAGGATATAAATTGTCAGGAGGTCCGGCAGAGTGATCGATGACACACCCACTAAGAAAGAGTTTTTGAAAATTTTCCTCCTGAGTGGTTGAAACAGGAAAACAAACTTTTTTCTGAAACAACGTTTATCTCGAGAACCAAAATAAGAAGGTTTTGAAATTTGGTATCTATATTTTTCTTAAAAAATAATAGGTTACGTTTTTCATCATTCTTTTTTAAATTTGGTTTCGAGGACCTCAAATGTAGGGTGGAAAATAAGGTTATTTGTTTTTCAGAATAACTGCTACTCATAGGCGAGTCCTGGCCCGGTCCGTGATGAACTAGACTCAGCCAGTTTTAAAGGGCGCAAATCTTCAAAGCTTGGCAACTAATTCTTCAACAAAATAATAAAACATGTATCTTATTGTTTAAAAAATACCTAAATCTGAATTTTATTGTTTTAACATTTTCAGTTATTGAGTTTTCAAGCAAATGATCATTTTCTCTACCCTACATAAATGTGTAGTCCTGGAATCCAAAACATTAAAAAAATGGTAAAAAATGTACTTTATTAACTTAATAATATCTAATTACTAATTCTTATATCTGTAGTATTTTCAGCTTCAGAGTATTCAAAAATAAAATATTAAAAAAAAACTTTTTAAAATACCACGTTTTTGTGAACTGAAAAGAAAAAAATAATTTTTTTCTTGGCTGTATGAAAAATGTTTTGATGGAGGCATGCATTAATTGTGAACATTCGTTTAACAAACAAACCATAAATTAAATAATGGTTCAAATAATGAATAAATTATAAACAGAAAAAATCAAATTAAACTAATACAGACAAACTACAATACATTCAAAACTTTCGCCACCGCTCACGTCCGACTGTGGTATTATCACTATTAAGAACAGTTGGACAGATAAAATCAAATCAAACTAATACAGATAAACTACATTACATTCGAAACTTTTGCTACCGCTTACGTCTGACAGTGATATTATCACTGTTAAGCACAGTTGTTAATTTGATTTTTTCTGTTTATAAGATGACAGTTGATGGCTGTCGAAACGCGTTAGCCTTAATTTTGAATAATGTTGTCTTAAAAACTAAATTTCGACATTTAGATAAGATAATAAAGAAGTATATTGCTGCTAAATGGTCCTTTGTGTTTTTACGAGTTGGTTTTGAAGAACATTTAAAGCCGAAGTGTCCTGAATATATATATATATATATATATATATATATATATATATATATATATATATATATATATATATATATATATATATATATATATATATATATATATATATATATATATATATATATATATATATATATATATCGATGTATAGGAGTAACATGCCGCTCCCGGGGGACGGCCAGATATTTTTTAGTCTTGCTGGTTTTTTTTTTGTGTTTGGTAGAGTGTTTTTGACAGTTTGAGTTGTTGATATTAAATATTCATCTTTAAAGACTGTAATGGAAGTTTTTTGGGGAAGCAACAAATAAGGAAATTGGTCGCAGTCTCCGCTGTTATCTACACCAATAGAACAACGAGTGGACAAAGTGACGTGACGAGTGAAATTCGTTGGTCTGCACGCGCTGATACGCTGAACAGTTTGATCTCGAACTACCATGGGTACATTAAAGTTTTGCAACAGATTGCTGATGATTGTTTGCAGAATTAGGCTACTCAAGCTGAAACTTAATCTATCTCTAAAACTTTGGAAAAACTGGAAACTGGCTTCCTGACAGCATTTTATAGTTGTGTTCTAAAGAGAACAAACATGACCAGTTAGCTTCTCCAGTCAGAAAAACTGATCTGGAATCTTCACTAAGTCTTCTCCAGTCTCTGAGTAAGTTTGTCGGTATGCTACGTGAAAAAAAAACAGGTTTGATGAGTTTGTTAAACTAGGAAAGAAACTATTTGAAACTGTACAGCTCACTGAGAAACGAAAAAAAATACTTCCGACGAACAGCAGATGAGCTAATAGCTGAAGGTGTCACTTTGTCTTGCTCTGAAGAATTCAGAATATCCATTGTCCTGGTGATTATTGACTTCTTTCTGTTTAACCTAGACAAGCAAAACAAAGCCTACTCAAAGGTGGACAAGCTGTTCTCCTTCTTGCGGCACACTGATGTGGAAGCACAAGTTTCTTTCAATGGAGTGGTAGATTTCTACTTAAGAGATTTGGAATGTCTGGGCCAAGTTAAAAATTAATTGTTTCAGTGTAGACCACTGCTCAAAAATCTCAAGGCTACTTCCTGCTCACTTCCCGAGATTCTGAAATTGATGCTGCAGAATAATTTCCCAAACACCCACATTCTTTTTTGTCATTACTTAATACTGCCTGTGACGAACTGATCCGGTGAGCGATCTTTCAGGCACCTCAAAACCATCAAATCTGCTCTGAGGTCAACACAGCCTCAAAAGAGACTAAGCAACCTATCACTCTTGAACATTGAAAGTGATGTATTTCAGGAGTTTGACTGTTCCGCAGTTACTGTCACGTTCAGTTCACCTTAATGTAATAAAAGATCGTTGTGAATTATGATTGATGATTCTTTTGAGGTGTTTGTCGGTAAGAAAACAATCAGTAAATCATACTGTACAGTATTCTATAGGCCTATGTTTTTGTTGTACTTAATTGAGTGCTTATAGTTGAGAACTTTTAACTGTGTAATTGTTTAAAATATTTTATTTGGCTTTAAATCGAAACATTAAAGCCATAATTTGTAAATTTTATAATCTAGAAAGCCTCGTTTTTCTCAATGCGCCAGGGCCTTCCGGCACTACTTATAATAGACTCTAGTTGTATTTCCCCTTGCTCCTGCTTGCTTCCAGTCGTAGTCTGGCACTCTTGCACCAAGGATTTGCCGAAAATTAAAACCTGTAGAAACTAAAAAATATAAAGGATTTGTGGAAATCAAAGTTTTTTACGGTTCATTTGTTTTAATTTGAATGTTTTTGAAGTTAAAAAAAATTAGGTTTCTTTTGAACTATATTAGATTATGAAGCACTTGAAGAAACTAGATGCAGTGGTGTAACGTAGGGGGGCGGATCCTTGTATGTAAATTATAAGCTATTTGTTTTTTTCGTAGGCGGTTTTTTAATAAAATAAAACTCACACGCTTCGCACGCGAAGCGTGCGTCAAGTGCTGGTAACAAATAAGGCGTAACTTAGAAAATTGAGTTCTGTCTTCTGTACTGAGTTCATAAATCAGCAACTAGTCTGATTTTATTAATAATCCAAGTAATCCCTAGAAAAAGGAGTTGAAAAAATTTTCAACGAGTTGGGACTTCACCAGTTTGTAAACGAACAAACACGAAACAAAAATATTTTTGATTTAATACTCTCAAACGATTCCAAGCTGCTCACTAACATAAAGATCACATGCCCGTTTGCAACAAGTGACCATAATCTGAATACTTTCCATTTAAATGACTCAGTTCCAAATGTGACCAATGATCTCTAATATTCATATTGTTTCCCTAAGGTAGATTTTGGTTCAATGAATACTTTTCTGTCTGGGGTCAGATGGGACACTCGCTTTCAGTACTGCTTTGATGTTGAGAGCTGCTAGAATGTCGTAAAGGATTACTTTAATATGGCCGTAAAAACCTTTATTCCTCTGCGATGTGAGACAGGCGGTCCTTGAAAACTACGAAATAAAGTCCCAAAATCACTTTGTCAACTATACAAATCCAAATTATTTTTTCTGGAAAAATTGGCAATCAACGAAAGACCAGATTGATAGAGGTAAATACAAAACATTTGCTAAAATGTGTGCGGCTGCTGCAAAAAAAGTCTAGGCCTGTGCAGAACAGAGGATCATTTCTGCAAAGATCACTTAAGAGTTTTTACAGATACGTCAATAGCAAATTATCTCAACATTCAGAAATATTTAGTATTTTGACCGGCAACAACAATTTTTCTTCCGACACATTAGAAATAACAAACATCTTCAATGAGTACTTGGCAAGTGTTTTTACAATCGATGACGGAAAAACCCTTCAATTAACACAACGAACGAATGAGACTCTTGGAGAAATCTTATTTACTCCTGATAACGTCTTCTTAATTCTCAAAAATCTCAAAGTTTCATGCTTTTCTGGTCCTGATGGTATCCCAAACATTTTTCTTGAACATTGCGCCCAGAGTTTAGCAGCTCCTCTCTGTCATATATTTGACATGTCTTTTAAAATGCATACGTTACCAAAAAATTGGAAGGTTGCATTTATTTCTCCTATTAATTAAAAGGTCCGACAAGTCATCCTTCCAACTACAGACCTATCTCACCTGTACCTGTTGTCGCGTCAAAACACAACCTTTTCTTTAGCCACCAGCACGGATTTACAAAATCCAGATCTACCTGTGCAAACTTGCTCGAATGCCTTGATGACTGGTCTACCTACACACAGAATCGTGAACGTACAGATATTATCTATTTTGACTTCCAAAAGGCGTTTGATTCTGTCTCTCACGTCAAATTTATTGATAAGCTGAAAAGTTATGGAATACGTAAAGATCTGTTAGCGTGGATTGTCGACTTCTTGAGCTCTCGTGCGCAGCTTGTTTGCATCAATGGATATCTTTCCGACTTAAAAGAAGTTACCAACGGTGTTCCCCAAGGGAGTGTTCTCGGACCAATATTCTTTCTGGTATATATAAATGACGTCACAGACAGCCCTGTGTTTAAATCTGTCTCGATAAAGTTCTTCGTAGATGACATCAAATTGTATACAACTTTTCAACCTGGAAACCCTGCAATGCAGTAAGCGGTAAACGAATTGGTATCATAGAATGATTTGTGGCTATTTAATCTGGCTTTGTCAAAATGTTTCGTTTGTTCTATTTACGGCCGTGCAAGTAAATCTTTAGATGCACCTTCTTATCACATTGGTTCACACCAGCTGACGACTTATGGACGTGCAAGAGATCTTGGCGTGCTGATCGACAGTGACCTCAAATTCAGGAAGCATATTGTTCATGCAGCGTCTGTGCGATCACGATTGATCAATTTAGCCTTTACAACCAAAGATCCTGACGTTCTGACAAGATCATTTTCTACATATGTACGACCCCTACTAGAATATTCTTCTGTAGTATGGAACCCCCATCACAAATACCTGAATGATAGACTTGAGAGTATTCAAAGACTATTTATTAAAATAATTCCTGCCGTCCGTCACTCGTCTTATTTCACCCGCCTTGACATCCTTGGTTTTAAATCACTACAACATCGAAAACTAATTATCGACCTCTGCTTCTGCTATAAACTTTGAAACGGCCTTACCGACTCAAACTTAACTGCAAAACTCCAATTATCTGATTACCTAGCCACAAGGGGCCAACGCAGAATTGATGTAACCAAGTTCTACTTCAGCAACCGAATCATAACGGCATGGAATGCATTACCCCACGATGTTGTTAATTTAACCACCTTAAAGCCGTTTCAAGTGCCTGATCAATCAGACGGATCTTTCAAAATTTTTAACATAATGTTATAAGCGGGCGTTTCACGACTATTTTGCCTCTTTTTCTTTTTTATTTTCTTATTGCTACCTAATACTTAAACATCTGTTTCACCACAATTTTGTCTTTTCCTTCTTTACATTTCTCTATTTTCTCATTTTTGTTTTCTCTTTTGCTTGAACTCTTGATTGCATTCTTTTTTTTATTTTATGTTTTGTTCCAAATGGTGTAAGTGGCTTGTTGGCCCTTTTGTTTGAGATGATTAATAATAATAATAATAAAATGCGGGGGTGGGGGTAGCTGTAAGGTGCCATTCTATAAAAATTAACATATTTAAGGTTCATAAATCGTAAAAAACTGTGGACAGCAAAACAAAACTGCGTAGCCTGAAATGGCCTGATTACTAATCTGAACTTCTAATATAAGCGTTAACAAGTTTTATTATCATTTAATTAATTAAAGGTCTTTTTATTGTATTCAATGTTCAACGTTAAAATGTCTTTGTCATCCCATGGTTAAACTCGCTGGATGAAGTTCAACTTGTCTGATACAGGCACACTACCACAACCCACATTTCGTTTTGGTAGATGCAATCGGGAATAACTGAGCATCCAATTTTTGTGATTTGAGACTGAAAAAACAGTAATTAATTATTAAGTATCAAATATTTTTAAAGTTGTACTTTGTTATTTTACCCGTATCCATTTAAGTAAATTTCAGGCTTGGAAAAACACAGCTACATTGCGAGTTAATAAAAGCTTAAATGTTAAAATCCCGCTAGAAATCCTTTTTGTTGTTTTATAAAGCAAAAAGCGCAGTTAGAAAAAATAACAGAAGAAATGACAATTCTCGATTATATATATTATAATAATTAAAAAACGTACATTTTTTATTTTCTTTTTCAAATTAAGGATAATTTTTTTAAGGGCATCAGGAGTTTCGCTTTCATTCAAAGCAGTTTCATACAATCCGTAAACCTCTAACCCCATTGATGAAAAGTATTTTTGTGATTTAATAAATTCATAATTCTTTTTTTCCAGCAGGTTACAATTTGTTTCTTCTCTGGACATAGTTTCCAGAATATGAGTTTGATCCCATTTCTACAAAGAAATTGTTGCTGAAAAGATATTTAAATGTGATAAATTAATTTTGCGTTCTGTCAGACTAACCGTTTTCAGGATAGTTTCAGCCATTTTGTACTGCTCGTTGGTAAACGCTCGTGCATCGATACCTATAATAAATTCAGATTATCATATTTACTAAGTATTTTATAAATGTAAATTTTTTCTGATCAGTTAATGAGGACACAAACCATTAACGTCGCCGTACATTTCTTGCATTAGTTTGACAGATGTACGTACTATCTCTCCGTTAGTATAAGTTGTACTTAATATCGGTTTGTTAGAACTGTAAGGTAGTAATGCATTTATTTGATTTTTATTCAGAATATATCATAGCTTTAACCCGTCTATAAATAAAACTAATGAAAGCCCCACCTGGACGGACTGAACACGCAACTAATCCCCATTCTTGATTCTTTGACACCACATCCGGGATGGACAGCACAACCAAATTTGGTTGCACTTTTAATCTTTAAAATTACTGGAATTAAGTCAAAAATAAACTCAACAATAATTTCACTTAAATTAGGATATACCTGAGTGTTATAACGTTTTTCTTTAATCCAGTTATCAATAATGGGAATCAAATATTTGTTGACTGTCCCTACATTTTGTCCAGTAATATTCTCATATTCAACAAAGACCACATAGCTTTCTTTGTCAGGAATTTTGTCTTCCCCATAATGAAATCCTCCTTTGTAATTGCAGGAAGCAAAGTCTGCCGCCATTTTTTCCAAGTAGTTCAAATTGTCCCATTTCTTCAAAATCAATGAAAATTTTATGAAAAAAAAACAATCTAGTTATTATTTTATTGAAAAAATGAAAAAAATACTATTTTGGAATTAATTTCTTTAAACTTCTGTTTGACATGAGCGAGAGAGATACTGGGAAAAGCTTTTCCTTCCTTGTACTTTTTTTGAGCGTTGCAAATAGCCAGGAAGGCTAGGAGAACACAAAGGAATAACATCTTCATAACATCAAACTCTGAAATTACAAATAATAAACAAAGAAAAGGATATTTTGGTTATTGTCTTTGATGCAACAGCATTTTATATGTTATAATTAAACTTTCAACTAATAACTGGAATGGATCATTATGAAACAAATAAACGTATGTATAAGCAAACTTTGATGATTCCAGAAATAAACTTCGTTAGCCTAGCAGGAAAGTACTAAGAGGACTGCTCAAGAATTGATCTGATGGCTTGAATTTTTACCCAAACATCTGCTGCTAATTGATAATAATTTTCGTTATTTCCATCAACGAATAATATTTGTATAATTTTCTTGCGTCTCCTCGTTTTTGCTCTATTAATACTGTTTGGCAGTGGTCTCAATCACGCGGCCCGCGGGCCAATTGCGGTCCGCTGGATGATATTTTGTGGCCCCTCACTTGATATCAAAGTTCAATGCAAGTTTGGCCCGCTGTACCAATACCAAAAAATTAAAATAAATTTTTTTTTTTAAATAATCTTAAAACTGTAGTTTGAAATAGTTTTTATTTTGAATATTTCTTCTCTATTATTTAACGATAAAGCTGTTGTTTTGTTTTAATGCCTGTTTCTTTTTTGGTTTTAATTGTTTTTAACGAATTAATTTGAATTTTTTTCTAAAAAAAAATAAAAAAAGCGTTTTAAAAACTAGTCTTATGATAAGACTAGGGTTCTCGCTAAGTTATACAGATCTGTTCATTAAATTCAAACTGAGCACCCTAGTCTTATCATAAGACTAGTTTTTAAAACGTTATTTTAGTTACTTTATTTTCTACTTTCTAGTCTTCACATTTTTTTAGTTATCTTCACAATTATCCGATTTATTCCAATTTATATATATATATATATATATATATATATATATATATATATATATATATATATATATATATATATATATATATATATATATATATATATATATATATAAGTATATGTATATATATATGTATACATATACCCCTGGACAACAGACAGTCCGATTAAACGATTAAACGATTAACCTCACAAAGCAAGTTAATATAAGACTAGTAAAAAACACTTTCTTTTGTAACCAAATAAATTAATAGGTGTGAGATTTAAACTTTTTAGAACTAGCTTATTAGAATTATCGTTGGGTATTCATTTTAAAAAATCTGGAAAATGCCGGGTCCTACAGCTAGTAGGGACGTCATTTGCGGGGGGCAAAGAAAACAATTTCCCCCTCACAATAATTTTCACAAAAAAAAATAGTTTTTATAAAAATAACTGTGATTATCCCTTTCCGACTATCAGCGTTTTAAGAAAAAAAAGTATAAGTTTTTAGAATTCTCTTTTTTTATAGAAAAGTAACTATCAAGGCTGAATAAAAGATTTTGGGAACCAGGGAAAGCGCCATGTGTTAGCAAATAGGAAGTAAACATTGTATAATTTCAGTTTATTGATTTTTATTTAAAAGCATTAAAATATTTGTAAATATTTGCACACTGTGTTTTACCATTTCATCATCAGGGCAACCTAAAAAAATTGTACCCACACAGCAATGATTAAAAGTGGTACCAAACTTTGAAACGGGACTTCATCTTAGGGTTTTCAGCACCGGCCGAGGCTATTCTGCCGAGTCGTGGGATTTTGTGCTTTTAAAAACGGACTTGGGATTTTGTGGCTATATAACGGCCGTGCCTCAAAAAATGACCCGTGCAAGGCTTTCCAGTTAAGCTCAATAAATGAACTCAGTCGGTACGGTTGCTTGGCTTAAACCAATAATAACAGGAATTTAATGGAATATGTCAAGGCCACTCAGTAACTATACAAAACATTTTAAAAAAATAAATAAAATACATGTAACTGCACTAATTTAATTTTGATAATTTTCAACGCGGCATATTGTCAAATGACTTCAAAGCCACAAACTAAAACAAGTGAATGTTGTTGATTGACTAAGACAGAGCTCTGTCCTAAAACAACTCCACCTTCATAACTAGTAATGTTTACTTTAAGAGGGAACGAAATTTGTTCAAAAAATCAAATCCACTTACGCAAAGTACGCAAGTAATTCAATAAATACCAAAACATCAACAACATCCGTTTCCACAGTCTTAATATTTTGTATAAAAAACAACAGGCGATAATATATCAGCTTCAAAGTAAAATTTTAAATATATTCTCAAGCATTCCTGTGAGCTTTTTGAAAATATTGAGAAATAAAATAGCTAACAGGAAAAATGAAACACTAATTGGGGTTAACTTGTCTGTCATATGATTTACCATTTTATCAAAAATTCCAAAAATGAACAAAAATAATCCTTATATAGTATTCTTAAGATGTTGTGTTTTCAGCTTTTTTGTTCAATCAATCAATATGAACATTTTAAAAACGCCTTTTACAGAGTTTTTAGAGTCTGTCTAGGTTGTGGAATTGCTAATTTTTCATCAGCAACTGCATTCATTGTTACTGCAAATTTTTGAACAGTGTAAAATTCATTTCCTGAAGTTTGACAATTTTCTCTGAATCAATAAAATGTCTTCGTAAGCCTTACAAAGACATTTTATTGATTCAGAGAGGAAAGTTTTTGTACGACGTAAGCTGTACTATCTTGTTTATTTATGCAAATATTACAAACTAGCGGGGTACCGGCTTTGCCCGGGGTTTTTAGAGGTTTTTCTAATGCTTGTCTTTCTCGCTCCCGTTTCCTTCTCCGCTTGCTCTCCCGCCCCCGGTCGCTTTCCCGTTCCTGCTTGCTCTCCCGTTCCTGGTCGCTTTCTCTCCCCCGGTCCCTTTCCCGTTCTTGGTCGCTTTCCCGTTCCCGGCTGCTTTTTCGCTCCCGGTCGCTTTTCCGTTCCCGGTCGCTTTCCCGCTCCCGGTCGCTTTCCCGCTTCCGGTCACTTTCATGCTCCCGATCGCTTTCCCGCTCTTGGTCGCTTTCTTTTCCCGCTTGCTCTTTTGATCTCGGTCGTTTTCCCGCTCTCGCTTGCTTTCCCGTTCCTGGTCGCTTTCCCTTTCCCGCTCGCTCTTTTGCTATCAGCTGCTTTTCCGTTCCCGTTTGCTTTCCCGTTCCTCTGTTTCGACTTATTTATGTATATATATATATATATATATATATATATATATATATATATATATATATATATATATATATATATATATATATATATATATATATATATATATATACTTCAAAACAAACTCTTAAAACACAAAGAACCATTTAGCAGCAATATACTTTTATAGTATCTTATCCAAATGTCAAAATTTAGTTTTTAACATAACATTATTTAAACCTAAGGCTAACGCGTTTCGACAGTTATCAACAGTCATCTTCAAAGCCAATATAATATAGCCGGGCAACGTACACAAGTTTATAAACAGAGTAAAAGTAAACCCAGAATAAAACAAAAGGAGAAAAAAGAAGAAAAAACGGGGTAGTAACACTAAATAATATAAAATAAAACGAAACTGGATTTAAAATAAATTAAATAAAGGTTCAAATAAAGAATAAATTATAAATTACTATTAAAAAACCCGAACAGATAAAATCAAATTAAACCAATACAGACAAAGTACAATACATTCAAAACTTTCGCTACCGCTTATGTCTGACAGTGATATTATCACTGTTAAGCACAGTTGTTAATCGAGTCAGAATGAGATCATCATCTTTCATATCATCACTCAAAACATCTTGACCAGTCCCACAGCTAAAATTGACAAGGACGCTATACCCTTCATGATCAGGGGGTTCATAAACATCATTGACACTCAGCAAATCAACTTTACAATCAACATATTCAACTAATGTATCATCTCCTTTATTATCAACTTCTTTCGAAGCAACACCCGACAAAGCTAATACAATGCAACTATTCTCACTATAATCTGTGTCAAGGTGTTAACAATATCATCCTGAAAGGAAACATCATCCACATCCACATTATTTTGAATAATGTTATATTAAAAACTAAATTTCGACATTTGGATAAGATAATAAAAAAATATATTGTCTTTTTTGTTTTGAAAACCATTTAAAACCAAAGTTTCTTGAAATATATCTCTATTATAAAAGCCCTCGTCACTTACTGATTCTGTCACGCTGTAAGATGGCGCTGCAATCGCATGAATTTTCAATCGATTTTTAACAAACTTCTAGACTAACTAGAGCTCTAAAACTTTCACCACTTATTTGTACCATTTAGAATATTAATATTCAATCATTTTTCATATGATTTGATCTTTGATTCGATTAAATTATTATATTATTTATTTCGATTAAATTATTTTAGTTTCAAAATTTATAAACAGGCGAATTCATTTTGCTTGAACAAATTTATAAGCAAATTGAAAAGCGCTTTTTAAAACAATTTGTCAAATTTTAAAAATCTTTGTTTTGAACGAGAGCCACGTTTTGCTGGCGATATGTGATTGGACGAGGCATCTCAGCGTAGAGGCCGTTACCTGATTTCTTACGTAATTAGTCGTATAGCTATTTGTAAATATTTCTATTAGTAGTTATTGAATAAATGAATAATTAAATAGTATATAAAAAATTATACATAAAAAAGATGTCTATAACTTTAAACAAAATTCACGCGTTAATACACCCGTCACCAACGTAACAATCAATCGGTTAAATTTGTATATCGCTATTTATATCGTTCAGTAGCGCTTGGACACAGATAGAGATAATTCGCATCTTCTATTATTAATTAAATAAATACTGAATTTTATGTCTTCAAGCGGGTGAGTCATTTACCATGGAAGATGGTAAGCAGACGGAGCACCTTCAATGACGGAGATAAAGTAGACTGGTTGCACTTGCAAAAATAGCTAGAAAAAGAAGGTGTAAGCTTTGCATTGCATTATCCAAGAAGTTACAGCTTGTCAGTGCTACTTATGACAATGTAAGAGCATTTTCCACAAAATTTATTTTAAGGAATGCTTAGCTCTTTTAGAAAAACCTCGGCCATTTTCCAGATCTCGTAGATTTAGTGGTGAGGACTACATTAATGCCATTGAAAAGCTACAGGATAAATTTAATTAGAGATTTTTGAGAAAATCGCCCCACCTTTCCTGAGCTTTCCAGAATGTTCAGTCGACTATTTACCTTTTTAATAAAGCCAAATTCCGCTCCAAACTCACTGATGGGCATCTTCAAGCTATACTGAGGTTCTCAACTGTTTTCTCCCTCAATGCAAATGTGTTTCAGCTGTGTGAAAAAAAACGCAGCGGGGTTTTTCCCAACAAGGAACGGTAGGTATAACAAAGACAGCAGAAGTGCTGATAGTTAAGATAGTATTTGCACCTTTAATGAATAATAATGATTACAGATTGAGGGGACTGAACAGTTATACTTTTTTGTATTAACTTAATGCAGCCGAGCTTTAACTTAAGTGGCCGCAAATTGAGCTTGAGACTACTGCTGTTCGGTATTCTTGGTTAACTTTATTTTTTGTCGTTTGCATTTGATTTTGATTTTGCTTTGTTGTTATGGTTTGTGTTTGCTTCGTGACATCTTTTTCATGGCTTGTTTTCCTTTTGGATTTAGCGCTGACAATTTAACAATGTTACCATGGTTACCTTAATTTATTTATTACTAACGGGGTACCCGGCGTTACACGGGTTTTTAGAAGTTTTCTATCGTTTTCTTCTTGTTCCCGTTTCCTGGCTTTCCCGCTCTCGGTCGCTTTTAATAGTTTATTTCAATGAAGATGAATTTCGCTTTTGTTCTCCTTGTCTTCCTGGCTATATGCAATGCTCAAAAAAAGTACAAAGAAGAAAAAGATCTTTTCTCTTTCTCTCTCTCTCTTTTTTTCTCTCTCTCTTTCTCTCTCTCTCTCTCTCTCTCTCTCTCTCTCTCTCTCTTTCTCTCTCTCTTTCTCTCTCTCTCTCTCTTTTTCTCTCTCTCTCTTTCTCTCTTTCTCACTCTCTCTTTGAACTACGTCAAACAGAAGTTCAAAGAAGTTAATCCTACATTGGTAACTATTATTTTGCTTTTATTTCTTAATAAATAGAGATGTAACACTGTTTTTGTTTATTTTTTACACAAAAAATGTGTATTTTATTAAGCGGAGAAGAAAAAGGAAGCAACAGAGAACAAGTAAAGATAAAAAATAAATTAAAATAATAAATTAACTTTAAAATATTTGCCTGATGATGCTTTTGTAACATTGTATAAATCTCTGATTAGATCTCAATTGGAGTACGGAGTTCAGATTTGGAGTCCTCACGGGCGTGGTCTGATTGAAGAACTCGAAAGGGTTCAGCGAAGGTTTACCAGAATGGTCAGGTCATGCAAAGGTCTCATTTATACGGAGAGGTTGAAGAAACTCAGATTGCCTTCCCTGACATATAGAAGAAAGCGAGCCGATCTAATTCTACTGTATAAAATAAAGTCTGGTCAGTTGATGGATTGCCACTGTCCGGGGTTGACACTTTGCCCTGACGAAAGAACTAGGGGACATGAGTTCAAGTTGACTACTAGGTTGGCTCATAAAGATTGCAGGAAGTATTACTTCAGTAACAGAGTGGTGGACGACTGGAATCGGCTCCCTGGGCCGGTGGTGTCTGCTGAATCGTTGTCTTTGTTCAAATCACTTTTGGATGATTTATTTGGTGATATTCAATTTGATTTTGCTTAGGATTTTTATTTTGCTCTGTTTATTTTTCGTTATTTTTTGTTGTATTTGTTTGCGCGTTCAGTTTGTGTTTATATTGTTCGGCGAGGGGCTTGCCCGTGCCTGGTTTATAATAATAAATATATATATATATATATATATATATATGTGTGTATAATAATAATAATAATAATAAAAGCTTTTATTTTGCCTCTTTATCTGAGTCAACGAACTAAAATTTTTGAATCTTAAACAACTTGTACTTTTTATTTAATTTTTTATTATTAATTTTGTTTATTATAACAACACTAACTTTCATATAAAATCGATTTTGATTAATTTTAATTGATTTAAGGTAGGCAGTCGCACAGTTAAAAATCGCATGAAGAAGTGCGAGTTTGAGTTGAGCTGTTTATATCTCGATAATTCAGGCGTCTTATAGTCTTTGGTTACATCAGGAGACTCGTAAAGAATGCGGGCATTCAACGAGGCAAATGAATACACTTGGCCACGCCTACTAACCTAGATTTGATCACCACAGACAAACTAACTAACAAACCAACAAATAGAAACGGGTGAAGTTAAATAAAAGCATTTAAAAACGATAGACAAACCTCTAAAACCCCGGATAACGCGTGAAACACCGCTAGTACCTTTTAAATGAACTTGTTTACTTTCGTTTTTGTCAACGGTCCTTATGCTTAAATTTTCAATCGAAGTTTTTCAATGTCTACCAGTCTAAATATCAATAATTCATTTTCATTCTTATTCGAGTCTTCCACAATTATTAATAACGGAAAAAAGATGTGATTTCACTGTTTTAACAGTTTTTTCCGTTTTTTTATTGTAAAATGTAAACTGTACAAATACAAAAATATTTTTAAATTGTAAGTATATATAGATTAAAAAAGAGCTAAGCATCTTAATGTGTTAGTCAACAAGTGAACCGTAAAAACGTCGTTTTTTTAAATCTTTTATAATTTTCAATGTAAAAGATGTCAGATATCTTGTAGTCAGTTATAATTGAAAATTTCTAAAATTACAAAATAAAAATTCCTGGGCTTGTGTTTAAAGTTCTTTAAACATCACGTCTGGGTTTTTCATTTTTTTAAATTTCGGGTTCGGGTTTCTCATTTTCAGAAATCCGATTTCGTTTTCGGGTTATAATTTTTTTTAAATTTTTTTTTGGATTTTACGTTTTCAAAAGTTTGGGTAACCAAAAAAGACTGGATAGTACCGAACATCGGGTTGGGGTCGGGTAATAATTTTTTATTTTCTTTAATTAATTTTTCGTTGTGCCTTTGAATCCCTGCGACAGTATTTCAATATTTCCTTCAAGCACAAGTTGTTTAATGTGCCCCTTGACATCAAAACTGTCAACCACGTCGGGCAAAATGCCTCCACTACAACTCTACATCTGAACCCTGTTTTCGACGTGCAAAACCCCATCAGCAGAACTAACATCATATCGACCAATTCCTTTACGGCCTGCACACAAAAATACTGGCGGACCCCTATGCAAAACTCCGGTCCCCAATACGGTACGAGTTGTCTGCAAACGGGCGCCGCCACCACTAGACGCCTCCGAAACTTCTCTGACGGATCCGACGATTACCCCAGAATCTGTCAGAGTCCAGCAACACTCAGATACTGGGCTCACTTTCCACAAATCTGGAAAATGAGAGAAGCTGCTTGATTCTACGTATATGAAAATAATAAGATTTAGAAACCGACAGAGTTTGGGAAGTCAACGACAAGTTAAAGTAAAAAATAAAACCTAAACTACTTAGTCAGTTATAAAAAAAAATTACCCAATATATCTAACAGAAGAGAGTAATCAACTGTATAAAATGCAAGTGAAATACCAAGACGCAGAAGAAGAGTAGAAAGTTTAAAATCAGAAGTAATGACAAGATCGTTATTGAGTTTAAGTAAAGCAGATTCAGTAGAGTGACCCATTCTAAAACCTGATTGGGAAATAGAACGTAAAAGAAATATATTTAGATGAGAGTTTAATTTGTCATTACCAACCTTTACAATAATTTTAGAAATATAAAATAAAAGAGAAAGAAGCCTAAGAAAGAGACGAAGAAGAAGGGTCAAGAGAAGTATTTTCAACAGTAGGAACGATAAAATAAAGATTTAAAAGCTAAAGAAAATATAGAATTAATTAACTCAAGCAAAATTGGATACAAAATAAAAGATAGTTCTTTGAAAATAGAAGTAGAAATAAGATCTAAGGAGAACGTAGAAGAAGACAAAGAGTTGATAGTTTTAGTCAGATACTCTAGTGTGCTAAGATTAAATGAAGAAAACGTTACAGATGCAAAAAATTAGAGTTTGATTTTTAAAAGAAGTAGATCAAATGTTTTTAATTTTAATAGTTAAAATGTTAAAATAATCATCACGAGAAAACAAATGAAGAGGAGTATTTGTATTAAAGAGTTTGGATAAAGAAGAGTTTGAGTGGAAAATTATAGAATGTTTTAGCTAGGAAGAATTCTAATTAAAAAATAATTTACGATATGATTTGAGAAACTTTTTCTAATTAGACCAAGAAGATATAGTGAGAAAAGAGCGATAGACTCAACTTTACGAACCAATTGCTTCATTTTCATACATTCACAGTCAATCCAATACATGTTGCATTGAACCTGGTACTTAAAAGCCAGGCGGGTGATGAAGGGCTAAAAAAAACATGGCCGGGTCGTGATTTCAAAGTTTACAAAATGACTGGGCTTGAAGTCAAGTCGGGCCGAAACGTTTGAGCCAAGTTTAAGAATTTTAAGCCTGTGAAACGGGCCAGGCTACAAAAATTCGGCCTGTGAAGTGCTCAAATATTTATATGATGAAGTGCAGAGAGAGAGAGAGACAGAGTGAGAGAAAAAAAAGAAAAAAAGGCAAGAAAAATAAATAACATAAGAGAAACTTCTAAATACTCCGGCCAACTCCGGGCACCCCTGCTAGATATCAATAGCAATGCCGTGTTTAATAAACTTTATTAGACATGTAGCCCACCTTTATAAAGTACACAGATTGCTAAATAAAATATCAATTTAATACACAAACTTGTTTTGTCATTCAGTAAAATGAAGGTAATTATTTAAATTAGAAAAGTTTTTAGGTCTTATACTTCAACCAACATTTTCAATAAAGGTTAAAATAAAAGTATCTGTATTTTCAATTGTCTTCAGCACATGCTAATTAGAAACATTTATTTGTATGCATAATATTTAGTTTATTTTCATATTTTACTGATTTTCTTCAACTACTGTTTTCATGTAGACAAGTTGTTTGCCTTCTTCAGTCAAACACGCCGGATGAATGAGCTCAACTTGTCTGATAGAGACATGACACAACCACCCACATGTCGTTTTCATATATGCAATCCGGAATAATTGAGCAGCCAATTTTCGTAACTAGAGACTGAAATACAATATTCAATTATTTAGAACCAAAACATTAACACATTTATAACTCGTTGTTTTGCCCGTACCCGTTTCATAACAATTTTGGAGCAGCGATAATTAAGCCGAAATTACAAGTTAATAAGCAAATGAAGAAAAAACAGATGCTGAAACCCATTAAAAATTATTCTTGTTGTTTTATACAGCAATAGATGAAACTAGCTTAATGACAGGCAAAATAACGAGTTACGACCACGAGCGTCATTTGGTGGGGGGGCTTTATTTATTTTTGATATAAAATAAATAAAGACGAAGTTTTCTGAATTTTTTGTAAAAGTACTTCCCAAACCGAACTAACTACCCCCCGTTCATCAGCTATTTTTGGAGACAGAAGTGTAGAGTTTAAAAAAATTGAAGCTGTACCTCGGATTACCCCTTCCCCACCCCTGTCATCGTTCATTTTTTGAAAACAAAAGTATACAGTTGTTAGAAAATTTGTGCAGAATAAATTCTAAGAAAACTTTTCCCCCCTCCCCCCCAAAGAATTGCTGAAATGACGCTCCTGGTTACGACTGTATACAATAATCGAAAAAAACGTACAATTTTGCTTATCTTTTTCAAACTAAGAAGAATGTTTTCAAGGGCAGCAGGAGTTGAGCCTTCGTTCAAAGCAGTTCCATACAATCCGTAGACCTTTAACCCCATTGATGCAAACAAATCTTGTGATTTATCAAACTGCCAATCCTTATTTTGCAGCATGTTACAACTTGTTTCCGCACCGGACAAATTCTCCAGAAAATGAGTTCGATCCCATTTCTACAAAAAAAAATACTACTTAAAAATTTTCAGTTCGGAAGAATAATTTGGGGAATTTGTTAGATTTACCGCTTCGAGTATCATTTCAGCCATATTGTACTGTTCGTCAGTAAGTGCTCGTGCATCGATGCCGCCTTTCATATAATCAGATTTTTTTATTCATAATTATTTAATAAATGTCATTTTTTAGCAGGTAATAATTAAACAGACCTTTAATGTCATTTGGATTCAGTGGATTATCGTTAGCATAATCATCGTCGTTAGGAATGTATTTAGCACTGTAGAATATTGATACGTAATATCGTAATTGCTGCACAACATATTTGAGCAAAAATATATTCAATAAAATCTCAACTCTGGAAACTTTACCTGGATGGACTGAACACGCAACTAACTGCCATTCTCGGCTCTTTGACACCACACCCGGGATGGACACTGCAGCCGAATTTGGTTGCATTACCAATCTGTGAGATAACCACGCTTTGATTAAAAACGAACTCAACAGTAATTTTATTCAAAATATACCTGAGTGTTGTAACGTTTCTTTTCTACCCAGTTATTAACAATTGGAATCATGTTCTTGTTGACGGTCGCCAAATTCGTTCCAAGCATTTCTTCGAACTCGACAAAAGCCACGTAACTTTCATTGTCAGGAATTTTAGCATAGCCGTAAACAATTCCTTCATCGTAGTTGCAAGATGCAAAATCTGCCGCCATTTTCTCCAAGTAATGCAAATTGTCCCATTTCTATAAAATAAACATTTTTTGTGTAAACAAATAAACAAAAACAATGTTACATCTTTATTTTTTAAGAAATTAAAGCAAAATTATAGTTACCAATGTAGGATTAACTTCTTTGAACTTCTGTTTGACGTAGTCCAGAGAGAGAGTGGGAAGAGCTTTTCCTTCTTTGTATTTTTTTTGAGCATTGCATATAGCCAGGAAGGCAAGGAGAACAAAAACGAAATTCATCTTCATTGAACCAAACTATTAAAATCAATAAAAGTTATACTTTCTTGTTAAATACTTCGATGCATTTATCTATGCTAAAATTAGACAATAATTCAAAATTATAAGGGCGTAAATAAAAATGGAATCAAACCTTGATCATTCCAGAAAAAAAATTCGTTATGGCTGTCATAAAAGGGCTGTTCAAAAAGATGATCTGAAGGCATTAACTTATATCCTGAATGGCATCTGCTGTCTGCTACTAATTATCAAATTGCCTCTAAACGTAGCTATGATAGGCCTGAAAGGTCAACATTTCTTTGTACAATCATGTCGTAATGACGTAAGGAAATAAAAATATCCAATTAAGTATTTAAGACTACTGCTATTAAATTAAGATATGTCTGATCTTGCATTTGTTCAGTTACCACCAGTAACGAGATCGTTTAGATGTGTGGCAACCGGATTCAGTGAGCACGACAATTATTTTTTAGATGTCTTGTTGATTATCTTTAATTAAATTTTTACATAGTCTAGTGAATTAGTTTTGTGTTTTCAGAAGAGAATTTTTTCATATAATTATCAAAATAATTAAGTAGGAAAGTTTTATGGATTAATGTAGAATAAAATATTTATTTACTATGGTTAAGTCATCATTGTTGTAAAACATTTAATCAAAAGTTATTAATAATAACAGTGAAAAAGTTTCTGTTTTTTTTTTTAATGACCAACTTAACTTCTAAGATCAAATTGTATTTAGATAACCTAACCCCAGTTTCAAATTTGTCCCGTTTTCAGCTCGACTACATTCGACGCTTGCAAAATGACTACGTATAATTGAAGAAGTTCTTAAAAATGTTAGACGATTATTTGTTAATTGGTAATATTACTACTGCCTCAATGCTTGAGCATTTAAATCTCTGTACGTATGTGTGCTCAACTTTGGATTTTTTTGCAAATTTTTGATATATAGATTGTTTGTTTTAGAGCAGTTATAAGCAAATTATAGAGTAGAAATACAAAAGCCAAATAAGCAAGATAACAAGTAATGAGTCAGAAGAATCTCCAGTATTGTTTCTAGCGCTCACACAGTTATTGCTATCATATGAATTTTACAACATTTCACATTAGTTTCAAGTTAGAACTTTCTAGAGCAATGTTTCTCAAAGTGGGCAATAACGCCCCCTTGTGGCCGCTGAGGTCCTACTGGGGTGGTAAAAGGCTTTGAAACAATTTAAAATTTGAGGACAGTTTGAGTTTTCGTATCTATGTTTTGAGCATTTCTTGTTGGATCACAAAAAACCATATTTTTCGGTCAATTACAAAAAAAACATTTCTATGCTTGTATAATATTGTTTATTCGCACATCCTTATTTTAAAAATAAATGTTCAAGATATGATAGCGCTTTCACGTGTTTATTTTTCGTTCAGTTCTACTTCTGTTATTAAATCTTTTGTTTTCGTTACTGCTTTATTGTGCATAATCTCTGGCAAGTTTATTAAAGTTATTAATTAACTCAAACTTTTGTGAAAACATAACTATGTCGGAAGCACAAAAGAAGAAATGGCAGTATGCCGCGAATTATATAAAATACGTATTTATTGAAAATCCTACAAATCCATCTTTGTCTTTATGTCTTCTTTGTCAAAAAAATTCCCAAATATGCATTGATTTACTTAAACGGATAACTGTTATTACAATGTTTACATGTAAAGTAATAGAGTGGAGTGGGCGCTAGAATTCAATTGATTCTCAAAGTGGGCGGTTCAAGAAATAAGTTTGAGAACCACTTTATAAAGCGCATCATTTCACCTAAACATTGGCGCTGATTTCATTTTTTAAATATTTTAAGTTATTTCTTACTAATAAGCCGTCAAAAATGACGGAAATTAATTAGTAACTAACATACATACATACATACATACATACATACATACATACATACATACATACATACATACATACATACATACATACATACATACATACATACATACATACATACATACATACATACATACATACATACATACATACATACATACATACATACATACATACATACATACATACATACATACATACATACATACATACATACATACATACATACATACATACATACATACATACATACATACATACATACATACATACATACATACTAGGGATGTCACGGGTAGTACTTTTTGGAGTTTTCGGGTTCGGGTTCGGGTTCGGGTTTGTGAAACTAGAGTTTTCGGGTTCGGGTTCGGGTTTGTGAAACTAGAGTTTTCGGGTTCGGGTTCGGGTTCGGGTTTGTAAAACTCGAGTTTTCGGGTTCGGGTTCGGGTTCGGGTTTGTGAAACTCAGGTTTTCGGGTTCGGGTTTGTAGTTCTCCAAAAACCGGGTTCGGGTTCGGGTACTGGCTTATGATTTCAAATTCCTGGATTGATTTTAAAATTACCTAGTGTATATACATATACAAACGAGAGCGATCAATTAATCCATTGGACATTACACGTATTGAATAAACTCTAACAAGTTATTTTTTTAGCTTTCCAAATAATGTGATTTCTTTGGCCGAAGGAGGCTTAATTATTTTAGTTCGTTCGTGGCTCGGTCCGGCCAGATAATCAGGCGGATTAGTGGTCTAGCTTACACACTCACCACTAAAATGACCTATTTGTGTTATTTGTTACGCAAAGGTGATAGTACAAAACTTGCAGGTAGCATAATACGTTACCTCTTAAATTATTGTAATTTATTAATTTTTTTCGCGGCTCGGTCCGGTCGGGTAATCAGGCGAATTAGTGTCCTAGCTTACACATTTGCCAATAAAATAACTGTGGCGCATAGATCATTTATAGACTTTGCCAGTTAAAGTTTAGGATTATGCAAGATTATCTTTATAACAAAGGGTCTTTGTTATATCAGAAAAACTTTGAGTATATGAATGAATAAATATAAGGTTATATAACTGAAGTAAAAAGTTTAGAGTCATGGCTATCCGCGATTTCTTCGACCGAAGGAGGCTTAATTATTTTAGTTTGTTCGCGGCTCGCTCCGGCCTGATTATAATCAAACGGATTAGTGGTCTAGTTTACACAATCACTAATAAAATGACGTATTTGTGTTATTTGTTACGCAAAGGTGATAATACAAAACTTCTACGCTCGCGATTAGTATAATATGTTACGTCAACAAAACTTGTAATTTATTAATCTCTAAGACACAGCTTTTATAAAGATTTATTTGTTCACAACTACGAGTTCGGTTATTAGGCTTATAAATTTTCGGGTTCGAGTTCGGGTTCGGGTATCAAGTTTTCACATTTTCGGGTTCGAGTTCGGGTTCAGGTATCAAGTTTTCTCATTTTCGGGTTCGGGTTCGGGTTCGGGTATCAAGTTTTCACATTTTCGGGTTCGGGTTCGGGTACCAAATTTTCACACTTTCGGGTTCGAGTTCGGGTTCGGGTATCAGAAAAAGACCGGGTAGTACCGAACTCGGGTTCGGGTACCCGTGACATCCCTAATACATACATACATACATACATACATACATACATACATACATACATACATACATACATACATACATACATACATACATACATACATACATACATACATACATACATACATACATACATACATACATACATACATACATACATACATACATACATACATACATACATACATACATACATACATACATACATACATACATACATACATACATACATACATACATACATACATACATACATACATACATACAAACATACATACATACAGACAGACAGACAGACAGACACTACTCACGTACATACATCAAAAATTATATATTTTGTTAAATGATTAAAATGAAAACGACAAAGTCTGTGATTAGTATTTGCCCGCAAATGGGGTAAATGATTATTTTTAATCAATTAAAACACAAGTAAAAATGCCGTAGAAAAGTTGTCAAAGTCTATGTAAAGTTATGACAAAAACATAGAATAATCCAGATTCATTTTTAAAAATTCACAGAAATGGTTGAATTGAATTGAATTGGTTAAATAAACTAATAGATCAGTTTAGCAGCCATTTGTAAAAAAAAATTAAAAAAATTATTTTTAGCATCAGATGAAACCTCGTCTTGTCAATTAATTTGTTTTTTTTTAACCTGTTAGATTCGTGAATATTGTTAAAATAGAATGTTGTTTAAACACAGACTTTCTTTCGGCGTTTGCTGTAATTAAAAAATTAGAAGGTTTGTTAAAATATTTTATACTCTTCCTCAAAATATTTCTTAAAAATTGCTGTACTTATGTATGTGTGTATTATGTGTATTATGTGTATTTGTGTATGTAGAGCGTTCATCTTAATCAACAGAATTTTGCATTTGCTTCAAATAGACACATTATGATATTTACTTTTCGTCATATAAACACGTCATAAGGGTCCAATTTTCATTTTCGAAGGGACAACTTGGTATCACAGAACATCCAATTTCCATTTGATGAGGCTGGTAAATTTAATTTAAAAAAATTAGTGTTTAGCTAACAATATTTGAAGAAAAAAATGAAACTGCTGAGACTAACAACAGAGCTATCTTTTTTAAAACTTTGTATAATCATGTCTATCGCAATTTCTGTTGACCCAATATTTCTGGTTTTGCCCAACAAGCTGGTTATATTCATTCCCAATTCCATGGCAACCCGCTTTGCTTTTTTGAAAGTCGAATTCTTTTTTGAAAGTAACGAACAGTCGGCTTCAATTGAAGATAGGCTTTCCAAAAATTGAGATCGATCCCATTTCTAGATATTTACATAAAAAAAATTTTTTTGAATTATTTAATTGTTTTGCAGACATAACATTTGAAAACTGTACAACTGAACCTACATATTCACACAAATTGTAATGTTCTTTTGGTAATGGATCTGCCTCTTTTCTTTCTATAACGTTTATAGATTACAACAATTATGTCATTATGTTTCTTGACATTTACGATTATTTTCAAATATTTTTAATGAAAATATATTGAATTAAGCCATTTTATAATGACTACCTTCATAAGTGAGTGGTGGCAAAGTTGTACTCACCTCCTCTTCGATCATGACTAACGGACTGTTAAATAACACAAAAGCTAGTCAATCAAATAATTAATCTTCCAGCATTGTTTATTATTTTAGGTATTTGAAATCCAATTATTTCATAATTTAGCAAAATTATGAATTTTGAAGCAGACCTTGAAGGACTGAACACACAACTTAGAGCCATTCTTGGCTCGTTGTGACTACATCCAGGGTGAACACTACAACCGAATTTTTTTGCTCCATTAATCTATAAAAAAAAAGATACAAATAAGTTTAACAATATTTTTATAAATTACTCATGCCTAATTATTATCAAAACAAATACAAAATAAACCATTATTATATGGTTTTTTTTTTATAAATGACGTAACTCATATGAAAAATTTGAAGCTTTAAAATGTTGACGGTTTATGGCAAACAAGAGGTTAATAGAGAATGTGACGCACAAGAACAAAAAAGTTGTTTATTTTATGAATTAGTTCCGACGGGGTGGCATTCCGCTTCTGAATCATCAAAGTGAACCATTTTAAAGTAAGTTAAAGAACAATTATTTTTTAATAAACGATGAACCAAATCGAAAAAAGAGCATCTGACGCGATTTAAGGTGACATCAAAATTTTGAATTGCTAAGGTATAATGATTGACATAGAGCACAAGAATAAAGACGACATCTGATAAAGACGGGGTTGTCAAAAAGTATTCGTTGATCCGTTCTTTATCAACACTCTCGTGGAAGAAAATTGCCGACATCAGACACAAATTTGAATTACAGGCTCCATCAAGATGTTCCTTCATAAGTTGCAGCGAACGAACATTCACTACGGCCGAGTCGATGTACTTGTTTGGGTCGATTAATTCTTTCATCAAAACGTTAACCAAAGTCAAAAAAAAAATAATTTAAAGTTTCATTAAGTGCAACGTTGCGCATACGAGGATAATGCTCCATAAAATAACGTGCTACATTGCTAGATTCAGTCGTCTGAATAATTTCTAACGTCAGAGTGACTTCATCATTTGGCATGTCAGAGTTGAATCGGCGTTTTTTTATAATCTTCTTCTTTTGTTAAATCATAAATCTGGTCGTCCGTTACTCGTTTCGATGGTCGTCCCCCAACTCCTTTTTAAATCCTTTATATTATTTTCGATTGTCTTCCCGTCTGTCTGTCGGTCACAAACTTTGAGTCTAAAAATTAACTCACTTCCCGTTATCCGACCGAGCTGAAATTTGGCAAATCGACTTGGGCTGCGAGACAATTGAATCTATCAAAATTTCAGTTTGATCGGATATTGTATAATTAAGTTTTTCAAAAAACACCAAATTTTAACGGATTTTTAATTTTTGAATTTGGCTCTGGGCTGTAAAAGGAATTAGTACCGGAAATCTAGGATCGTATATAAAGGATTTATAATAAAAACTTTGTTTTTATGGGTTAGTTTTTTTATTGGTCAATTTGCGATGATCGCCATCGTTTATTTTTACGTCGTTCATTTCGATCATCATGACTTCTATTATTGTTAAATGTTCACATAAGCGGCAGCTCTCTTGATGAAAATAATACCGTAGGACACACTATTTACTTATTTACATAACATTTGCTTAAGTTTGTTTAATATGAGACAGACAAACTTCGCTGGTCTATTATATTATAGATGGGTTCTGAAAATTATAGATGTTGTTAATACTAAACTATTTGTTATTTATAAAACGTTTTAACTCTCAGCTTTTTCATAAAAAAAGAAGCTAAAACAGTTGTGACATTTTGTGTACAGGAAGGTGTAATAATTGGGATAAAATGAATGGGAAGTTGATCAAATGAGTCAAAACTCACGTGGTCTCGTTTATAAATATTTTCTAAACTCATTTAAACAAAATCGACATTTTGTTTTCTTAGAAGTATTTTAAATTAATAAATAATACCTTATTCTTATAACTAGAAGTACACAGATTATCGGCTTGTCATCGGTATCGACCGATTATCGGCCATTTTAACGCTAATCGGTATCGGCCGATAATCAGCTGATTAGTGTTAGTTTAATTCTGGCAAAATGCAGAGAATATGATTTCAGTCAATACACGTTGATAAATCAATTTGTTGCACACATTTTTTAAATAAATTAACCCAATAAATAAGTGAGTTGAAACCTAAGATTCTTAATTTTTTGCGGCCAGATGAGTGGCAATCGGAATGTTTGTTCGTCTTTAAAAAAACAACTATAATTTTTTGTTTATAAAAAAATATAACACACCTGTGTATTGTAACGTTTCAATTCGATCCATTTGTTTACCACATGAGTCAGGTATTTATTCACGGCTGATACGTATGTCTTATTCGAAGCTTCATACTCGACAAAGGCTACGAAACTTTCGTTTGTTGGAATTTTGGCATAACCATCTATGATTCCCTCGTCGTATCTACAAGATGCAAACTGAGCAGCAATTTTTTCCAGGTAATGCAGATCGTCGAAATACTGTAAGTTTTGAAAATGTTAACTTTCAACAATCATGTAAAAAAAAACAAACATGAAAAGAAATGTAAAATATTTGAACAAGACGAACCAAATTTGGATTGATTTCGTGGAATCGATTTTTTATATATTCAAGAGATTCGAAAGGAATAGCTCTGCCCTCTGGGTAGACTTTTGCCAAAGCAGTGGTTAGAACGATGCTCGAAAAGAGTAAGGCAAAATTCATTGCAGCTGTAAATCGCACTTGCTTAAAATAGAAAACAAACCAACGAAAATCTGACTAAAAAATTCTTTTTCTTCAATTTTAAAACTAAAAATAACAATTCGTTGTAACGAGACAATATCTTTTAATTTATACTTTAAGAAATCCTGGTGCTGATATTCTATATATTTATATATAATCATGTGCGCACGTCCAATTAAGTGATTCCCCTTAACGCGCTCAAATCATTTTCGATAATTTCGTTAGTGACGCAGATAGACCTAGTTGATGGATTTCCTAAATTAAAAGAAATTTATAACTGCGTTGTGTAGCAATGTAATGTAATGGAGCTTAAACACGTGAATGCAGTCAGCCAATAGGAAGAAGAAAGGATTCATAAGCTCAGTTTTAAAATGATTAATCTAAATGTATGTTTGTTGGTCACTGTTTATTAATAATGGCTAATTTATTTTTTAGATACTTGAATTTAATATAAATAACATTGGTCAGCTAATAGATATTTTTGACATAACCCATTTTCACTGCAATAATGATGCTAGAAGCTAGAATGCATAATATTTACCGAGAAACTTCAAATGAATGCCACACATTCATTTCTTCGCTTCATGCAAAAATCTCCTCTACAACTTGAGATCTGTATCAAGGGCAGTTAATCACATTATCATTGGTATGCAAAAAATTTGGGTTGACTGGATACTCGGCATCCTTTTCTTAAAATGGTTCCTACCCGCCACCATAAGGGCCGCAGTGATAAAAGCCCACTCCAACCAAAAAATACCCTTTATGACAAAGGTCCTCTATAACCAAAAAGAGAAATTTTGTCATAGCGGGTATTATGACAAAGGTCTGCTATGATAAACGTTTGCTATGGCAAAGTTCCTCTATAACTAAAGTTAGCCATAATGAGAAAAAACTCTGTACATATTGTCGTCAATAATTTTCTCGTCCTATACGTAGCAGTCAAAGAGTTAGACTTCTAGTCCTTGTCTCTCTACAGTTGGATAATTGGCTGAACTATTCAGCCAAGCGCTATAAGCTTGGAATGTTTTCAACATAAACGTTAAAAACAGAATGGGTTGCATTTTTGTGTTTTCATCCTATGTTAGCAACTTAGCCTAAGACAGTGAAGTTGTCAGGAATGTGGTCTCGTAAAAGGGCAATGTGCATAAAATATAAAATTACACCATCTTGCTAATTTGTAAGAAAATTACGCAAATATTAAAAAAAAACATTTTAAACATGAGATTGTTTACGTTGCGACTTCAAACTTTTCTACAGGGTGATATAACGTCCTATAATGCAAATTTGTGGTATTTTAAAAAAGTCAGAATATGTTTTTTTTTAATTAGTGTACATTTGATGTTTATAAAATGTTATTACATGTAAAACTGAACTTCAATAGAAATTAAAAATAACGATGGAACTAGATTGCTTTAGTTCCTTTTGAGTACGCTTTTTTGGATAGGTAAAAAAATTTTCTACCATTAACTTTTGTTAGAATCTAACAGCATTGCCGATTTTGTTGACTCCCAGCTGGCTGTCTGCGGATATTCTACGACAGATCAACATTCCGTGGTGGTTGAAGATTCTGCAACTGTTGCACCTGTTTGTGATCACGCTATCGTCAATGATGACGTAAGCGAATATAATGCGTTTAAACACCTTCTGGGCAATATATTTTTTTCAAATATGCATACGCCGATACATCTTCAATCTTCAATCAGACAAAATTGGTCTTTGTTTGTCTCGGCACGTAACTACTGTCAATTAAAGATCTGTATTTGGTAATTAGTAAAAAAAACTATTAGTGCAAGTAAATATAATGTCTACAGGTTAATAACTTTACATCTTTATATATATACACGGATGTTCGAAAAGATAACCGGATATAAATAATCAGTTGGATTGAAAGAAACAAGAAAATAGCAAACGTCCACTTGTGTAGTTTTGTAAGTTTTTTGTGAGCAAGATAAATTGTCTAGTTTTATGGAAAGCTAAAAATGTCAATTATTTTAAATTTTCAATTTAAACCCACCTGGGCAAAAAAAAACAGTTTTATTTTTATAGAAGCATTTTTTTTAATTTTCGTGCAAATAAGAGTTTTTTGAATTATCACGTGTACGGCAGCATTTTTTTAAATGACAAAAAATTTCGCTATCAAAAATGTTTCTTGTTTTTTTAAAATAAATCATTAATTTTGAAATTGGAATTAGTGGAAATAATTATGGTATTTATTGCAAGCTTTTGACTCACCAAACAAATTTCCCGGTATAGGCCATCCACCTGCAGTTTAAGATTTTGCTAATTATAGTAAATGTTTACATAAACATTTCTGCTTTGTAAACAAACGAATCACAACTTCCGTGAGAAAATATAATCCAAACGTAATCACACAGAATTGTAAGAGTTAATATTGTGTGATATTGTCTAAATTCATAGTTTTTTTTGGTGAGAAAAAGTTGTTTGAGAAACTGACTGCATTTATTATAAATCAAAATATTTTTCAATTTAATATAAAAATTGTTTATTTCATCCTTATAAGTAATTTAAAAAATACACTAATTGACGCTACTAGCAAGTGCTGCAAAAGACTACTTGGTGGTCTAGTGGTTTAGACACCGGTTTGGACATCCAGAGTACCTGGGTTCGATTCCAGGTTCAGGCACGTAGCTTCCCTGAGCAATAAATTAACTCGCATTTGCTCACGTCAACTCGGCGTTTACCGGCATTTCATCCTTACATGGTCTATATTATGAGTACCAAAACTTGTCTAATAAGTTTGCGTTTTCTTATTTCAGAATTTAGAAAAATCCAAGTTAATTACATAGTCCCTAAAGCTTGGTTTATTAAATTAAATTAAGTTATTAAATTGCAACAGATTAACATTACAAGATATTTAATAATGAATGAGACTAAAAACGTAGCCCAACACTTTTTTACAAGTGGATGTCTGCTGTATTTTTGCGGTAAATAAGCTGAGCATAAAATGGTGGATCAGCTTTAATGCAAAATAGTCGCACTGGTTAACTAACTTGCCTTTTTTAGAACGCATTATTCACTTTTCCGATTTCAGTTGTATTTTGATTAGGTGGCTATTTTTGTGATTAAACGTCAAGGAATTTACGTCACGGGTCTCATCAAAATGAGTTTGTTTCTATTAAAATTTGTGTTCGTCACCTATTAAACGTTTTGTCATTATTTTTTAGACACGCATGATAAGTACTAATACTAAGTATTAGAAACAGTGACTATTTGCATGGTTAAAATTTCTAGCTGATGGAACAATAGTCGAAAAAAGTGATACAGTAAAATGTCCATGTGAAGTGGATGAGGTAAAAAACTATTTACTTTATATTTATTAAGACATCTTAGGAATTCTATAAACTGTAATGTGTATTTAAAATGTCTAGCTATTATGTTAAAAAGACTAAAGTGATTGAACCTACTTTCAATATAGATATTATAGATAGGATGAAGAGTAGGCATTATTATTGTTGTTAATATTGTTGTTATTGTTGTTGTTATTGTTATTGTTGTTATTGTTATTGTTATTATTATTGTTGTTGTTGTTGTTGTTGTTGTTGTTGTTGTTCTATAATTTTTGTCTTGGACTTTAATTAGTCAATATTTTAATTAAAAATTAATGTTTTAAATAAGGATGATGGTTTAATGATTTCTTGTGAGATCTGCAAAACATGGCAGCATGCACTGTGTTTTCTTATCCAATCTGAACTGGAGGTTCCAGAAGTACATGTATGCAATACATGCGCTGAGGTTATCATTATTTTCACATGAAATTTGTTAGTTTTATTTTTTTTTTTTTTTTTTTGCAGTTTAAATACTGTATATTTAAACAAACTGTTTATGCTGTACATGCTCTAATTAGTTGTTAATACTTTCATTTTAATTAAAATTTTGTTTTGCCTTTATTTGTTAGACAATTGACAAAACTGTGCCAACTGATATAACAATGACTCAGGTCCCTAAAGAAGAATTGAGGGTTAACTATTTTTAACAATTTAGAATTTAGTGCATTTTGTTTGTAATTTGCTTTTATATATTTTTTCTGCTGAATTAGTGTTCAATGAATTTTATCAATTTTAATTCACTCAGATAATTTGTCTGAAAAGAAGAGCAGTTAGTGCATGTACAGAATCTTCATCTTTTTCCATCAAAGGAATGAGCAACAGACTTGGGTGTGATTTTATAATGGCTGAGAAAATTCTTTCTATCTTGGAAGGAGATGGAGTTTTAAGATGCAGAGGCCTCAAGTTTGTACAATTTTTAAAAAAGTCAAGTTTTTATCAAATAAAATCATGTTAATAATTTAAGTCTTGATTTTTTTTAAGGTCCAGAAGATGGTACACTAAAACGGTTGGTTTTTGTTTGTTTTTTTTAGCTTAACACCAGAAGACATACACATTTTATACGTATATCATTTTTAGGAAACATTACCTATTGTAAAGTCTGAAAACTCACCATCACCATCATGTTGTTTGCTCAAACCAAAAACAACAAGCCAAAAAAACAAGTTTTTCATATGGAGCTTGTAATTATGTATTGAATTTAAGAATCCAATATAAAAATATCAAAAATATTTCTGTAATTTTGTTAAATTTGCACAAATATGTTTTTCAAATCCCATGTTTTCAACATTTTTGTTGTTGTAAAGGGTTAAACATTGTTAAGATTGAAAATATAAATTTTAAAACCATTTTTTACATTGTCTTTCTTTGTCATAATTATATGTTCACTAGGTTTTGTTCGGTGCAAATGCCTGCGTTTTTAAACATCTAAACCACATAATTATAGTTATAGAATAATCAGATTACACCCACGCTGTTGCTTCGAATATACCCAATAATTACACGCACACAAACTATAGGATGGCCCTTAAAAATTGTTTTCTGAAAAGAGGGTGACCGTAATGTGAATGTAATTTCAATTTTTCTTTGATTTTACTGAATAAAAGAAATTTAAGATATCTTACAACGGGGTTACATAACGACAGTAATCAAAAGTTTAAAAACTAACAAAAAGGTTTCGGCTTTCCCCTTACCAATTTTCTGGATCCGTCGCAGAAAGCATTTACTTAATGTTGACCAAGGAAAATTAACACCTATCCAGTCTGGGGGATATCTTAAATTGGAGGTGTTAAGAACCATCAGCTGATTTTTTCATGAGTATGAGGCGCCGTAGCACAATGGCGAAAGTAGTGATGCTATATCATCGCGGTGAGGTGTATTTCCGTTGAGCGAAGAATTCACACTGCTCAGGCCATGTCCAGCTGAGCTTTTCGTTCTTCACTGGTCGATATAAAAGAGTACCAGTTTCGTAGTTGTGGATAGCAGGGTTTGGCACGTCCCTATTTCGGATACACGAGTGAGTGGCCGGTGAAACTTTGTGATTCCAAATGCATGAGCCTCTACCCGCGCTGCTATGGCTATTTCACAAAGTGGCACCCTAATGTTCCGACCTTTATCTTTACTTGTCTGGTGTCCCTGCCTACGAAGTCGTCCAAAGCCGCTATACTATCAATTATTGTAGTTCTTCAGTAGCAGTTCAGTACAGTGGCCATTCAGTACCACTCTACCCAAACTATATAGGAGAGATGGGGGCTATTTGAAGCTTTTTAGCGATAACAGTCAAGCCATTCAAAAAATCTACTTGTTTTTTTTTAATTTCATTGAGAAACCTAAATCTAAAATTATTTGAAATTATCATGTATTCAGTTCAGTTTGAAATTTTATAATACAAGAGAACTATTGTTAAATTGAACTTGGGTGCAGGCCCTAAAAAAGATCAAAGTTCCCCCATATCCCCTAGGGCTGAAGTGGCTGAAGCCATGATGATGAAAGTTTAGTTTCATCATAAAAAAACATTGTTTCAAATAATTTGTTGCATTTAAAAAAATATTATCATAATTAAAATTCAAATAATTTTAGATTTAGGTTTAATATATTGTTTTTGAAATTTTCGACTATAACATGATTAAAAGTGGATGATTGACCGCACAAGAGATGTTTATTGCATTGCAGAAGTCCTGATGCCGAACATGTGCGCTCAAAAGATTTTTCAGCTCGGTTGCAATAGCATGTCAAAGTCTGGGTTATTTTGTATTCCTTTTAAATCATGTGTAGGTGCTATAGGTGATAAGTTTATTGTTTCTGGAAAATTCGTAGTCCCTGCGAGATGGTTTCAAACGTCACGGACTAACATGCATTCTCCAAATTTTTCGTCCTATTCTTATAGTTTATCTAATAATACCAAACGGTTGAATTGTACGAGTCAGTGTTTTGCTAGTTTTTCACAAATACCTAAAGAAAATGTGACGGAAGATATATTAAAATCAAAAATTAATCCATCGAGTCAAAGTGAAGAACCGAAATCTGACAAGAAAGGGCAGGATAAATGGTACAGTGGTAAAAATGTCTGGAAACTTGGGCTAGCTAGTATGTCACTTGCATGCTTATTCAGCTGTGGGGGCATTCTAATCATGTTTGGTAAGATTTTTTTTGTTTTAGCTATTTGTTTTCAGTATAAGCTTGTTTGTAATTCACGATTATGTCAAATAAAGTCATTTTGCCAGAAAAGTGTCATTCTTGATATTTGTGAATATTTAAAATTAATGGCCTACCAAATCTATTAGAAGGGACCAATTGTAATAATTCAAATTTTTAACCAGGGACTGGAGCAAGTGTTTTTTTTTTGCCAAAGTCCGAATAGTTCAGAATAACTCGAAGCCGAATAGTCGGACTGCCAAAAATCAGGACAGTCATTTCAGTAAAACCATTGGGGGGTAAAATTTTTCAAACATTATAAAGTCTTAACTTTTTCCAAAAATATCTGATGACAGCAAAGAAGGGACTTTTTTTTAAATTTATTAAAACCTTTTACGCTTATAGGCTTTTGTTCTAAAAATAGCTTATGTAGTCCTTATGTAGTTAGTAGTCCTAAATACTTTTTTCTACACAATTTTTCTGAAAATCCTCATGGAGGCTGATTTAATAAAACTCCACTCACAAAATGTAAATGTATAACATTAGGGCGCTACTTCGTATATCAATTTATACCCCAGCAGCAGGATGATAGCATAACTGCTTTCACCACTGTGCTACGGCGCCCACAATATATGATATGGTTCATATGCATGACTATGCTCGACCGATCTTTAACCCAGGCATTCCTGATTTTGGTGGGTACCGAGAACAGGATATCAAATTTTAAATTAAACAACAAGGACACTCGTTTCTTGTTTTATTACATTAAATTACATCAAATGTCATCAAATAATTGAGAATTCACCAAGTTTAAGATTTTGTCAAAAGACTGTTGTATAAGACTTAATTTGTTTCTATTTAGCCACGATTTGATGTCAAAGTCCAAATACCGTCTAATATAGTACTGCATGTGCAGATTTTTTGCATCCTGGCCTGTTTCATAGGACAAAAATTTCAGGCCTGGCCGTTTTTATAGGTTTTATGTCAATATACTTGGCAAAAATTCTCTGCCCGGCCCGTTTGAAAACCCTAAAAATCCCGGCCCATGCGGTACTCTAGCTCCTGAGTGTCTAAACTTTGGTTCGAATCGAAGGACAGAGTGAAGTTCAGTCGGTCTCTATAGTTAACCAGAACAGTTGATATGATTAATAAATAAGTGCTTAGCAGATGCACATAATTTTGTGTAGCATTTGTGAGACGTGTTGGTCTAGTGGTATAGATACCGGCTTTGAGAGTCGTAGGACCCGGGTTCGATTCCCGGTCCAGGCACGTAATTTCCTTGAGCAAGAAACTAACTCACATGTGCTCACGTCAACTCAGCGTTATCTAGGGTTAACTCATGTCTATGAAAATAGCGTGTTCTTCGAAGTTTCCGATCCAAAGGAACCTTCGTAAGCGCCTCTGACTTATCTGGCGCTATATAAATTCATCATTATTATTATTATTTAATATATTGTATATATTTTTATTGAAACAAAACCATAAACAGATTTATTTTTTTAAAGGTGCACCCATAAAAGATCCTCAGGGAGCTGATGTGAGTTTTAATTAAACATTTCAATAAAAATTGTTAAGAATTATATAGCTTTTATCATAGATTAGTGACGTTTGAGTTAACTGAAACAAAAATGTCGTCACTGATGTAAACATGTATGTTAATGTAAATTAAAATGAAACAGTAATTTTCATAAATACATTAACTAAATAAAAATTTAATTAAGGGAATCTATAAGTTTCAAAAATAAACTAACGAAATAAAAATTTAATTACGGGAAATGAAAGTAATTATGGAAATACGGAAACAAAAAGTTAAAACTGAAAATATTTAAATAAGTTTCAGCTCCAGCTGAAGGAATCTTTAGTTTATACAGAGATCTAATCAGTAGAAAAAAGCAGAATAACCAAAAATATAGACCAAGACATGTTTTTGAATATCAATTCGATGCTTTTTTTTGCCAATATGAGACACACCCAGATGTTCCCGCATGTGATTTAGCGAAACGTATTAGATTTTTTTTTTGAGAATGAGTCTTACTTAGTTTCATTTCCTGATTTAAAGAGTCACATTTTTCTATTTAACCTCTTAAGGCACATCTGGGTGTGTTGTATAATTCAGAGTTGCTCATGGGTCTGGTCATGGAATTTTGACTGAGTGGGTGGGTTGGGTCGAGTCAATTTTAATTAAATAATGATTTAAAAAATTATGTCATGCTCTTATAAAATTCTCTAAAAAGTATCAAATATATATATAAGCGTGGGGTGCATTCGTTGCGATTGTACGAGAGGGCATAACAGTTGAAGAGTCAGTACCACTATATAATGTGCACCATTATCATACATGCTTGACTTATAAAATTTGCTTTAAAAATAATAATTGTTTCTAAATTTGATGTTTTAAGTTTTTGTTGTTGTGTTTACTATATAATTTTATGAGTTTTTTGTTTGTTTACAGATTCCGGATGAGTTCTCACATTGTAAGTTTTTTATTACAAAGATAAATCTGTAAAGAATGTATTGTAAAATTAGGTGGGATGAATTTTTTTTCAAGTACCTAAATGGGTTGCCTATATCAAGAGAGCATCAAAAGAAATGCATATCTTTAAAAAGGTTTGATTTACAAATTTATATGTAATTAGCTAAGATAAGATGTGTGCAGATGAGTTAGAATAAAAATTAATAATTTTTTTACAGATGATTCAGGATCCTTCCAGTGAAAAATTACTTCCAGATGTTTTGAAAGAGCCCTGGTACCAGCCCCCTTACACCTTGGTCCTTGAGATGACAGGAGTGCTGGTCCACCCTGATTGGACGGTATTTAATTAGGTTTTTGAATTGAGCTCCAAGTGCATGAAATAAGTGATACTGTATTTAGCTGTGAGAAGTTTGCCTAAAACTCCAAATAATTACCTGTTTAATGCTATACAATTTCATCAGAAATTCTAATTTGTTGGCAGCTCTAGGCTTTCAGTAGTAATCTTAATTGTTTGATTATAATTAATTGTGTTTCTATAATTCATTGTATTTCTATAATTTATTGTATTTCTATAATTCATTGTATTTCTATAATTCATTGTATTTCTATAAATTATTGTAATCATTTTATTGACTTTTTATTATTTTTTGAACGAACAGTTGGCAACCGGTTGGCGTTTCAAGAAGCGACCTGGCCTTACTTATTTCTTGCAACAAGTCGGACCTCCGTTGTTTGAAGTTGTCATCTACACTCACGAACAGGGATTTGTATGTATCTTATGAAACTTTATGAGAGTCTTTTATTTGTTTATTTATTATTATATTTCAACTCTCTTGCAGACTGCCTTCCCAATCATAGACAGCATGGATCCAAACGGTTGTGTCATGTTTCGACTGTTTCGAGATGCCACCAAGTATGTCAATGGAGCTCATGTCAAGGTATTCAGTAACAGTTTTTCTGTTTTTAATTTTGAAATTTAAAACTATTTGTGCCCAAATCTTTAAATGGGTTCAATTACTTGAAATGGGTTCAATTACATGAAATGGGTTTAATTATGTTAAAGGGGTTTAATTATGTGAAATGGGTTCAATTTAGTAAAATGGATTCAATTATGTGAAATGGTAAATTTAGAAACAGTTGAATCATATTTAGAAGTTGCTAAACAAAGCTTTAGTTTTCTAAATAAGACTTAATTTAATTTAATCATTGTCATTTTTCTACAATGCTTTTATTAACTCGTCGTCTCTGTTTGTTTCTCTGTTTCAAATCTTGCAATCAATTTTTGAGTCACTTCCTGATGATAGATTTTTTTCAAATTTTGCATACATGCTCAAAATAGAAGACAATGCAATATTCAATTATTAGTTTTCAAATAAACAAGAAACCGCAAATTGAATAAAATTTCTCTCATGGGAAGCTAGCTGAGTTGTTTATTTAACATGATGTGGTAGTCTGGAAGTTTGCCAAGGGAATTGTGAAGCTAGTCAAGTAAAGCGTTTTGTTTATTCAACTCAACATTAGGTGCTTGGATTTTTAATTACATATAAAAGCATTGGGTTTTAAAAATTCGTTTTTAATTTACTTGTTATTAATGTACTTGCCTGGAAATTATTCTGCCTTAATTCGTATCAGAAAACATTCATTAGCAACTTTAATGACATTATTGAAATGCAATATTAGTCTGTTGAGTTATATAAACTTATTATTATTATTATTATTAAAAAACGACTATTTATATTGCTCCGTATGCAGTAGGAGCCGCTTAGAACTTAATGATTCCATGTGTTTGGGTCATTATGTTAAAAACTGTATTTGATTTAGTTGCAACTTGTTGGTTACTTTGACTAATCTTCCAATCTGACAAGATAATTTATCAATTTCTTTTGATGAACATATAACCAGTGTTCTTAAATTTGTTTGAATAATTCTTAATAAAGACCATTGTACATGCCCATAATGTTTTAAGTCAGCAGCAATTTAAATATGATGGCAACAGGCAAAGAGCATACATTTTTTTATCAAGTTTGTGATTTATTACAACTCATGCTTTGTTTTGTTACCTGTATAGCTAGATGTGGTATCGAAATACCTAGCAGCACCAACTTTATGATTAACTCCAGGATTATCAGTCAACTTTGAAAATTTTAAGTATTTACAATTTTTATAAAATCGAATTATTTAGATATTTGTCACGTTCAGTTTATTTTTAGAATAAATACAATAATAAATAAATATAATAGCCAAATACGTTTTTAAAATTTGAGCTTAAACGTTATTTCAGGATTTGTCGTTTTTGAATCGTGATCTGTCCAAGGTTATCATCGTTGACTGCGATCCCAAAGCTATGTCACTCCAGCCTCAGAATGGATTTCTACTCCAGAAATGGGACGGGAATGACTCTGATAGAAAACTTATCGACCTGGCTGCATTTTTGAGAAGTAATTTTCATGAAAACTTTTTAATTGTTATGATAAATGATAATTATGTATGTTAATGTGTTCAGATATTTTCATCATTGTTTTACATTGAATTTTCAGCCATTGCACTGAGCAACGTCGAAGATGTTCGACCCGTACTTGAACATTATTCCCAATTTGATGACCCGATTGCCGCATTTAAAGAAAAGCAAAGACTTCTTCAGGTTTGTTGTATTCTAGTCGATTGTACACAATAACTTATCGTTAAGAAAGAGCCTAACGTTGAACACAAAGATTAGGATAACTTAAAAATTCAATTATACAAAAATTACTGAAATACATCGTGACACTCCGAACATTAAAAATTTAAAAACATGGTTGAAACATTTGCAGTTCTTAGTTTTGCAGAATATTTATTTTAAAAGTGAGCACGAGTTTTAAAGTTTTTATACTAGCAACAACATCACACCTATTTCATAACTTACCCTGGTGACATAGCACAAAAAATAAATAAATTAATTTAATGCAAAATTAGAAATTATTAATCTGCTAAAATGATTGTAAAATTAACAATTTTTTTTTATTACCAGGAGCAAGAAGAAAAGAAAAGCAAGCAAATTACTCAACAACAGAAACAAGTAGTCAGTTCAGCTCGATGGTCGTTCAGTAATTGGAACAAGAAAAATTGAAGCACTCAATTATAGGAATTTTATTTTGAGAACTTTAGTGAACTGGCCATTTTTTTTATTTGTTCACTGTTTTTGTCTGATAATTTTCTACTTTTTGTTAACACGGCCAATGTAATAAACTGTTAATCCTTAAGCGTTTCCCAGTCGTCAAGACTTGATAGAAGATAAAATAATTAACAACAAAAGACAAGAAACATTAAGTTGATCAAATAAAAATTTATTAAAGAAAGATATGCGGACAGCTGTTGGTGCGACTTAATATCAGTTGCATGCCTCTGGGTCTATAAAACTCAAGACACCTCCAACAAGATGCAAACTACCAGTACATAAGACCTGCGTATGTTGAGGTCGGATTTTTCTCAGCCATTCAAGGGTATCTTCAATAGATGAGAAAATATAGGTTGGCATTCTTGCATCTGGATAAAATTCACAAGACAGACTGCCATTTTGGTACGTTTCGTTGCTGGATTTGTGACTGCTCGTGTAACCGTTTGAACAATTCAATGCTGTCACTCGGGGTTTTGAATATTCTTCCTGCACTTTCATCCAGGCAGTTCTGTTTGCTAAACACTTGTTTATTTGAGACTCTGTTGTTACCATTCTGTTGGCAAAATCTGGTAAAAAAAATCACTGTTAATTTACCTCAGTAATTTGGTCAGAGATATCAGCAGCAAAGACAATAAATATGTGACCATGCAATGAATTGATTAAAAAAAGTTAATAAGAAATCATTATAATCAATCAAATGTAATGGTGATTAGATGAACATACAGTAAACTGCTATTTTTGATGTCTAATGAGTGAACTGACCATATAACCATATACCGAGAAGAAAGTAAAAGGGACAAAAGATTGTAGGTTATATATATAAACAAGATATAAGTTATAAATCAAAACCAATGAAATCTGGATTAAAATGTTCTTTAGAGTGAAGCTTAATATTAAGATTAAGTTTGTCCATGTTAGGAAAATGTATGTATTACGATAAAATTAACATGCAAATTAAGATTAACCGGAGTTGAAATAGTTAATCATGCTGAGTAGTTAATTTAAATGATCAATCGTTGTTATAGACATTAGAAATTTCATTCTTCATGTTGAAACAACTACTGCTCAGAAGCTGAAAGAATGGTATCTATCTCACTCTCTGATGAAGGGATATGCAATCCTGATGATGTTCAAAAAATGGTTAGTAAGAGAACATTATTAAAAATGACAGCAAAGTGATGCCAGGGATTAATGTCACTGAGATTTATAGTGTGGTTGATCATTTATTCTTACCTGAAGAATTTGTATTGGAACTGGACTGAATGTTTGGACAAAAGACGGCGCAGTCGAAATCACATCCCTGAAATGCACGTACAAACAAAGATATATTATGAAATAATAAACACAAGTTTTGCTCGATTATAAGAATATAACTAACAACTAGTTTTTTCAATAAAAGTTCAGGTTCTCTTCCACCAGTCAAATTAAACCAAAGGATTTTAAATGTTTCATTCCTGAGAAATTAAAAGTAAAATTACTTCAAATGTGATGGCAGCAGATGGAGTAGATTATAGTTTTGATTGACCCATAGAATATTTCTTATGTTAACCATTTTCACAAATTATTACTTGGGCAATTTAGATCTTTCAGCTTCACTCTCCGAAGTAAACCAATCTACACAGACCTGGAAATATAGAAATCGATAAATTTAAAACAACCTTATTAAAAAACATTCATAATATGTTCATTCAGTGCAACCTTATTAAAAAACTTTGATATTATATTCATGCATCCTATTATTAAACTTTAATATTATATTCAGGGTGTCCTATTATCAAACTTTGATATTATATTCAGTGCATCCTATTATTAAACTTTCACGTTATATTCAGTGTGTCCTATTATTAAACTTTAATATTATATTCAGTGCATCTGTTAATGAGGCGGCTTGATGGTGTCATGCGTGCCACGGCTAGGCTGATTCTCCGATTGCCTCGATACGGTCATGTCACTAAAGCGATTCACGACCGACTACACTGGCTGAACATGCAGGCGCGTATCGACTTCAAGCTATCTCTCACTGCGTACCGATGCCTCCATGGTTCTGCGCCGTCATACCTCTCCGGTATGTGCATTCCGGTGACTCAGTTTCCTGGCCGATCTCACCTTCGCTCGGCTTCTTCCGGTCAGCTTCTCGTTCCTTCCTGCGGAACCAGGACGTTTGGACCGAGGGCTTTTGCAGTTTCTTGTCCAACTACCTGGAACAATCTACCGATTGAACTTACCGATCCGGCGTGTGTCGATAGCGTTTATGTTTTTAGGAAATGACTTAAAACTCATTTTTTTCTTCGTATGACGAACGGATATTGACCCCTTTTTGTTTCTGATGTGTGATTCTGTTCGTTCGTTTATTTTGGCACTGCCGCCTCGTGCTCTGAGAAATTTTTCTTTTTAGAAAGCACGTTAAATAAATAAATAATAATAATAATCCTATTATTAAACTTTCACGTTATATTCAGCTCAAGCTGTTATTAAACTTTCACATTATATTCAGGAGATTATGAAAAAGAGTTTTCCTCTCAACTCCTCTTATCTTATCTTTAATACAAAGAATTAAACAAATAATTTCTTAATTAATTAAACCAACATCGAAACTCTCATCTGTATGAGCACCATCCAGATAATACGTAATCCCATCGTGAACAACCTTCTGACATCTACCAGGCCACTTGCATGACTTTAAACCTGAATTTCATTTTTTAACAAACGAATAAAATAAATGTTCCTATATATAAAATTATATATTATAATTTATATATATTTTTGTTGTCACTTCTTCATGGTTTCTGTTTCCTTGTATCCATGACTAAGGATGTCAGTGATTTTTTTTTATTGTTTTTTTTCTCGTGCTAGTGTTAGTGGCTTACCTTAATTAAACATAGATAAAACAAGCAGTAATGGCGTTACAAACCTTCCACAAATAAATAATTACAGGGGCATATGCAGAATAATTATTACAAAATATTTAACCTTATTTTCAATTTTTTTAAAATTCAGTTGCCCTTCTGGCATTTTTTCAATAAATAAATGAATAAATAATACAATAAAAGTCCTGAATAGTGGACACTCTCAAAGAAGAGCACAAGAGCCTGCTCCTCATGCTGTACATCCCTCGAAGACATGCTACAATAGACCAGGCACAGATTTTAGAAATTCCGGTTCTGTTGCTCTCAGTGTCCTCTCTTGAGTGTCATTCTAAAGGACTTTTATTGTAGCTGTAACTCTGATAAAATGCAATCATTTATATTTAACCATTTATCACAGTAGGAGTGAGAGAAGCTTCCTTGCCCAAAAGTGGTAATTCTGTGCTATTTGCTAAAACTTCTTCATGTTCTTGAATTCTGTCATTCAAACCTGCAAAAACAAAAAAATCATTTCAAATTTCACTCTCTTCAAAATTTATTATGTTATCAAATATGCTGTGTATGCAAACATGAATATGTTAAAGATGTGCATAATGTATATTTGATGCTGTAAAAAGCCATAAATTACAAAAAAACCTGGAAACTACGTTTAACTGCTGCTAAAATAAGATACTGAATCTTGATTCATAAGATATGGATCATGATACATAAGATACTGAATCTTGATTCATAAGATATGGATCATGATACATAAGATACTGAATCTTGATTCATAAGATATGGATCATGATACATAAGATACTGAATCTTGATTCATAAGATATGGATCATGATACATAAGATACTGAATCTTGATTCATAAGATATGGATCATGATACATAAGATACTGAATCTTGATATGTAAGATACTGGATCATGATACATAAGATACTGAATCATGATGCGTAAGATACTGGATCATGATACGTAAGATACTGGATCACGATACGTAAGATATACATCACGATACGTAAGATACTGAATCATGATACTGGATCATGATACATACTGGATCATGATACGTAAGATACTGGATCATGATACGTAAGATACTGAATCATGATACGTAAGATACTGGATCATGATACGTAAGATACTGGATCATGATACGTAAGATACTAGATCGTGATACGTAAAAAATGATAAAAGATGATGCAGTTTAGTAAAAAAAAATCAAATTAAGGTGAATACAGCAAGCTAAAAGTGAATTTTTTGTATATGTTAATGTTTAGATTGATCCTATAGATAACAGAAAAGCAGGTTCAAACGAGTGAAATGTTAATTTCTTACATAGTGGAATGTCAGTTAATAGTTTGACTTCAGTAAGTAAAAATCCCAGCACAAAATCATAACACATTTGCAATACCAAAGAAATCAATGAATCAGCAACATCTGTCACTGTGACTTATATGTCAAAATAAACAATAACATCATAAATGTTTTTGAACTGAATGCATTACAATAGCATATTTAAAATTAAAAGAACTCTCATCAACCAATAATGATTGCCAAATGGCAGGTGCTGAATAAATTATCCTTCAATACTAATCATAATAAAACCATCAGAATTAATTGACTTTTTTATTCAACAAAAGTCAAAGGGCACTTCAAAAAGGCCTCCAATATGACCAAACACAATCATTAAACAAAACAGCAAAAGCGAGTGAGAAAAAAACTGAGACAACGAAATTAAAACATCAATACCATATATATATATATATAGAATTAGCATACAAGTCATTAAATCTCATGCCATCAACAACCAAAAATCGAGAAAAGTGAGCATTTGAAACAAACTTTTTGTATGGTCATTCAACCAGAATTCACAAAGTTTAACAGCCAGTGAAGCATTATCCAGCTGCATTGAGCCACGAATTCCAAGTTGTGATTTGTCAAAATCAAGATTTGTTGTCAGGTACAAAGGAGCCTATAGAAAATATTTCAATGTTAATGATTAACACTTGTTATTTAACTTATTTATTTATTAACACTTTTTATTTATTTATCAATGCTGTTTATTTAATTTATTTATTAATCAAAACTTTTTATTCAATGTTTTTATTTATCTACACTTTTTATTTAATGCATTTATTTATCAACAACTTTCAGACAAGCGTTGTACCACTTTACCACCAGCATTGCCAAAACAGCTATGAAGGCATTATCAGAACCACTATTACAAGTTAAACATCTCAACAATGAAATACAAAAGATTCAATTCTTACTCCAATCTCATAAGCTCTACTTCTCAAAATTTTCATAGCTTCTTTCTTTTGACTGACAGTGATGGCTGGAACTCCTTTCTACATAATGATTATTGCAATTAATCTACAGAGATTTACATTTTAGTATCTAAATTTCAAAGTTAGAAACATTTGTATAACCAAAGACTGCTAACTTTGAATATGCCTCCTTTATTCCAAGCAATTTCTTCAATCGTACTTCCCAGCACTTTCACATGATCAAGACCTAAACTTGATACTCCACATACAACCGGGTGTCTGGATTAGGTAATTTGAGAGTTCGCTCAATTATTTAGTATGAAATAGTAGTATGTTACAGAAATTAAGAAGTTCAAATCAATGTCACGAGAATCACAAACAAACTTTATGATATTTGTGCAGTCAAACTGTCCTCCAATTCCTACTTCAATAATTGCAACATCGACCTAGTATAAAACCATTATATGAATATGTACATATTTATTCATACATATACATATATTTTAAATGGGCTCTGAGGATGATAATTTTAGTCGAAACGGTCCGTTAGCCCTAGTTGAATCAAAGAATGTATGTAGTTTGAAAAATTTAGAATGTCTGTCGAAAAAAATAATAAACGCAAAATGGTCTATTGTCTTTAATAGCCGTGCCTGAAAGAAAATATTACACCTAAGTACGTCAAATATATATATATATATATATATATATATATATATATATATATATATATATACACACAACTTTTAGAAATAACCTTTTCTTGCAGAAATACGTGAAAGGCCATCATTGTCAAAAACCTAAAGTATGCTGGCATCAAGCCATTGTTTTCTTCCTGAATTAAAATTGAAGACAAAATTATAATAAGGAAGCCGTGATTGGATGAAAGATGAAATCTTAAAAGTTTAGGGAACTGAGAGATGTGATTAAGACCATTCAGATAAAAAAAATTAATAACTGGTCATAGTTCATATGAAGTTAACTTAACTCATTTGGGTTGCCGGTGACCCAATCGGCCATTAGGGCAACTTGAGTCATCGGTGACCCAAAGCATTGGATGTTGTGGTTTTTATTATTCAAACAAGAATAAAATATAAATAAACATTTTTCATGTTAATTTATTGCTGAAATGTGGGCCATATGCTGCTGAGAGCCATTTCAGACATCTGTTTCAATTCATCTAATATACAGGTATGAACCGTTTCAAAAGTAATTAAACGTTACTTCAGATTTGTATCTTAGACTTAAGGACTTGTACACTTTCTTTTATTTCTAAAGATAAGAAACAAATGACACACATGAGAATCAGTTGAAGAACTACTGAATTTCAAGTCTAAGATTACAAGTCCTGAAATCTAAGATAACGTTCAATTACTTTTGAAAAGGTTAAATACCTGTATATTAGTCAAAATGAAACAGGTGTCGGAAATGTATGATGGACCACGAATTAGTGCTAAGCAGGTTGGATCAACAATCATGCAAAATAAAGTTCTACCTGAAGCTATTATTCAACTTCATAAATATTGCCATGCTAAATGCTTACAACGTTTGGATTAAATTAAATCGTGCAAGAAAGATGACATCACTTGAATTTTGAAGAAATGTTCTGAGGAAACTTATGCCGATACACAAAAGGAGATAATGATCAATGTATACCAAGTTAAAACTATATTCTAATAACATTCAAAGCATAATTGCTACAAGTTGTAAAAAAAATTAATCTTAGAAATTGAAAGAAACAACTTTCGATTGAAGAAGAGGAAGATAACAATCCCAGAAATAATCTGCAAATGATTCTTTAAAAAGTGGTTTCCCGTTTATTCTAATTCTCTCCCGAACTTCGATAATATGAGGAGAACTGTTGAAAAAACATTTGCATAAATTCTAGAATGTTAAATATAATATGAGTGTTAATTGTACGTATAAAAAGTTAACTTCATACCTGTAGAATCCTGTTTTAAAACCATGCGACCTGAGAATGCTTTCACAAAATGCACACGTTGATCCTTTTCCTTTCGTTCCACTAACGTGAATAATTTTCAATTTGTCCAACTCATCCACCTTGAAGAATATTCAAAATATAAAATGACAGTGAAACTTCAACTGAGTTATTGAATCAAAATGATCTCACTCACTTTCAAACCAACTCTTGTCATAAACTGTAACATCTCGTGTAACGTTCCACGTTTGATCGGGTCTTGATTTATTTTTTCCAAGGTAGCAGCATTCGATTGAAGTCCATTCAGAGCATTTATGGCTTCCTAAACAAATATTTAAGTTTTAAGTTGCAAAGAGGAATTTGAAATTAGATTAAACTAACAAAAAACAGCAAATAGAATTAATAATTTTGTTTGCGGTATCTTAAAAAATTGACTTCAAATAATTAGTTGAAATATTATGCCAGGTAAGCTGTTACTGATTTTCATGTTACAACAAATCTTTTTCACAGAATGGATTTAATCGTACAGTTATTTGAAATCATTTAATTATCCTCTCTTAGAAATAACAAGAAGCCAGGAGACAACAGCATTTTATTTTTTAATTCCTTTATATTAACTTCACTGTGTTTGCTAGCTTGCTTGCTTGAGCCATACCTTGGGACTCTTTACCACTTAAAAAAACCAACTTCCCGTTATCCAATCGAGTTGAATTTGGTGGGTTTATTTGTCGCTGTGGACTTTACATTCTATTAAATTCTCAGATTGATTGGACAAACTTTGAGTGAATTATAAAATAAAATCAATTAAACATTTAAAGTTTTTTTTAAAATTGAAGAGAAGCAAACCATCAATTTCTAGTTTATTTGAAGAAAGCATTATTAAATTTTTAAATTTAAATATTTATAATAAAAAAAGATAATTAAATTTTATTCCCCGTTCCCAGTCATCAACTTATTTTTAGGAAACTACCAAGAAGCGAACGTCCGTTTTCCCCAATTCTCGGCCCGCGGGTTGACCCGATCTTCAGACAACTCTAGTCTAGTGTGAACAATGAGCAGCGAAGCACTATAAATATATATAGCCTCTTGTACTATCCCAACCACAGTGAGCGTACTGTCAATAGCCCACTGAGAGCACACCGACTTTTACTGGCAGTGCAGCATTGCACTTACAATAAATAATAAAAGTGTGCACACTATCAGTAGTTTACATTGTTACAAAGGCTATTGCCAGTGCTAGAATGCTCATTGTCATTATCACCAGCGCGCGCACTGCCAATAGCACCGACCATAATAATAATCAACATTTACAATTATCAGATATGATAAAATAACTATAAAGCTAAAATTATATATAAGCACAAAAACATGTATTTTAATCAAAGCAACCCACTTCGTACGATTTCTTATTCATATTACTGTTGCTTAACGTCAAAACCATATTACTTGTTTTTCGAATAGCAATAGCATGCGATGATTTCAGAGATTCTAAAATTCTTGCAAAAATCCTTCCCATCGGCGCCTTTTATGTTTTGGTCAAAGCTCGTTCATCAAACGTACTTTGATTCAAAGGTGTTTTTGTACTATGAGCACACCGGGCTGTTACTTGCACCAACCACGCTTGTTTGTCTCGGTGCATTGTTTTGATAACATTAGCGGGCTGCTGTTGCCTAATAAATAAGGTGTGTCAATGATAAACAATGGGACGTTGATAAGCAAGTGACAATCGTTTTAATATATTCTTAACATATGATATTTTATCTCGAAAATTTATGGAAAAACACAAAATTGAAATTGATGACTCATTTGTGATTCGCAATGTAGTATATAACGAGAATTGATTTTAGGGTAATTAGAATTGCTGCTCTTATTTTCCAATTAAAATAAACGTAATTGATAAATAAAAGTTGATGGTATATTAATGTCTATCGAGTATCAATAAAACTACAAACTGAGTTTGACTGTTGGATTCATTGGATGTTTGAGATGTTTCTGTCTTGCTAATAAGATTCTGCGTTGACTTAAGTCCAGACTGGGGCGCAACTAGCGGAAGGGGCAGAGGGGACGCAAGCCCCCCAGGCCAAATCAGAGGGTCCTGCAATTTTTCCAAATTCGATGATTTCTTTTAGTAGGGAGTGGGGGGTGCTACATTAATTCATAAACTTATTTTTTTACAATTGCTTTAACTGGTTTGAGACTGATTTTGACTCTGTTCACTCTGTAGTCTTTATTTTTTATCATTAATAAATTCTCAAAGATACCAAAAAATACTGCAGACTGAAGATAGTCAACAAATTTCGTCTGTGGCGGACTTTTTCCTCTTTTTTCACACTTGAGCCCCCAGCATTTTTTGCTGGTTGCGCCACTGAGTCCAGGCGTACATAAACTTAGAGGGGCACGGATAATTTATCAGCCTGTAATCGGTATCAGCTGGTATTAGCTAATAATCCGTTTCGGCAGAAAATCCGTATATATGTGCCGAAATCCGGTATCGGCTTATTCACAATCGATTTTGGCCGATAATTGGTACTGTATTATTTAGTGCTATTTTTCTTCTTGCAAAGAGCAGTCCACATGAGGCACAGTAGCTTATAATAGCGAAAGGGACAGGGAAGAGCATCTTCCTCCGGGCGCCAGGCTCTGGGGGCGCCAAAAAGCAAAAGGAAAAGAAAGACAACAATTTCACCAAATTTTAGTCATTTTTGAACATGTAAAGCATGTAAAATTAACATATTGTATTTTTTCACTATTTCGCACAAGTGATTTTCAAAATTTTCTTGGGGAAGGGGCTCACCAAGCTCCGGATATAGCTCTGACGCTTTTGGTTGTCATGGTTTTGGTCGTCCAATTGGGAGGACAGTGGAAGATAAGGGCGAATTTTTTATATTTTGTCCCTGGGCGCCAGATACCCTCGCTACGCCACTGATGAGGCAATTCCTTCAGTCCATACACAATGATAATGTAACAAAACAGACAATAAAATAATAATTTAAAGTCCTTTATACCAGGTGTTTTTAGACGGATAAAGATGTATATAGGAAATACGGAAGTTTTTCCTGCCGTGGGTCATAATTTGATCTTTTCTACTTGTTCCTCCTCCTACCCAGGCCTGGGACTTTCAAAAGTATGATATAATTACTGATGCTTTTGTAGTTTGTTACATTAATTCCTTCATAACCATAGATATCCATGGATTATGATGGAAATGGAAATGGATTAGGATGAGCTCCGACGCTTTTATTTTTAGTCAAAGATTATTTGATGACATATAGAAGGAAAGGAGAAAAAATTATTTTATACTTTTTAGTGCATTTTCCACACATAAATAAAAGCGTGTTTTTTGACAAAATTATTTTTTTTCGTAATATTATTTTATAATTTTTGGTATTGTAAAAATTAAAAATGATTTTTCAACCATGCTTCACCCTTGAAATCTTCGTTCAAATCTTCTTGTTTACTAAATGTGTTTGGGTCCGTCTAATTATAAAGATAAACCACACGTCCATCATACAGTTTTCATGGCTATTAATGTAGGTTGACTCCGCCCTTGTATGCCCTGCTTATTTATTACATTGGCGTATTTAAGTTAATTATAGTTTAAATAAATATTTTTATGATATGAAAATATTAAAATATAGCATTGTCATCGAGAATACATGTGTTTTGAAATTTTCAAGTCAATTGGACGTGTAGAAGTGGTCGAAAAATCGAATAAAAAACCCTGAAAATACAACATACAACATACAGTGTGAGGTAAATAAAAGCGTGTAAAAAGGCTAACTTGAACGATAGCTAATCGAAAATTGGGAAAATAGACTTTTGCTTATTGCTTAACATAAAATAGACTGATTAGTACTACTTTACATTAAAGTTGATTTGAAAATAATAAAAAGACTCATAGCTGCCAGCAGTATGAATTATATTATGTGCAAAACCAAAAATTAATAATTAATAATTTCACTTTAATACTTCAAGCATTCCAGAAGTTAATTTAACTTCTTTTTAAATGCTTTTCTTGTATCGCTGAAATCTTGGAGAACCTATGCCGATAGACACAATCATATTTTCCTACTTAAACTACTGCCATTTAACTCACGCACAAAAATTAAAAAGCAAGCCAAGCTAACTATAAAATTTGTAAATTAAATTAAAAATTCTTATTTTGTTTGTAGAGCGCAAAAACTGAATTTTTTCGAACATGGCGAAAATACCCTATCTGGCTGTGATACCTGACTAGTTTGAACCAAAGAAATATATAAATTAAATTTATAAGACTGTTTATTTTCATAGCGAATCTCTGCATTTTGCCAAAAAATTATAACAAATATAATAATAATACCAGAAAAGCTGGTTGGTAGAATTCAGTGATGAATTAAGTTAAAAACAAAATGCATTTGAGAAAGCTCAAGAGTTTTTATGGTATAAGGATGTGCTGCCTGGTTAGCACTTTTCTATGTGTGCGTACTGGTGTGAGTAGCCGACATTAAGTTTGTACTGACAATATATTTTAACTGACAATATAAGTTGTACTGACAATATAAGTTGTACTGACAATATAAGTTGTACTGACAATATAAGTTGTACTGACAATATAAGTTGAACTGACAATATAAGTTGTACCAACAATATATTTTTTACTGACACCCCCACCGTCCCGACGGGGCTGCATCCTCGTACATCCGCGGACAACCATGGACATCCGGACAAGCCTTTATTTTCTAGGCAGGATTAAAGGCATCATTGACTATTCATGAAATTCAACAACGCTTGATTGGTTGAAGCGTTAGGCTTGGATTCTTAGGCCATGCGTAGAAACTAAAAGGCGTCATAAAAACAGGGACGTCATTTGGGGGAGGCGAAACTCCGCCTTGCTTTTGCAAGCCAGTCCCAAGCCTGGAGAAAGGAAGAAGGAGAATTTGAAAGGATCAAATTATGATCCATGACAGGAAGTACTTAGGTGCTTCCAACAAACAGCCGTTTCAGTCTTAAAACACCTGGTGTAAAGGACTATAAACTATTGGAAAAAATTTTTTTGATATAAAATAAATAAAGACAAAGTTTTCAAAAAATTTTGAAAAAGTACCTCCCCAACTACTACCCCCCGGTCCTCAGCTAATTTTGGAAACGCAAAAGTGAATAGAGTTTGAGAATTTTTTTGAAAATGTACCTTCAACTACTCCGGTCATCAGCTATATTTGGAGGCAAAAATGTATAGAGTTTAAAAATATTTTTGGAAAAGTATCTCCGACTACCCTTCCCTGGTCATCAGCTATTTTTTAGAAGCAAAAGTATAGATTTGTTAGAAAAGTTGTGCAGAATAAATATTTGGAAAAGTTTGGCTCCCTAAGGAATTGCTGAAGTGAAGCCAAATGCAGTGTCACTTCCTAATTTTTAATAGCACAATTAATTCCAACTAAGACTGATTATAGATACACTAGGATTACAGTTTGTCGGACGACAGGCATAAAGAAACACAGGTACCAGAACCTGAAAATAACTTTTTTTTCTAAATCAGCGTATAAAAACTGAATAACTATCCCAAACTTTATTAAATTTGTACAGTTCTATCAGTTCTATATCAAGCTACAGACAGACAAAGCTAAAAAATTATAAAACTAGATTTTTTGGTACAAAATCTATATCTATAAAAATGACTTTATGTCTGTAGGTCTGAATGTCTGTATGTATGTCCTTTATGCTTAGCTAAACAATTCATCCAATTGTAATGAAATTTTTACACAACCTTGAGAGTCAATAAGGGAAAGTTGTTTTTGTGTAAAAAAATTGAAATCGGTCACAAATTGAGCGGGAGATCGAGCGGAAACGGGAACTGGAAAATGAACGGGAACAGAAAAAGCGACCATGAGCAAAAAAGTGAGCGGGTAAGAGAAAGCGACCGGAAACGGGAGAGCAAGCGGGAATGGGAAAACAACCGGGAGCGGGAGATCAAGCAGGAAAGGAAACTGGAGCGAGAGAGAAAAACGATGGAAAAACATTTTAGAAAAGCTGCCAAATTTTGAGATATAAGGAATTGAAAAAACACTACGTTTTTAGGTTCTGAAACATTAATTCAAAGTTCCTACATTTTCAAGTCAAATAAAAGTCTTTTTAAAATAAGTTTTTATCCAAAGCAAACATTTTTTTATTAAAAGGCTAGTAAATAAAAAAACAGTTATATTACATGTTACAATAGAGATAGGCAAACACAAGAAACAACATCATCTGCAACAAAACTGTAATTTCAGTCCTATATGGGAAATGTATGTGTAGTTTTTCCAAGGATTAAGGAAACCAGCCGCAAACCGAAAAACAGGTTGGAGTTCTGCAATTGTGTCGTGAAGCAAACCGCCGATCCGAACCCGAGATTCAACTAAGTGCTTTTTAACTGCAACAACTTTAATATACGCTATTGGAGCTGGAATTACCGCGGCTGCTGACACCAGACTTGCCCTCTTATTGATCCTCGTTAAAGGATTTAAAGTGTACTCATTCCAATCACGGGGCCTCGCAAGAGTCCCGTATTTTTGTTTATTGTCACTACCTCCCTGAATGGGTAATTTGCGCTCTTGCTGCCTTCCTTGGATGTGGTAGCCGTATCTCATGCTCCCTCTCTGGAATCAAACCCTGATTCTCCGTTACCCGTTGTGAATTCCGATTTGAAACAAAAATAGTCGGTATAATGGTTATGAAAACTTGTTTTGTTTGTATTTGTTCATCTGGTAAGAAGAAGAAAATTGTCGCAAATTGACAAATCAATATATTAAAAAAATTGTTAAGCTGATATCCCGAATTGAAAAAAAATGCCACAAAGTGATAAATCAATATATTGAAAAAATTGTTAAGCTGATATCCCAGAAGACAAAAAATGCCACAAATTGACAAATCAATATTTTAAAAAGAAATTGTAAAGTTGATGATATCTCGAACAATAATATATTGAAAAGTGTACACTTTTTTGAAAGTTTTGAAGGACAACTAATAAACCAAGAGTTTCTTATCAGTTGCATGCATCAGGGTCTACAAAACTCAAAACACCTCCGACTAGAGACAAGCTACCAGCACATAACACCTGTCTGAGAAGTGGACCACTTTTTTTCAACCATGCAAGACTTGCTTCGATAGACGGAAATATATAGGTTGGCATCCTTGCATCTGGATAAAATTCACCAGGAACATTGCCGCCTACGGGCTGTGAGGGAGGGTGGCTGGTAGTTTCATTGCTTTGTAACACGCTCATCCAAGCATCTCTGTTTATTGAGCATTGTTTCAATTCAGCCTCTCTTGTTAACACTCTATTGACATATTCTGAAGCAACAAAAATCCTATTTAAATTTAAGAATATGAAAAATGCAGACAATGACGTAATGGAAAGTCAAAAGTCGTGACCCAGGAAAATTTTTAAATGTTTTTTTAATTTCTTGCATATCAACAAAACAAATTGTCTTCTTAAAGGATCCAACGAAATTTCATCAAATAATCGCGATAATCATAATAAAACTGATATTTCCATTCCGTCTCAAAAATTGAGGTTATTATAATTGACAATTTATTCTAACTTGAAGAATTTTCGTCGGAGTTGAATCGAGTGTTTGGAGAGAAAATAGCACAGTCGAAATCACAAACCTGCTAAAATAGTTAATTAACGAATCAAATAATTTTTTGCGTCATCAAACCATGTAATTCCATACAGTGGGGAGCATTTCTAAGCAAAATAAAAAAAGAATTTAGTTAATTTTAAAATAAACCAAACTAACTAACAGCTAGTCTTTTCAATAATAACTTTGGATCTCTCCCAGAATACATATTAAACCAGAGGATCTTGCGTGTTTCTTGCCTGTGGAAATTAAATTATTTTGAAGATAAAAATCATTTTGAATGCACTTCTTGCAAGTTGACCATATTATATTTTTTTCACCTTGTCACATTTCAGGGTTTTAAATTAAAAAAAAACAAACAATTGCTTACCCGGGTATTTCAGATTTCTCCCTTTCACTTTCAGCCATAAACCATTTTGCACAAACCTTAAAACGTCAAGAACAAAGTTATTTAAGTATCAATGTCGAAAGTTTAATTTTTACACCAGTCAACCTGCCATTAGGATTTTTCAGAAATTAATTATATGCATAAAATCTCAGAAAAATAGTTCTAGTATAACAAACATCAAAGCTTTCATTCGTGTGAGCTCCATCCAGATAATACGTAATCCCTTCACGAACAACTTTCTGACATCTACCAGGCCATTTGCATGATTTTAAACCTAAATTAAATTTTTTAACAAACAAATAAAATAAATTTTTTTAAATAAAAATTAGATGTTATAAAAATTTTATTATAGTTGTAACTTTCATCAAATGCAATACTCTATATTTAACCATTTATTACAGCAGGAGTGAGAAAAACGTTTCTGCATACAATTGGTAATTCTGGGCTACTTGCTGAAACTTCTTCATGTTCCTGAAGTCTGTCATTCAAACCTGAAAAAAGTTCATTTTGATTTTTTTTGCAATTACCAAAGACATGGAATGTATAAATTATACTCCTATTGATTTAAATATTTTTGTAAAATTTATTAGTTCTTATGACACCCTAATTGAATTAAAAAAAACTGACAGTTGAATGAATTTATTGCATGCAAAAGAAATTTTTATGATAGTTACTGACACGACCTTGACATTTCTGTGAAAACTTTCAGAGTGCACAACTTTTTCAAAGAAATTTAACACTGTCACGTTTGTTGCAGAGAGTTTCATGTTATGCAGGTTTTTTACACGCCCCGCAAAGACACCGCGAATTTTATGACAACATGAGTAGCGAGTGGGAACTGAACCATGAAACCTTGTCATTTAAGTTTGACGTTCTACTATCTATTAATTCGGTTATTCTAACACCTGTTAAAACCTAGAAAGAAGAAAAAAAAGAGAAAACCCAGATTGATTTAGGGCTGGAAGTATTTTGCATGCTTTTAACTTTCCCTTCTCCGAATGTCCAGTGGGATGTCCGTGGGATGTTCGCAGATCTTTTAATGTTCGGAAGATCATTATAAAAGTCACTAACTTAAAAAAAGTTGTATTTTAATTTGACAAATTAAATTTAGGAAACAAAAATTGTTAAAAAATAAATTAAAGAAGCATATAATAACGACAACAAAAATTTATCGTCCTGATAACTACACACATCTTTTGTTTACTATTCACAGGTGTAAAATTTTTAAGATACGATGTCGCTATGAAATTTTTAAACTATAATAAAAGCATTTTTTCAAATTTTTAATTAAATTTCACTTCTTGACTTTCAGTGGTCTGAATCTTCATGGGATGTTTGCAAACATCCGGGTATTATTTTCACGACAGACAGACAGAAAGGCACTTTAGTTAGGCCTTTTTCAATACGCATAGAAAGTTTTTCAGCTTTCTTTGTTGTTTTAAACATTTAAAATTAATTTTCTCTAGTTCATATTTTATGCGGCAATTCCAGTTTTTAAAAACCTGACGTAAAGAGCTAAAAAGACTTTTTTAAGGTTTGCAAGTGGTCAGATCAAGTCCAGCTAGTAAATAAGTTGTGATAATAATTTCAATAAAACATTGAAAAACAGCTATATAGGTAATATATGAGAGAGCGACTGGTTCAACCAGAAATACACAAAACCTAATGCGAGCCAGTTGTTTAGTTTAGTTAAAAAAATTTGTTAGACTCAATTAATAGTTTAAAGTGCTTAAATTCACTTTTACATACAAAACTAAAAATTTGGGACTACCACCGTTGGATGTCAATAGATTTTACGTTTAAACAATTTGTTTGTTGTTAGTAAGCTCTCGGCTAACTAACTACAAAAAACGTTTCACATATAAAAGTTCTTCCAATTCTAACAAAACCTTTCATATGATCATTCAACCAGAAATTGCAAAGATTAACAGCAAGTGAAGCATTGCGTGGCTGCATTAATCCGAGAATACCAAGTGATACATTGGAAAAATCCTGGTCCAATGCCAGATACAAAGGAGCCTATAAAATTTTATTTCAATGAATATTGTTTTTCATATAAAGCATTTAGAACAAAAAAAATAAATAATAAACATTTAAATTTATATTTACCCCTAACTGTTGAGCTCGACTTTTTAAAACTGACATTGCTTTGTCCGTTTGGTCAACCGTTATTGCTGGAACTCCTTTCTATTAGAATTGATATTTAAATTTATCGAAAGCAAATTTTGTTTTTAATTATTAATTTTTGTATAAAATATACTTAAAAAAATAAAAGCTTTCTAAAGTTTCCCAAAAGTTGCCAACCTTGAATATTCCTGATTTTTCCCAAGCAATTTCTTCAATCGTACTTCCCAGCACTTCGACGTGATCAAGAGCTAAACTTGAAACTCCGCACACAACCGGGTGTCTGAATTTGAATACATTTAACAGGTTATTTTTTTAAAATTAATGAAACTAGTAAATTAAGCTCGAACAAACTTTGTGATATTTGTGCAGTCTAACGCTCCACCGAGTCCAACTTCTATTATTGCCACATCAACCTATCACATAATGATAAATGTTAATTTCACAAACTCTGTTTTTTAACAAGATAATTGTTTAAATATCAAAACAGCTTAGTTTTTTTTTAAATAACTAACAATTATAAAATAAAAAATGTTAAAAACCTTTTCTTGCAAAAACACATAAAAGCCCATTATTGTTAAAAACATAAAAAATGAAGGCATCAAGTCATTGTTTTCTTTCTGAATTAAAATAAAAGCATTTTACTAATTTTTAGCTTTAATATAAAATTATTTTATTTTAAATTCAACTATGACTGAGGACCAAACTTCATAACTATCAATTATAAAGTTTTTTTTAATAAATATACAATATTTCAAATAAATTACTTTAGATTGATCAAAAAGAGAATAGCAGTGCCAAAAATAGTGTGCAAATTTTTCTTTAGAGAGCGGTTTTCCATTTATTCTTATTCTTTCGCAAAATTCTATAAGATGTGGAGAGCTGTTAAGTAATATTTTAAGTTGATTTTTTAATCTGCAAATACTCAAGAACTTTAATTATTATTATATGAAATAAAACTTCATACCTGTAGAATCCGGTTTTAAAACCATGAGACCTAAGAATGCTGTCACAAAATGCAGATGTTGATCCCTTTCCTTTCGTTCCAGTAACGTGAATAATTTTTAATTTGTCCAACTCATCAACCTTAAAGAATATTCAAAATATAAAATGACAGTAGAACTTCAACTAAGTTGCCAAATCAAAATGATCTCACTCACTTTCAAACCAATTCTTGACATACATTTCAACATTTCCTGTAACGTCGCTTTTCTTTTTTCCAAATCTGGTTTTTCATAATCGGCTGCATTCGTTTTAAGTCCATTTAGCGCAATCATGGCTTCCTGAAAAAGCAACGTCTAAATCTGCTGCTAAACGTTAAAATAAGAAGTCAAGTTGGAACGGAATGGATAGCCCCTTTAATTCATAATTGTTTATAGTCCTTTACACCAGGTGTTTTAAGACTCAATAGCCCCTTTAATTTGTTTTTAGCATTAATGCTTATTGTGGGTCTTCAGAAAAACTTTTTAACTCTGCCAGGCTAAGCCACACTTGTATAGTTATTGAAGACCGTTTTTATGTGTGTTTGAGCTAATGATATTTAGTTTTGTAGGTTTAAAAAATTAAATTTAGTCTATAGTGTTGGAGTTGTTTTTAAATTATTTATGTAATGTTTAAGAATTTTATTTTCTACTTTAATAATTGATTTTGAACATATGAATCTATAATAACTTATACGCGTGTTGAAATTTTACCTAAACAATTAGAATACTCAATACTTTTTAAAAACAAACATTTTCTTAAAGAAAATTGAGGCTCTACTGGTTTTCTTCTTCACAAAAAGAATCCCATGCTGCCGGTGGGATTCGAACCCCCGGCGCCCCATCACGAATTTTTTTCAAACACGATGACAGTCACTGCTGCAATAACTTTGTGACGAATTCCAATCTTCTGTTAGTTCTACGTTTTCAGATTTGTTGGCTTTAAGATGATAACTTGATAACCGTTGCATAAGTTTGCGCTTTACTGTTCTTCTTAGGAAAATTCAACAGACTACCAGTAATGATGATTGCGATGATGATGATGATGATGATAATTATAACGACGATGACGACAACGATGATGACGATGACGATGACGGTGATGATGATGATGATGATGATGATGATGATGATGATGAGGATGAGGATGAGGATGAGGATGAGGATGAGGATGAGGATGAGGATGAGGATGAGGATGAGGATGAGGATGATGATGATGATGACAATGAGGATGATGATGATGATGATGATGATAGTAATAAAACCAATAATAATAATAATAATAATAATAATAATAATAATAATAATAATAATAATAATAATAATAATAATAATAATAATAATAATAATAATAATAATAATAATAATAATAATAATAATAATAATAATAATAATAATAATAATAATAATAATAATAATAATAATAATAATAATAATAATAATAATAATAATAATAATAATAATAATAATAATAATAATAATAATAATAATAATAATAATAATAATAATAATAATAATAATAATAATAATAATAATAATAATAATAATAATAATAAAAATAATAATAATAATAATAATAATAATAATAAATAAAACAAAACAAAACAAAACAAAACTAAACTAAACTAACTAACTTCATACGATTTCTTGTTGCCATCGTTTAACGTCAAAAGAAAATCGCTCATTTTACAAAAAGCATTTAAAACTTCCGAACTTCAAAAAGCCCGTAAAATAAAATTTCTAACGAGAGAATATTGAGTTTTTATTGAAGCTCATTTATAGATTTTCAGATGCATAGTACGCTCTGTACAAATATTAACTAAACGAACAGATGAAAAACACCTGGTGCACCGTAACTATTAACAAAAGTCGTGGGCAGGTGAGATGTGACAGGCTGGGCATATTTAGGTTAATTAAATAGTACCTGAGACACATTGGCTTGCTATGATCCCATTGTATCGATGATTTTTGAGTTGTCAGTAAGGTCACGTTGTCGCTCTATTTCTCTATTTCCTTTTCAAGGCGACAAGAGCTTAGAATTTTATATTCAAAATAAGAGTTAATTCAACAGCTGTCAGAAATGCAAGCGAGGTCACAAGAAACAAGAGAGAGACCGTCAGACTGACAGACCGACAGACAGCTAGCCTTTCATGACAGACTGAAACAATTTTATGATCAGTGTTGGGGAGTACAATTCGTTACAATTTTCGGTATCTAGTAACGTAACGGGTTACATTTGGAGTAAGTAACGAGGTAACGTAACTTAGTTACTTTTTTTGAGTAACTTTAACGTTTCTCCAGTTACATTTTTTTAATTATATTTTTATAATTTTCGCCGCTTTAAGTTAAATTTTAAATAAATGTAAAACTTTTGTTTCTATGGTTTAGCATCTCATGCTCTTTGCTATTTCGGTCTCGTTTATTATATCATTTTTTGTTATCGATGGCTTGCAACATCTAGCTACTGAAAATGGCTGAAAAATTCAATAATGTTTATTTAAAAAATCATTCGTATTTGAGTAAATTCTTTGAACTCGAATCTGTAACTGAAAAAAATGTTCTGGTAAAATGCGAACTATGTTTGCCGAAGATTAAGCAGTACAGGGCGGCAAAAAATAGTAACTCCAATCTGAAGAAGCATATCGAAAAAGTTCATCCTTCATCTTTTCGTCATGGGCTAAACCCTTAATGGATCTAGAAAAAAGAAACAATTTGATGACCCCGAAATGGTAAGTTGTAAAAATTGTCAATACTGGCTAGCGGCAAGTGCAACCATGCCAAGATTTAAGTTACGATAGATTAATTAGAAAAATTAAAAAAAAATATACCAAGTGCTATTAATGTTCTTTTTGTAATGAAGTCATCGATTAAAATGTTAATATCAATTTCTTTTGCGATTTCTTGATGACTGCTCATTAAAGTAACAGCATTTAACCTCCTCTGCTTCATTGTAATTTGACATTTTTTCTCCGGCTTGCACATGAACAGGAAAATAATACAGATGTACACACCAATAAATTATTAAAAATGCAATATTTCTAATTTTTCGGGGGGAAGATTTGATCCGGGGTCAGCTTGACCCGTTGCCCCCCCCCAGAAGTCTACGCTTATGCTACAACTCAAACATTTTTCATAGGCTTCACCTCATTATCACCGATATCACCCAGCTGTTACTCATTTGTCGAACACAGAAGGATAACAGAGAATTGATCTGAGTGGTATGAGTGAACTTGAAAACTTGGATTACAAACTGTGCTTAAAAACCCAAGATCTTTTAATTGTTGGTGGTTTTTAGTTTAAAAAAATATTACTGTACGTTTTTTCAGCATTAATTCTAAACTTTTTTCAATTTTTTCTTTATTCTTTTAGTTTCTGAACATTTAATGTTGTCAAGTTTAAACTTGACAACATTAAATGAAACTCAAAACTAAATGACACAAGAAGGTGAGTCACAGAAATAATATGTCGACCAGTATAATATGTCGACCAATATAATAACATGAAACCGAACGCTATTAAACACAAATGAATTAAAATTAACATGAAAAAACTTAAAACCTAAAAATCAATCGATTTCCATGAAAAAGAAAACGACGAAAGTCGTCAGCTTGAGAATTTGTTGTACTTGTTTAGTAAAATCAATAAAACTAAGAATAAACAGTTAATCACTTAAATGTGTTGCGGCTAACCATTTATTTCTTGTTTTATTTTGCTTGTGCCTTTTTTAATAAAATATTTCAAATTGATTTTTATGAAATCATGAATAGTTTTGAATTTGTGAGTGTTTTAGAAATGTCTATTTTGTATTCAACCCGAGTTTAATATTTATTTTTTTTTATAAAAGAAGATTCTGTTAGTTTAAACATTATAGTTTTCAATCTGACAATGTTAGTAGGTCAAGTTGTTAAAATGTACAATCATACAACTTTGTCAGTCGTTTAAGGAAAGCTGGTATTTAAACTAATTGAGTTGTTTGAGTTATTCCACTTTTTCTTTTGAGTGAAACTAAAAATTCAGAGCTGTTATTAATATTGAATGAGTCCCGCTTCAGGGGTCATCCATAAATGACACCACACTTTTAAAGGAAAGAGGGAGGTCGGTGATTGTGACGAAAGGGGGATAGGAGGTTTGAGAAATTCAACGAAAAATGAAAAAGGTTTGAAAAATGTGACTTCACGTTAAAAAAAATTATAATTATTATTTAAGTACGTCAAATAAACAAACAACGTATACCTTCATCATTAAACAACAAAATTTTAATTTGTTTAATTAATGTTTAATAATTTTTTATTTATAGTACTTGAGTTTTTAGAAACGTTCTAGAATTTTTTAATGGGGGGAGGGAATCAAAGCTGTGTGATGTTACTTTTGAGGGGTCAGACGTTTTGTGACAAAGTGTGACGAGGAGTCAAGAAACGCCAAAATTGCTTGACCTCAATAGGGATAACACCTTAACTATGTTTGTTTATTAATCTGAACATTAATTTCAAGTAAGTGCAGTGATGGGCAGTAGTTAACTACTTTTAACTATTTTAGTAGTTAACTACTAGTTTAACTACACGGGAGTAGTTAAGGCAAAAAGTTTAACTACCCGAAAGTAACCGGTAGCTAAAGAATAGTTTAACTACTTTTTAGAGTAGTTAACTACAATTAGTTTAACTACCTAAAAGTAGTTAAAGTCTAAAAAAATTAAATCAGCCTGTATAATATTTTACACAAAGATCTGGCTTCAAATGACTCAACAACAAACTCACTGCTCATGTATCCTCATCTAACAAGAGTTTTTCTCAGGTTTAATACAAGTCTACCAAGCAGTGCTGCTGTTGAGAAACTGCTCAGTTGTGCAGGTCAAATATTAGTGCCAAGACGGTGCAAAGTGTCTGACAGTATGTTTGAAAAGCTTGTTTTCCTGCGTCATGTACTCAAAAGATAATCATCTACAGGTAATAAGACGATGTTTGACACCGTCTGAAGTAGATTGATTGACTGGATATTTAACTTATAAAATATGTGTCTTTTCATTTTTAAATTAAAAAAACAATTTGTCATGGCTTTATTTAATAAATGAGATGGTGAACATAATTAATGGTGATCATGTGAGGCCTAATACAGCAATACAATGTATTAGTGTACAAGTTCATAGAAAAAAGTAGCTAAAAGTAGTTAAAAGTGGTTAACTACTTTACAGCATTTAACTACTTTAGTTAAACTACCTCTGAAAAAAGTAGTTAACTACATAGTTTAACTACTAAAAAGTAAATGTAACTACAAAAAAGTTTAACTACTTGAAAGTAGTTTGTTGCCCATCACTGAGTAAGTGTCATAAAACGACTTAATTGTGTTTACAATATTTAGATGAAATTAGAAAAATATTAAAGTAATATCGCTGATTTTATAATCAGTGTTCGCTCAATCGATTTTACAGGATTTAGAACATTATATTAGTAGGTATAGAAAGACTTATCAAAGCTTTATTTATTATTTTTCAATAAACTGCAAAACCATTCCAGAGAGCCGGTATACGATTTGGCAATATTGTAACAATATGATAATTGTAAAAACTTTTAAGTACAAAACGCATCAACATGGTGGAGAAAAAATAAAGCATCTTGAAATTTAATCTTAGTTATTTCTAGTAACATATTTTAATTTCTTAGTTTCTAATTTTTATAGCAAGAAAAAAATTGAAACTATCAACACCATCATCATCATCGTCCTCATAATTATTAATAATCATCATCATCATTGCTGTCTATTTTTTACAACCAATTCTTCAGTCACTTCTTGATAATAGATTTTTTTCCAACTTTGTAAACATGCTGTTGTTTGAATGGAATGCAATAATCAGTAATTAATTTTGCATTAAGTCAATTTATTTATTTAATCCTAATTTTGCATATTGCTACTTAATTCAAAGAAATAAAAATGTAAAAAATGTATTTTACAATTTGAGTTTTAATAACCAAAAGCATTTGGTTTAAAAATTTTGTTTTTATATTTGCTTGTTTTTTGACATGCCCAAACTTTCATTGCTTTAAAAGAGAATAAAATAATTTGTCAAATTTTCATTTTATCATTTTTTTGCAAAACTTTCCAAACATCGATTTATCAAATCAATCAAATCAAATTTATTTAACGCCAATGTCGTAAACAAATCTGAGAATAATCAACAAAAACTTAAATTGAAATTTTTCATTTAAAACTAAATAACAATAATAAAAAATGTTTAATACATGTTGATATACAAGAAAAATTCTTGTTTATTTTTACTAAAAAAATTAAAACTTTTGATTGAAGAAGATTTTGTTGATGGTTGACCAGATGGCGACGTAATGGGAAACATTGCAAAACATCTACAAAAACCGTAAATGCTGTTAACTCGTAAAACATAATTGGCGTCATTTATCTTATGGGGGAGGGCTGCATGGATATTACAGAAGCAGCGACGATATGTGGCGACGATATGACAATAATGACATTAACACTGAACACGATATTACCGCGTTGTTAGCAAACGGAGTCTTCTTCTTCTTCAATAACGTTTGCTAAATGTCACATAAAAGTAAATAAAACCCTTGACTTCTGGAAAACAGTTTCTAAAGATAAGACGAGTAACGGCACATTTGACATGCTGGAAGATCATTTGCAATTTCTTCTCTTGACGCCCAACCGGATAAGCAGTGATAGTGATGCTTTTAAATTCACCAAACCACATTTTTTGTTGATTTTTCAACCGTGGTTTTCAGATGAAAAATGAGTTAAAATAAGTAAATTGTTGGTACCACAAATGTATTGTTACACGTGCTGGTACCACAAATGTATTGTTACACGTATTGGTACCACGAATGTATTGATACACGTATTGGTACCACGAATGTATTGTTACACGTATTGGTACCACGAATGTATTGTTACACGTATTGGTACCACGAATTTATTGTTACACGTATTGGTACCATGAATGTATTGATACACGTATTGGTACCACGAATGTATTGTTACACGTATTGGTACCATGAATGTATTGATGCACGTATTGGTACCACGAATGTATTGTTACACGTACTGGTACCACGAATGTATTGTTACACGTATTGGTACCATGAATGTATTGATACACGTATTGGTACCACGAATTTATTGTTACACGTATTGGTACCATGAATGTATTGATACACGTATTGGTGCCACGAATGTATTGTTACACGTATTGGTTCCACGAATGTATTGTTACACTATTGGTACCGCATTTGCTGTTTACTGGAAATTAATATAATTAATGTCTTGGGGAGAGACACGATACCAATATCTACCAATATGATGTTTTAATGGAATTATAAATTGCTGGTTGTTTTTGAGCCTGTTTGTCGATAAAGGCAGTTGAATTGGATTAAAAATTAAATTAATGGCCAAACGCTCAACTTTTTTTTAAAATTAAAACATAAAAACCGGCTTGAGAAAATCAAAAGTTTTTGTTTCTTCTATTTATCTTCCGCGCAGATTGAAAATTGCAATAAAATAAATAACAAAACAAGCAGACATACATAACAAAACAAGCAGACATACATAACAAAACAAGCAGACATACATAACAAAACCAGCAGACATACATAACAAAACAAGCAGACATACATAACAAAACAAACAGACATACATAACAAAACAAGCAGACATACATAACAAAACAAACAAATAAATTGAACGTTTAAATTCTTTCGACTGCTTGTCCTATCGATATTTATTTCCTAATGATAAGAAAACTTTAAAACATTCTTTGCAGAATAGACAATCGAAAGGCCGACAATAGATTAAATTTTATGGACCAATTCTAAAAGAGTTTCAACCATTTAAAATCGATTTATCTCGACCATCCACGGCTCTTCTCCGGATCAAAAATACGACATTTTTTCCTTCCACTTAATGGACATGCTCTTATCCTAAAAACATACCCGCCTTCTGCTTTTTGTTATTCTGAGTTGCTCTTTTGCAAGCCATCGTTTCAGCGTTTGTCGGTGTATAAACATTTACTCACTGTCCCTTAAAGTGTGATTCGATGCAATGTATGCAAATTCTGGGTTGAATACCTTTGCGAACATTCTGTAGTGAGTGTTTTCATTTTTGCGGTAACACATTTGTGCAACAAAAAAAAGTTAGAAAAAAAAATCTTAGAAATTGAAAGAAACAACTTTTGATTGAAAAAGAAGAAAATAACAATCCCAGAAATAATCTGCAAATGATTCTTTAAAAAGTGGTTTCCCGTTTATTCTAATTCTCTCCCGAACTTCGATAATGTGGGGAGAACTGTTTAAAAAACATTTGCATAGTTCTAGAATGTTAAATATAATATGAGTGTTAATTGTACGTATAAAAAGTTAACTTCATACCTGTAGAATCCTGTTTAAAACCATAATTAGTTGAAATATTATGCCAGGTAAGCTGTTACGGATTTTCATGTTACAACAAATCTTTTTCACAGCACGGATTTAATCATACAGTTATTTGAAATCATTTAATTATCCTCTCTTAGAAATAACAAGAAGCCAGGAGACAACAGCATTTTATTTATTAAATCCTTTATATTAACTTCACTGTGTTTGCTAGCTTGCTTGCTTGAGCCATACCTAGAGACCCTTTACCACTTAAAAAAACCAACCTCCCGGTATCCAATCAAGTTGAATTTGGTGGGTTTATTTGTCGCTGTGGACTCTACATTCTATTAAATTTTCAAATTGATTGGACAAACTTTGAGTGAACTATAAAATAAAAATAAATAAATAAACTTTTTAAAAACTAGTCTTATGATAAGACTAGGGTGCTCAGTTTTAATTTAATGAACAGATCTGTATAACTTAGCGAGCACCCTAGTATTATCATAAAACTAGTTTTACAAAGAAATTTTTATTTATTTTTATTTTCTACTTTTTAGTCTTCACATTTTTACCAATGCTTTTATTAACTCGTCGGCTCTGTTTCTCTGTCTGTTTCTCTGTCTGTTTCTCTGTCTGTTTCAAATCTTGCAATCAATTTTTGAGTCACTTCCTGTTGATAGATTTTTTTCAAATTTTGCATACATGCTCAAGATAGAAGACAATGCAATATTCAATTATTAGTTTTACAATAAGTCAATTAATTTAGTTAATTTTCTTGAGGATTTTATCGAGGGGTTTCTTGAGGGTTTTCTTGAGGGTTTTCTTGAGGGTTTTCTTGACCACAAAACGCTAACCGACTGGCAGACTATTTTACCAAGTTAACACGAACTACACTCACTGACCGCGATTCTCAAGCGTGTACGAAATTTTCATGAAAATAGTTGAGATATTTAAATTCGATGCTTTTTGATGATATTTTTATTATTATTACCAATGCTTTTATTAACTCGTCGTCTCTGTTTCTCTGTCTGTCTGTTTGTTTCTCTGTCTGTTTCAAATCTTGCAATCAATTTTTGAGTCACTTCCTGATGATAGATTTTTTCAAATTTTGCATACATGCTTAAAATAGAAGACAATGCAATATTCAATTATTAGTTTTACAATAAGTCAATTAATTTAGATAATTTTAATTAATTTCGATATTTTGATATAATTAAGATATTTCGACTTTAACATAAAATAAAAGAGTAATATAAGAAAAAATTGATTGCAAAATTTGTGTTTTAATTACATATAAGAGCATTGGTTTTAAAAATTCGTTTTTAATTTACTTGTTTTAATTATTTTCACAATTATCCACTTATACTATTTTCTATATATTTCTATCTCTATATATATATATATATTAATGAACAGATCTGTATAACTTAGCGAACACCCTAGTCTTATCATAAGACTAGTTTTTAAAAAAAATTTTTATTTATTTTTATTTTTTACTTTTTAGCGAGGCGGAGTTCGGACTGTCTGTTGTCCAAGGGTATATATATATATATGAGGTTAATCGGACTTTCTGTCTGACGATGGGAAGTACACACATATATATATATATATATACATATATATATATATATATATATATATATATATATATATATATATATATATATATATATATATATATATATATATATATATATATATATATATATATATATATATATATATATATATATATATATATATATATATATGTGCCTCCCATCGTCAGACAGAAAGTCCGAAAAATCGATTTAAAAAACCTGAAAATACAACATACAACATACAGTGTGAGGTAAATAAAAGCGTGTTAAAAGGCTAACTTGAAGGATAGCTAATCGAAAATTAGGAAAATAGACTTTTGCTTACTGCTTAACATAAAATAGACTTTTGCATAACATAAGCCGAGGGCTGGCAAAAATAACTGATTAGTACTACTTTACATTAAAGCTGATTTGAAAATAATAAAAAGACTCATAGCTGCCAGCAGTATGAATTATGTTATGTGCAAAACCAAAAATTAATAATTTATAATTTCACTTTAATACTTCAAGCATTCCAGAAGTTAATTTAACTTGTTTTTAAATGCTTTTCTTGTATCGCTGAAATCTTGGAGAACCTATGCCGATAGACACAATCATATTTTCCTACTTAAACTACTGCCATTTAACTAAAACACAAAAATTAAAAAGCAAGCCAAGTTATCTATAAAATTTGTGAATTAAATTAAAAATTCTTATTTTGTTTGTAGAGCGCAAAAACTGAATTTTTTCAAACATGGCGAAAATACCTTATCTGGCTGTGATACCTGACTAGTTTGAACCAAAGAAATATATCAATTTATAAGACTGTTTATTTTCATAGCGAAACTCTGCATTTGCCAAAAAATTATAACAAATATAATAATAATACCAGAAAAGCTGGTTGGTAGAATTCAATATAAGTTGTACTGACAATATAAGTTGTACTGACAATATAAGTTGTACTGACAATATAAATTGTACTGACAATATAAGTTGTACTGACAATATAAGTTGTACTGACAATATAAGTTGTACTGACAATATAAGTTGTACTGACATTATAAGTTGTACTGACAATATAAGTTGTACTGACAATATAAGTTGTACTGACAATATAAGTTGTACTGACAATATAAGTTGTACTGACAATATAAGTTGTACTGACAATATAAGTTGTACTGGCAATATAAGTTATACTGACAATATAAGTTGTACTGACAATACAAGTTGTACTGAAAATATATTTTTAACTGACAATATAAGTTGTACCAAGAATATATTTTTTACCGACTCCCCCTCCGTCCCGACGGGGCTGCATCCTCGTACATCCGCGGACAGCCATGGACATACGGACACGCCTTTATTTTCTAGGCAGGATTTAAGGCATCATTGACTATTCATGAACATCAACAACGCTTGATTGCTTGAAGCGTTAGGCTTGGATTCTTAGGCCATGCGTAGAAACTAAAAGGCGTCATAAAAACAGGGACGTCATTTGGGGGGAGGCGAAACTCCGCCTTGCATTTGCAAGCCAGTCCCAAGCCTGGAGAAAAGAAGAGGGAAAATTTGAAAAGATCAAATTATGATCCATGACAGGAAGTTCTTAGGTGCTTCCAAGAAACAGCCGTTTCGGTCCCAAAACACCTAGTGTAAAGGATTATATACTATTATAAAAAAAAAAGAAAAAAATGCATGAGAGCGGATTTTTGGGAAAATATTTTTTTGATATAAAATAAATAAAAACAAAGTTTTCAAAAATTTTTGAAAAAATACCTCCCCAACTACTACCCCTCGTTCCTCAGCTAATTTTGGAAACGCAAAAGTGTATAGAGTTTGAGAATTTTTTTGAAAATGTACCTTCAACTACTCCCGGTCATCAGCTATATTTGGAGGCAAAAGTGTAGAGTTTAAAAAAATTTTTTGAAAAGTATCTTCGACTACCCTTCCCTGGTCATCAGCTATTTTTAAAAGCAAAAGTATAGATTTGTTAGAAAAGTTGTGCAGAATAAATATTTGAAAAAGTTTGGCTTCCTAAGGAATTGCTGAAGTGACGCTCCAGCATAAAAACATGTACAAAAAAATATTAATGTCAAATGCCAGTATCACTTCCTACTTTTCAATAGCACAATTAATTCCAACTGGGACTGATTATAGATACACTAGGATTACAGTTTGTCGGACGACATGCATAAAGAAACACAGGTACTAGAACCTGAAAAATACTTTTTTTTCTAAATCAGCGTATAAAAACTGAATAACTATGCCAAACTTTATTAAATTTGTACAGTTCTATCAATTTTATATCAAGCTACAGACTGAAAAAGCTAGCAAATAATATAACTAGATTTTTTGGTACAAAATCTATATCTATAAAAATGACTTTATGTCTGTAGGCTTGTATGTCTGTATGTATGTCCTTTATGCATTGCTAAACAATTCATCCGATTGTAATGAAATTTTTACACAACCTTGAGAGTCAATAAGGGAAAGTTGTTTTTGTGTAAAAAAATTGAAATCAGTCACAAAATGAGATCGAGCGGAAACGGGAACTGGAAAATGAACGGGAATGGAAACGGAAAAAGCGACCATGAGCAAAAAAGTGAGTGGTTAAGAGAAAGCGACCGGAAACGGGAAAGCAAGCGGGAATGGGAAAGCAACCGGGAGCGGGAGATCAAGCAGTAAAGGAAACTGGAGCGAGAGAGAAAAACGATGGAAAAACTTTTTAGAAAAGCTGCCAAATTTTGAGATATAAGGAATTGAAAAAACACTACGTTTTACGGTTCTGAAACATTAATTCAAAGTTCCTACCTTTTCAAGTCAAATAAAAGTCTTTTTAAAATAAGTTTTTATCCAAAGCATACATTTTTTTATTAAAAGGCTAGTAAATAAAAAAACAGTTATATTACATGTTACAATAGAGATAGGAAACACAAGAAACAACATCATCTGCAACAAAACTGTAAATTATGTCCTATATGGGAAATGTATGAGTAGTTTTTTCAAGAATTAAGGAAACCAGCCGCAAACCGAAAAACAGGTTGGAGTTCGGCAATTGTGTCGTGAAGCAAACCGCCGATCCGAACCCGAGATCCAACTACGAGCTTTTTAACTGCAACAACTTTAATATACGCTATTGGAGCTGGAATTACCGCGGCTGCTGACACCAGACTTGCTCTCTAATTGATCCTTGTTAAAGGATTTAAAGTGTACTCATTCCAATCACAGGGCCTCGAATTGTTGTTTATCGTCACTACCTCCCTGAATTAGGAATGGGTAATTTGCGCGCTTGCTGCCTTCTTTGGATGTGGTAGCCGTATCTCATGCTCCCTCTCCGGAATCAAACCCTGATTCTCCTTTACCCGTTATGAATTCCGATTTGAAACACAAATAGTCAGTATAATGGTTATGAAAACTTGTTTTGTTTGTATTTGTTCATCTGGTGAGACGAAAAAAATTGTCGCAAATTGACAAATCAATATATTAAAAAAATTGTTAAGCTGATATCCCGAAGTGAAAAAAATGTCACAAATTGATAAATCAATATATTTAAAAAATTGTTAACCTGATATCCCAGAAGAAAACAAATGCCATAAATTGACAAATCAATATTTTAAAAAGAAATTGTAAAGTTGATGATATCTCGAACCATAATATATTGAAAAGTGTACAGTGTTTTGAAAGTTTTGAAGGACAACTAATAAACCAAGAGTTTCTTATCAGTTGCATGCATCAGGGTCTACAAAACTCAAAACACCTCCGACTAGAGCCAAGCTACCAGCACATAACACCTGTCTGAGAAGCGGACAACTTTTTTTCAACCATGCAAGAGTTGCTTCGATAGACGGAAATATATAGGTTGGCATCCTTGCATCTGGATAAAATTCACCAGGCACATTGCCGTCTACGGGCTGTGAGGGAGGGTGGCTGGTAGTTTCATTGCTTTGTAACACGCTCATCCAAGCATCTCTGTTTATTGAGCATTGTTTCAATTCAGCCTCTCTTGTTAACACTCTATTGACATATTCTGAAGCAACAAAAATCCTATTTAAATTTAAGAATATGAAAAATGCAGACAATGACGTAATGGAAAGTCAAAAGTCGTGACCCAGGAAAATTTTTAAATGTTTTTTTAGTTTTTGCGTATCAACAAAACAAATTGTCTTCTTAAACGATCCAACGAAATTTCATCAAATAATTGCGATAATCATAATAAAACTGATATTTCCATTCCGTCTTAAAAATTGAGGTTATTATAATTGACAATTTATTCTAACTTGAAGAATTTTCGTCGGAGTTGAATCGAGTGTTTGGAGAGAAAATAGCACAGTCAAAATCACAAACCTGCTAAAATAGTTAATTAACGAATCAAATAATTTTTTGCGTCATCAAACCATGTAATTCCATACAATGGGGAGCATTTCTCAGCAAATTAAAACAAGAATTTAGTTAATTATAAAATAAACCAAAACTAACTAACAGCTAGTCTTTTCAATAACAACTTTGGATCTCTCCCAGAATACATATTAAACCAGAGGATCTTGCGTGTTTCTTGCCTGTGAAAATTAAATTATTTTGAAGATACAAATCATTTTGATTGCACTTCTTGCAAGTTGACCATATTTTATTTTTTTCACCTTGTCACATTTCAGGGGTTTAAATTAAAAAAAAACAAACAATTGCTAACCCAGGTATTTCAGATTTTTCCCTTTCACTTTCAGCCATAAACCATTTTGCACAAACCTTAAAACGTCAAGAACAAGGTTATTTAAGTATCAATGTCGAAATTTTAATTTTTACACCAGTCAGCCTGCTATTAGAATTTTTCAGAAATTAATTAATTGCATAAAATCTCAGAAAAATAGTTCTAGTATAACAAACATCAAAGCTTTCATTCGTGTGAGCTCCATCCAGATAATACGTAATCCCTTCATGAACAACCTTCTGACATCTACCAGGCCATTTGCATGATTTTAAACCTGAATTTAATTTTTTAACAAACAAATAAAATAAATGTTTTTAAATAAAAATTATATGTTATATAAATTTTATTATAGTTGTAACTTTCATCAAATGCAATCCTTTATATTTAACCATTTATCACAGCAGGAGTGAGAGAAACTTCTTTGCATAAAATTTGTAATTCTGGGCTACTTCCTGAAACTTCTTCATGTTCCTGCAGTCTGCCATTCAAACCTGGAAAATATTTATTTTGATTTTTGTTTGCAATTACCAAAGACATGGAATATATAAATTATAGTCCTATTGATTTAAATATTTTTATAAAATGTATTAGTTCTTATGACACCCTAATTGAATTAAAAATAACTGACAGTTGAATGAATTTATTGCATGCAAAAGAAATTTTTATGATAGTTACTGACACGACCTTGACATTTCTGTGAAAACTTTCAGAGTGCACAACTTTTTCAAAGAAATTTAACCCTGTAACGTTTGTTACAGAGAGTTTCATGTGGCGCAGGTTTTTTACACGCCTCCCAAAGACACCGCGAATTTTATGACAACATGAGTAGCGAGTGGGAACTGAACCATGAAATCTTGGCATTTAAGTTTGATGTTCTAATATCTACTAATTTGGTTATACTAACTCCTGTTAAAACCAAGAAAGAAGAGAGACAAGAGAAAACCAGATTGATTTAGGGTTGGAAGTATTTTGCATGCTTTTATTAACTTTCACTTCTCCGAATGTCTATGGGATGTCCGTGGGATGTTCGCAGATCTTTTAATGTTCGGAAAAACATTATAAAAGTCACTTACTTTAAACAAAATTATATTTTAATTAGACAAATTTAATTTAGGAAACAAAAATTGTTAAAAAATAAATTAAAGAAGCATATGATAACGACGACAAAAATTTATCGTCATAGTAACTACAAACATCTTTTGTTTACTATTCACAAGTGTAAAAGTTTTACGATACGATGTCGCTATGAAATTTTTAAACTATAATAAAAGCATTTTTTTAATTTTTTTAATTAAATTTCATTTCTTGACTTTCAGTGGTCTGGATGTCCATCGGATGTTCGCAAACGTTTAGAAGCTCAGGAGATCATTATAAAATTAACCAACTTTGAAAAAACTTAAAGTTTAATTCAATAAAAATAACTATAAAAAATTTAAAAAACAAAAATTATTTAAAAATAAATTAAAGAATCAATGATGACAAAAATTTTTATTGCCATAGTAACTTCAAACATTTTTTGTTTACTATTCACCGGGGTATTATTTTCACGACAGAAAGACAGAAAGGCACTTTAGTTAGGCCTTTGTCAATACGCATAGAAACTTTTTTAGTTTTCTTTGATGTTTTAAATCTTTAAAATTAATTTTCTCTAGTTTATATTTTATGCGGCAATTCCAGTTTTTAAAAACCTGACGTAAAGAGCTAAAACAACTTTTTTAAGGTTAGCAAGTGGTCAGATCAAGTCCAGTTAGTGAATAAGTTGTGATAATAATTTCAATAAAACATTGAAAAACAGCTATATAGGTAATATATGAGAGAGCGACTGGTTCAACAAGAAATACACAAAACCTAACGCGAGCCAGTTGTTTAGTTTAGTTAAAAAAAATTGTTAGACTCAAATAATAGTTTAAATTAAGTTATTTAAATAAAAGTGCTTAAATTCATTTTTACATACAAAACTAAAAATTTGGGATTATCACCGTTGGAAGTCAATAAATTTTAAGTTTAAACAATTTGTTAGTACACTCTCGGCTCACTAACTACAAGAAACGTTTCTCAAATAAAAGTTCTTCCAATTCTAACAAAACCTTTCATATGATCCTTCAACCAGAAATTGCAGAGATTAACAGCAAGTGAAGCATTGCGTGGCTGCATTAATCCGTGAATACCAAGTGATACATTGGAAAAATCCTGGTCCAATGCCAGATACAAAGGAGCCTATAAAATTTTATTTTAATGAATATTGATTTCAAATAAAGCATTTAAAACCAAAAAAAAAAACTAATAAACATTTAAATTTATATTCACCTCTAACTGTTGAGCTCGATTCTTTAAAACTGACATTGCTTTGTCCGTTTGGTCAACCGTTATTGCTGGAACTCCTTTCTGTTAGAATTGATATTTAAATTTATCGAAAGCAAATTTTAAAAAAGGTAAAAGCTTTCTAAAGTTTCACAAAAGTTGCCAACCTTGAATATTCCTGCTTTTTCCCAAGCAATTTCTTCAATCGTACTTCCCAGCACTTCGACGTGATCAAGAGCTAAACTTGAAACTCCGCACACAACCGGGTGTCTGAATTTGAATACATTTAACAGGTTATTTTTTAAAATTAATAAAACTAGTAAATTAAGCTCGAACAAACTTTGTGATATTTGTGCAGTCTAACGCTCCACCGAGTCCAACTTCTATGATTGCCACATCAACCTATCACATAATGATAAATGTTAATTTCACAAACTCTGTTTTTTAACAAGATAATTGTTTAAATATCAAAACAGCTTAGTTTTTTTTAAATAACTAACAATTATAAAATAAAAAATGTTAAAAACCTTTTCTTGCAAAAACACATAAAAGCCCATTATTGTTAAAAACATAAAAAATGAAGGCATCAAGTCATTGTTTTCTTTCTGAATTAAAATAAAAGCATGTTAGTAATTTTTAGGTTTAATATAAAATTATTTTATTTTAAATTCAACTATGACTGAGGACCAGACTTCATAACTATCAATTATAAAGTTTTATAATAAATATACAATAGTTCAAATAAGTTACTTTAGATTGATCAAAAAGAGAATAGCAGTGCCAAAAATAGTGTGCAAATTTTTCTTTAGAGAGCGGTTTTCCATTTATTCTAATTCTTTCGCAAAATTCTATAAGATGTGGAGAGCTGTTAAATAATATTTTAAGTTGATTTTTTAATCTGCAAACACTCAAGAACTTTAATTATTATTATATGAAATAAAACTTCATACCTGTAGAATCCTGTTTTAAAACCATGAGACCTGAGAATGCTGTCACAAAATGCAGATGTTGATCCTTTTCCTTTCGTTCCAGTAACGTGAATAATTTTTAATTTGTCCAACTCATCCACCTTGAAGAATTTCAAAATATAAAATGACAGTAGAACTTCAACTAAGTTGCCAAAAATCAAGATGATCTCACTCACTTCCAAACCAATTTTTGACATACATTTCAGCGTTTCCTGTAACGTCGCTTTTCTTTTTTCCAAATCTGGTTTTTCATAATCGGCTGCATTCGTTTTAAGTCCATTTAGCGCAATCATGGCTTCCTGAAAAAGCAACGTCTAAATCTGCTGCTAAACGTTAAAATACGAAGTCAAGTTGGAACGGAATGGATAGCCCCTTTATTTCATAATAGCTTATAGTCCTTTACACCAGGTGTTTTAAGACTCAATAGCCCCTTTAATTCTTTGATTTGTTTCTAGCAATAATGCTTATGGGTCTTCAGGAAGACTTTTTAACTCTGACAGGCTAAGCCACACTTGTATAGTTATTGAAGACCGTTTTTATGTGTGTTTGAGCTAATGATATATAACTTTGTAGGTTTAAAAAATTAAATGTAGTCTATAGTGTTGGAGTTGTTTTTTAAATTATTTATGTAATGTTTAAGAATTTTATTTTCTACTTTAATAATTGATTTTGAACATATGAATCTATAATAACTTATACGCGTGTTGAAATTTTACCTAAACAATTAGAATACTCAATACTTTTTAAAAATAAACATTTTCTTAAAGAAAACTGAAGCTCTACTGGCTTTCTTCTCCACAAAAAGAATCCCATGCTGCCGGTGGGATTCGAATCCCCGGCGCCCCATCACGAGTTTTTTTCAAACATGATGACAGTCACTGCTGCAATAACTTTGTGACGAATTCCAATCTTCTGTTAGCTCTACGTTTTTCAGATTTGTTGGCTTTAAGATGATAACTTGATAACCGTTGCATAAGTTTGCGCTTTACTGTTCTTCTTAGGAAAATTCAACAGACTGCCAGTAGTGATGATTGCGATGATGAGGATGATGATAATTATAACGACGATGACGACAACAATGATGAAGATGACGGATATGATGTTGATGATGATGATGTTGATGATAATGATGATGATGATGATGATGATGATGATGATGATGATGATGATGATGATGATGATTATGATACTAAGTATTATTATACTATTTTTTTTAAGGTAAGTGAAAGGAGTTAGTTAACCCCGCGAGACACTCAACCTGAGCAATGCGTGTAAATTCCTTGCTTAAGGGAGCTACGATGGTGACGCCAGTGAGATTCGAACCGCCGACCTACAAGGCGACAGGCGAACGCTTTACCGCTTAGCCACCACCGATGATGACGATGATGATGATGATGATGATGATGATGATGATGATGATGATGATGATGATGATGATGATGATGATGATGATGATGATGATGATGATGATGATGATGATGATGATGATGATGGTGATGGTGATGATGATGATGATGATGATGATGATGATGATGATGGTGATGATGATGATGATGGTGGTGATGATGATGATGATGATGATAGTAATAAAACCAATAATAATAATAATAATAATAATAATAATAATAATAATAATAATAATAATAATAATAATAATAATAATAATAATAATAATAATAATAATAATAATAATAATAATAATAATAATAATAATAATAATAATAATAATAATAATAATAATAATAATAATAATAATAATAATAATAATAATAATAATAATAATAATAATAATAATAATAATAATAATAATAATAATAATAATAATAATAATAATAATAATAATAAATACAATAAAACAAACAAAACAAACTAACTTCATACGATTTCTTGTTGCCATCGTTTAACGTCAAAAGAAAATCGCCCATTTTACAAAAAGCAATTAAAACTTCCGAACTTCAAAAAGCCCGTGAAATAAAATGTCTAACGAGAGGATATTGAGTTTTTATTGAAGCTCATTTATAGATTTTCAGATGCATAGTACGCTCTGTACAAATATTAACTAAACGAACAAATGAAAAACACCTGGTGCACCGTAACTATTAACAAAAGTCGGAGCAGGTGAGATATGACAGTAAGGCCACGTTGTCGTTCTATTTAGTAACTAGTAATGTAACGGGTTACTTTTGGAGTAAGTAACGAAGTAACGTAACTTAGTTACTTTTTTTGAGTAACTCTAACGTTTTTTCCGTTACATTTTATTAATTATATTTTTATAATTTTCGCCACTTCAAGTTAAATTTTAAATAAATGTAAAACTTTTGTTTCTATGGTTTAGCATCTCATGCTTTTTGCTATTTCGTTCTCGTTTATTATATCCTTTTTTGTTATCGATGGCTTGCAACATCTAACTACTGAAAATGGCTGTAAAATTCAATAATGTTTATTTAAAAAATTATTGGTATTTGAGTAAATTCTTTGAACTCGAATCTGTAATTGAATAAAAATGTTGTGGTAAAATGCAAACTATGTTTGCCGAAGATTAATCAGTACATCGCGGCAAAAAATAGTAACTCCAATCTGAAGAAGCATATCGAAAAAGTTCATCTCTCATCTTTTCCTTGTAGGCTAAACCCTTAATGGGACTAGAAAAAGGAAACAATTTGATGACCCCGAAATGGTAAGTTGTAAAAATTGTCAATACTGGCTAGCGGCTAGTGTAACCATGCCAAGATTTAAGTTACGATAGATTAATTAGAAAAATAAAAAAAGAATATGCCAAGTGCTATTAATGTTCTTTTTGTAATGAAGTCATCGATTAAAATGTTAATATCAATTTCTTTTGCGATTTCTTGATGACTGCTCATTAAAGTAACAGCATATAACCTTGACTGCTTTATTGTAATTTGGCTTTTTTCTCCGGCTTGCACATGAACAGGGAAATAATACAGATGTACACACCAATAAATTATTAAAAATGCAATATTTCTAATTCTTTTCGGGGGTAAGATTTGATCCGGGGGCAGCTTGCCCCGTTGCCCCCCCCCCCCCGAAGTCCACGCTTATGCTACCACTCAAACATTTTTCATAGTCTTCACCTCATTATCACCGATATCACCCAGCTGTTACTCATTTTTCGAACACAGAGGGATGACAGAGAATTGATCTGAGTAGTAAGAGTGAACTTGAAAACTTGTATTAGCTGTGCTTAAAACCCAAGATCTTTTAATTGTTGTTTTTTAGTTTAAAATAATATTACTGTACGTTTTGTCAGCATTAATTCTAAACTTTTTTCCATTTTTTTTTTATTCTTTTAGTTTCTGAATATTTAATGTTGTCAAGTTTAATATGTGGACCTACATAATATGTCGACCAATATAATAACATGAAACCGAACGCTATTAAACACAAATGAGTTAAAATTAATATGAAAAACTTAAAACCTAAAAATCAATCGATTTCCATAAAAAAGAAAACAACGAAAGTCGTTGCTTGAGAATTTGTTTTACCTGTTTAGTAAAATCAATAAAACTAATCATGAACAGTTAATCACTTAAATGTGTTGCGAGTAACCATTTATTTCTTGTTTTTTTCGCTTCTGCCTTTTTTGATAAAATATTTCAAATTGATTTTTATGAAATCATGAATAGTTTTGACATTGTGAGTGTTTTAGAAATGTCTATTTTGTATTCAACCCGAGTTTAATATTTAATTTTTTTTATAAGAGAAGATTGTGTTAGTTTAAACATTATAGTTTTTAATCTGACAATGTTAGTAGGTCAAGTTGTTAAAATTTACAAGCATGCAACTTTGTCAGTCGTTTGAGGAAAGCTGTTATTTGAACTAATTGAGTTGTTTGAGTTATTCCACTTTTTCTTTTTAGAGAGACTAAAAATTCAGAGCTGTTATTAATATTGAATGAGTCCCGCTTCAAGGGTCATCCATAAATGACACCACACTTTTAATAGAAAGGGGGAGGTCGGTATTTGTGACGAAGGGGGGATAGGAGGTTTGAGAAATTCAACGAAAGATGAAAAAGGTTTGAAAAATGTGACTTCACATTAAAAAAAATTATAATTATTATTTAAGTACGTCAAAGAAACAAGGAACTTATACCTTCATCATTAAACAACAAAATTTTAATTAGTTTAATTAATGTTTAATAATTTTTTATTTATAGTACTTGAGTTTTTAGAAACGTCCTAGAGCTTTTTTTAATGGGGGGGAGTCAAAGCTCTGTGATGTTACTTTTGAGGGGTCAGACGCTAAAATTGCTTGACCTCAATAGGGATAACATCTTAACTATATTTGTTTATTAATCTGAACATTAATTTTAAGTAAGTGTCATAAAACTACTTAATTGTGTTTAAAATATTTATATGAAATGAGAAAAATATTGAACAACGTTTATATGTTAAAGTAATATCGCTGATTTCATAATCAGTGTTCGCTCAATCGATTTTACAGATATTAGTAGGTATAGAAAGACTTATCAAAGCTTCATTTATTATTTTTCAATAAACTGCAAAACCATTCCAGAGAGCCGGTATACGATTTGGCGATATTGTAACAATATGATAATTGTAAAAACCTTTAAGTACAAAACGCATTAACGTGGTGGAGAAAAAATAAAGCATCTTGAAATTTAATCTTAGTTATTTCTAGTAACATATTTTAATTTCTTAGTTTCTAATTTTTATAGCAAGAAAAAATTGAAACTATCAACACCATCATCATCATCGTCCTCATCATCAACATAATTATTAATAATAATAATAATAATAATCATCATTACTGTCTATTTTTTTCAACCAATTCTTCAGTCACTTCTTGATAATAGATTTTTTTCCAATTTTGTAAACATGCTGCTGTTTGAATGTAATGCAATAATCAGTAATTAATTTTGCATTAAGTCAAATTATTTATTTAATCTTAATTTTGCATATTGCTACTTAATTCAAAGAAATAAAAATGTAAAAAATGTATTTTACAATTTGAGTTTTAATAACCAAAAGCATTTGGTTTAAAAATTTTGTTTTTATATTTGCTTGTTTCTTGACATGCCTAAACTTTCATTGTTTTAAAAGAGAATAAAATAATTTGTCAAATTTTCATTTTATCATTTTTTTGCAAAACTTTCCAAACATCGATTTAGTTTTTGGATAATCAACAAAAATTAAATTGAACTTTTTCATTTAAAACTAAATAACAATAATAAAAAATGTTTAATATATGTTGATATACAAGAAAAATTCTTGTTTATTTTTATTAAAAAAATTAAAACTTTTGATTGCAGAAGATTTTGTTGATGGTTGACCAGATGGCGACGTGATGGGAAACATTGCAAAAATCCACAAAAACCGTAAATGCTGTTAACTCGTAAAACATAATTGGCGTCATTTATCTTATGGGGGAGGGCTGCATGGATATTACAGAAGCAGCGACGATATGTGGCGACGATATGACAATAATGACATTAACACTGAACACGATATTACCGCGTTGTTAGCAAACGGAGTCTTCTTCTTCTTCAATAACGTTTGCTAAATGTCACATAAAAGTAAATAAAACCCTTGACTTCTGGAAAACAGTTTCTAAAGATAAGACGAGTAACGGCACATTTGACATGCTGGAAGATCATTTGCAATTTCTTCTCTTGACGCCCAACCGGATAAGCAGTGATAGTGATGCTTTTAAATTCACCAAACCACATTTTTTGTTGATTTCTCAACCGTGGTTTTCAGATGAAAATTGAGTCAAAATAAGTAAATTGTTGGTACCACAAATGTATTGTTACACGTGCTGGTACCACAAATGTATTGTTACACGTAGTGGTACCACGAATGTATTGTTACGCGTATTGGTACCACGAATGTATTGTTACACGTATTGGTACCACGAATGTATTGTTATGCGTATTGGTACCACAAATGTATTGTTATGCGTATTGGTACCACGAATGTATTGTTAAACGTATTGGTACCACGAACGTATTGTTATTCGTATTGATACCACGAATGTATTGTTAGACGTATTGGTATCACAAATGTATTGTTACACGTATTGGTACCACGAACGTATTGTTACTCGTATTGATATCACGAATGTATTGTTACACGTATTGGTACCAAGAATGTATTGTTACTCGTATTGGTACCACGAATGTATTGTTACTCGTATTGGTACCACGAATGTATTGTTACACTATTGGTACCGCATTTGCTGTTTACTGGAAATTAATATAATTAATGTCTTGGGGGAGAGACACGATACCAATATCTACCAATATGATGTTGTAATTGAATTATAAATTGCTGGTTGTTTTTGAGCCTGTTTATCGATAAAAGCAGTTGAATCGGATTAAAATTTAATGGCCAAATGCTCAACGTTTTTTTATAATTAAAACATAAAAACCGGCTTGAGAAAATCAAAAGTCTCTGTTGCTTCTATTTATCTTCCGCGCAGATTGAAAATTGCAATAAAATAAATAACAAAACAAACAGACATACATAACAAAACAAGCAGACATACATAACAAAACAAGCAGATATACATAACAAAACAAGCAGACATACATAACAAAACAAGCAGATATACATAACAAAACAAGCAGACATACATAACCAAACAAGCAGACATACATAACAAAACAAACAGACATACATACATACATAACAAAACAAGCAAATAAATTGAACGTTTAAATTCTTTCGACTGCTTGTCCTATCGATATTTATTTCTTAATGATAAGAAAACTTTAAAACATTCTTTGCAGAATAGACAATCGAAAGGCCGACAATAGATTAAATTTTATGGACCAATTCTAAAAGAGTTTCAACCATTTAAAATCGATTTATCTCGACCATCCACGGCTCTTCTCCGGATCAAAAATACGACATTTTTTCCTTCCACTTAATGGACATGCTCTTATCCTAAAAACCAACCCCGCCTTCTGCTTTTTGTTATTCTGAGTTGCTCTTTTGCAAGCCATCGTTTCAGCGTTTGTCGGTGTATAAACATTTACTCACTGTCCCTTAAAGTGTGATTCGATGCAATGTATGCAAATTCTGGGTTGAATACCTTTGCGAACATTCTGTAGTGAGTGTTTTCATTTTTGCGGCAACACATTTGTGCAACAAAACGACTTAAATGCAACACGTAAATAACAAGTTTTTTAAGCTGTTTGAACGTTTTTTGTTGTTTTCAAACATAAACAAGACTGTTCTGAATTTCAATTGTCAAGGTTCACTAAACGACTTGAACCAGGTCGTAATTCTCGTGAAATTGTCGCCTTCCTCGAAGCATCGGACATCGTCTCACCGAGGAATGCGATCGGCCAAACGAGGTTCGCCGATTCATTAATATTTTTTGATAATTTTTTTCTTCGCGCAAAAACTGTCAACAAATAACTGTCGTCAATTGCCAAAATTCTGAAAAAAAACAAAGAAAAAAAAACAAAGTTTGTTATTAATTTGGATGAGTCCAGCCATCGAGAAAAGATAGCAGAAAAAGAGAAAAAGATTTGGTTGGAGAAATAATTTTGTGAGTCAACTCGGAGCAGGAGAAATGAGTTG
>OZ022239.1:43411053-43581053 GCA_963978895.1 Erpobdella octoculata | reverse complement strand
GCAATTTTTTTTTAAACGATGCTTTTTTAAAATTTATATATGCAAGCATTTATTTAATTGTATTTAATTTGTTTTTGTTTTAAAACATGAATAATAGTTATTTTTAATAACAAAAAAATTTGTTTTTAAAATATTTTCAAATTTTAATAGAATGTTTTGTCATGAGAAGCGAGCCTTTATTTTAAATTTTAGCTCGACTGGATTAGGGAAGTTAGTTAATTTTCACTCTGAAGGTTAACAAACATTCAAGCAAGCAAATAAGTTAATATAAGGAATTTAAAAATAATAAGTTATTTTTTAATGAGATATTTATTGCAGTTTTTAATCTTATTTTTTGTTTATTTTAATTTAGTTTTTTTTTGTTTATTTTAATTTAGTTTTTTTTAGTTAAATGTTACTGCAAAAAAAATTAATCGGTTTATAGAAGGGCCTATCGAATTTACTCACAGCGTTGCTGGTTGCAATTACAAATGCTTAGTTGCGAAACACGATGAGATAGCCATCTAATTCCTCGAATATTTACATCTCTTATTTGACATCTGCTGCTTCAAATGGTCTATCTGTTTCCCATCACTGTAATTAAAAACAAAATAAATGTATTTTTCCGAAATATAAAAATATGATTAAAAAACATTGTAGGAGTTCAAATTTGTCATGGACCCCCCCCCTAAGTACCCACATCGGCCATTATCATAAAGTTGGCCTAATTTCTTTTTGTAGCTTGACAACAAATCGACTCTCATCATCCCAATATGCAGTCAGCAATTAACCCAGGCCAGCTTCACACTCGCAAATTATTCAGACTTCCGTCCAGCCGATCATACATCATGGCTGCCATGACCTCGCATATCAAACTCGAGATTTATAGGAGCAGGAAGTGAACATCGGTTGCTACTTCCGTTGAAATATTGAACACACCGGAAGCTAGCCGACGAGGTGGATGTACAAGTTAACAACGATCGTAAAGATTGCGAGCGGTCATATGGGTGGCATTGATTCCACATACGTCATTTTCCGAGACGGTGCACACGACGATAAGACCGGTTCTCTGTGTGCTAGTGACGCATGAATAATGTGTTGTTATAGGAACTGTCATGAAAGATAGAGAAAGCCGTTTATTTAAGACTCTCGATTATGCCCTTTAAATTTTTATGCGCTTGACTTAACCTCTGAGAGTTTTCTAAGAAAATGGCGGAACTGGAAAAAAGAAGAAAGAAAAAGAAGAAGAAAAATAAGAATAACAAAAGACGCAGACAAATTTTAGAGGACATGGAAAGAGTCTTGTGTGTCATCAGTTTTGTGGAGACGGTTGTATGTCATCCTGTGCGGTCTCCTCATCAGAAAGAGTTCAAGAAGATCACAATATATATTAATAATTTTTTTAATCAAGCCGTTATTTGTTTCAAACATGTTACCTTTTATAGTGATTTTTTATTAGCGCTCTGTTGGGAATTTAATTCTTAATTTATCAGCTTAAGTTGTTTTTTCTTCATTAAATCTTGTATTTGAATAATACAATTTTTATTTTTAATATTAATAATATATTTTTCTATAATTATATAAAATTTTAATTGTTGCGTAAATACTCTAATTCTGTGTAAATTAATACTTCTCATTAAAACATTCTATAATATAACATTATATATATATATATAATATGAAAAACAACGTTTCGAGTCCTTTAATACCACAATTACATTATCTAATTATTTCCCATAATTATCCCATCCGAACTACTCGTATATTTAAAAAAATAAGTTAATGAGAAGATTTCGGTTCAGTCTCGTTAGTAGTAATTAGATTGATCATTAAGAAAACTTCAGTAGCAAATCAAGAAGAATAAAAAAGTAAATAATAAACTTACTTACTTAGATATTCGAGGGAAAGACGCGTAAGAAGAAGATGAAGAAAAAGAACTTGCTCTTTGGTCAGGGACGACGCTTCCAATTTGAGAGGTGAATGTTCGTTAGTTGGAGATGTTGGGAACCGTTTTTATATTTCAGTGGTGCAATATCATAAGTGTGCATCCTATAGAGCTCTACAACTCAGCGAATATCTTTCGTCTCCTCTCTTTTGCTATTCTCTTTCCTCTTTTTAAATCCTTTATATTAACTTCGCCCTGGTTGCTTGCTTGCTTGAGCCATACTTTGGGACCCTTTACCATTCAAAAAAACTAACTTTCCGTTATCCAATCAAGTTGAAATTTAGTGGGGTTTTTCTTGCTGCGGATTTTACATTCCATTAAATTTTCAAATTCATTGGACAAAAATTAATGGAATTTTTGAATAAAATTAAAAAACCTTTAAAAATTTAAAAATTTTAAATTTTATGTAGAAAAATAAACCAATAACTCTTGATTTCTTCTAAAAAAGTGATATTTAATTTTCAATTTTAAAAATTTGCAATAAAAAATGTGTTCATTTCATATTGATTTGAAAATAGTTTATTTTGCAATCCTCACAATCAAGTTAAGATTTGATGGGTTTTTTTGTTGCTGCAGATTTCACATTCTATTAAATTTTCATATCGATTGGACAACATTTGTATGAATTATAGAATTAAATCAACTAAAGCATTTAAAAAAAATTACAAATTACAAATTTTATGTATATAAACGAACTTTGAATTTTTAGTTTAATTTAAAAAAGCAAAGTTTAATTGTCAAATTTAAAAATTTTCAATAAAAATATTGTTTATTCCATATTTATTTGAAAGTTTTTTAAACTTTCAATCTTCACATTTTTTACATATCAAATATTTAGAAAACTGTGGTCAATGTTTTCGTATTTTATAGATTTACTCTCATCATAAAATATTTTGCAAAACATTTTTAGACGCAAAATTAAAAAATTATAAAGGATTTTAAAAAAAAGAAGATTTTTACGGGTTTCTTGTTATTTTTTCCTTTATTTTCCTTTCTCTCTTTCTTTATCCTCTCTCTCTCTCTCTCTCTCTTTCTCTCTCTCTCTCTCTCTCTCTCTCTCTCTCTCTCTCTCTGTATTTCTCTTTTTTTCGTTTTGAAAGATTTTGAAATAAAAAGTTACTGCTATGGTTTATTATAAGACCCCCATATTTATTATAGGTTCCCCATCTAGATCCCCAAGTGAACCGCGTCTCTATCCGCGATGATGTTCCTGCCGGGTAGTAGAAGCGACTTATCTTGTCTTAATACTCGTCCAACGATTTTAAAAGAGACGGGAGGGGGTTTAAAAACGTTCCTAATAAATGGATAGAAGTAATGAATTGAACGTCACTCCAGTTTATCGTAAGCATGCTTGCGAATGCAGATGATGCTCCACTGCTTTCTTAATATCTACTCGAGCAGCTTAAAAATTGAATATTTCAAGATAAGCAAGTTTCGTTTTATTTAAGCACTTCCGCATTAAAATTAAAATTTTGCACTTTCGCCGATTTCTTAGATTTTGTTTTCTTTAATACGCAATAATACGTAATACCGTTTTGTGAAAGTACAGTTATGTCGATGGATGTGCTTTATTGAGTTTACAAGATTTATTTTTAATACTTTACCATTTAGTACTTTATTTATTAGGCGGAAAATATATTGTTTAATAAAAAATATTATGCTTCATTTGTTAAACAATTTTGTATTTTGTTGATTGAATCATATGTACTTCACAGATTGTACATCGTATTGTTTGTTGAACAAATTTTATTTACCTTATAAAAATATTATTTGATTGATTGTACGTCATGTACTTAACTGATTGTAAGTCCTGTCTTTAATTGATTAAGCTTTATGTACCCGGTCGCTTAAGTCTTATATATTTAATGATTAAACAGCATGTACTTTAAAAAATTGAACTTCATGTACTTGATTGATTGTACATGATGTACTGTATTGACTGAGCACCGTGTACTCGGTTGATTGAACATCGTGTATTTTATTGATTGAACAAAAAAAGCCTTTCTTGATGCCTTCAGCACACCGACTCCACGCCGATATCGACCTGAGCGACTTGCCAAACGTGTCCTGAATAATAACGATAATGATGAAAAAAACTCTCTTTCACTTAGAATTTCAAAGAAAAAAGTGATGATTCATAACATCTCGGGAGGTTAAAAGGGAAACAGTTATCTGCTTCTGCGTCTCCAATTCAGTCGGGGATAGTAATGGCGTTTTTTCCAATTTATTACTTGCTGATGGCACAAGTCGTTCCTGCCGCGTTTGTTGGAAATTAAAACTTTTCGATGTGCCGAAAGATGAAACAAACGAAAAAAATTTTTTCAAAACCTACGAAACTCAAGAGATTACAGAAAAAAAAACAAGAAAACAATCAAGGTTTTCAATTGTGGAATGCAAACATTGCTCGCGCTGCTTAAAATCCACAACGAAGCTGCAACCAATCACTTATTAGCTGGTTATCTTAGGGTCACGTGACCAAATGAGATCATTAATCAACGAGATGATGTCAGTCGTACGTGGACAATATTTTCGTGCAACCAGTCTGTCCCATTGCCTCAACGAGCGGGGATCAGTCCGCCTCTTTCGCATTTTTCCTTGCCTTTTCCCATTTGTTACTTTTTTTCTATTACTATTCTCTTTTCTCCTACTACTACTACTACTTACAATTTTTTTGCATTAGGAAATTATGCATATTAAAGAACGGGGGCGCATATTTAACAACCGGCCCCCAACGCAATCACTCCTTGGCTAAGTGAGTTTTGCACGAGCGAACAAGAAAATATGAGTTTTGCAAGCATTAAGATGGGGATTATGCAATATGCGTGTGCAATGGACCGAGGATTTCTGTCCGATGACCGCCATGTAAAAAACGCTGCTTTGTCGGAGAGTTTGTTTTCTTATTAAAGAAGCTGAAATTTTTGTCATCATAATCGTTAGAGTGTTTTAAATTAAAAACCAGTTTGGAATTTCTAAGACGAAACATTACAAATAATTTATTGTAGATTATTATTATTTATTTTTGTCATAATTGGTTCAATAAATGTTTTATTCAATACATAAAAGAAAAAAACTTTTAATTTCTCGTCGTTGACAATTCTTGGTGTTTTTTCTTTAGAATTTTGTTTTTGTAAAAATAGCGAAAGAGTTCTCGGCAGGACAATATTTTTGATTTTTTTCTTTGATAAAAATAAACTCTAAAACAACACCAAATTACTTTCGATTGCCATAAATTAGGTAAAAACGGCATAAAATAAATTTTTTCATACATTGTTTTTTTTAACTTAAAAATTTTTTTCGTTCTCAAAAACTGAAAATTTTTAATAAAAAAAGTTATAAAAAAAGTTGTTTATATATATATACAATTGTTTTAAATTCATTTGTATAAATAATTTACATTAATTTTTATTATATAAAAATTTTTTATTTATATAAAGTTTATTTATTTATTTATATGATTGATGAGTTTAAACATTTTATGTGATTTATTACTTTCAAACGAATCATTTCTAAATGAATAATTCCCACTGATCGGCAATATCGTTTTGTACAAATATGACAAAGAAAAAAATTTGCAATAAAATTTGCATAAAAATCTCATTTATTTCAATAACATTTATTAAAAAAACTTCTTAAATACAATATTCGATTGTTTATTTTTATTAAATGCGAATTATTTAAAAATAAAACGTCTTTTTTCTGCAGGTCGTAAATGGTAAAGTAGATATAATATAAAAGAAAAGCAAAGAAGCGAGGAGAAACAAAGAAATTAAGAACCAGGCATGCATACACAATCTGTACCGGTTCACACAAGCTGGCGTTTGTTATATGGTCTTCATCAATCTAGGAACATCTTCAATGGCATCGTTGTGTATTTATTGTGCTTGTTTGTTCGTGTACTGACGAAATGATGTTATGCAAAAAAAGAATAAATTATATTTACTTTGAATAAATTGGAAGCCAATTTTTAACAAATATATTTGGAAACAATTTTATTCACTAAAAAAAGGTTTTTTAGTATAATAAATTTTAACAATTTTTTTAGTTTTTATAAAAAAATTTTAAATTAAACGAGAAAGCGAAAATTCGTATCTTTGCAGGTATTTAACAATTTATTTGACCTCGTAAAGTATTTTTATAAAATCAATCAATGCGTATACCAATAATGTATAATAATGAATATTTTATCAAATCAATCAATTCATATATCCACATGGTGGTGGTGGCAAATCGGTAAAGCGTTCGCCTGTCGGCATAGAAGTCGGTGGTTCGAATCTCACCGGCGTCACCATCGTAGCTCCATAAAGCAAGGAGTTTAACCTAAAAAAATATATATATACCAATATATACCAATAATGGATAGTATTGAAATTACTTATCTAATCAATTAATGCATATATCAATAAATGTATAGTAATGAAAATATGTATATCGTTTGATAGCACTGGTGTTTTGAATGCCTCGTCCATAAATGTTTGTACCTTGTAATTTCTCGACAACATTGGCTACTAGGTAGAAAATGGGAATTAAACCAAGAAGTTCATATCAACATTGAAAGATGAACAATCACTCAGTGAGACAAAAATGGAGCAATATTTCGGTGGCGCTAATCCTCCTCCTCCAAAGAAATGCTACCGTGACGCTGCTCTTCGCATTCAACGGATTGTTCAAAATTATAATAATCGGGACAGATTAGATTATCTTCGAGGCTTAGCTCACAATTTTGACTTTTAACTATGTTTTTCGTGTTAAAATTAGTGTTTTTTTGAATAATAAACTGTTTAAACGTTAACTTCTTGTCATTTTTTTTTGAAATTGCAATAAACTTAAACATTTTTAAACAAAGATGGAAAAATTAGTAGTTATTATTATTATTATTATTATTATTAACATAAAGGTTTTCAACAAATCAGTCATAAAAGCAAAAGGTATGGTTTGGGCATATTTACCATGGGTTGAGTTTTGTCGCTTAGAAAATAAAATAAAATAAAAAAGTTTTTTAATTTTTTTAGAGCAAAAATGTTTTTATATCACAGTGAATTGACCCCGATGACATTATAACGATGATTTGTCCTCACGATGAATTGTTCACGATGACATTTTAACGACGAATTCTCCTCACGATGAATTGTCTCACGATGAATTGTTCACGATGACATTTTAACGATGAATTCTCCTCACGATGAATTGTTTCACGATGAATTGTCTCACGATGAATTGTTTACACGATGAATTATCTCACGATGAAATGTTTCACGATGAATTGTCCACGATGAATTGTTTCACGATGAATCGTTTCACGATGAATTTGGCGGACACCCTCGACTATCATAGTAACCATAGGTTAAAAGGTAAGATAAAACAATAAGACACAAATATACAATTTTTAACACACATGTAGAAAATTATACAAACGTTTGCAGACTTATACAAACGTTTGCAAACTTATACAAACATATATAGACATATGCAAACATATACAAGTTTATAACAAAATTTAAAATTATATCCAGACTTAAGCAGACATATAGAAACAATTGCAAAAATATTATGACATATACAAACAATTCAACTATATATAGATTTAAGTAAAAATATATGAACTTATGCATAAAATTACAAACATAAACAGATAATTACAAAAATATACAAATCGTATACAATACAAACATATACAAATATATCAAAAAATATACAATCATTTGAAAATACGCACAAAGACATAAACATATACAAACCTGCAATTGAAAACCAATAACAACACAAATCCACACAAAAAAGTTGTGTTTTTTCAGACTGTTTAACGACCAGTTGATAGAAGCCTGTTTCGCGCTTGAACAAATCTTAAAATATAATTATGCGTCCAACAAAGTATTTAACACAAGTAAAAACAAGTCTTATTGCTCTTATAGAACAATTTAATAAAACAAGTTTTAATGCTCTTTTAGAACAATTTAATAGAACAAGTCTTATTGCTGCCATAGAACAATTTAATCGAACAAAAATGTCCACTCGCAAATTTCACAAAATATTCCGTGTTTACACTTTAGAAAAATTAAACTGATATAAAACATCATTCGCTTTTCGTCACAAAGGGAAATTTTAATTTAAAACAAGAAAGTCTTGCAGCAGCGCAATGGGATCATAAATTTTCAAAGATATTTAAAATTCTAACAAAAATTCAAAGAAGAATTGACTGACATGTATATTTTTAGAAAAAATTAATAAAACTTTGTTTTCATGAAGAAAGAATTGTGAGGTGGCGTCTCTCGCCTGCTGGTTGTGAGGCCCTCGATCTTCATCTCTCCCAGTTTTTTAACTTTAATTAAAAACTAATTAAATTGTGTTTACATAGCTTCTTGATTTTTACTTTGTTTTTGCAAAATTGTTTCTGTTTTTGACCCCAAAAATATAAAAAAATGTATAATTAAAAGTCTTATTCTACTTTTTGAACGTTTTTTCAACGCAAAAATTTTAAAATTAATTTTTTTTAATTTAAAAAATTTTTAAGCCTAAACAAAGTTTCAGTTTTTTTAATCTCGTTTGTCAAATTACTTTTTCACAAAGCACACATGACAGCTAACTTCGATTTTTTTTAAATAATGTTTTAGATAAATATTTACAGTTTCGAAGGAAGCAGATTATGATGATTAAATGATTTTGCACTTATGCAGGTGTTGTCAGTGAAGGAAAACTGTGTGGAGTCTTCAAATTAAAAATTTTACTAGACCACCTGCAAAATGTCTTCTTCTTCTCCTTCTCACGTCATCACAGAGAATCAATCTTTTCATGAAGTTTTAATTAATTTAAATTTATGCTATTTTGATAGAATTTTTTCAACTTCTAACAAATTTTTTATGTTATATTATTCCAGTCGTATTGTTTAAAAGATGTTACTAAGTATTATTAGTAAGTCATGTTATTTAGATCATGTTATTCAAACCATGTTATTTAAATCCTGAGTTTAATCATTTTATTCTTGACCTTTAAGTCGTTATTTTAATCATTTATATGCCATTTTTGTTACATTTCAGCTCGAATTCAGCACACACACACACAAGCACAAGCCCAACAAGCAACCATAGTTTCATAATATTTGAAATGAACTTCTTCTTTAGTGCTTCCTTCGATGGCTTAAAATTTCTTTCCAAAACTTCGCACGAAAACCTCACGTGCAATTCCCACAAACAAATTTAATTACGTCATTTACATTTCTATCAATTTTTTTATATTTTTAGTTTTTTTCTAAATAAATATATATAATTATAAAAGCGTTGTTGTAATGTAAAAGATTATTTTGGGCTCAATGACAAAGCTATAAAATCGCTGCAATGGTTTTATATGCGATAGTTACAACCACTATCTCTCGTAAAACGAACAATTTTTCTAATCTTTCTAGATGTCGTCCCTTTAATAAAATATAATCACTATTTTTTAGTTATTTTTTATTTCAAATCTTGCTCTTCAACTTCTGATAAATTTAATTTAAATCACTAAACTTCTCACTTAATGTTATAACTCCTGAACTCTACGTTTCTAGGAACAGTACGTCGGGTGCAAAGTGTTTGCTTGAGTGGAATTTATTGAATGATGCGGCCAGGAACTTCATCACCAATTGGAGCGCTCCATCATTTGTGCCTCTCCGTTTAATGAAATTGTCGCTCGCATTGATGATTACTGTTAGTGAGCTGCTAAACTCGTCTAATGCCATGAAGTCGTTGTTTATTTAAGCGTTTATTGTTGATTATCCGATTAGGAAACAGCGGTGGTTATAAAGAATTGAATTTATTAGCTTTTATGGAAAAGAGATAAGAAAAATTAATTCAGACTTCTTCTATATGTGTTCCTAGATAAGATAAATAATTATGGCCTCACAACTACAGTGACAGTTTTAAATAAATTCGATTGGTTCGGTTTTATATTTTGCGACTATGAAAACATGATTGGCAATATTTTTGAATGTATTTGTCATATTAACGACATGAAAGAAGTTCTTTTTTGAGATGTCAAATGCGAAAGAATCGGGAACGACTGTGACTGATTGATATCTCTCCATCATGGCTCACAACCTGTCAAAATATCTTCCCATCACAATCATTGCTTCTAGTACGTTTTTGTTCTGTTTGGAAATTAATAAAATCCAGACGGATTATATGTCAAATGGAAAAAAAACTTCCAAGAAAAGTCAACATTATTTTCATTTGTGCGCATTAAATTAGAATTTTGGAGTTTTATGGAATTTAATTTTTAGATTTCGTGCTAAAAACAAATAACATGGAGAGAATGGCGTGCTGTTTTATAGTGACGGAGGTAATAAAATTTAGTTTAAGCTTCTAATTAATTAATAAGTCAGCTATCGTATACTTCCATTCCACACACACACACACACTCTCTTAAACTTATATATATATACTAGCTGACCCAGCAAACGTTGTTTTGCCTTATAAATTATTTTGGTTTTTTTTTATTAAAAGTTTAATGTACAAAATTATGACAATTTAAAAAAATCAATCTTGAAGAGCAATCCTGTGTACAATGCCCGGGGTTTTTTTAAGTTTTTTTTATCGTTCTCTCTTGCTCCCGTTTCCTTCCCCGCTTGCTCTCCCGATCCCATTTGCACTCTCGTTCCCGCTTGCTTTCCTGTTCCCGTTTACTCTCCCGTTTCCGGTCGCTTTTCTTTTCCCAGTCATTTTTTCGCTTTCGTTTGCTTTTCCGTTCCCGCTTGCTTTTTCGTTCCCGCTCATTCTGCAGTTACAGTTTCCGTTTGCTCTCCCGCTCCGCTCATTTTGTGACCGATTTAATTTTTCACAAAAACCTTCTCTGATTGCCTCTCAAGCTTGTGTGAAAAAATCAACAAAGATTCTTGGACTATAAGTACATCTTTTTATAACAAAAAGTTATAACAATTTTAAACTTTAAATTATGAGTACATGTACCTAAAAAACAAAATCAACATCAAAAATCTGTATTATATGTATCAAAGCCTAGATTCTTAAGATTGTATATACATCTGCTCAGAATTAAATTCTGTTTTAAATATTCCTAAACCTTCTTTTCCTAGTCTATCAAATAATAAAATTAAAAATTAGAGATCTTTCAACAAAAAACCTAGAAAAAACAGCAACACAAATTTAGAAGGAAATGCTGAATTAATTTCTGCAAGACCTTCTTCTGATCACACTTATTCAAATAATGAAATGGTTTCATTGCAGAATTTTAAACATTCCTATACTTTGCTTTGATTTTTTTAAGTAGATGTGCATATTTTCTAAAGATTTTAGACATTTTTTCACTTTTTTTTATAGATATACATATAATCTAAAGATTTTATACTTTGCTTTGAATTTTTAAGTAGATGTACTCATAATTTAAATAGTTTAAGGTTAATAAAAAGAATTTAAAAACAATGAGCTAATTATGTACAAATTAGCAAATTTGAGACAGATGTAAAAGAAAATATAAGACACAGAGGAAAAAAATAGACATGTGTAGAGAATGCGAGCAAGCGAAACAAGAAATTTATTACATAAAACATCGGAAGTTAAAAAGACACATATATAGAATATAGATGATAAGAATAATAGAAATTAATAAGTCTGCATAACAGAATGTTTATATTATTTATATAATTTTTACAAACATAAGTAAGAATTCAGGAAAAAAGAATACATACATAAAATGAAATATGTTCATAGGGTGGCAGAGCATAAAAGAATGAGATAAAGGGCATAAAATGGATAAAAAGCTGAAAAAGAATCCATTAATAAGAAAGATGAAAAAGATTAGGAAGAAATGAGTGCTACTGGATTTTTTCGATGAAAGATCCAGTTGAACAAGTTAATTAAAAACAAGCTTTTTAACACAAACTTTGATTTCAAATACACTCGATTTATAAATACGAAAAATTTTCAAATTAGGTTTTTTTTCTTTTTTTTAATTGAATCATGTATTGTCATCCAATATAAAATTCAATTCAACTAAAATTTATTAGTCGCCTAAACAAAACAAGTTTTTCCCAAAGGCGACGGCGTGAAATAATATAAATTTAAAAGTTTTAAACGTCATTAAGTAGATGAGTTTTTACAGAGGTACTAGTTTCTAGTCTGTACTAGTTTCTAATATCTTGATGGTAGATGGTAGGCCGTTCCAGGCAATCGGAGCTGCAACAAGAAAAGCTCTTCTCGCGTACTTATGACGAATGCAGGGAACAGTTGATGATGAACAGAGTCTGCGTCTTTCCGGGTAGTTCGAACAGAGATTGATAAGATCGAGCAGGTAAGTTGGGAAGCTGTTTTGAAGAATATTGTAAGTAAGTGCTATAAGTTTATAAGAAATTCTGGACGAAATGGGAAGCCAGTGCAATTGGCGGAGGATAGGAGAGATATGTTCACGGGTTGGTGCACCAACCACCAGGCGGGCGGTGGAATGAAGAACACTCGTATAAGGATGGAGAGTCGAAACGGGGAGGCCAACCAAAATTCCATTACAGTAATCCAATCTTGAGAGAACAAAAGCGTGGATGAGAATCTAGAGACAGGACTGATCCAGAGATGATCTTGTCTGTCGAATGCGGCGAATGTGAAAAAACAGGCACGGGATGCTGAGGATATATGAGGGATGAGGCTATGTGAGCTGTCAAAGAAAACTCCTAGGCTACGAATAGATCTAACAGGAGAGACAACAATGTCAACACCAAGGGGTAAGCTGTAGTTTTTAAGAAAACTGGTATTGGTCACTCCACGATGAAAACATATCAGTTCAGTTTTTGAAGGATTGAGATGGAGGTGCATGGCAGCACTCCAATCTTCTATCTCAGCGACACAAGCAGAGGTTTATCACTAGCCAGCTGAGCCCGGTCAACGGCCGTGTGAAAATATAGTTGTGTGTCATCAGCATATAAATGTACTTTAATGCCATGCGAGCTCGCAATACGTGAAATATTGGCGGTGTATAAAATCAAAAGTAAGGGACCAAGGATGGAACCTTGTGGAACGCCGGATAAAACCTGGGATAAAAACTATGCTGAAAGTTTCAGCTTCCTAGCTAGTCAAAAAGCTGGTTAAATTTTACTTGCAAAATTTTGGTACAGATAAAGACACACACACATACACAAACACACACACCTAAATAAAAGTTTGTAAAAAGAGGATAGTAGCAAATACTGCGTCGTATGATAAAAGTTACTTTTTTTAAAACTTTTTCCCACGTGAAAAATAATTGTTACATCATAAAAAATACATTTTTTTAGAAACAACGCTTTTCTTGCGCTCTAAAAAGTATAAAATAATATTCCTACAATTCATATACAATGAAAAACGTTGCGGGCGCATTATCTTTTTTTAACTATTTGTTTTACTAAAGTTTTGATGTTGTAGCCTATATGCCCCCGCATCGTTTTTCGTTGTATATGAGTTATAGGAATATTATTTTATACTTTTTAGGGCGCAAGAAAAACGTTGTTTTTTAAAAAATGTATTTTTTATTATGTAAAAATTATTTTCTACTTTTTCATTACTGACGGGTGAAATTTTGTAAGTAAACAAACAATCAGACAAAAAAGTGACCTAATAAACACGTTGTAAAATAGTTCGAGCGACCTGTTTTTAAACAAATTAAAAAAAAATCCCATGACTGCACTCATTACTCCCCTTATAATAACACTGAATTTTCTTTAATACATTAGGTTCAACCCCATAAATGGTGTGCCTGAGATCAATTATTTTTATCAGTTTGTTGGTTTTCTTTTCGTTTCGTTTATTTTCTGTCATTGCCATGGTCACGCTGCTATAATTTGTATCGTTTGTTAAAGGTGGATCACAAGCGGAAGAAAGTCTCTTGGAGCACTTGGAGTACATGCAGCACTTAGAGCACTTGGAGCACTTGGTGCACTTTCTTGATTTTATTTGATTATTTTCATTTCAATATATGTTAGATGTAAATTTAAAAAAAGAAAATCCAGACTAAAACCTGTCAAGTCAAGACCAAGTTCATTAACAAGAATTTGTGGAAAAAATTCACACGAAATTAAATCTTCTTGTTAGTCCGTGTGCAACATATTCAACAACTAGTAGGGGGTAAAAAGGAACAGGCGAGTTGTAATAAATTACTTTTTGATTCATTCTATTTGGCTTGTATATAAAATTACTTCCAAGTAAAAATATGTTTTTATTAAAACATTAAAAAAAATATTGTTATCGGTTTTTCCTGAAAAGCAGAAATGTAAATTTTTATTTGGTCAGAATTTGTTACAACCGATATACTAGCATATTTTTGTTCAATATTTAAAATTGCAAAACTGTTTAAACGTGTTTGGTCCATTGTACTCTGCAAAGGTTTTATTGCATCTGAGCGCGCTCAAGGAATGTTCGGTAGAACAAGATGCGGCTAGACTTGCAACTAAAATATTAGCAACTTGGTTGAAGACTGACAAAACTGGTCATTGATGTAAAGAGTTGAGACAACATATTTTAGAAGTGCAGCTTGTAGCGTTTTAAACGATAAGAAATACAAGGTATTTTAGAGTTTATTGTGCCTGCAGGTATCTCGGACTTAATAGTTAATACTGTTAATCTGTGGAGATAATGTACTCTAGAATCGAGTCAGGATGTCCTGCAATCGTTGAATACTTGATTCGAAATATGCGGAAGCCGTAAAATAAAAACACTTGAAAGTTATAAAAGTCACGTTCAAACTGATTAAGCTCCGGACCTTTAGAAGTTAATGGAGAAATGTGTTCAAACTTGTGGACAATTGCCATTGCCACAAGCCTGGCACCTGCATTAAAGAGAGACTGGAGGTGCAGAGTTAAAAATTTGTATAGGCAAATAGGATTGAGTTGCAATAGACACGCCTAGAAACAAGTCAGAGTTCAAGTAGTTGCGTGTCTTCAGAGCAGACACTGGAAGGGACGTAGCGACGGCTCTGATTTGTCGCAGTATCATGAAGCACAATAACGTGTAGTAACGTGTCCAACGTAAGTGTTTGTGGTTAGGTCTGAGAGTTATTGATTGGACACTTACAAATAGTAGTGCTTGATTTCCCGACATGCTTACTTTCCTGTGATTTAATTATGTATTTATTTCAATCACTGGTCATCTTTTGTTTGTTCTTTTTTTGTTGTAAATGTTGTGCTCATGTCTTAACGCAAAAACATTAGAAGAGATGACTTAATGGAAATGATGAAATGATTGATAGAATGAATCCAAAACCAAAACATCCAAACGCTGTGCGTGTGTGCACATTCGTCAGTAAACCATGAGAGATATGCACAAGAGTTTGTTTGTGTGCGTGTTTGCTGATTTGCACGTGTGAACGTCTGGGGGATGCTGGAAGCTGCATCATCATCAATATATTCAGCTATTAACAGATTCCAACGAATGCGCACCCCTTGATAAGCTGTTACAGCACGATAAGCCGTAGTAGAGTAGAGTTAAACTTTTGCGCAGAAGTCTGTGGGCTCTCTCGTGCAAGTTGCTGGTGAGTGGTGTATGCTATGGAGTAACACTTTCGTCCAATGATTGAGTTCAACCGGTATCTCACGTGTGTTGTTTCGAAATTAAATTTAGCATTTGCTCCATAGTCTAAGTCTTACGTAAGTTCATTATTTTCAGTTTAATTTTTTTTAGTTTAAATATATTTGTGTTCTCTAGATAAAGTTTTTTAATTTTACATTCTAGTTTCTAGTTTTACGTTTATAATTATATTTTTCAGGAGACGCATATTCTGATGATGTTTAACAAAAAGAAATCATCAAAGATTCACATATCAACACCTCAAAACTTTGAACACAGGGTCCATACTGGATATGATCACACAAAAGGAACTTACGTTGGATTGCCCTCACAATGGACCAACATTATTGAGCCTAATTTCCATCACTCTATTGATTCCACCAAAAGTTACCTTACCAAAGTAGTTTTACTTTCACTAGTATCAAAGTAGATTGTAGTTTTGAGTAATTTTTGTTTTCATTTTTGTCACCTTGGGGTTCTAGTGTAAGTATATATAAATGTGATACCTGGTTTTTGGAATGAGTCCTAGATCACGTTTTTCATAGTATTATTAGACAACCTAAAATATTGAAACCACTTATAAACATTTTTGTATAAGTCATTAACTTACCAATGGTTTTAAATCTATTTTAGTCAACACTAAATGGATACTCAAGAATTGGAACAAATGACAGTAAAACTTATTCATCTGGCCTGACACACAGTGCTAGTTCTAGTCCTTCCCACCATTATGGTGTATCCTTGCATAAAGTCAGCTCAAATATGGCATATGCCTCCCCAGTATTGCAGCATTACAACAACTCTTCATCATCATCTTATCTTGATTCACCGAACAGATATACGTCTTCGTATTTAAACAAAAGTCCCAAATCATACACTCCCTCAAAAGGAGTAACCTTTGCTTCGGATTACAGCAATAGAATAACACTGAACAACATAAAAAATTCCTCTCATGTTCCATTTGACAGCAACGTAGTCATTGGAGGAAGGTCCTATCCACTGTCCAACGAGGATTTCATTAAAAGAGCCAAAAGTCACATTCTGGATAAAACCCTATCAAACATGATATCCTCAGTCCCCCTTCCTTCGGCCAAATACGCCACGTACACGGCCGGATCACCCATCAGGCCACCAATTCATACATCTTCATCTTCGCAGAATTTCTCTTCTCCTGCCTTAACGAGAAAAATTGAAACCAAGAAGAAACCCATTCGCAACATGCTGGAGCCTGTTGCAGAAAAACCGTCTAATGAGTCATCGCCATCCTCCTCTGTGGAGCAGTATGAAAGGGTGAGTTATACTGAGGAAGTTTTATTATTTTGTGATTAAGAGAGATATTTGTTGTGTGCTGTTTATTTTTTAAACAGCTTATATGATGTTTCTGTTGGAATTTCAAAATTGGAAACACTCACAACTTTAAAAAATATTATTTATATTATTTTTATTATTATAAATTTTAATTTTATAGTTATTGTTAATAATGCAAATTTCATTATTATTGTTAGTATTGTTAGTATTATTAGCTTCAATGCAAGTGTTATTGTTGTTAAACATTAATACATTATTACAACAACAACTACTACTACTATACTACTACTATACTACTACTATACTACTGCTGCTGCTGTTACTACTACTATCACTACTACAAATACAATTACTACCACTAATACTACTATTACTACTACTGCTACTACTACTACTACTACTACTACTACTACTACTACTACTACTACTACTACTACTACTACTACTACTACTACTACTACTTTTAGTATTATTGTTTTTTCTCCTATGTGAGTAATATTTTCCAATACGAAATAAAAGTTTGAGCATGTCTTTCCATATTTTTAATTGCTATGTATCTGTATGTCAAGTGCTAAAAAATTTACAAATCCTATTTTAGGACCAAAATACTTTTTGATTGTATTTTGTTTTTATAGTTTGCTGGCTTTACACAACATGTTTTAAATTCCATCTCTATATTAACCTAAACAACTTAAGAGTGGCCTGTGCAATATCACTCTTAAAGTAAATAATTAATCTAGCCTAGCAGTAAAAGAAATGTGCATGCTATTTCTGAAGAAATTTGATCCCTAGAATCGAATGTGCACTATTGAATAATCAATGATTTAATGTGTGAAATTATTCCTCCATATAAATGTGTTATATTTCGCCAGCATATTTATTCATCATGATTCATGATATAATAATTATTTATTCCAGTTTACATAAACTTTATTTCTACATTCTGCGTCATTTTCTGGATTTATTTGAGTGACAATTTATTATTTTAAATAAAAATGTAATTTACAGTTTCGTGATGCGTTGAAGTCAGTTGTAAATATTGGAGACCCAAGAAAATTGTTTGACAATTTGATAAAAGTTGGAGAAGGCTCGACAGGAATTGTTTGTACAGCAACTGAGAAGAACAAAACAAAAAAAGTTGCTGTCAAGAAAATGGACTTAAGAAAGCAGCAAAGAAAAGAACTACTTTTTAATGAGGTGATTATATGTATATAAATAGAATGCTAAGAGTACAGAAAAATTGTTTTAAAACATTTTATATATATTTATATATATATATATATATATATATATATATATATATATATATATATATATATATATATATATATATATATATATATATATATATATATATATATATATATATATATATATATATATATATATATATATATATATATATATATATATATATATATATATATATATATATATATATATATATATATATATATATATATATATATATATATATATATAATATTATTTTATTATTACTCTATTCCGGCAAGACTATCTCTTATCTAAAGCAAAACATACATGATTAACAGGTGTTAATAATGCGAGACTATCACCACCCGAACATAGTGAACATGTTCAGCAGCTATCTGATTCATGATGAATTGTGGGTTGTGATGGAATACTTGGAGGGAGGAGCCCTTACAGATATTGTCTCACATTCCAAGTAAGCTTTTATTTTAACTTGAAATAATTTGAGAAATTGGTTTACAGACAAAAAAATTAAGTTTTTTTTTTAGTTGATTTTTAAGAGTATTTTTAAAAGCAAGGCTGTATTGTTTTTCCCTGTCTGACATGAAAGCAGGTTAACTGTTGCTTTCATTTCACAACAGGATGGATGAGGAGCAAATTGCAACTGTGTGCAAAGCAGTCCTTCAGGCTCTATCTTATTTACATAGTAACAACATAATTCATCGAGACATCAAATCTGACTCAATTCTACTTTCCAAGGAGGGGATTGTAAGTAACAGATTGTTAACATTATTTTACATTTAGTTCCAAGAAAGGTGCAAAAAATATATTTTTAGCCAATTTCACTTTTTTATTCACATTCCTATATTCCTAATGCTCCTCAGGTAAAGTTATCAGATTTTGGATTTTGTGCACAAGTAAACAGAGACATCCCAAAAAGAAAATCTCTAGTGGGTACCCCATACTGGATGGCCCCGGAGGTCATAGCCCGCCTACCGTACAACCAGCCCGTATGTTGCACAATCTTTAATATAAATATAATCCTTGAATGTGTGAGTTTGACATTTAAACTGTGTAACCAGCTTATTAAAAGCTGACTATAGTGGCACTTTATCCTTTGTAAAGATTTAGACACCACTTTTCACTAAACTCACTTGTAGATTCATTATAAAATACTTTTAGGCAGCTGTCCAAATGTGCTGTAGTAGTAAAATTTTAAGAATTGTTACACTACTTAAAAAATTTTGTTTTGCTATTCTAAATTTGAAAATTTGAAAAAATATTAGACTAAACATGCATAGCGAAACATTTTCTAGAGCCATTCATGCTTACAGACATACATTGCATACTGGTGAAAAGACTACAAGAAAGAAAGCAAATTTATCATAAGTACGTTAATTATAAAAACCATGTAGTGTAGATGAACCACCAGATAATGTTCCTCAACATCAGCTTGGACACACTTTTATTATTCTCCATTTTTAGCGATCGAAAATCATCTGGAGACCTCTGGTTTTGTTGCCATGACTCTGTGTAGAAGACTGGGTTAAATGTGTCACAGGGACATTGTTACTCAATCAATCAGAAAAAAATTAAGTTCATGACATGAAAGTACATATGCTAGGTCTACTGTCAGCATATTTCTATAGAGGGTGACAGCGTTACCACTTTACTGTGTCACTGATTTCAATGCCACAGCCACAAGTGCTTGCGATACTGGCCGAGATTCCAACAGCTGACCTTACGACCTACAAATGAATGTCTCAGCACTATACCACATGCATGTTTTTTTCAGATCTTTTAATTTTTATAGAAATAATATTGCTCTGCATCTATATCTGCTAAATGATAAACAAAAATAAAACACTCTTACAGGCAGACATTTGGTCGTTTGGCATAATGTTGATTGAAATGATCGACGGTGAACCACCAAACTTCAATGAACCTCCACTTCAAGCCATGAGGAGGATCAGAGACATGCCGCCACCTAAGCCAAAAAACTCACACAAGGTAAGCAAATTAAAAATCATTCAAGATGACAATACCTTGAGCGGTCATTCATATACTATGTACGCACCGAGGGAGAGGGGGTGTCCGAGCAAATGATTTGCGTACACCTGCGTATGGGGAGGGAGGGGGTATTTCAATAAATGTGTATGTATGTTATATCATATACTAAAATACATAATTCCAGATGTCTGGGTATACTGTAAATTAGTGTACATATGTATGTTAAAAACTTCTGTTTTCCTGATAGGTGGCTCCATAAATTCCACCATTTCTTTACTATTAATATAATTTCTAATAGTTCATATTGCCATGTAGTACAAATAAATTTGTTGTTTTTATTAATATTTTTAAAATCAACAGTTGGTGTTTATTTTAAATTTAGTCTAGTAATGAAAATTAAATAAAAGTATAAAGTAAAAATTAAATAAATCCCATATACACGAGCAGTTCCTGGCGCTGCTGTGCTATATCTATACAAAGTAGCACCCTAATGTTCAATACATCCATACATACATACATTCTGTCATATGATTTTATATATGATGTAAACAAACACCTGCCAAATTACCTATATGACTGCCCTCTTCTTTTAGAATTAAAAAAATACGTACCAATCTACCCCTCCCCAAGTCATCAACCATTTTTTTTAAAAGAAATTGACTAGCTTTTAGAAAAAATATAAAAGTTTTCGCACCGGACATTTTGGCTGTGCCCACAGCCGGGAAAATGGTAATTCTATTGTGGTTTTATGCAATTTTTATACTGCAGGAAGGTTGAAGACACTGTGCGTATATATGTATAGGGAGAGGGGGGTCTGAAAATGTATGAGGTGCAACAGGGGGAGGGGGTGCCTAAATATGTAGTTTATTGCATACGTAATATATGGATGGCCCCTGATTTCTGTTTGTTCTCATGTCACATGTTATCGCAAACTATTTAGTCACAATTTAATATGTTTAAATTTGCTCCTGAAATTGAATTTTTTCAGAAGTAATTTTTTTCAATACAATTTTCTTTCTATAGATTTCTCCCAGACTTCAAGGTTTCTTGGACAAAATGCTGGCAAGAGACGAAAGACACAGGGCGACGGCCTTCGAGTTACTCCAGCATCCATTCCTCAGACAGTCTGGATCTTACGAGTGCCTCATTCCTCTCATCAAGAATAATCCAAATTAATCAAGTCAACCGTCCACCGTTTCCCATTGTGTGTTTTTCCAAATCAATAGGCGTGCACTGTTTGCTTCGTAAATTGACCATTTTGTTTTTTCGGCCAATCTCACAATTTGCATACTCACAAACGTTTGAGGAAAATTTGTAGAAAACACAAATTGCACACAATATTAAAGTGATTGCTTTATTTATAAACTAAATATTCGATATTTATTCTCAAAACAACTATACTAAACGAGTCACAACAAACAATACGAGATGTAACAAATTATAACAAATAACTTTAGTTCATGGATCAGCACCAACTAAATGTATTACAGTTCATCGTGAATTGTCGGCCACATCACTCAAGGTCTAAAGAAAATATTTCAGAATTCTCTAAAGGAACAGGACATTTGACGTTTTTCTTGTCATTGTGATCCTTCCAACTTAAAATAGTTTCAGGCTTCTCAGAGTGAGATTCTGGCTTGTCAAATGATTTGCTATTAGGAACAGTTTCTTTATCACGTGGCTTTTCTGAGTCTTTCGACATAAGATGTATTTTAGATTTCTGTGGACTCGTAGGACTCCTCTCCGAAAGTTCCCCGATGCCTGAATCAAGAGATCCGCACTGAATGAGTGTTGCAGCACTGTTTCTTGTGGTGATGTTCTGCTTTCTGGTTGGCTCAGTTTTCAAACCATCGCCAACACTGTTGTGAAACTCAGCATCATGAACAAATGCAGAATCGTCTGATAGATCAGAGCCATTTTCACACGTTGAATTTGAAGCATAATCTCTATTCGCTTGATCAACCGGAGATGATTTAGTGACAGCACCTGTTGCTTTTTTGCTTTTATTTTGCTCGGAATGCTTAGAACATTTTTCCTGTTTTCCAACCTGTCCTTCTTCCTCCAAAGAAAACGAACCACTACTTCTTCTCCTTTCTTGTCTCATCTTCTGTGCTTCATGTCTTTGCTCTCGCTTTTTCAATTTCTTTTTCCTGTTTTTCAACGTGGCATGCAATGTACTAACACTCTGATTGATCAGGTACACGGTCCTGTCCACGTGGTCGTTAAACGAGACAGACTTTTTCAATCCTAAATTGGAGGGCAAAGAGCGAGATAAATTTCCTTCGTCGTCTCCTTCGTCATCGTCTTCTTGTTCTTCTTCACAACTGCTTCCACATTCTCCGCTCTCACAGTCATTGCTGGACCCTGAAGAGTTTCTCTGCTTCAAAATGCTCTGAAGTTTTGGACATTCCTTCTCGTGTACAACAACTATTCCCTCTGAAAGAGCAAAAAGGTCTTCTGTCTCTGGGACCAGATTACATGATTGCTATAAAAAAAATAATTGATGAATTATCATAAAGTATAGATTTATTAATATTTATAACAATTAATAATAATTATATACTATATATAAATAATATATCTTTAAAAAACTAAAATTTACTTTCCAAAATGTTACACATACTTCAAAACAGGATTAAAATATCAACATATATTATTTCCTATGTCTGTGTGTGTATGTATGTTAACAATTTTGCATAACGGTGGTCAGAAGTTGATCAAATTAGTGTGAGCAGGCGTGTAATAAAAGTTTTATGTAATTGTACACTGTCAGTCCGAAAGATCCAAAACGTTTTCAACTAAGGTTTTAAGAGGTTATCCGATTACATTAAACATTTTGCTGAATTTATTGTTCATAAGAAAACATCACAAAATATTGAAGCTGTCTGACAAAGTCATGGATTTTAATTTGCTTAAACCAGATTCGATCCAAAGCATTGAAATGTTTGTTGACATTGCTAAGCGGGTAAAGCAACCACATTGTCTAATTACCATATGTAATCATTTACAGCGATTGAGATTCTGGCTTCATTGAACTTCTTATAATATTGGTAGAGAAAGAAAAAGTTTTTTTATTTAATATCCTGACAGTTTGATAAAAACTAAAAAACGTCATTTTTGACGAGCTATTTCTAGTTAATCCTAATAATTCCTTAAATATGTATTACGGTCAGGTCATGTCGAATTACAGGGAGATTATTACATCAAATTAAATATATAATAGATAATTTAATGTCAAGTTGGATTTTCAATGCTGGTTAAGCTAGTTTAAAAATAATACCTCCTGTTTTAAATAAATATCATAATAAAAAACTTAAAAAATATATGGACTGTGGGACTAATCAAAAGATTATAAAATCAACAACTTTTTAAGAATATCTGATAAATCCAAACCTCATCAGAAGTTGAAGCTTCCTTGTTGTTTTCTGAATGGAAAGTTCTTTCATCATTAACCTATCAAAACAAGCATCAGGTTTACAAGAATATCTCTAAAAACATTTTTACAAACAGACATTTATAATACCAAATTTTACTAAGTGTAGGTAGCATTCAAGTTTCAATATAAATATGTCATTTTTGATGCAATAAAGAGGTTCTTTTACAAGTATAAAATGATTGAGAAGGTTGAGATTTGAAATTAATATAAAAAATATGTGCAGTGCATGATATTTCCTGGAAAATATGCCATCTGGTTATTTATACTAGTCAGTTTAAGATAAGAAAATATTTAAATTTAATATAGCGATATGAAAGGGATTAAATTTAATACAAAATTTAGTATGATAATATTGAACCATCTTTTTCAGTGACACAAATAAAAAATATATAAAGGCAATAGACTCAAATCTAATTAGAATATGCACTTTTATTTATGAGCATTTTTACAAAAAATCTGGTTAATTATTTCAACACAAGACTGAGCTTATGCTACAATACACATGGTGGACAGTTGCTACTTATCTGGCTTTTTAAGTTTTATTAAAAAATCAAATATAGATAATTTTTCAAATAATATTAAAAACCTTTAGTGCAGCAGATGTTAGATGTTTCTCACCAGCTGAAGTCTGAACTACTTTGATCTGCAAGAATAAAAATTCAAATCAATAAACATGCAAATCTGAATATTCAACAAGCAGGTAGCACTTCAAATAAATTAATCAAAAATTTCACCTCATCTGCAGGTAACAGTTCCTCTTGCTTTTCCACTGATGAACCACTATCTTCACCATTCTAAAATATAAAAACACAACATGCAGATGACTCATATGCGACACCATAGCAAGTAAAACACCTAACCTTGCTTGATATTAGTGACTGATCATGATCACGAGCATGATCATCGTCAGATGGCCACGATTTTGCCTCATTTTCCACGAATTCTCCTTTCATTTCAGTAATGGAGCAGTCTTCTGGAACGACACACAATGTTATGGTCAGTTTGTGCTTCGATTTATCAAACTTAGCAGAGCTGTCATTTTCATCAACAGGATAAGGCAGAGATATTTCTAGCTTGTACTTTGCTGGCTTTTCTGATACCAACTTGATGGACTTTTCAAAAACATCTAAATTGATGGACGAGGCAGAAGAGAGAAGTGGTAAGAAGACTTCGACAATTAATCTTTGTGGTCTTAAACTGGAAGACCCTTTGGAATGTAAGACATAATTCTGCATATCTATGTCAGATTGGTGTTTTATTTCATATTTAGGTATGCAATATTCATCCTGACTACTAGTAGTTGATTGCACAGATTTATTTGAGGGTCCAGAAGACTTGGATTCTTCATTGATAAGGCTTTCTTTAGTTAATCTTAAGGCTTTTTCTGTGCTTGATTCATCTCCATAAGGATAAGGAAATGTTGACATAATATCATCTCCATCTTTCTTGAGCATTTTAGCATCAGGAATTTTGTTTCTGATGACAGAAGGAACTATGCCACCCTTGTATTTCATTTTTATTTGCTTGCAATTTTTTTGGTCAAGAGTCACACTGAACATTTTCTGAACACCTTCAACTGCAAGATCATTTACCATTATTCGGAAGCGGGGATTAGTTTCCGAAAGTCGGTATGTGTGCGGATGAACAACAAAATCATATACTTGACATTTCTTTTTATCCTTTGTAACATCTTCTCGTGGTTGGGAAAACATGTGAGGGATAGACCAAGAAAGACCAGGCTTCCCATTATCTCCAGTTTTCTTTTCTGATACAGGAGGACCGACATGGTCACTTTTACAAATGTTAATAAAAGCTTTTGTAGTTCCATTCACAGTAGTTTTCAAAACATAACCAGGGTCGGGATGCACAAATGTTACGTCCATACCGCGTTCTTTTTCAAGTTGTCGAATTTCCTGTTCATATAATGCTCGGTTTTCCGGGTTGGAAATTTCTTCGGCATATTCTGCAAAAAGTTTTTTAAATTCCTCTTTTTTAAACGCCTCAGAAAGTCTCTTTAACTCGTCTGGCGTGATGTCTAAGTCTTCCAACTTTTCCTTGGCTGATGACATCTCGAATGTTCTTGCAGAGACTGGACTTGAAAGTCCTTTGCAGAAGTTGAAATTCTCGACCGTAGATAGATAAATTCCAAATGACAACGCAAGAAACACAAAAGAAAATCACGTAAACAGTTGATAAGTCGTTTCTATGGTTTTGACTATTAGCTACGTTAATCAATTAAACTTAAAACTTCCTCTCGTCTGGCTAAAAGGCGTATACACAACAATACCGTTGCGTTGTTCCTCTCTACACAACAATAGCCCAGAGCGGTCGATCTCGAAATTTCTAAATTTATCAGACGCTTACTTCACCATGGAGAAGTCAATTTTACACAACAGTAACCTGCCAACTTTTGAGGATCAAAAATAAAATTTTAAATTCAAACAAAAGTGTGCATATTAATAAGCTAGTGGTGCTCTTTATGGGGCCCAGAACAACGTTACAGTGGGCCCATTTCACCGTCATTTTTTTTACAAACTTTTATTTAGGTTAGGTACAATCTCTGTTTGTGTGTGTGTTTGTGTATGTGTGTGTGTGGCTTTCTCTGTACGCAAATCTTGCAAGTAGAATTTAACAAGCTTTTTGACTAGCTAGGAAGTTGAAACTTTCAGCATAGCTTTATATTGGATGACAATACATGATTCAATTGAAAAAACTTAATTTGAACATCTTTCGTATTTCTAAATCGAGTGTATTCAAAATCAAAGTTTGTGTTGAAAAACTCGTTTTTCCTTTACTTGTTTAAAATTCATTTATATTATCTGAGCTCACAGGATTTTTTTGGCAAATCCAGTGACGGTAATTTGAGGACAGGAGAGCTATTGCCCAAAGACATGTGTCCCTTCTGACCCGGCCCGTAGCCCGTAGCCAGCTAGGGTGCAAAAAGATGCATGCACCCTTTGCAAAGAAAAAACATATCACTTTGCACTCTTTGAAATTTTTGTTACAAAAATAGCATTTGCACCCTTTAATTTTACGTTTTTCATAAGTTGATTTAATATCCGTGTGTTTACTTGTTCGGATCAATTAGGAAGACATTTCCTCATTATCTTCGAAATTTACAAATCGAGTTGACCTTTGACTTGAAGACAGATATTGTTTCATTCCATTTTTTTCCATCTTCTATGTTTTAATGAAACCAGATGTTCTTGCAATCCTACTTCTTTCTTTTCATTCTCTTTCCATTTTCTCCATTTGAATCCTGTTACTCTGAAATGTTTTCATTTTGTCGTTGTCATTTTCTTCATTGCGCTTAAATTTGGACTGTACAAAATAATAAAAAATAAATTATAGCAGATAATCGTGAACGGTTCGAGCGACTTGTGTTACTAGCCTCCCAATTTCTTGACATATTCAATGGACAATACAAACTGACACAAAGATCAGCAACTACTGTTGAGAACTTGAAAAGCATGACGAATGAAAAAGTATTCAGACATTTTGAAAGCAACAAAATCCATGGTGGCCGAGGATCTATCAGAACAACCACTCAAGCTCATATCCAGACCTAGCAAAAAGTTACCGACATAAATGCTGTAAATTGTTGACACAATTTTTTATAAACTTTTTGATGTAAAGTTTTAGATTCAACGACACAGCTCTTTTATAAGCTTGCAGTTCTCACATTCAGGATGTGTCTCAGTCTCAGCAACTCAAACAACTCTTCTTTGAAATCATGGACAATGTTTTAAGTGAACTAATTTTACTTTTTGGTGAATGAGCTTTAACTCTCACTAAATTATTAATGACACTCTGCCACTCGGATTCACATTGGTTATCAAAGAAAGTCATCTGTCCATATAGTGAACTGGTCGTTCCTGAAGACAAGTTAAGTAATTTGCACGCAGAACCTAATGTAGAAAAAAAATTCATTCATTCTCACTTAAAAAGCAAGATATAAGTGTTGTTTAGGGCTGTACTGGATTTGAATTTTTAGATTCTGCAGTCTGCAGGAACCGGATCCGGACTTCAAAAACAAAATGTGTAAAATAGCTGTCTTGCCAAAAAATCCTAAATAAATCCGGTAAAATGTAACCATAACCGGAATCGAAACCGGATTTATAAAAATTGTCGGATTCCGGCATAATCGGAACCGGATTACGGTACAGCCCTAGTGCTGTTACATCGTCTTCTTCTATTAGTGACATTGCTATGATGGCACGCATGCTATTTCTATATAAGAAAACCCTTACTGTTCTACACACTTTATGCTTCTGTTTTGACTTTTTGCTCTTCTATAGCTGTCTTGTGAAAAAAGCTTTTCAACACTTATTTGTTTACTGTCATCTTATCGCAGATCTATGCTCCAACAGCGTCTTTCTAACTTATAGTTGCTTTAACTGGTTTGAGACTGAGTATGACTATCTTCAGTTTGCAGTCTTTATATTCTATCATTAATAAATTCTTAAAGATGCCAAAAAAAACTGCAGATTAAAGATAGTAAAAAAAATTTTTGCCTGCGGCTGGCTTTCTTCCCTTTTTAAAACTGGGGGTGCTTCATTTATTCATAAACTTGATTTCTTTTAGAATTGCTTTAACTGGTTTGAGACTGAGTTTGACTATCTGTCAGTTTGCATTCTTTCTTTTCTTTCATTAATAAATCGTTAAAGATACCAAAAAAGACTGCAGACTAAAGATAGTCACAAAAATTTGGAAAAATTGCAGGACCCTCTGATTTGGCCTGAGGGCTTGCGTGCCTCTGCCCCCCTGTCCTTAATCCTAACCCTAGCCTTAATCTTAACCCTAACCCTAATCTTAATACTATAGAGCAACAGACCTATGAGCGAAAATCTATTTGGGATAGTCCTATGTGTGAAAGTCCTATTATATGTGCGATCGTCCGGATACCCTATTATAGAGATCAGTGATATCCATAGATATCTATGGTGATATCAATGCATGGATCCATAATAAATAATTTATCTATGCTAATGCTTGTTAAAGAATTGAACCCATGACAAAATCAAATCAAAGACAAATTAAAAAAATCAAGTAATCGTCTTTTTTATTAATGCTTAAAAACCAAAGTATTACTTGAATGCAAGAAATAAATTAGTATTGATATATTGTCTATGTTTCGCTCATCTGACCAGTGTTTTATTTGTTTATAAAAAAGCACTGCGATTGTGCGTCGGTTGGATAGGTGGACACTTTTCCAGAAGTTTAGGTACGACCGGAGAAGTATTTGAATTTTGAATCCAATTACGGTAATCTCCTAGCATCTCATTGAACTTGTATATGTTTTTGGAAAAAAGTTGAATATTGTACAACCCTGCATTAACACGACCAATAGAAAATAATTGCACAGACTTAGAAAAATCTCAATTACTGTAATGTATAGAAAATGCTTTTATAACAGAAACATGTCCAATTGAAGAAAATAGCAAATCTAATTAATAAATTCGCTTTAATTTAACAAAGCAATTTCTAATCTTATGTTTTTCGAGTTCATTCAATATTTTAATTTCTTGATCATTTTGCTCCATTAAGGCCTTCAAATATTTCATCTCTTGCTGTTGCTTTGAATATTCTTGTAGAAGCTGAATAAACAAGAAAAACTTATGAAATTTTATTTGCAACCATTTAAAATTTCAAGACCCAATGCTTCATATCATGAGGAACATATCTTACATGGCTACCTCCGGCCAAAAAACCTCAATTTTTGTAAACTCAGTGCAGGCAAGCTTTTTTGCCAAAAACAATTAAGATAAATGAACATGTCTATCTAAAAACTTATGAAAATAAAACCGAAAAAAAAAACAGTCAAATAAAATAATAACATTATGGAATTTAAATTTTTACCTCACTGAGAAAGGCATTACATTGTTTCTGTGTTGACCACGTACATTCTGAAATTGCAGGTTCACTCTTCACAACTACTTCAGTTTTGCTTACGAGTGATGGGGATAAGTTGTCGATTTGTTCGATTAGATTTTCATTAAAGTCACTGTTTGATTCTGTTTTGGTCACAATGTCATTGCAAATCACAATGTTTTCCTTGTCAGTGAAGCTTAGTTGAATAGCATTTTTTGCCTCATAAGATGAGTGTACATCATCAAATTCAGACCATTTTTTAGGCTCGACTGGTTCTTTAGTGCCATTAAAACTTCCAGATTTTTCTCTAAAATACCCAATTCCAATAATAAGCCCTTCAAGTTCAGAGTTTAGGGCACATGATTGCTTCTGCCCATGTAACAATATATTCCCTGAGCTTCTTGAATCATTTCCATCCTCATTTTCTTGCTCCATTTTTATTTCTGTGTCACGATGACCATTTTGTACTTTCTGCCTGCTAGCAAATGTCTGGCTCAGATCTCCTGCCAATGAAACTGTGAGGTTTGATGAAAAAGATGGAGTTCCATCACTGATGGTAAATGAGTTGCCAAAATTACTTTTGTTTTCATCTTCACTATCAGTCATTGGTCTTTTAATGGCATCTTGTGAAGATGTTTTGGACTCTCTTGAATCATTTTCATCATAATTTTCTTGCTCCATTTTAATTTTAAGGTTAGATGAAAGATATGGAGTCCCACTACTTATGGTAGATGAGTTGTATAAACAACTTTTATCATCATCTTCACTTATCTGATCATTATATATTATGTAGTTTGTAGGTGGTCCTGCAAGGCCTATCATGTTTGTTGAATCCAAATCATAGGGGTCCCTCACGTTTGAATTGTCAGCAGCAAACTCAGCAAAGTTTGAGCTTGGTTCAGGGTTGCTGTTAATGCGCGAAGAAAGCTGTTCTGAGTTGTTTTGAGCAATGTTGTTGCTGCCGTGTGCGAGACCAACCATACTTTTTCGTCGCTTTCGTTGTTGTTGAATAATCTGTTTCGTTTCCTTGACCTTCTGAATGGGTAGATCAGTTGTTACAACGTTTACGTACGCAGGCCTTACTACCGGATTAACCGGATTTGCTTTGAACAAAAAAAATAAATACAATTACAACCATTTGATGTTTGTATTTTTAAAATTACATTAAAAACTCCACAGAAACTTTAGAATAACAACTATTTAAAACTTTCAGAAACAAATTCTATACCTATTATGAACATCTTATGTTCGAGGCATTTCTGGTATCTACACAGAGTCAAGACTGTGCAGGCCTTTTGTTTATAGCAAAAATAAGAGTGGTTTTCGTTCGCTATTTTTAAAGAATAAAGACATGAATCACCTATCTTCATCCACAGTCGGATGGAATGGTAGAACTACTTAGCCGAAGCATTCAGTAACATCTAAAGCAACTTCCCCCATTTTTAGATGATCCTTCTCTACAACTTTTGGTCTCTTCTATTATTCTGTCTAGAATTAATTGCAGCAACTCATTCTATAATGGTCGTTTTTATACTATCCTTTCTCCAAAGCAGGGCATTTGGGCGCCAGTATCCCGGCAACAGCCGACTTGTCGCAGGACTATTTTTTACAGCATCTCAATATAACTGCCATAAAGTAGGACTATTTTTTACAGCATCTTAATATAACTGCCATAAAGTAGGAGTAAGATCATCTAGTGTTAATCACTTTTTTACTTTCTCTGTAAAGCACTCTTTTGCCAAACTCTTTGGTCCCTTCTCTGGAATTCTCTTCCACCTTTTCTCACTACCATCTTTGCTTCTCAATTTTTTCCACTATGGGCTGAAAACCTACTTTTTGTTTGTTTCATAGCTGAGCCCTCTTGGACGCCTTGTAATGAAAAGCGCTTTATAAATTTAAAGTTGTTAGTGAAAATTAAGATGACTGGGAGATAAAGACATTTTGTTGTTTTGATGGCTTACGACTATGTAATGATTAGGGACTGACTTTTTGCAGAAGTCCGAATAACTTCGGCCGAAGCCGAATACTTGGACTGCCAAAATTGTAATAATACTTAGCAAAACAATTAAAAAATTGAATAAACCAACTATTACTACAAATGTACAATTAAATAAATAAACAAATAAATAAATAAATTCAGATAGTTATAAAAAGTAAATTGATTGATACGCTTCTGACACCAAAAGTTACGATATTAAGGGTTGTACAGAAATGGTTATGGTTTTATAGAATACTAGCGGGGTACCTGGCGTTGCCCAGATTTTTGGAGGTTTTTCTAATGTTAGTCTCTCTGGCTCCTGTTTCCTTCCCCGCTTGCTTTCCCGTTCCCTGCCGTTTTCTCGCTCTCGTTTGCTTTCCTGCTCCCGGTCGCTTTCCCGATCCCGGACGCTTTCCTGCTCTTGGTCGGTTTACCTTTCCCGCTCTCAGTTACGTTTTCGTTCCCTCTTGTTTTCCCGTTCCAGTATCCGCTCATTTGTTGACCGATTTCAATTTTTTTTTTCACTAAAACCTTCCTCCATTGACTCTCAAGCTTGTGTGAAAATTGCATAACGATCGGATGAATGGTGTAGCAATGCATAAAGGACTTACACACACATAATCTAATCTATATATATAAAAGAACATGTCCTGACTGACTGACTGACTGACTGACTGACTGACAGATGACTGACTGATAATCAACGCCGAGCTCAAACGCCTCATCCTAGGAACGTGAAATTTGGAACTTATATTACTTTTATAGCGTAAACATCCGCTAAGAAAGGATTTTTGAAAATTTTGCTCCTGAGGGGAAAAAACTGGAAAACAAACTTTTTTCTAAAACAATGTATATCTCGAAAACCAAAAATGAGGAGATATTGAAATTTGGTATATAGATTTGTTTTGAAAAATAAAAAGATACGTGTTTCACCATTTTTTGAAAATTCGGTTTCCCGGATCTCAAATGTGGGTTGGAAAATTGGGTTATTTGGTTTTTAAAGTAGCTGCTACTCAAAAACTGTGAATGCTACAGGAGTGAAAGTTAGTATTTAGTTTCTACTCCAAAAATAATGAAATACGTGTTTTAGCATTTTTTGAAAATTTGGTTTCCAGGACTTCAAATGTGGGGTGGAAAATAGGGTTATTTGTTTTTTAAAGTAACCGCTACTCAAAAACTGTAAATACCACAGATGTAAAAATTAGTATTTAGTTTCTATTCTAAAAATAAAGATATACGTGTTTTACCATTTTTTTTTAAATTTGGTTTTCAGGACCTCAAATGTGGAGTGGAAAATAAGGTTATTTGGTTTTTAATGTAACTGCTACTCGAAAACAGTAGATGCTACAGGAGTAAAAATTAGTATTTGGTTTCTACTCCAGAAATAATGATATACGTGTTTTACCATTTCTTGAAAATTTGGTTTCCAGTTCCAGGACCTCAAATGTGAGGTGGAAAACAGGTTATTTGATTTTAAAATAACTGCTACTCAAAAACTGTAAGTGCTACAGATGTGAAAAATAGTATTTTGAGGTTTTGTGCCGGTTAAAAGTAAATGAGTTCAGTTTATCACCGGACGGACGGGCCAAGCCGTTATTTTAGGGTCTTCATACGGCCCTGCCCAAACCTTAAATCAAGGTGGGACGGGCCGAGATTTTTAACCAAGTATATAGACATTTTAGTGATTTTAGGGTGTTCAGGCTAAACGTGAAGTCAAGGTGGGACAGGCCGAAGTTTTTCATCAAGTATATAGAACTTCTCGGCCTGTAAAAACGGGCCGGGCCCATATTCGACGGGCCGTGCCGGGCCAGGAATTTCGGTTTTTGAAACGGGTTGGGCCAAGTTGTCGACGGGCCGAGCCGAGACCTAAAAAATTGATCCGTGCAGTACTCTACTATGTATGCATGGTTCAAATTCTCAAATTTCATGCGAGCGAAGCCACTACGGGCACTGCTAGTTTATATATATATAGATTAGTTGCTTAATTTAAGGCATATATTAATGAAATACAAATCTAATTTGTCAGAGTGTCTGCTTGTCTGCTGTGTTTTTTCAAAATACAATTGGGATAACAACCATTGAAATTTTTTTTTCTAAAACTTTATTAAAAAAATTCTATACCACCTCTAGACATGTTATGTGCAAGACATTTCTGGTATCTGCAGTATCTACAATCATTCCTCTTCTCGAGATTGATGGTGCAAGTTTTGTTATTCTTGCAAACATAAGTGTGGCTTTCATTCAGTCCTCTTTTGAAGAAGTGCTACAATGAAAATAATTGATATCAGAAAACCTCAGAATTAAACAAAACAACTAATTAATTTAATATTAATATTAATATTTGTAGCCCATCAATCCATAAACAATTTCTATTTTCATACACAATTATCTTAATGCCATAAAATTTCAAAACAGAATTTATTAGCTTTCTTCAAGAAACATTTGAGAAATAATTGAAACTTACATAAAATTACTTAAAAAATTAAACTACAAAAATTAAAAATATATTGTTGATAATAATAATAATAATGTTTGACAAATTTATAGGGGCATAAGTCCTAAAGGGCTTCAAGGCATAAATTAAACTACAAAAAAGTGCTTTAATTGGATACCTGGCAACAGCTACATATGAGTGCACCATAACGGATTCCAATGGCAACGTCAGAGCAAACCACGCATTTCTGTGGTCCTTCTTGTGAGGGAACATCCAGTGAATGAACTGTTGATTCATTACCAAACGATGTTTTAAATTAACCATCACAGAAAATTTTGAAAAAATATAAACCATTAAAAATCAGTTATTATAATATTCTAATTAAACAAGTAAAGGAAAAACGAGTTTTTTAACACAAACTTTAATTTCAAATTCACTCGATTTAGAAATACGAAAGATGTTCAAATTAGGTTGTTTTTTTATAATGAATCATGTATTGTCATCCAATATAAACCTATGCTGAAAGTTTCAGCTCTCTAGCTAGTCAAAAAGCTGATTAAATTTTACTTGCAAGATTTGTGTACAGAGAAAGCCACACACACAAACAGAGATTGTAACCTACATAAAAGATTGTAAAAATCTGAGTCAAGGAATATGGGTTAAAAAAAAATTCTATACCTTTTCTGGACATGTTATGTGTGAGACATTTCTGGTGCCTGCAGTATTTGCATGTATTTCTAGTATTGAGATTGATGATGCAAGTTTTGTTACTCTTGCAAACATAAGTGTGGCTTTCGTTCATTCCATTTTTGAAAAAGTCCTACAATAAAAATAATTATTACAAAAAAATTAATGACAAATACTTATTCATTTTATTTAATGTGAATATTTCTAGGCCATCAATCCATTAACAATTTCTATTTTCAAGCCATACAACTTTAAAGCATTTCATTTATTCTTCTTCTGAAGAAGTGCTACAATGACGATTGATTTATAATTAAGATATTTGATATCAGGGATGATATATATGGGTAACAATTCAATGAAGATTGATTTCAGAGGTGTCAAAAATTAAATAAAATGTAATGTAATGTGAATATTTCTGGGCCATCAACCATTAAACAATTTCTATTTTCATAACCACCTAATTTAATACCATAAAACTTTAAAACAGGATATACTAGCCTTCTTCAAGAAATGAATTAAAATTAACTTTAAATATATCAAATAAAAAAAACTCAGAAAATTTAAATATATAATGTTGATGAATTTTGATAGATACTTTGCAACTTGAACACGTGAGTGCACCATACGAAACATCAACGGCAACGTCAGAGCAAACAACGCAATTTCGTTGCTCTTCCAGTGGGGCAACTATCAGCGGACAAACTGTCGATTCATTAAAAAACCATTTAATGTTTTTATTTCTAAAACTTGATTAAATCCCCACATTAACATAAAATTCTACACCTTTTTTGGACATGTTGTGTGCTAGACATTTCTGGTATCTGCAGTATTTACAAGAATTCCTCGTATCTAGATTGATGGTGCAAGTTTTATTATTCATGCAAACATAAGTGTGGCTTCTGTTTACTCCTCTTATGAAGAACTCCTACAATAAAAATAATTGATATTAGAAACATAGAAATTAATAACAACTGCTTATTCACTTTATTTAAAGTAAAGATTTCTAGGCCATCAATCCATAAACATATCCTATTTTCATACCCACTCAATATAATGCCATATAAAGTGTTTAAATAATTATAGATATATTTGGGTAACAATTCATTTTTCATACACACACAATTGATTCAATAGTATTGAACGCCGCTTATTTAGCTGCAACAACCTTAATAAAACTTTGTTCAAGTTTACGTAAATTACTTTGAATATCTCAAACTCCAAATAATACATATCATTTTATGTAAAACTAATGCCAGCGAGTTTCAAAGCAAAACAAAAACAAAATATATCAATATATACATATTGCATATTCTTTGCTCTACTATAGCAAGTGCCACAAGAGGCAAACAAACAAAAACAAAAAACACCCAATTTGTGAACAGTACCCTTTCAGAATATTCAACCATAATCACAAGTCTATTTTTCACCCATTTTTTGCTAGCAAGTCCCACAAAAAACAAAAACATTAGATTCGAGAATGCTAAAAACCCAAGTAACCCTGCTAGTCATTGAAGTAAAAAAAAACTTTTGAAAATTAATTATATATTGTTGATGAAACATTGATGAATACATGGCAACTTGTACAAGTGAGTGCACCATAGTGAATTCCATCAGCAACATCAGAGCAAACCACACATTTCTTTTGTCCTTCTTGTGTGCCGACTATCGGCCTACCAACTGACAATTAATTAATACACAATGTTTCAAATTTTAGCATCACAGATAATTTATAAAATATAAGCCATTAAATATAATTTATTGTAATATTAAATAATTATAAATTTTTTAATTTGTTTATAAGTCATTTTAAGTTAACCAAAAGGAAAACAGTTAAAATTTTCAATTCCTTGCAAACAATAGTATTAATGTGGTTTCAGTGATAAGCTTTGTCAGAAAAATTCAATTCAGCATTTGTTTGTCTTGTAAAAATTTACTTAATTGTGCCACTCTGTACTGCGATCACTTTTTTTTATATCTCCAAGTATTTTATCACATCTCCATAACACAGATGCACCGGTATCATAAGGTGCTTCTAAAATTTCTTCCAATGGTCTAACAACCCTCTGAGTCCTAAAATGCTTAGGTACTGCCACAAAACCGAGTGTCAGCTGTCATCTACTACACGTTCCGAGATACAGCTGGTGGACTGCAGTTCAGCCAATGTTTTGCTGCAGCAAACAACAAAATTTTTTTCACCAACAATATTTCAACCATTTCCAGAACCATTTCCATCACTGCCTCAGTTTTCCTTGAACACAAACTCTCAACAGCTGTGATGCCAGACAAACCACACTCAGGCTACCCACAGGCAGATGATACCTTGATCTCGTCTGGTTTGCAATTGATCACTGGCAGCAATTCAGCACTGCTTGCTCTTTTTTTCTTTAGGGCAGAACCAATCAGCAAACCTTTGCTGTTCTTGATATCTCAAACTTAAGTAGACCCCACAATAAAAAAAATCTATACCTTTTCTGGACATGTTATGTGCAAGACATTTCTGGTACCTGCAGTATCTACAATCATTCCTCGTCTTGAGATTTATGGTGCAAGTTTTGTTATTCTTGCAAACATAAGTGTGGCTTTCATTCAGTCCTCTTTTGAAGAAGTGCTACAATGAAAATAATTGATATCAGAAAACCTCAGAATTAAACAAAACAACTAATTAATTTAATATTAATATTAATATTTTTAGCCCATCAATCCATAAACAATTTCTATTTTCATACACAATTAATTTAATGCCATAAAATTTCAAAACAGAATTTATTAGCTTTCTTCAAGAAACATTTGAGAAAAGAATTGAAACTTACATAAAATTACTTAAAAAATTAAACTACAAAAATTAAAAATATATTGTTGATAATAATAATAATAATGTTTGACAAATTTATAGGGGCATAAGTCCTAAAGGGCTTCAAGGCATAAATTAAACTACAAAAAAGGGCTTTAATTGGATACCTGGCAACTGTCACACGTGAGTGCACCATAACGGATTCCAATGGCAAAGTAAGAGCAAACCACGCATTTCTGTGGTCCTTCTTGTGAGGGAACATCCAGTGAATGAACTGTTGATTCATTAACAAAATTTTGAAAAAATATAAACCATTAAAAATCCGTTATTATAATATTCGAATTAAACAAGTAAAGGAAAAACGAGTTTTTTAACACAAACTTTAATTTCAAATACACTCGATTTAGAAATACAAAAGATGTTCAAATTAGGTTTTTTTTTTATAATGAATCATGTATTGTCATTCCTCCAATATAAACCTATGCTGAAAGTTTCAGCTCTCTAGCTAGTCAAAAAGCTGGTTTTGGTTTATTTGATAATAACTTCAACTGTTTAGTTTTTTTTATATCTGAAACTTAACCCGTTTTAGACCAACACACTTATTCTTGGCGTTGCATAAAATTAGGCTGTATTTTTTTGTCTGTTAAAAGTTTTTTTTTATGTTAAGAAAGCTTCAATACACTGTATAAAATTTTTTAAATAATTTTTTTATTCGTATTAAGTAGTTTAATCTGGGTTAAAATATGAGCATTTTCAAGGTTTTCGACCGATATTACTTTAAAAATTTATTATGCTAATTTCATGAGAGTTATCATAACAAAAGTTTGAAATATCAGAAAGAGGATGTACTCAAAAGTAAACAGCAATGTTAATTAAATTTAATTGTGTTTACACTAACTCACAATCTGAACATGTATGAGTCATGCTCGTTTTACGATCCTTGGTCGTACAGAGTACTTTATGCGAACGAGTCGAAACTAGTTTATTCAGCTTATAGTTGTGCAGTGGTTGAATTGGTGATAGTGTTTTTTGCAAATTTCATTCTTCGAATGAAATGTTTGTAAAGTTTAAAAATGAAAGGCGTCAAACAGAACGTTTTTCCACATTGAAAGAAGCTATGGAACTAATTCTTGATGATAGCATTGAGGTTGACATACTTGTCATTCTTCCGCCTGGGCCGCCCGGTGCATCATAACATGTGACTGATGAATAAGCAAATGAAGAAAGAAATGTTATTCTGTGTAAAGTATCCGGGAAGGTAGAAGTTGTTATACTAATGATGAGATGGGATTAGACTCTGTCGGTTCTTTGGGTGAAGAAATGGAGGTCGCAAATATGGTCAGTTCAATGCCGCGGCAACCAAAACGCCAAAAATGATTGAAATGCACTTGGACCAAGAAGAGTTCATTTGAATAGCCACTTTTAAAACAGTCTATAACGAGTTTGAAACACCACAATGGTGCTTTGTTTGAAAAACCCCATATAGGCTGTTTAGGTTGTTTTATACCGATGAAATGAATTCATGCACGGTTGAAGAAACAAAACGATAGGGAAGATTCAGCAATTGGCCATGGTCATGATCTGGAAAAGGTGAAAACAGTAGGTCGCTACAAGCTGGAAAATTGTGGCAAAACACTCTGTACATGTGGGCCAAGTGCGGCAAACGACTTCATCGGAATTGTTTTGGTGCTTTCCACACACTCCGTTTCTGAAACGACTATCATGAACTGCTTGACTGATTTATTAAATGTAAAATTTTTGGATTGTATTGAACTGTGTTACTGATAAAGTCAGAAATGTGTTTTTAGCTTTTCTGTTTATAACCTAAAATTTATTTTATAATTGTTTGCGTTGAGAACAAAAAAAATGCCTTTTAAACATGTTGTCGTTTTCAGTAGTCTATACGACCACTTTTCGAAAAACGAGCATAGTGAATTTTCAAAGTTTTCTTTCAAATAAAAAAATTATTAAAAATAAAACTGTTAAAACATAAGCAAGTAACTTAGAAATAACAAAAAAATAATAGAAATCTAATTAATAAAGTTTTGGACCTAAACGGGTAAAGTAGACCCCACAATAAAAAAAATCTATACCTTTTCTGGACATGTTATGTGCAACGCATTTCTGGTATCTGCAGTATCTATAAGAAGTCCTCGTATCTAGATTGATGGTGCAAGTTTTGTTATTCTTGCAAACAAAAGTGTGGCTTTCATTTAATGCTTTTCTGAAGAAGAGCTACAATGAAAATAATTGATATCAGAAAACTTCAGAATTAAACAAAAAAACTAATTAATTTAATATTAATATTTGTAGCCCATCAATCCATAAACAATTTCTATTTTCATTCCCAATTAATTTAATGCCATAAAATTTCAAAACAGAATTTATTAGCTTTCTTCAAGAAATATTTGAGAAAAGAATTGAACCTTACATACAATTACTTAAAAAAAAATTAAACTACAAAAAAAGGCTTTAATTGGATACCTGGCAACTGTTACATATGAGTGCACCATAACAGATTCCATTGGCAAAGTCAGAGCAAACCACGCATTTCTGGATGAACTATTGATTTATTAACAAACGATGTTTCAGAAATGTTGGCTTTTTCAGAATTCGATAAAAAAAATTAAATCAATGCTGGACTTTTGTAAGTGAAAATTGACAAACTTAATGTCATGAAATCACGTTAGAAATTAGAATGTTAAAACTTGCTAATCATGACAGTGCATTCTACCGAATTTAAAAAAATTTCTATAAAAAAAACAATTTTTAAATTTACAAAATTGTTTTATCTATGTTATAAAAATAACAAATCTTAATTTTAAAAGAATTACAAATGACATTATTATTCTTTGGTTCTGTAAATTTTTTATATGTTTAAATGGAAAATAAAATATGCCAAATGTTCAAGTATTGTTTATACTTTAATGAGCAAGATAACTTTAGTTTTAGTCAACACTTTTGCAATCACAACATTTCTGCAAGAACCAAATAATTTTTAGAAGTGTTTGTTGCTGCTATTCTGAAAAATTTTCCAATATCCAAGACCCTTCAAAAGCGGTTTTCGAAAGTTCAAAAGAAAATTTTTTATGAACCCGATTAAAACCGAACACTCAGAAGAAAATTACATTCAAAACCGAAAAAAACGAACGTCAAGCTTCCATGTAAATGAACAATCATTAACAATGCAACTTTGCACTGATTACATTCTTTTCTTCTTTGGAGCTGAGCCAGCCATCACACCTTTGCTGTCTTTTATCAGACCTTTGATTTGCCCATTCTCCTCATGAATTATTTTATATTTGCTTTTAATTTCAAACACGTATGTCTCAGAATCATGTCCTTTATTTTTCGAGGGATAGCTCAAAACTTTCTTGCCTACCTGGTTAAGATCTTGCTTCATAAGCGGTTCTTTCAACTCAGTGAATTTAATAAGCTCATACAATGTCTTTAAAACCATTTTTAGAAGGACATGTTTCTACAACAAAGTTACGATATCAGAGGTTCTACAAAAACGGTTTTGGTTTATTGGATAATAAGCTTCAACTGTTTAATTTTTTTTTATATCTCAAACTTAAGTAGACCCCACAATAAAAAAAATCTATACCTTTTCTAGACATGTTATTATGTGCAACACATTTCTGGTATCTGCAGTATTTACAAGAATTCCTCGTATCTAGATTGATGGTGCAAGTTGTGTTATTCTGGCAAACATAAGTGTGGCTTTCATTCATTCTCTTTTGAAGAAGCGCTACAATGAAAATAATTCATATAAGGGGCAATCCGAAGATCCTGTCGTTGTTGAATATTCAGCTCCGCCCTGAGGCGGAGATTATTTTATTATTAATACTAGCGGGGGTGCCCGGCGTTGCCCGGGGTTTTTAGAGGTTTTTCTAATGTTTGTCTCTCTCGCTCAGGTTTCCTTCCCCGCTTGCTTTCCCGTTCCCGTTTGCTTTCCCGTTCTCGGTCGCTTTCCCGTTCCCGGCCGCTTTCCCGCTTCCGGTCGTTTTTCCGCTCCTGTTTGCTCTCCCGTTCCCGGTCGCCTTTCCGTTCCCGGTCGCTTTCCCGTTCCCGCTCACTCTTGCTCTCCCGTTCTCGCTCGTGCTTGCTCTCCCATTCCCGTTCTCGCTCGCGCTCATTTTCTTTTTTTCATTCTTTCTTTTAGCCCATAAAACGTAAATTAGATTTGCTAAAACTGGCTAAATCTTGCTTGAAGCCTTCAAACGTTGTTACTGAAACTAAATTTGAATTTTATTACGCACCCCCGAAACTATTTAACTATTAATAATAAATAACCAAGATTCAGTAAACAACGTATTCGGTTGAATTTTAATTGTAAATATGTATTAATATAAAATTATTAATAAATAAAATAAAAAAAATTTCTAAAATTTTTTTTTTAATTTAATATATATATATAGTTCCCGCTCGCTCACCCGCTCCGCTCCGCTCATTTTGTGACGGATTTCAAAATTTTTTTTTATATTTGATTTCCCTTGACTCTCAAGGTTGTGTGAAAATTTCATTACAATCGGATGAATGGTGTAGCAATGCATAAAGGACATATATACATACAAACATTCATTTTTATACATATAGATTTAACTCAGCCTAAAAGTTTATTTGGCGCTTATCATAATGTAATTTATTTAGTTTTTTTAAATTAAATAAATTATATTATAAAATTTTAAAAATCTGTAAGCATGGACAAATACGCAATTAATATCTCATCGACTACTTATTCCTCCGTTAATATGGTCATATGATATAGGCCGACAGTTGATGGTTTTTCTTGCCAACTAACAGTTTTATTTATCTGCTATTCCTTTCGTAATGGTAATATACTCGACAACTAAATGACCTGACAACTAGCAGTTTATGAACCGGGGCCACTTTTTGTCAAATACCAATATTATTTATAACGAGAGACTCGTCGAGAGTATCTCAATTGTTGATATGTTCAGTAAAAATAAAACTTCAAGAACTTTATTGTCAAAAGTAGACAAATTATAAAAATTGTATTTGGTTTTTCCGATATTAAATGCAACACCAGAAAGAAGTTTTTCGGCATTGCGTCGAATTAAAACCTTTAACTATTTGCAGTCAAGAATGACTAAATGAAACTATGTCATGTTTTTAACTGTACATAAAGAAAAAAACAGACAATCGAAACTTGTTGGAAATTTGACAGTAAAGTTGGTGATTACGTCTTGCGACTACAGCAGTTTTTAAAAGGACATAAGCTTGGCCGATAGTTTGTGATTACGAGATGCCATAACTAGAACTTTATAAATTTTTAACCTCCGAGAATGGCACAGAGAGAGACCATCGAGTCCGGGAGCAGTGGGTTTTTGGCGGGTATGACTATGACGTCGATTTCCGATCCCTTTCACAATCTTGTTTCACATATATTTGTTTGGTATAACCTGACCCTGTAAATTAAATTTGTTATTTTGTTTTGTTTCATTGTTATGCTTGGTTAATTTTTTTGTTATGATTTTATGTTGTGTTTATTTTCTTGTTCTATTAAAATGCTATGTTCTGGTTCTATTATTTTCTATGCTAATTTGGTTTTGTCCCTTCTCGATTTCGTCGAGCGGCATGCCTAGTTGGGATGGGCCAATGCCAAATACATCCATCGGCAGTAGGTACCACTCCTTTTCGCCAGTTTCATTTATGTCTGACAAAACTGACAGATTTTTATCCTCGCTATGAGACCGTGTGTGATAGTCCATCCCAAAGCGTCATCTTCCACATTTTTATTTAATTTAGTAGATAATATCCCAGCAACATCAAGGTAATTTCCAGCCATGATAAAACAATGTGTGAAAATAAAAATCACAATTTATAAGATTCGTGAGACTATCTTCTACTATAGATGATTTTAAATTCGCTTCACTAATCTTTATCCATCATTTAGTTAATAGAGGCTATAAATACTTATCTATAAAAAGACAATATAAATCTATTCTTAATATTTTCCCAAATCTCATTCCTAAACCCCCTTTATTAAATAACAATAACAATATTTATGTAGTAGGGGAGAGTGGTACCTAATGGCCACACAATTTTACACTTTTATTCAAATCAATCATACAAAAAAACTATAAGTGATAGAAACAAAAAATTTTCACATAATGAAAGCAAAAACATTTCACTACTAAAAACCGCTTATTAAAACTTTTCAAATTATAACAATTTTATAAAAAAAACGATAAATAACGCAACCTCTTCCAAAATTTCTGGCTGGCCATTCAGTACAACCTGGTAGTATTGAATGGCCACCCCCAAGTACTCAATGGCCACTCATGCAAATTTTATTATAGAAAACACAACTCTCAACAAATGGTAAGCCAAAATATTTTATTTCACAGAAAAATCTTTATTAATGTTAATTAAAAAATAAATTTTTTTTTTGTCATTTTATTAAAAAGTTGTAGCCTATAAACCAAGATTATATGTTGAAAAGTCAAAAGAAAGTTTTATATGTCCATTTCTGCGCTTCGATTTTTGAAGGATTGGATCTCCTAGTTTTACAACAATCTGATCCATATCAGCCTCACAAATCCCTTTATCTTTAGATAAAAATTTGGCCTCTTCGGTGTCATCTTTGTATACAAATTTCAAAAAATCAGCCGAAACTTTATCCTCTTTTACTTCAACAATTTTGCCTATTTAATAGGTTTTTGAGTCAAAAACATATTCAAAAAGACACCAATCCCCTATTTCTATCTTGGCGCTGTCAATGCTAAAATGAGGATTTTACTGGTGAGCATATTTTTGAATGTTGATTTCCCGTCAGGCTCGATGTCTGGGAAGCTTTTAGAAATATCCCTTCTTGCTGCAAGTTTTGATGTTTTTAACTTGCATCTCCTCAAATCTCTTTCTGTCCTTTCTTTCTGCAAAAAATTCTTTACAGGATGCATGTATTAAATACTCTTTCAACTGAAGCTCTTCTTTTTGAGCTGAAAACTCTCATCGATGATTGAGAATAAGCTTTACTTTCAAAACTATCTCCTCTGCGAATTGCATCCAGTCTACGCCTCAGTGATGTTTTACTCACTTGGTGCTTCTCAGCTGCAGATTTAACTGGCAAGCAAGCTTTCAAAACATCTTCTACTGCTCTTTCCATGTTTTTTTGGGACCATCCCCCCTTCACAGCTGTAGATAGTCTGTTTCTCATTCTGAAACATAACCATAACAACATTAAGTAGTGATTAATATGTATATGTCTTTAATATATTAAACAATTTCATTATATTACATTAACATTTTGATCAATAATGAACCTAAACACATTTACAGTGGTCATTTAGTACGAACCGAGATGTACGAGCATTTTAGTCTGCTACGAGCAAAATAATAATTTTTGACATCCAAACTTTAAGTAAGTAAGTAAGTAAGTAAATCTTTATTAACCAGCCTGACAATGACGCACAGCGGTTTACATTTAAATAATAATAAAAAAAACTAACCCATAAAAACAAAGTTTTTATTATAAATCCTTTATATACGATCCTAGATTTTTATTTTATTTGAATTTTTGAAAAAATTTTTGAATTTTTTGAAAAAAAATTTTGAATTTTTGAATTTTTTGAAAAACTTAATTATACAATATCCGATCAAACTGAAATTTTGATAGATTCAATTGTCTCGCAGCCCAAGTCGATGTGCCAAATTTCAGCTTGATCGGATAACGGGAAGTGAGTTAATTTTGAGACTCAAAGTTTGTGACCGACAGGAAGACAGACAGACAGACGGGAAGACAATCGAAAATAATAAAAATAAGAATTAAATAAATAAGAATTAAATAAAAATGAATACAATCGACAATCTAAAGTTAAAGACTTGAAATAAAAATCTAAAAACTTGTTTTTATCAGAGATTTAATATAGAGTTCGGCATTGTTTAAGTTACTTTGAGTTATTTTGAGTGCAGCGATCTATAGATAAAAGTTTTTCTAAGTAAGGAATCGGCATGCGGAATTACTCTGTCGTGAGCTCGAGGACGAAGGTGATATCCCGATTTCTTGACGTCTGGGAGAAGATGGTGAAGGCGGTTAGACAGAACCTGGTTGATCAGAGTTGAATCCGCCACGGCGCATCGGTGCACAAAATCAGGGCGGTCGGGAGCCAAGAAACCCTGGCGTGTCACCTTCCTAATGACTGACTCGATTCGTTGAAGATCTCCCGAACCTATGAAACCCCACCATGATTGAGAGGCGTAGGTGATCCTGGATATAAGTGTCGCCTCCGTGACCGTCCAAAGCCCGTGAGCCCGTAAGTTTCTTAGTGCATATAAAAACTGTGCAGATTTTGTGCCGATCTAGTCAATGTGCTCTCGGAATGAGAGCCTTCCGTCAATCAGGACTCCCAGCACATTCATTACATCCACCCTCTCCACTCCGACCAAAGGGGTAGGGAGTGTGTTTGCCTTTGTTCTGGGGCGACGCACAACCAACTCTTTTGTTTTTGAATCGTTTAAATTTAGGTTATTTCTTTTTGCCCAGATCTGTATGTTCGCGAGCTCATCAACGATTAAGTGAGAATTACCCGGTGGTACTATAAGGTATGTATCATCTGCATATTTCTCTAGACGGTTACCATCTATGCTGGGGGAGAGGTCTGATGCCGCAACAATGTAGCAACTGGGTCCAATTCCTGAACCTTGGACGATGCTTGCATTTATTTCTTTTAAAGACGACACTTGGTTTTGGAATTTAGTGCAGTGCATTCGCCCTCTAAGGAAGTCAACCAGCCAGTTGTACGCCTCGTCTTCTATTGGTAGTTTGGCAAACTTTCTCATAAGCTCTGAGTGGCGGACAGTATCGAAGGCCTTTGAAAAGTCCAGTGCTATAACGTGGACATACGGGTGGATTTGTAGTTGTTCGGAAATGTGTAGTGTCAGGCTGATTAGTGCCGCCGTTGTGGATCCCGTTGGACGGAAAGCATATTGGTCATGGAAGTAGTGGTTGTACCCCGAACTTCCCAGGATTGGATAGACGAATCGCTGTACCACCATCTTTTCCATAATCCTTGAGAGTATTGGTGTAATTGAAATTGGTCTGTACTCGTAGCTTCCCTGAGGATTAACTACTTTTGAAACCGGGGTTATCTGACATCTCCTCCACCGGTCTGGTATCTGTGATTGGTTTAACGACAAGTTAAATAGAAAGGCGAGCGGTTCGGCAAGTATTGGTGCCGAGACTCGGTAGAATCAGGAGGGAATTTCATCCATTCCGGAGGCGGAGGTTTTTAGTCTGTCCAAAGCACGGAAGACTTGACAGGCAGAGAAAAATCTTGAATTTCGGCAGACGCTATGTTTTTCTGCAGGAGCCTCGTAGTTGCTTTCCGTCGAGATGGTTGCGTAATGGTCATTGAGTTTGTCTGCAGTGATTGCTTTAGTGGTAGAGTTGTTTCTTGTCGTTTATCCTTACCAGTCACTTGCCTAACTCGCTCCCACAAGTCCTTTGGGCCTCTGATGGTTCCGGAACCCGTAAGTGTGGAACAGTTTCTGGCGATTATTCCTTTTCTGATCTTTAGAGAAATTGCATCAGCAGCCTCTATCTTCCCTTTTCGCATCAGTCCGTTCTTTTTTCGCAACAGCAGCTTGATCTCTGGTGTGATATACGGAGGGTCGCGATCTGTTACTGTGATGTTCCTGATTGGGTATAACCTATCCAACAATCTCTGCATCTGCAGGTAGAAACGGTCGAACGACTCCTGCAGCGACGGTGGAGTGGCTCCGCCATCGACGTCGAATATGAAGTCACTGTTTGTATCCTCCTCTTGTCGCGTTTTTGAGAAAGCTGCCAAGTATACAGCGTGCTGGGCTGGCCTGTGCAGGCGGCACTTCAGTTTGGCCTTGTTCTTGGGCGGTCGATGAGTGTCGTAATCTATTGCCGAGGCGTAAATGGCCTTGTGGTCCGTTTTAACCGTAGGAACAATTACTGAGATGTTTCGGTACATTGGCTCCGATGTATAGACCCTATCCAGATGATGACCAGCTCTAGTGGCTTCGGTCTCTTCTTTAAACAGTCCTAGCAGTCGCAGGTCGCTATCTTTTAGCTGGTTGAAATCACCGGTTATGACTATCTTGGTATCTCCATGGTCATGGTGAACTGCGGCCATCACCAGTTCAAGTTGGAGGAGAAGATCTTGCTCATTGTAAATCGGCTTAGGAGGATGGTAAACCGCCCCAACAATTACCCTGCGCCTACCATTTTCCAACATTATCCACAAGAGTTCTATTCGCGAATCCTCCATTTTTTGGTTGTATATGCTGGATTGGTACTTGACCGACACGTAGGTCACCAGACCTCCACCACCTCTCGGCTTTCCATTTGATTTAAGTTGTGACCGGTCTCGTCTGTAACAAAGGTATCCCGGTATTCCAAACTCTTCGTCTGTGTGATTTCTATTGAGCTTGCTTTCAGTTAATACCACAACGTCGGGGCCTATTGAAAGTACATCAGCACGCAGATGCTGGATTGCATGTGGTTTGGCAAGACTGTTGATATTCAAGACATATATAGAGGGTGTGAAACAGGAGTTCTCTTTCCGTTCGGGCTCTACTTGGTGGTGCCTTTCAATGTTCACCAGCACTCTTGGGCGTGTATTCTTTTTTTTTAACTTCTTCTTGTCTGATTCTTTACTATGGCTCTGTCTTCGACTGCCTATATATCTGAGCAGTCCTAAAGATTTGAGTTCGTACAGCGGAGTTGGGTTGTACAACAAATTGTGGTTCGAGGCGGCCGTCCTTCTTATAGCAAACGACTGCCCCCTTGTGTAAGTGATGATTAAAATATTAATCAAACATCTCTTTATTTACTAAAAAAATCTTAGATAAATTATCTTCTAATATTTTTTCTAAAACAGTAGAAATAATTAGAAAGAATAAGTTATTTAATGACTATAAAATCATTAAAATCATTAATTCCACTACTTGTGGAAAAATTTTTCTTAGACTCCTATTCTAACACGTAATATTTTCACTTCAACACTAACTATATTTCTTTTCCCCCCCTATTTTTCCTTCTCCCTTTTCTTCTCCTCCTCTTCTTACTCTTCTGAAATTATATGAATTATTACATTTATGTTTATTTTCAATTTTTTATTCATGTATTTATATATATATATAGTATGTATATATATGTATATATGTATATGTATGTATATGTATATATATATATATATATATATATTATATATATATATATATATATATATATATATATATATATATATATATATATATATATATATATATATATATATATATATATATGTTATGTTTTATCGTGTTTTTAATTTTTATTTTGTATTATTTTATTATTACTCTTTTTTGTCTTTTTCCGGGTTTGTTTACCTGACTTTTTATATGTTCATTTTTTCACCAATAAAAAAATCTCTGACGAAGGTTGACTGACCAGCCGAAAGCTTAGATACCAAAAAAAAATTTCTCACTTGACGTGATATACTTCTGGTGTATTTTTAAAGTTTGAGTAAGTTGGTTGGTATTTTGATTTTTTCTTTTTTAGATTTGACAGATACTTATTACATTTTAGACATTATTCGTGTTCCCTTTTAAATTTATAGCCAAGGTTTGTGGGTGGAGCTGAATATTATTAGAAGTTGGCGGCCTGTCAATCATGCACATCACGTGCCTGCCAATCATTGCTTGTTTATCTCATTAACTCCGGTAACGGCAGGATCTTCGGGATTGTTATATTTGTTTAACGTACGGTATATAGCACATGGACGTCTATATAATAGTATCTGGACAGTTAGCCAATAATAGCCTTGTACCCAGTTGGTCCCATGACTGCGCAATGCTTCATATACGCATTATAAGTTTGATTTATAGCTAAATCATGTGGAGTGAAAAACACAACGCTGTTTTGAGATAAAACAAATATATTTTACTTAATCAAAATCCATAAAAAGTAAAAATCATAAAAAAATAAAGAAAAAGTAAACTTAAGAATTTTAAATTATAACAATTATAGTTATTTATTAGTAGTAAAGTCAAAGTTATTAGAAAATTTTCAATATTTTAACATTGTGATAATTAAAACAGTAAAAATTGTATGTTTTCAGTTCTGAGTTGAGATTCAAAGGTGTGCAATCAATTATTTTGCAGAAAAGTACTCTGTGACTCGATGACAATGACGACAGAAATAATTTTGCCAGTTCTGGTGATGCCTTGATTTCTTTAAAAACTTTCCAGCAATGTACGCATAAAATGAAAGCGTACTCTGATGGTCGTGTCAAATCTTCCTGCTGCTGCTATCAAGGATCTGTTTTACAGAAATTAAATAGCAAGCACCAAATTATCGAGCCCATACATTTCATCAAGACATTTGATGATCTTTTTCAAAATGCTGGTCAATGGAATAGTTACCTAACTCGATTATCTTAAAGTGTTATAAGCTGCTGGACTTTCTGCATGAATCGTATATATGACATGATTGTGAGCCCTGGTGAGTAATGACAATGAAACTTGCTTTTTGTAAGCAGTTTGGCTTGTTCTGAAACAAATTCAAGTTTGCGTTGTTTTTCACTTTCTGGACTGCATTCTGTTAAGATGTTTATTCTTTCTTTTAAAATGCTAACAGCCATTTTTGTGAATGACGGACAGGTTTTTAAATTTTCTGACCAAGTCTTCATTCGAGCTGCCAAATTAATAAGCTGAGACGTTGTCGTAACTAATCCGTTTGTTAACAAATCTTTGAATGTGTTGGCTGGAACATTTACATTAACCACACTGACAACCGTTGACAGATTTTCTGCCACCGAGATGCAAACAGCCACTTTAACTTTACCAGCTTCTACTTTAAAACAATAAATTAACAAAATGCCATCAATTGTGGTAATAGTAAAGTTTGTTGGCAAAGTCATTTCATTCTTCTACCGTTCTGCCAAAACGTTAGGTGTTTGATTTGCTAAACAATCACTTTTGAAAAAATTCTTCTCCATCTCAACATTTCTTTTTATTTCGTACTCGTAGCGAATTGAAACTGTAGCACAAACAGTAGATCTTGACGGTACTCTACAAGTTGAGCAGTATTTTGGACCACCAGGAAAAATACTAGGTACTGCACCTTTTTTCAGTCGACGTTGAAAAAGCTGTCCGGACTCTAATTTTAGTTTTTTCCTTCTTTGATGCTGATTTGTATCGACACAGCTGGATTCAAAGTCTACTTCATTGAAAAAATTGAGCAAATTTTTGAACTGGCAGTTGGTTTCCAGTCTTTTCGAGGATTTGCTTTAATTATATTTCTGTAGAAGTTTATTGTCATTTATAGGAACGCTATGAATTGTTGGTTTATTTTCGCCCGCCGATAGTCCCGGAACACTTTTGTAGTTGGTTTTGCAACGATATGCCTGGCCCTTGTGTGGCATTTTTAGCAATAAAAACTTTTATAATACAGAAATAAATCCAATTGTTCAAAATAGTAGCAATCCCAACTGTTTCCAAACGTCAATCAAGTCAAACTTACGATAGCGTAAAGCTAAAAATAGCTATATTTAAATAAACAAGTGTTGAGCGCAGTCACTAAACTAAAGCGTAATTTCAACAATAAATATTATTATATTTCAATGTTATAAACATTTTCAATGTTAAAAGTAACCAGTACAGGCTTTATAACTATAAATCCAAACGCAGACCGAACAACTCGAATACGAACAGCTAAATAGATATGGGACCAACTGGGTACAACACAACAGCTCAAAATGATTTGGCTCATTGTCCAGTTGCTATTATATAGACGTCCATGTATAGCATGCAAAACGTTTATTATAATTTGGTGGAAGAATTTGCATATGACTTTTATTAACCAACAATCGGGACTCAACATAGCGATAGTCTGGTATTATCGACCAATCTGTATTATCACTTAGACAATTAAAAGTTAGTAAATGTTTTTAAAGTAATTACCAATAAAGGTAAAGTTTCCCACGGACGGCCCGTGTGGCGGATTAATACATAATTCTCGGCTATAATTAACTATAAACACGATTAAAAGTAAACACTAGTTTAAAAATTATGATAATTAGTATAAGTAATTTATTTAAAATGGGAAAATGTCATATAAAAAAATAAATAATGTAATTATAATTTATGTACGTTTGAGTTTTAAAGAAAAGTTTAAACGAAAGATTTGAAGGAAAAGTTTAAACGACGCAAATACACAATGTTCGCTTACAAATATTCAAATTTCGACGTTGCTTCGAATAAACTACTTTTTTTAACATTTATTTTTTAGTTTTTCTTCATTAAAAATTTGAAATTTTGTTTATTTAAAGAAGTTAACTTAGTTTAATAATTTCCAATTTTCTTCTTGCAAACCGTTCCGAGTTACCGGGCGGTGAGTTTTAAAATTTTAATGGAATTTTTATTTACAACTGATAGTTTGTTTTATAAATAAAATTTTTTTATAAACTAATTTTATTTATTTTTTATTCATTTCATTCATACGATCATCGTACCTCACCACTCACAACTACGATGTAAATAGGGCTTGGAAGGGTACTACTTACGTTTTCAAAGTCTCTCAAATTACGATAAATGTTTTTTTTTAAATTAAAATTGGTATTAAATTTGTTTTTTTATGTTATTGTGACAAAATAAAAATAATACGATTATTTTTCGGCACGGGCCGTCCGTGGGAAACCTTACCCCAATAAATATATTAGCTTTGAATTGTTTTGGGTAATCTTTCCTACGGACGGCCCGTGCCGAAAAAATAGTCGTATTATTTTTATTTTGTTACAATAACTTAAAAAAAAATTTTATACCAAATTTAATTTAAAAAAAACAATTATCGTAATTTGAGAGACTTTGAAAACGGTAAGTAGTACCCTTCCAAGCACTATTTACATCGTAGTTGTGAGTGGTGAGGTACGATGATCGTATGAATGAAATGAATAAAAAAAGAAATAAAATTAGTTTATAATAAAATTTTATTTAAAAAAACAAACTATTAGTTATAAAAAAATTCATTTAAATTTTAAAACTCACCGCCCTGTAACTCGGGACGGTGTGAATGAAGTAAGAAAATTAGAAATTATTAAATTAGGTTAACTTCTTTAAATAAACAAAATTTCAAGTTTTTAATGAAGAAAAACTCAAAAATAAATGTAACAAAAAGTAGTTTATTCGAAGCAACATCGACGGTTTAACCCCGCTAGTCACTTTATATAACACGGTACGCGATTCCTTCGTTTAAACTTTTCCTTAAAATGTTTCTATGTAAAATTTTTTAAATTATAATTACAATATTTATTTTTTTATATGACATTTTCCCATTTTAAATAAATTATTTATACTAATTATCATAATTTTTAAACTAGAGTTTACTTTTCATCGTGTTTATAGTTAATTATAGCCGAGAATTATGGATTAATCCGTCCGTGGGAAAGATTACCCATAAATTTACCTCCATACAATCTGTATGGGAAAATCGTTTTTTTATGTAATGCATCCCCTCTTATCTAAATAAAGGTACAAATTCTGAGTTTGAATATACCACATAGTGTAAAAAAATAATAAAATTAATAAAGATATACCGCATCAAAGATCACATACCGGCGCCTACCGCCTACCGCCATGGTAATAGTTATAACGTTATATAACACGCGATTCCTTTGTTTACACTTTTCCTTAAAACTCAAATATTTTCTATGTAAAATTTTTTAAATTGTAATTACATTATTTAATTAATTAAAATAATTTTATATAACATTTTCCCATTTTAAATAAATTATTTATACTAATTAACATAATGTTTAAGCTAGTGGTTACTGTTCATCATGTTTATAGTTAATTATAGCCGAGAATTATGTATTAATCTGCCACACGGAAAGATTACCCTTGTTTGTATGTAGTTAAAATACAAACACAACGATTTAACTCTTGCTTTTATATATACAATCTTTCTCTTATAAGTGGAATGCGAACAATTTTTTTTAATGATATAACTAATTAGTGTAACCATTGATATTTACAGAACAAAAGGAGGGTCATACAAACTTGTTTGAAAAGGGAGAAATGGATCCTGATGATTATATGTCGGATTTCATTCTGACCAAATGGTAACTCACTCATGATTTTCATCACTATAACAAGTATCATGGATTAAATTTATATATATATATATATATATATATATATATATATATATACAGTATAATCCAGCTATAACATACTTCAAGGGACCCAAAAATTTAGTATGTTATATTCCAGGGTTGTCCAACGCGTGGCCCTCGTTGTCTTTAGCCGTGGTCCGCGTTTTCACTATCTAACATTTAAAATCAAATAAATACTATGTTTTTAAAACTATTTTTTACTGTAGCTCAGGAATAGGGCAGCTAATTACAGTTATTAATATAATCTTTAAAATCAGATTTTTTTGTATCTATTGCAATACTGTTAAAACAACCGCCTCATTTTTAATAAAACCGCTAAAAACGGCATTAACTGGGTTAGCAGAACCCTAATAATCATATTTTTTTAATATGGCTTCCGCTAGTGCTAATAAAAGACGTAGATTTAAACTGAAAGTGGACACGGAGGTCGTATATTTAATCCATCTTGGACAAATGAATATTTTGTAATTGAGCAAAATAATTCAATTATGCGTCTCATTTGTTTAGAGAAAATAGTCGTGTGCAAAATGTATAATGTTAACAGACACTATGCTGCAAAACATGCAGCAACTTATGATCAATTCAAGGGCCAATTTCGTGTTGATAAGCTGGAATTGCTAAAGAAAAATTTTCTCAGGCAACAATCAGTGATGAAAAGTAAAGTAATTAGCTCATACAGTGCTACCGAAATAAGATTTTTAATTGCAGAAAATATTGCAAAAAGTGGTAAACCTTTTTCTACTGGAGATTTAATAAAACAAACTTTTTTAACAATATTGAAATTAAATTGGTTGTTTTTAATTAGAAGTTTGAATAAAATGTTTTTTTAATGTGGCCCTCGTGTTGTCATCAAAATAAAATAATGGCCCTGGCTGCAAAAAGGTTGGACAACCCTGTTATATTCAAAGTCCGTTATAGTGGATTACACTGTATATATATATTTTAATCATAAACAATCATCAAAATTTTGCTACATGTGATGGAAATTGGAATCTTTGGGTTGGATCCACAAATGGGATGAGTAAATTTAGTTTAAGGACATGTTAGGAATGGTGGAGTTATCACTATTTTATAACACTGTAACATAGAAAAATATTTAATATGCATTGGTTATTAAATATGCTTTAATCTTGCTCAATCATATTTTTGCTTTGAGATTTCACAAAAAGTTTAATAAATATTAATTTTTTAAGCGTTGAAGCAGACTCAGCAAGAAAAAGTAATAAAATTGTTAGGAAAAAACCAAAAGTTGAGTTGAAGCAGCCGAACATTTCGTTACGTGAACTTGAAAAACAAAAAAGAGAAGATGGACTGAGCAGTGAAATTCCACCAGAAAATAAGGGATTTAAGTTGCTTCAGAAAATGGGCTATGTGCAAAATTCTGGTCTTGGAAAACATGGTAATTAGCATAAAGTTACTCTGGTTTGTGAACAATTTCTAAATGTTTTTGTTTTTTTTTTCAAAAAGGCGAAGGTATAACTGAACCCATTAATATACAAATGAGAGTTGGTCGAAAGGGTTTTGGACATGAATCCAATTTAAAAAGAAAACATAGGGATAGCCAAAATGCTAAAATTATGGCTGAGAATTTGTGGGCAAGCAATCTAAAAGATAAATTTAATGAAAAATTGCTGAAAAAAGATTTTCTTGCCAGTCAAAAAGCCTGTGAGCAATTGGATGCTCAACATGTTTGTAAATTTTAATTATATTTTATCAGAATTTGATTTTGCATGCTTATATGAGTATTTCTGTGTTTTTTCAGGGTATTTCTGTTCCACAGCAAAAAATGTTTTGGCCGCAGGAGTTACTACCTGAACCTGACACTGATGAATCTGGTGCTGAGGATGAAACATTTGATTTAGTAAGCATTCAATCTTTTATTAAATAGACAATTTTTTGTTAGATACAGTGTTAATTTTATTACAATTTACAGGACTGGGATAAATTATCTCAACTTACAGAATACCTCAGGTCCTCATATTTTTACTGTGTTTGGTGTGGCAACAAATACAGAGGTAAAAATACGTTAATTGGAAATGTATTAGGCAAGATTTGATTTAATTGTTCTAATATTATACTTTTAGACCAAGAAGATCTTGACTCATCTTGTCCTGGAAAAACGTCTATAGAGCATGACATTTAATTTTTTGGATGTTAGTTTGCTGGCAGCAGGTTTAGACCATATTCATGTGTCCAAATTTAAGGAGACTTGGATTGAAAAACTGGTCAGGGAACACAATTGGACAGCAAAGGTTTGCCACTTTGCAAAGCATGCAGTGAGACTGGTATCTGTACAACTACCGTGCTAGTTGGTAGATTGAAATTAGACAGTTTCTTTGCCACAATTTCTCTTATAACTTGTTGTATTTTCATGTCATTATGTTTATTTAAAAATTTTAGTTGCCTTTTTTTGGTACTCTTTATGAATGAACTAAATAAAAAAGTTTAATTAACTTGTTTGGGCCTATATGAGCTACTACTATTTTATTAGCTAGTATAAATAAATCAAGATATGTGTATTTTTTGCAAATTTTTGACTATTTTGAGAAAGTTTAACGTGATAAAATGGCCAAAGCCTTTTATAAACTACTGTACAAAAGGCTTGGAAGTTTTTCGAATAGCAAGCAATTTTCTTCAAGTGAGCAATTTAGACAGCTGGTATCCATTAAGGATAAATCTGGCTTAGTCAATGTCGCAACTGTCTTACCGTTTTTGTTTGTTATTCAAAAATATAAAAAAAACTGCAAGGACAAGGTAAGAAAAAATAATGATACATGATCCAACAAAATTAATGGTTATAACATAACTCTGATTGAAAATTATGTCTTTATGCATAACTAGTAACTACCAAAAACATGATTGTAAGAATTCAATATTACATCAATATAAGGTCAACTGAATCTATTATAGGAATCTTGGCTCATCCAAGTGTGAAACTTTAAAATAATGCACAGAAGTAGCAAGCAGTACCAGTAGAGTAGTGGAACTTGAAGACGAATAACCGTAATAGCGCTTATAAGTAAACAAAAAGATTAGTACAGTGCAACGTTTTAGTAAGAATTCATTTAAATTAAAACTGTGTTTATGAAACGAACAGAAGCTCTAGAGAAAAAACAACAGAAAGCTTATTTGTTTGTAACTAGATGGGTACCCGGCGTTGCCCGGGATTTTTAGAGGTTTTTCTCTCACACTCCCGTTTCCTTTCCCGCTTGCTCTCACGCTCCCGGTCGCTTGCCCACTTTTCGACCACCTAGAGCTCTAAAAGTTTCAGGAAAGCTTTATTCTGGATGACAATACATGAATTTAAGGTTTCTGACATGAATTAAGCCTTAAATCAATTAAAATTATTCAAATCAAATTAATCAGACAGTTCAAGATACTCTTTTATAGTTTTAATAGGAAACGGATATATATATATATATATATATATGCATTTCTATCGGTTTCATTTTCCTATGAAAAGGGCATAATTGCACCTCTTTGTTTTTCCATTATAACTTTTTAAAATAATTTTTAAAAAATATTCTAAATAGCCTAAAACCTATCCTCAGACCTACCTAATGTACACAAAAAATTTCATAAAAATCGGTTCAGCCGTTTCGGAAGACTTTGAAGTCAAACACTATGACACAAGATTTATATATATACTAGCGGGGGCACATGGCGTTGCCCGGGGTTTTTAGAGGTTTACCTAATGCGTTTCTTTTTCGCTCCCGTTTCCTTCCCGCTTGCGCTCCCGCTCCAGGTCGTTATCCGTTCCCTGTCGCTTTCCCGCTCATTTTTTCGCTCTCAGCCCCCCCCCCTAGATCCGATTCTACATACATACATACATACATACATACGTAGATACATACACACACATACATACTTTGAATGAGCATTTAGTGCCGAAATATTGTAAAAAACACATACATACATACATAAACACAGACACACATACGTGCACATACACATACATACATACATACACACATACATACGCACATACATATATATATATATAGTTCCCGCTCACTCACCCGCTCCGCTCATTTTGTGACGGATTTCAAATTTTTTTCTCTATATTTGATTCCCCTTGACTCTCAAGGTTGTGTGAAAATTTCATTACGATCGGATGAATGGTGTAGCAATGCATAAAGGACATATATATATATATATATACAAACATTCATTTATATATATATATATAGATACTAGCAGTGCCCGTAGCGGCTTCGCTCGCATGAAATTAGAGAGTTTGAACCATGCATCCATAGTAGAGATCAATTTCTTAGGTCTCGGCTCGGCCCGTCGACAACTTAGCCCAGCCCGTTTTAAAAACCCAAACTCCTGGCCCGGCACAGCCCGTTTGAATTAGGCCCGGCCCATTCTTACAGGCCTAGAGGTTCTATATACTTGATGAAAAACTTCGGCCCGTCCCACCTTGACCTCAGGTTTGGCCCGGCCAAACTGAAGACCCTAAAATCACTAAAATATCTATATACTTAGTGAAAAGCCTCGGCCCGTCCCACTTTGATTTAAGGTTTGGCCTGGCCCGTGTGAAGACTCTAAAATAACGGCTTGGCCCGGCCGATGATAAACTGGACTTAGCTACTTTTAACCGGCACAAAACTTCAAAATACTAATTTTTACATTTGTAGCACTTACAGTTTGTGAGAAGCAGTTATTTTAAAATCAAATAACCTTTATTTCCACCCCACATTTGAGGTCCTGGAAACCAAATTTTCAAAAAATGCTAAAACACGTATTTCATTATTTTTGGAGTAGAAACTAAATACTAATTTTTACTTCTGTAGCACTAACAGTTTTTGAGTAGCAGCAACTTTAAAAACCAAATAACCCAAAAAGTGATGAAACACGTATATCTTTTTTTTTTGAGTAGATACTAAGGATTAATTTTTACATCTGTGGCAATTACAGTTGTTGAGTAGCAGTTACTTTAAAAACCAAATAACCCTATTTTCCACCCCACATTTGAAGTCCTGGAAACCAAATTTTCAATAAATTGTGAAACCCGTATATCATTATTTTTAGAGTAGAAACTAAATACTAACTTTTACTTTTGTAACATTAACAGTTTTTGAGTAGAAGCTACTTTAAAAACCAAATAACCCAATTTTCCAACCCACATTTGAGGTCCGGGAAACCGAATTTTCAAAAAATGGTGAAACACGTATCTTTTTATTTTTCAAAAAGAATCTATATACCAAATTTCAGAACAAATTTTTGGAAAATTTTTTTAGAAAAAGTTTGTTTTCCAGTTTTTTCCCCTCAGGAGCAAAATTTTCAAAAATCCTTTCTTAGCGGATGTTTACGCTATAAAAGTAATATAAGTTCCAAATTTCACGTTCCTAGGATGAGGCGTTTGAGCCCGGCGTTGATTATCAGTCAGTCATCTGTCAGTCAGGACATGTTCTTTTATATATATAGATATATATATATTTTTCAAATAATTAGGAACAAGATGTTCTTTCAGACACGCTTTATTAAAGACTATGGCCCATTTCTTATTACAAACTTTTTCTATCAGACGTGAAACTTTTCGAAAATCAGAAATACCAAGACACTTTTGAACCACCTGGTATATATTTTTATTAATGTTTTGGTCATGAGCTGACCTGCAGGTTTCGGCTTTATTAGCCATCATCAGAACTCATACAACCAATATACAGCTACAACGAAAATATATAAAGTGGCGTGGCGAGACATATCAGATATGTTTACACATCAATCGAGGTCAAAGTAGAAAGAAGAGTAAAAGTAAAATATGAAAAACGCTAAGAAACAACCAAATTTTTTGCCTCGGAGTAAATAAATAAACAAAAAATAAACAAAAATATAAGAAAAAATAAAAAATTACATGTGCTAAAATATACAACCAAATTAAGTAGTAAAATATAACTATTAAAAGAAAATTACTAATAAAAGCAATGAGGTAAAATAATAAAATAAGAATTTAAAGCTACAATTCAAAGATAATAGGATATCGATAAAATTGAGAGTTTAATTAAAAGTTGAAAATGATCAACGTCTACGTATATATATATACTAGCGGACCCGGCAAACTTCGTTTCACTTTAAGAGTGTATTTTTAAGCAATAAAGAACAATAATAACAAATATCCTATATATATAAGTTTAAAAAAAAACAAAAATAAAAAAAACGTTCTATTTAATAGTTTATTGCTGGAGGTGTTTCAACACGTTGAATAATATTCGACGGGATAAAATAAACTCGTTGACCATTCTCCAGATGCACAGCCAAATGGACAACAGTGGGATGACGTTCGTGAATAGAGAATGGGAATATACGCCAAATTGCTTCATTGCAGTTCCCATATCTACCAATTTGATAGCGTCTAATCTCGTCGTTATCTGAGCTTTGAATGCCAAAAACTGCCATATCGCTGCCTTTCGTTACATATTTGCAGATGTACTTAATTGACTTTACAGAATTGCAATACTCAACATTGCAATGTGTCTTGAATGTTTTGGAAAGAAGTGGCGAATATGGAACAATCCAACTGTTGTCAACCACGAAATCGTTTTCTTTCACTTTGATTGTGACAGTTTATTTTTCCGTAAGACCAAATAGAGGGTGCTCTACAACTTTGCCAAGTTTTTTTCTAGGACGCACTGTTAAGGCTGTATAGTACATACTGCGGTCCCCATGGGCCACTGCATGGTTCAATGTCATTTTTTTTTTAATTATTCTGTTAATAGGAGCTGGGAGAAATCCAATAAATCAAAAATCTCTAAAATCGGTTCAGCCGTTCTTGAGTTATAAGTGTCGTAACACAAACCCGACTTCCTTTTATATATATAGATATAGAAGATATTTACTTGTTTTAAATTGTAACTGGCTGTAGTTTTGATTGTGTAATGTTATTAAGGTTGAATCAGAATTTGGTGGTTACATTTTTGATAATTTATTGAGGGATGTAAGCTACACCATATAATAAAAAATGCTTTAATGATTTACTTAACATAAATAAAATTGTAAACATATAATTTCGGTGGCTTTTCATTGAAGTTATTTTAGAGATAATGTTTTAGATAACGGCAACACTATCAAAATAATATAAACATTACGGCGCTTCTGGAATGAACGTATGCTATTTATTGCTTTCTCTTTATCAAGGAATTTATGCAGAGTATTTGTTTTTTAACGTTTGACTTGGTGTAAGTTATTTTTTAATAAAAATTATTACGGTTGCAATGAATTTTTTGCACTGATCATCCCCACTGTTCAGTTGTGTTGACTGAGTTGACATGACATTCACATTGAAGTCATTGACCCATCACAACTCCCTACTAATTAAACTTACTAAACTGAACTAAACAATTGGACACCAACTCAAACTCAGCTTTGGCTTTTAGTCTTTGTACCATAGTACTTTTTTATTAATTAAATCATTTCATCATTTTCATCTTAATGAATCTTAAATTCTTAACTAGTTTATTAGAGAGGAGTAGTTTCTATATCTTTGTCTTTGTCTATGTAGTCTCACTATAATTAATCAATGTTTTTCTTTATTAGTAAATATGCAAAACATTTTTATTTATTGTGCAGTAAGAAAAACTGGATTGGAACAAATAACACTTATTTATTGTAGTAATTTGTACTTCAATGGCAACTCCAGCTACATTACCTGATATAGTCTGCTTGAATGTTGGTGGTACAAGGTATGCAACTTTGATATTTTGTTCCACTTGAGCTGAGTGTTTAATAATTGAAATCTGTAGTGGATTTGATAAAGAAGCATGTATTTTTTATTTTGAATATTTGAACGTGGCTAAAGTTAGTAATAATGCTGGTCATGCAAATAAAAAAAAAGTTTTTCTAGCAATCTAAGATTGTGCTATACATTTTTGGATCTAATGGTCTAATTAGTTTTTTTCTGGTTCAATACATAACAAAGTAAGCAAAAAACAGATTTTCATGCTCTTATTTGATCACTGATAACTTTTTTCAAGTTTTTGCATTGGGAATCTGTAAGATGTTTGATTTTAAGTATTTTAAATACAAATCAAATAATATCTACATACATAATTTCCTATGTCTGTATGTATGTATGTATGTATGTATGTATGTTAGCAATTTCGCAAAACGCGGCGGCCGCAGAAGTCAGCCTTCAGCAGTTGCTAAGATTAGTGCACGCAGGCGTGTAATAAAAGTTATCAAGCAATTGTACAGTATCAGACCTAAAGATCCAAACGTTTTCCTTAGGCTTATTATGCGAGAGGTTATCCGATTGCGTGTAATAAAAGTTATTACACAATTGTACAATATGTACACTGTCAGTCCTAAAGATCAAAAGAGGTAACGCTGCAATCGAAAAATAATGTAAAATGAGATTTTTAAATATCCGTCATTTTTGACGAGCTATCACTAATAAATTATATAATTTATTATTATATATAACTATATTATCATATTTAATTTTGCTATGTATTATAAAAAAATAAAAGAAAGTTATTGACTAAAGCATAGGACAATATACGATTTTTTCTTTCTAAACAAGTTTAAGACAACACCATATGATATATGGTTTGGTTAACGAGTGTTAGGCTATTTATTTTCTTTTACCAAATTGATCATTACTAATAATGACATAAATTTTTAATTGTTAAAGATTTAGTACATCGTACCAGACCCTCACATGGATTCCAGATTCTTTTTTCACCAGGTATCTAAATACTGGAGTTATCCAAGGATTCTTTCAGTTCTTTGTAGATTTATTTTATTATAATAATTAAAATTTTATATTTATTCTTATGATTTCTTATATTTGGAATAATTTTTTAGCTTGTTGAGTGGAAGAATTCCTTCACTAAAAGACTCAAGAGGAGATGTAAATGTTTACAACTTCATTTTATTGTGTTATGTAAAATATTAGAATTTTAATCTAGGTTTATATATATCTATATATATAAAAATGAATGTTTGTATATATGTATTTATGTATGTTAATGTCCTTTATGCATTGCTACACCATTCATCCGATCGTAATGAAATTTTCACACAACCTTGAGAGTCAATGAAAATCAAAAAGAAAAAAAAAATTTTTGAAATCCGTCACAAAATGAGCGGAGCGGAGCGGGTGAGCGAGCGGGAACTATATATATATGTATGTGCGTATGTATGTGTGTATGTATGTATGTGTATGTGCATGTATGTGTGTCTGTGTGTGTGTGTTTATGTATGTACTAGCGGAGATACCCGGCGTTGCCCAGGTTTTTTAGAGGTTTTTCTAATGTTTGTCTCTTTCTCTCCCGTTTCCTTTCCCACCTGCTTTCCCACTCCTGTTAGCTTTTCCGTTTTCGGTCGTTTTCCCACTGCCGGTCGCTTTCCCGCTCCCGGTCGCTTTCCCGCTCCCGGTCGTTTTCCCGTCCCGGTCGCTGCCCCGTTCCCGCTCACGTTTGCTCTCCCATTCCCGCTCACGCTTGCTTTTCTGTTCCCGCTCGCTGTCCGTTCCGGGTGCTTTCCCGTTTCTATAATAGACAAACTAACCCACAAACATTCATATATATATATATATAGTCTTAGCAAATCTATTTTGCGTTTTATAGGCTAACAGAAGTTATGAAAGAATGTAAAAGAGAAAATGAGCGGGAACGGAAACGGGAACGGGAGAGCTACCGTGACCGGGAATGGGAGAGCAAGCATGACCGGGAACGGGAGAGCAAGCGTGAGCGGGAACGGGAAAGCGACCGGAAACGGGAAAGCGACCGGGAACGGGAAAGCGACCGGGAACGGGAAAGCGACCGGGAACGGGAAAGCGACCGGGAACGGGAAAGCGACCGGGAACGGGAAAGCGACCGGGAACGGGAAAGCGACCGGGAACGCGGAAAGCGACCGGGAACGCGGAAAGCGACTGGAATCGGGAGAGCAAGCTTGGAAGGAAACGCGAGCAAGAGAGAAAATCGATAACAGAACTTCTGAGCGGGAAAGCGACCGGGAGCTGGAAAACGACCGAGAGCGGAAAAGCGACCGGGAACGCTACGAAAACGGGAAAGTGGAGAAGGGAACGGGAGCGAGAGAGACAAACATTAGAAAAACCTCTAAAAAACCCGGGCAACGCCGGGTAACCCCGCTAGTTATTTATAAAAATGCATTTCAATTATAAGATGATCAATCATCATGTTGGGTTTTTTATTTCATTTCTTCTTATTTGAACTCTTAGGAATTTTTCAAGCAAAAAACAGTTACACGATAGTTTTTTTTTAAAGATTTTCATTGATCGAGATCCGATCCTGTTCAGTCATATTCTCAATTACTTGAGAACAAGAGAATTCAACTTCAGGTTTTTTTTTATAGATTTAATAAATATTAATCGCATTTTTGTGTGATTTATATATATTTTGTAAAATTGGCAACCATATTTGGGGTTCTTTAGAATGGTTGTAGAATTTATACATATATTCACCTCTTAACATCTGTAGTTTTAATTTATTGTACATTTATTAATAAAAAATAATTATCTAAATAATGTTTTATTATTATTTTTTTCATATTGTTATTGATAGAATTATATTTTTTATTTTTTATGATAAATATATTGAATTGATATACAAGACAATACAATACAGCTGTTATTTAGCAATATGTCTAATCAAAACTAGAGCCTTGCTCAAAGTTGTAGTTGTGTGAGCAGTCAACTAGTTTTAAATTACATTCTTTAAATGAATATTTCTTTCCTTAACCCATCAAACCCGTTTCAGTACAAACGATACGAAAGGCTTGAAACACGAAGCTGAATTCTTCGGCCTTACACCACTCGGTTGGTATTTATGAAAATTGTATATCAATAGCAGTAAAATAAAATCTTCTAGAGTCTTAAAACACCTGGTGTAAAAGACTATAAACTATTATAAAAAAAAAATCTTCAAAATGACTTTACAGCAAATGAGAATTTCGTTAATTTCAGTGAGGAGGCTCATGCTGTGTGATGAACTTCAACAAAAAAGTTGTGGCGGAATATTGTTCCACGGAATAATTTATCCTCAGTGTCAGTTAATTGTATAAGTTTTTTATTGTGATTTATTTTACACCATTATTAAATTATTGATAAATAATCAGCTATTTTATCATTTAGATTCTTCAGTCAGTTCTTCTTCGGAGGATGGGCTTGAAATAGACCAGGCAGTGCTTCAAAATGCTAAGTAGGTTTTTAGTTGATTGTGGTTTAAATAAAAATTCAAGTGAAACTTGTTTGTGAAGTTTTTCATTGATGTACGTTAAAGAGTCCGTCTTGGACATGGCACTCATTCCGAATCAAAAGTTTGTGCAACATCAAAATCTATGGAGTTTGCAGCTCTTCAGACAAGTAAAGTTAAATTTTTATTCATTTTCTTTTTCAGTTTTATTTTGTTAATAACTGAATAAAGGTTAAATTTATCTAATAAACATTGAGATTGAGATTTAGCATACGCCTTATCAAGACAAGTCTTGCTCAAGGCGAGAGATGGAGGGTACTTGCAAAGGCAGCCATTTATAGGCGCCTACCCCTTTAGCAAATGCGAGTGAACTCCTTGCTTAAGGGAGTTACGCTGGCGACACCGATGATGTTTGAACTGCCGACCTAACGATCGACAGGCGAACGCTCTACCGCTCTGCCACCAGCGCCTCTGATACATGATAACTTGTATTTTATTAAAGGGAATTTTAAGCACTACATGTGTATTTCATAGGAACTTATAATGATTTGAAAAAATTGAAGCTACAGGGGAATGTCCATTATCTGAACCTTTGTTATATGAATTATTCACATTTTGAAAAAAATGTAAACAAAGATGAATTGACCTGAACACCGTTACTTAATCCATTTATTATGTTAAAATTTGTTTTTGTACATACCTGTTGGAAAAATTTGATTCAATGTATCTCGATGATATGATAGTTTTAAATAAAAATCGATGATTACATTTTTTTAAAGAAGTATTTGTAGAGTCTTTAGACATATAATTAAATGTTATGTACAAATACGTAGCATAAGTATTTAAAGTTATATTTCAGTATAAAGAGTTCCATATAGATTTCGTTTTCTTTTCTTGGTTATACAAATTTTCAATATCTGAGCTACGTTAATTTTTTTTAGGTCAAGATACTTGATGTTCTACTGTTTTTAGATTAATCAATATTTAATTGGAAAACTTGAAAACAATTCTAATTTGAAATACTCAAATTAGGTTTTTTGGAGAGATATCCAATGAGAGTGACTATTGTAAAAGGACACTGCAACTGGTTGGCTGTTTCATATCCACATTTCATTTGTTTATACAGGTTATTATTATTATTATTATTATTATTATAAAAGTTATTAACATAATATATGTTAATTACACTACATAAGCACTGATAATGAAAGTATGACTTTTGAAGCTTAGTTATAAATTAAAATTGGTCACGATTTTATTTATTACAATTGAATTATTTTAATTACATGAAAATATTATTACTTTATTTTAAATTATTGTGTTTTTAATGAAGATTGAAAGAATCTTTGGGCTGGAAAGTGAGTTGGGTCAGTTCTCGGATCAATGCTGTGATCGAACGAGTTGCAGTGAACGCCAAACATCTGCTGCAAGACGGTTACTGTAGAGTAGTTGCTATCAGTTACGGCTGTGTCATTCAACTTTGGCAAATATACGACAACAGACAAAATTCAAAAGACATAGGTACTTGATTTAGTGAATTATAATAACTTGAATGTTTTAGTGAATATTTAATGTATCCATCACTAATAGTTTTTTATATTTTTGAAAAATTATGGTCTGTCAGGCATCTTCAACTTGGGGGTGCAAGTTAATTCATTGTTTTTTATTGGATCACATCTGGTTGCTCTGAGCAACACAGGAAAATTTGGTATTTGGCATGCGACTACTCAAAATTGGCAGGTTCTTGGATACAATTTTTATGTCTTGAATTGAAATTTGTTTATCAAAAAGTACATAATCTCGATTTATTATTTTAAAATCTTTCATATTAACTTCACTGTTTTTGCTTGCTTGATTTCTTGAGCTATGCATTGGAATTTTTTTACGCTTAACAACATACATCCGGTAATCCAATCGAACTAAAATTTGTTGTATTGAATTGTCGTCAATGACAATGTATTCTATTAAATTTCCAGATCGATTAGACAAAATTGAACTAAGATAGAAAAGAAAATTAATTAGAATTAAAAAAATTACAAATTTTCTTTAGAGAGATAAACCATCTCTTTTTAGTTCATTCAAAGAAAGTGATATTTAATTTTTAAAATCAAAAATGTTTCTGCCATATTGATTTGAAAGCTCTTTCTATTTGCCATCCACACATACGTCACGCATCAAGTATTTAAAAGACTTGTCAGTTTTTTTTCTATTTAAAAAAAAATGATTTGCCAATTTACACAATACAAATGATTTTTGATAATCAAAGTTTTTAATGGTTCACTTGTTCTGTAAAAGGTCCAAGACATTGTACCCATAACCAGTCATGACACAACCGGATCACTTTTGCTTTTGGGTTGCGACAACGGGTGCATTTTTGTGATAGGTTTGTTTATAATTTTTGTTCAAATAAAAACAATTCACAACTTAATTCACTTCATGCCATATTTCATATTCAGATGTGCAGAAGTTTCCTTTAAGAATGAAAGACAATGACCTTTTAGTGACAGAGTTGTATAAAGATCCTGCTGGAGATAAAATCACATCTCTCAGTGTTTACCTCACTCCTAAAACCAGTGAGTGGATTTATTTCATGCCCATCCGAAATAGAAGTAATGCTAATTTCCATACAATTTATTACTTCTTGTAGATCAATTTGTTGGGTTTGGTGGGAATTGGATGGAGATAGCTTACGGAACAAACTCTGGAGTGGTTCGTATTATTGTCCAGCATCCAGAAACGCTCGGTCAAGGACCACAATTGTTTCAAACATTCACAGTTCACTGCAGTCCTGTAACCAAAGTAATGATATCTGAGAAACACCTGGTTTCAGGTAGAGACGAATAATTCAATCGGATTGTTAGTTCGTGTAATTTTTCAGTCTTGTTACATTTGTTCGTAGTCTGTTCCGAGTTGAACCATGTCAGGACTTGGACAGTTACGAGATTCAGAGGAATGATCAACACACAGCCTGGCTCGATGCCTCTGGCTTCTTTCAATGTGTTCAACATCGAAGAACCTTCTCCACCATGTTACTATTCGAGTGCTAATGATTTTGGTAGGTTGTACTCAGAACTTTAAATGATAATTAATTCTCTAATGCTCATAATGAAAGGCAATTAATTGTTCCCATAACACTTGAAGAATGTTAATGGGTCATTTGTATTAGCCACTAGCTTTATTTTAAAAGCACAATATACATGCTGACCCAAATTGCAAACCCTGAACATGAATAACTAGTCTTGTAAATCTAACATAAGGCATCCAACCTGGTTCTCTGGGTCATACGTAAGTCAAACTGCTTAATCAAATTTTAATTTTAAAAATTGAGGTCCATATGGAGAAAAAGATGACATGCAAGTGTTCATTCAGAAAGTAGCTCCTGAAAGTGATCAGCTGATTGTAAGGTTTTCATCTTCAGGAGAAAGGTTTGTGAGATTTCTAATGTTTGCAATGACCAAATAAAACACTAAATAAGATTGTTTCATAAAGCTCAAATTTATCAAAAAAAAATATGCAAAACAGAGTTTGCGTGATAAAGTCGGTGGATGGATCAATGATATCTTCATTTATTGTTCATGAATGTGAGGGTTCCAATAGAATGGGGTCACGCCCCAGAAGGTTCATATTCACCGGGCATACTAATGGAACCGTACAGGTAAGTACATTGGTATAATACGCTCTGGTTAATTTTGTAAAAAATAATCACGTCTTATTATAATTATGCATATTTCAGATCTGGGACCTTTCCACTGCATTTGAGTTGCCTAATAAAGGTGTGGTTTGTCATTTACTTTAAAAGATTGGAAAATGTGTGTTATATAAACTTTGTTTAAAATTTGATTGAAGGATGTGAGGAAGATCTGGCTGGCCTGACCGGCAAAGAACTCATGGATTTGATCGACCATTGCGATCTGACAAATTCTCGATCGACCACACCTGCTCCAACCCCCCTCGTAACTTCCCTAAGCAATCTTCATCTTTCGTCGACCAAGTCAAACAACTCCTCGACCACACAAGTCCAACCTTTACCCAACGAGTCAACGAAGATTCCAACTTCCAGTTGTTAATAAATCCAAAAAAAATTGAAGAATGGTTGCATGTTATTTCTAATTTTGTACAAAAATGGCTGCCTAAGAGTATTAAATAAATTTCTAACTAGTCGAAAAAAACGATGAGTCCAGTTAATCGAAAGTATAAAAAAAGTCATATAATCTCAAAAAATAATTTTGTTTATAAAAAAATAATTATAGAATTGATTCATAATTAATGGCACTTTGTAGCTGCTTGTGAATAGATTGGTAAGATTGTATAGAGGTTAAATCATGGTGGGCCCATCTTGTAAGTCTTACTGTTTTGTAGGGCGAAGTCTTTTCTTTGTGACTTGTTGCAACAAAAAGTTTATCTTTTTCAGCCGTAACAAACCTTGCAACATGCTCAACTCTGGCACCGTCTTCAGAATCTTCACCTTTCATAACGTTTAACACCTGACCATATTCCAAATCAAACATATTCTCTCTTGTGACATTTATTAAGATCAATTTATTACATCCCAGAACTACCCACAGCATTCCAAAATGGTAAAAAACATCTTTTATTTCAGTTTCAACCGCAGTTGCAATTTCTTCTTTTTTTATTTTTTTATCTCTTCTTCTTATCATGGAACGTTTTCTTCTAGAGTTTAAGTACTTCACCTGGGGTAAAATTGTATTGCGACCGCCACCAGAGTTCAGTGTATCGGTGTCTGACAGATCCCTAATAAGGTTTTCAACATTTTTACTTTTGGAGGGCACTATTTTCAGCAAGTCCTGGAAGTCAAAATAAGTAACAATATTTCCTGATTGAGCGTCTTTACAGTCGAAAATGCAAATGATGCTCAGAGTTTCTGAATCTATTTCAACAATAATTCCTAGACTGCCATAGCAACACCACAGCTGATCACCATGACATGAAATGCTAGTAATGTAACTGTCTTTGTTAATAAAATAAGGCGTTTCTAATATTTTTAAGACTGATAGCTTGTCATCAGAATGCTCAATTATGCAAAGCTGAGATCCACAGCCAACCCAGATCAAGTTTGAAATAAATGCTATTGTTTTTATTGGGTTATTTTCCTGAATCATGAGATCTGATTGTTGTTGAATATTATTATCAATAAAATTATAAAAACGTAGATTCCCTGAGGTGAATCCAACATAAATTCCGACGATGCGGTTTGACTGTTTCTGTTATATGAATTATTAAATTTAATTTATTAAAGTGAGATTGAAAAAAAAACGAAAGTCTTTACTAACGTCCACACTGTTTAACATCATGGATGGCTGCGAAGCTGTTTGGTATTTGAACAACTTTTTCAGACTTTTAACATTGCATTCAATAATTTCAATAGATGGTTCCTGTAAAATGAAGTCAGTATTATACAAATCAATTGTAATTACTGTACAGTAGTTTTTGGACTTTCTAGGTTAATCCGTTCCAGACGAATTGTATATTATGCATTTTACCTGTAATGTATCTATGCACATAATTTTAGCAACACTGTGCTGATTATGATTTAAAATACATAGTTGAAGTGGCATACTAAGCCAAGCACAATAAATTCAAGTTGCGAAAGTTGCAATGCGAAGTGGTGAAGGATTACTTGTACTTTATACAAATAAGTTACACTGCAATTTTGTATTTTTGTTTTTGCTGTAAAGCATTTGTTTAGATTTTTGATAAAAATTGCAAATAATAAACTTATTGGAAATAAGACAATTTACAAGAAACAATGATGAGATAGCTTCAATATTTCCATTTTGAAATTAAACTACAAAAACTATTGTGAAGAAAAGTAATGATGAAAATTTTAATTTCTATTTCTCTGTTTTGATTTCCATTCGCTTTATTTAATTTTCAATTTCGTTACCGTATTTCTGAGCCCTACAGTTTCAATCTCCTTTTACGATTTTTGATTTTTTACGGATATATTTTTCCCCGTTAACACAAGCAACACTGCTTAATAGAAAACATAGTTTTTTTTCTTGAACATTGAAAGGTTTATAAGCATCTAGAACAGCATAAAACTACAGTTTCTTATGACCAATGCCAAACATTTAAAACCAACCTCTGTTCCAACCACGAGAAGATTAGGATTGATCAAGCTGAAGCACGTTACCATGGAACCAGGACAACATAAGTTAACTGATTTGAAGTTATTTTCCATTACATCATAGATATGACAACATCTCCCTGAATCTTTCCCAGACCACATGTACAAATATGTATCCACCTGCAATTTTCGTCATTGATCATTTTAATAACTACGGACTTCAATGTTGCAAAATAATTACGGAATTCACCAGAAACAAAATGAGGGTTGGAGTGAGTGAGTAACATAATCAATATCTCAATACAAAACTTCAGTATAACAATAGTACAGTCATCTAGATACAAATCTCAAATTTTTCGACCATTCAACAATGATCTTTTGTTCATCTTGCAAATAAACAACAGAAATCAAACCCATGTGCTTAGAAATGTGGCAGAAATAGCCCCAATGATTTTTGATTCTTGGAGAGAAGTGCTTCCTTCAAGCATTATTAAGCTGAGATCTTTTACCATCTCTTCGAGATTATCAGCACTCGGTCTTTCTTCAGGATCTTGAGCCCAACTTTTTGTTATCAAACTTTTGAGCTTTGGGAGAAGGTAGTCATCAAAACCTTTCTGTAATATATTAACAACGTTACAAAAGAAAAAACTGTTGTTCAGTTTTGAAAACATGCAACCATTTAATTAAATTACAATATAAATTCTTATCCTGGGTTAAGTTAATATGGACAAAATTACAATAATTACCAGTTTGTTATTTCAGACCGCAACGACAATAATTAGAATAATCAGGCACAGGAAGCATGGGCCAAGTCTTGCATGATGACAATAAGTTATAAAAACATGGCTAAATTTATCACTGAAAAGCACATTATCCCACTCCTACTTCTAATCGACTTTCCCACCTTTATCACATTGTTTCCCCCAGTCTCTCGTCTCACTATATATATCTTACTAATCTGTTGGATTTTATTAAAGTTTATATTTCAACGTAAAACTTTCATTTATTTTTCTAATAATTTTGTATTATTTTATATATAGTACATTAAAACACGAATAGCAGGGACAAGTTTCCTTTAAGACTTAAGACTTTCCTCAAGCAGAAACCATATAACAATTTTGATTTTTAAGTAACTTTATTCCAAAAAAAGATCACAACAAAAATGTGCCACAACAATATTTTATGAACCAACTCAACATATGTTCAGGCCCCTCTTTCCCAATGGGCACACTGGGCACATGCCCAGGCCCCCCGATTGATAGGGGCCTCCTTCAGATCAAATATATAAAGTCCCTATTTCCTGTCTGATCACCAAACACATATATAATACGAAGAAATCAAACTTAAACTACATTTATTATTTTTTAATTATTAGTCAATGCAACGCTTCAGACAAAATGCCTTAACATTCGAGCAAAATAGTCTAGAAATTACCTATGGCTACCCCCCTCTCCCAATCACCAACTTTTCTAAAAAGAAAAGGTTAGTATAATTAGGACATTCAGGCAATGATTATTACAGTCCCTCCACCAGGATTAGCTTTCGAACGCTTATGATTAAAATAATGCTGCTCTATCTTCACAAATATATACCAAGCATCTAATATAATTAAGCCTATATAGAAAAAATAATAGTAAAACATACAGATGGTCTATCTCCCTGCTGAACTTTTTTATTGACACTTAGAGAAAAATCTTCTAAAAATGATCTGTCACCAGTAAACAATTCATATGCAACCATTGCAAATGCAAATATATCAACCTACAAATTTAAAACAATTCGTTAATGTATAATGCTTTATTACCAAAACAAGAAAAAAATATACAGTACCTTTTCATTGTATGGCTTGTCCAGCCACATTTCAGGCGCCTGATATCCAGATGTTCCTTCAACTCCTTTGATACCAGAAGCAAATAGCCTCTTAGTTAAACCATAGTCAGAAAGTTTAATAGATATGAAATCATTTGGCAAAAGACTCCAAACCAGAACATTTTCTGGTTTCATGTCTTTATAAACAAGTTTTTTCTCATGGAAATATTTGAGAGCTGAAATAATCTTGAAAAAAAAAATATTAAATAGTTTTACTGATTGGACGGTACTCTGGTGATTATTCGTGGCTAACATCAAAACAACGTCTTACTTGCGAGCAAATTTTGTACTTCATAAAAAAACTTATTTCACTCCAGGATGAAATCATAACCGATCTCAAGGAACCGATCGGAGACAATTCCATGATATAAGAAAGACCAACAACACAGATGCCCAGCATTGATATCAAGCAAGGATGTTTAAGTATTGCAAGGGTCGTAGTTTCATGCCTATAACCAATGAGAGTGCAGAGCATCTGAAAAAGAAAATGTTGAATGATATTCAAAAATTGATAATTGAGCAAGAAAATAAAAAACAAATTCATCTGACACCTGAGAGATGGCAAAACTGAAAAATGTAGAACTATATAATTTATGTATAATGTATGTATAAATATATAATTTATGTATAAAGTATGTATAACTATATAATTTATGTATAATGTATGCATAACTATATAATTTATTGACCTTTTGTTTCCAAAATCCTTCCATAACTTCTTCACCAAATGCCTCTTTCTGATCATGATCACCCTGTTGATCTGGATTGTTTCCTAGTTTCATACATTTCATCATCATAACATCACTTTGTTTAATAGCAACCGACACATTTCTAAAAACTCCCTTGTACACAACTCCTTCCCCTCCTCTACCAATGACGTCCGTTTCTTTGTTGTACACCATTTCTTCGGGATGTACATGAAGCTTTGCTGGCAGGTCGAGAAGTAATAAATCTGGCACGAGACTGTCCAAAGGTACTTGGACGTCCGATTCTTCGGGACATGAAATCGTCATCTCAATAGTGGATTTTGAAAGCATAATCTTCTTGATGCAGTCAAAAAGACTTATCATTACCGAGGGCTTTCCGTTTCTAAAACAATGCGAGCAAGGCACGAGTATTTCTAAACATCCTTCATCAAATAACCCTGGAAAAATTAAATTGATTTGAATATTAGAAAACATATTAGAAAAACGTCGATGAGCGATAATAATTTGTCTTTACCAGGAAAACATTGTTCGATGAGATCATTTGTTATTTCAACAGCCAGTGCAAAAATGTTATAAAGTGCACTTATAGAATCAGATTTTGATTGGAATGCAGATATGAAAAACCCATCGAACAAAACATCGGACTCAACACATTCAACTTTCAAACAGCATGAAGACGTTTCAACAACTATTCCTTTCCGCCAGTAAGAAAAGAGCCTGAAAAACCGGAATATTTAGGTTTTAGAGAATAAAAAACTAACAAAACGTAATAAAAGTTTTACTTGAATTTTTCGCTTCTTCTACTGAAAATATAATTCTCTCTGTCATCCTGGCACCAGCTGATCATGCGAACGAGAAAGTTTTTTATAAAACCACACGGGACGTGTCTCATTTTATAGAGCCTCATGAAAACTGTATCACTGCAAGATGGATTGAAGTCACTCGTGAGTGGGCATTCGAAGGGGATTTTATGGGAAAGTAGATAGCTGGAGAGAAAAACCCGTCAATTAGAAACTTTGCTTCAACCATAAATTAACACTGTAATGACATTCGTGTACAAACCTTCCAAACATTTTATGGATCATCCCAAATGCTTCAAGAAGTTTGATTTCATCATCTTGTGAAAATAAATAGTTGGAAGAAGACAAGCTAAAACTGAAAATTTCTTTCAATTGATTCTTTCCAACAGTTCCAATATATTCCAGTTTTTCAGAACTCTGTTGAAAAAATCAACTGTCAAATATTAATCTTTTATAGATCTTTAAATTATTAAACATTTAAAACCGATGATGTCTCTGCTCTTATTTGAGTTAACAGGTTGTCAGCAAGCCACTTCATATCAATAAAATACCATAATGATAAATCTCCGTAATCTCTCGGAAAGTGAATTACATGACCAGCATCCTGGAGAAACTTTCCAGCTTGAAACATGATTTATAGTATCCATTATAATCATATATATACATAAAGGTAAATGTGTGTTTTTTTTGCTTATCACATTTCAATCCATGGAGCTATTTAAACAAAACTTTGCATGGAGGAAGTCTTTGTTGAAAAGGTTTCAAGTCATTTTAATAAAAAACCTCATAAAACCCAGGCAACGTCAGGTAGCTTTATTAGTACTAGATATAACTAAATAATATACATGAAAGAAAACCAAATTGTACACCCACCAAGACTGATATCCTCTGAAGTTTTCATTTTCATACTTCCAGTTTTATTTATCATATTCAGGAACTGAATCTTATTCAACATCTGAGGAAAACCAACCTCCTTTCTCAATTTCCTTTCTTCGTTTATCACGTTGATTAAATCTACATAATCTTTAGGAACTCTTCTGCTAGATGTTGCCTCGCTTGGCTCCAAATCAGAATAAACGCCAATATTGAACTTTTGGAATGCATAATAAATAGACTGCTTCAAGCAATCAATTCCTTCTCTATTGCCAATATTTGAAACGAACACTACATCAATTATCCTAGGAAAGCCTTGTTTGACAGAATATACATCATATATGTGAACTCTAAGATCGTTTAACATTTCTCTACCTTCTACAAGGCAGTCTAAAAACGTTCCAACTACGATAACAAGAGCTTTAGATGAGTGAGCCTAAAATAATTATAATTGCAAAAATAGAAGAAGCAAAATGTTGAAATACTTTTATATTTTAAATAACAAAAAGACTCACTTGAATATCAAAAAGAAGAGGACTCAAGCATCTGTCTTTGTTGTTATGAAGTCTAAGATCAAATAAAACCAAATAAAGGCAGACAGGAGAATAAAGAGGCTTGAAATCTACATTTGCATCCAGCAAACCAGGCACATCTAAGATTTGTAAGTCCAATTCGGGGTTCGAGTTCGGAAGCAGCTAAAACAATAACAAATTTAAATATCTTATCTCCTAATTCTTTATGTATGTATGTATGTATGTATGTATGTATGTATGTATGTATGTATGTATGTATGTATGTATGTATGTATGTATGTATGTATGTCCTGAATTTGATATTTGATTGGTCGACAAGACTACAATAAAATTTTAAATAAGATTGGTCTGAGGAGGTAATATGTTACAACCATTGAAGACAATTTTACAATTAACAAATTTGCTTTAACGTTTAAGAATTATTTACAGAGGAAAAACTTTTAAATGAAACAAATACATGCTACTAATTAAAATAGAATCTAATAATATTTGACAGATTACCCCACGACTAGCATTAACAAATATTTAAAGTCCAAGTCACATCCAGTATGGTTCTTCAACAACAAAAAATTCACTAACTTTAGAAAAAAGTTTTTTTATCTTATTGGCAGAAAATTGAAGTTGAGTCTCAAAAACATTCAATCCACTTTCGTTATTTTTTGATGCAGATGACACACTTTGGATTGCTTTGCAAAGAGCTGTTTTTCCATGAAACTGAATAAATAAAAAAATATAATTATAAAAATCTGATCAAATTGAAAATAAAAACATATCTGGCACACACAAAAAAAACTGTATTCCTGAACTAAGTGACCAAAAATAATCCAAAACATCCTAAAATCATCGGACACAAATTAATACTTCAGACATCCAATTCCTGTTTGCTTTGGCCTAGAATAATACATAAAGCTCTATTAAACCGGCTAGGTTTCAGTCATTCTCTTGAAGCTCTCTCTAACTTATCATCTTTCACAGTTAAAGAACACTCAATTCCTTTCTCTCCAACTCTAAAAAGCCTTGTTGTCTTGATCGATAATCGTCTCACTTTCGCAAACCACATCTCATCAGTCATTCATTCCTGAAACCATCAGATAAGGGCAATTGCCCATGTCCGAAAATTTTATATCAAGGGAAAATATAACTTTTTGTCTGATCCTATCAAGGCTCGACTACTGCAACTCCCTGCTTTTCGGTATTCCTTAGAATCAATTAAAACTACTCCAGAGGATGATAAAAAGGGCTGACAAAGTTGTACAAGGAGTCTAACCCTTGGAATTGTCATCATCGTCATCTTTATCAGCATAGTCATCTTTATCAGCATCATCATCTTTATCAGCATCGTCATCTTTATCAGCATTGTCCTCTCTGTCATCATCACTGTCATTCCGCCTCTCCATACTTCACGGACTACCAGTACACTATCAAATTTTGTGATTACATACAAAATTTGCCTTTGTTCTTTATTAACTCCTTCCCGCCAAAGTTATTGGAAGACCACTCCATTCATCTATAGCTCCAGAACTAGCTCAGACAAAAGCCAACAACAATATTGCTGCAAGGTTCTTTCGGCATGCATCAACAAACTTTTGGACATACAGCTGTTTTTAAAACTAAACTGCAAACATTTTTTCTAGAAATCCGCTTTCGTGTGCATTTTTATGTTGTCCAAGGGCGCCTCAGTCACATGATTTGGCGCTTTAAAAATTCAGTTTTTTTTAGTACAGACTATCAAATTAGAAGAACTGTCAGGTTTGACGTTTCAATAATCAATATGTCTTTATCACAAGATAGCAGAGATGTTGCGAGTACTTATGGTCCGAGTACGAGTACGAGTACTATGGTATCGAGTACGAGTACGAGTACCATGGTATCAAGTTATCGAGTACGAGTACGAGTACCATGGTATCAAGTTATCGAGTACGAGTACGAGTACGAGTACTGAGGTCTCGAGTACAAGTACGAGTACGAGTACAAGAAATTTTTAGCGAGTACTTTTCGAATACTTTTTAAAGTCAACAAAATAATAGTTTATTCTACATCAAAAAACTATTACAATTCAGAAATATTAGCGACGACAGTTTAGAGTCCGACATCTTAGCCCTATGGGGTCTTAAAATTATTCCGTCGTGGCTGAACACAGTGAACACACGTTCTACTGGTGAACTTGAAGCTGGAATACTTAAGGCACGAAGTGCTGGGTGATACAGTTTGTCAAGGTCACTGGAATGATTCTGCCAAAACGTTAGTGCATCATCCACATCACCAGTGATCCTCATCTCAAGATATCTGGTCAACTGTGCATCGACATTAAGGGAGGTGTCATCTAACGTCGATGAATACTTGTGAAACAACTTTGACTTTTTGGCTGGTGGGGGTGACCCAGATGAACGGTATGAGTACGAGTACCAAGTAATACATTTCTGTATACTAGAGTTCAGCAAGTATAAACAAAATAATATCCCAAACAACTGTTTAGTAAACAAGCAAATTTTTTTAGAGAAGGTGTCGCATATGCGAGTACGAGTACGAGTACTTAGTGGAATAACGAGTACGAGTACCAAGGTTCCGAGTACAAGTACGAGTACGAGTACTTGAAAACGGTACTCGAGTTGTACTCGAGTACGAGTACCAAGTACTACATCTCTGCAAGATAGTAATATGTTTGTATAACAAATTATATTTCTCTTTTTTACCACTCCTATTTACTCAATTCATATGAGAACTTCAAAATTAAACTATTCTAAGTTCAGAAGTTATTTATAACTGGTCCACCATGGAAATCACAGCCTTATTTAATTCTTCTGGCCCTCTACTAAGAATTTGTATAGTTTTAATTGCTAGAAAGAAACCATACTTTAAAATATAATGGTTAAGATCACTAAAGTAAATCAGTCATCTATCTGTCACATCCTCACGATGTATACTCTTTCATACTCCAAAATTGTTGAGCTGACATTTTTAAATATCGAAATTCCACCCTAACCTTTTATTTCAATCTTTTTACCATTTTACCAACTATCAACTTTTTTTTAAATTCTAACCTTAAAAATACAGCATCATAGCATCTAGTTCTTGGGATATTAACTCTAATTAGCTTCAATTGTGAGAATTATTGAACCTAGCCAAAAATCTTGTAAAATATTATTATCTGAAAACTGTGCAGCGATATTACTTGTCTTCCAAGGATGACACACTGGAGTCTGTTGTAAGGCACAAATTTTCTGTGCTTTTGCCTCAAGTGAGCAAGTAGAACTCTGGTTGTACTATCTAATGAATAATTAAAAAATAAAAGTACTTTAAAAATGTCCTAAAATTCTAATATAAGTTTGTTTACACACTTTTCGATATGAGCCGATTCAGATTAGCATCTTGAAACTGGATCCCATCGATATTCAACATTTCAAGATTTTGTAGGTCACTCATTTCGGCGGGTAATTCTTTCAAATCCACATTGCTTGCAAATAAAAAAAACCATTATTAAATGAATAATAAGGTTATACTTTTCAGTAATAATGTTACAGTTAAATCTTGTTTCAAGTTTATGTATTTCATCATACTTGGAGAGGTCTAGTTTAGTGAGTTGTTGCATGCAGATGATGGAGAGCGGAACAGATGTCAGCTTATTGAAGCTGAGATTCAAATCTACCAAAGATTTAGAAAAAATAAAAGGCAAACACACAGGAAGGCACGTCTTGGTATCGAGACTGAGAGTGAGCAGCTGAGCACTTGGTGGTTTTTTAAAACTACTTGATTGTATCCTGAAAAACAAATTTATTAGAAGTAATAAATTTCTGCTGTGGTGCTACCACTGCTGTTTCATCATGTTTTAATGTTTGTCAATTGATTTTCTGACAAAACCTTGTATTAACAATTAGACTTTTAATTGGCTATAAAGTAACCAAGATAATAAATTAATAAAAAAATATCTATAAAACAGTTATTTATTTCAAATAATTATCTATTATCTAGTTGATGATATGCATGTGCACGAATAGGCAATGTGGCAAAAAAAGCAAAACTTCTCATCTTTTACTGCTCCTTATTTACCCATCTTATTTACACACTATCATTGTCACTGATGGCAATTGAATTAATAAAATTATTTTATTAAATAAACCATGTTTTCTGTTGTTCTGGGAGTCCCATGTCGTTGTGAGATAAATTTAAAACCCGGAGATTCTTGCACTTCCAGAGATCCATATAAGGAAGAGAAATCAAATTGTTACTTGAGAGATTCAATACCTCCAGCATTTCTAAAAATACATGTCTTGAATTATAAATTATGATTTTGATATGGAGTTTTCTTTAAACCATATTCTAAACTGGTTAAAGTTATGCTACAGTAAAAACAAGACAAGTTTCCAACCCAGTTCACATACAGCCAAAGGGAATTCACTGAAGTAGTTTCCAGAAAGATTAAGCTCAGTTAATGTTTTATTCCAATTGCTGGATATATCAAAAAGAAATTCACTGATGAAATTGGAGGACAGATCTAGTGACTTCTACAACATAAATGAACAATTAATAAATACAACTTAACGTTCTGAGTTGACAGTTTATTTCAAGAATACTTGCAATGGGACAGTTCCAAGATTCAGAAAAGCGTTTCAAATTGTTCTTTGAAATGTGCAACTTCTTCAAACTGGAACACTGTTTTAGTCGTGGAGTTAATTCACACACATCATTGCAATTTGCAATGAGTTCTTCTAATTTGTCACAAGTCCATAAAAGATCACCTTTAAAGAATCAAATTAGCTTTTTAATTAAACAACTTAGAAATAATTTTTGACAAAGCAGACCAGAAACCTGATTCTGAAATATCCAACGACTGTAGAGAGTTAGACTCAATGTTCAGATGTTTAAGGCTGGATATCAAGAAGAATTCAGATGGAATGTTCATAAATTCATTGCTTGATAAGTCCACCAATTCTAAACTAAATCCGAATAAAAACAATATTGTTGTACAAATTAATCAAAAGTATTTTAAGTTTGACAAAACCAGATATTGAATTTTATTTTTTAAAGCAAACTTAAAATTATTTTTAGCCATATTCTATGTTCCAAAGGTTCGTTCAGTTAGTATACGGAAAAAAGTTAATTGAAACACCAAAATAAACGCAGCAGAATTTCATAATCAAAAGTGGAATTATGAAAATAATTATTTTCCTAGTAACAATATAAAAATGTTTTCATTTATTTATTACTGTTCACTTTCAAAAGGTTTCTTCTTCTTATGAGTTTTTAATGGGAAAGTCATACAGCATATTCTGCGTATATGTTATACCAATCGATTGATTGAATGTGACACAACACATTATACCAATGCAACACAACACATTATATCAATGCAACATGACACATTATACCAATGTGACACAACACATTATACCAATGCAACACCACATGTTATATCAATGTGACACAACGCACATGGGCACTTGCCCCCCTGGATTGATTGATTCAAAAAATTATTTAGACAAAAAATAACAACTGTGACTTCTTCCATTGTTATATCGATATCATTATCATCATTATTTTTGGGAATGCAATCCCGATGCTCCATTTTTGCTTGATTTACTCTCTCATTTTAATACAATTTTCCTAACTTATTTGGCATAGCCTTAATGGTACCAAATTTCAATCTAATAATAACAGTTTGGCTGTGGCGGAGATATGAACTTCTCCAACTAAAGCGTTTTTGTAACTTTCAGCATGTTTTCAAAACATTTTTGATTTTTGTTATGCTGTAAAATAAAACAAGTAAAGAAAAAACGAGTTTTCAACACAACTTGTTTTTTTTTCTTTTTATTTATTTGAATCATGTATTGTCATCCAATATAAAGCTATGCTGAAAGTTTCAGTTTCCTAGCTAGTCAAAAAGCTGGTTAAATTTTATTTGCAATATTTGCATACAGAAAAAGACACACAAACAGAGATTGTAACCTAAATACAAAGATTAGTGATTTAAATAATAAATATCATACTTAGTACAAAGAACTTCTCCGTTTTGAGGTTCAGCAATGCCATACAATGAAGAGTGCTTAATAATTAATTTCTTTAAAAATTTCAATCTCCAGGGGATAACTTCAGGTAAAATGTTCAATTGATTATGACTGATGTCCAACTCTACAATAACATCACAATATGGAATGATCCAATCTGCAGATATGCCAAGCAGTGATCTGTACTTCCAATCAATGACAACCTACAACAATGAAAAATGTCTGTCATGAAATCAGCAAACACTAGCTATACATACATGCATACATACATACATACATACATACATACATACATAAATACATACATACATACATACATACATACATACATACACACACACACACACATACATACATACATACATACATACATACATACATACATACATACATACATACATACATACATACATACATACATACATACATACATACATACATACATACATACATACATACATACATTCATACATACATACATACACACATACATACATACACACACACACATACATACATACATACATACATATATACATACATAAATACATATAAATAAAGCTCATATTAGGACTTGAACCCTGACTGTCAAATCGGCAAACAGCGGAGCAAAAACATGACCTTCTTCTTTCATTTTATTAAGGTGTGACTTTATGAAATAATCCACACCACAGCAACGCCGGGAACGACTCGGGCATATGGGATCACACAGTTTCCTGCCACCCGCACGTGTATCCGAAATCGGGATATACCGAACCTTATTACTCCCAGTTGTGAACCTAGTACTCACCTATCGACCACTAAAGGATGAAACGCTGAGTTGAAGTGAGCACATGCGAGTTAGTTTCTCGCTCAAGGAAACTACTTGTTCCAAACCTGGAATCGAACCCTTGTACTCTGGATATCCAAGCTGGTTGATTTTCATTAAGTTCCATGTTGAGTTTGATTTTAATAAGCTTTTTCACTTATGTTAATTACAGCGGTGATGTTGGTTTGAATGAGAATATATGAAATGACCAAAAACTAATTTCTACCTGCTCCCTTCTATGTGTCACGCCAGTTTTGAGATATTCCGAGACAGAATCTTCATATTTAATAATCAATTTTTTGGTGAGTCTGGCTCCCATATCAATAATGGAAGAAACAAGTTCACTGTAATGATCTGAAAATCACAAATATTTTCCGATTAAAGTATGAAAAGAATTTTTAAAGTGGCCCCACGGAGCTCTGAAAAATAATTTTACTTTTGAAATCAGCATAAAAAACTGAGTAAGTATGCTGAACTTTTTTAAATTCAGTGCAGTTCTATCAAAATTATATTGAGTTACAGACAGAAAAAATAGCAAATTATATCATTTTTTTATGATATTTTATAGTCTTTTACACCAAGTGTTTTAAGACTAAAATGGCTCCAGTATTCATCAATTATAAAAATAAAACCAACATTTTAAGCAAATCTCAAGTAGAGTGTCACTTTGTATGAATTTCTCAAGAGCTGATCTGTCTTCCACTATTGAGGAAAAGGTTTGTACACAAAATTTAAATATTACAATGTATCCCCCAAGGCATGCAAATTTCAAAACAGTGGTGCAATAGCACATATCTTTGAAAATATCTGCAAAGAATTGTTTTATCTCAGTCCAATTTAAACTTGACATTAATTCTACATGGTTATAATTCAATAAAATAACATAAAAGTAGTGTACCTCTTTTATTTTCCACAAGAAGTTTCAAGATAATAACCCATCCATTGATAGCAGAGAAATAGAAACAATCTCTGCATTGGGTTAGATCTTCATAATCTTCTGGATCTGGCACAGAAGCACCATGTTGCAACAAAATTTCCACAACGGATGCATAGCCTAATTCACAGGCGACCGATAAAGGTGTTCCCTATAGCAATTTGAAACAAATAAATTTGTTAGAAATTTAATACGAAAGAATATGTGCAGTGAATAAGCAAAATATACTCACATAGTGGGGTGATGGCATATTGATGTCGTCAACATAGGGTAAAAGATACGTCACTAAGTCTTCATCCCCCATAGCACAGACTCTGTGGAACAGCCAGCTGTCCCGACAAAGCTCTCCAAGCGCATACTCTTCGAGGTTCCGATTGACGGCAAATAGTGATTGAATTCGATTTTTGCACGATAGCGAATAGTTTTCTGTTTCGATTATATCAAGAACATCTTTTTTGTAAGCGTCGATTTTTTCAACATCGTCATTATTTTCCTCCATTAATTATTTAATCTTAAACATTTTCTAATAACAATGAAATGATGTTGGTTTCGAAAAGAAGTGGGTATTTCTTCTCTCACCTAACATTACTTCCTCTTTTTATTTAGTAGTTTAAAGCCACATTTGACCATATAAAGTTATAACTAGTAAAACGATAGCAAATAATCTTTAAATTTGTCTAATAATTGAAAACATAACTTTATCATAGGCGTATCCAGCGTAGAGATAGGGGCTCCTCCTTACTCTAGGGAGGCAACCACCCCTTGCCCCTCCCCCAAATGATGTTTCTGTCTAGTGTGTTGTCACGCGTCGTTTTGCACTTTTGCACATATTCTAGCTGTTCTGAATGAAGTGAACTAATATATTCAGAAACTGAATATTGATCTTCTTGAAGCACGATTGTTTGGTCAGCGCTCTGAAACTGACTACAAAATTTGAAATTTTGACTGGAGATTATAGCGCCAATTTGTGTAGACATACCACAGCAGCACCGGTGCTAGGTTAGCTGAGTTGGTAGAGTGAGCCTTGAATGTGAGAGCTTCACGGTTCGACTCCCACTCACTGCCTAGTAGCCCATGTCAACGGAAAACTTAGCGGGTAAAATCTTTCTCTCCATGGGACATGTAAAAAAAACAGCGCCTTTGAACAATTCCGGAAAAGGCGGTAGTATATATATTATCAAACATTTCCATTTACATCTACAACGGCTCGTGCTTGTGGAACCGCACAGTTTTAAGTACCTGCCACACGCACGTGTGTCCGAAATCGAGATGTGCCGAACCCTATGAGAACAAATGTTCAATTTGAAGAAAGCGTTTGATCTGCACAGAAACTTTCTGCTAGCATGGATATACATCGACAGAACTGAATAAGCCCCTTAAGCGTAAGTTCCCAAGCGACTAGATGACGGTACTGGGTCGTAGGTTCACCTTTCTGGTGGCCAGGACAAAATAAAAATTAATTGTACTATGTTAATTTGGATCGGCTGCTTACGGATCTAGAAACTCGTTTTTTTAAGAAACTTTTCGACTTTCCATACATACATACCTACCAATCTGCAATGCTGTCAAATAACGTAGAATGTGCTGGTGAGGTGGTGTGTCCGTCGCCTGGCTAAGCGCTATGAGTTTGTCAACAGCTTTCAAATTTTTCAGCATTATTCTTATTTTTTGCTTTGACATCTATTTTGCAAGACTCTTAACTTTTTTTTACTATTTCTCTTCTAAATGTGGACAGCCTGGTCTGTTACATTCTTAAGCAATTCACATTACTTATGTTTTTTTATTTTTTTTTCAACTCGCTTAATTAAATTGGCCAAATTGATTCCCTGAAGTTTGACAAGGGGAGCTATGGCCCGACTGGCCTCTCCTGGATCCGCCATGAAGCAAGCTAGGAAAATAACTGTAAAAATGCCTATGTCTAAATTAAATTATATAAATGATTTAAAAAGAAAACATTTCCGTTATGGCAGAACTACGAAGTAGCGTCGTCTGAAAAGTTATAAAAAAGGTTTTTAGCTACCTTGTTTGGATTTTGGTCCTAACAAGACGATAATACGCGTGAACGTCCTGCGCTCCGTTTCACGTAGCGGTCGTTCGCTGTGAAATAATTTGAAAGATGGCACTATTGTGTAAAAATGTGAAAAATATACATACGTTTAACGATATCTGTTAGTTATTTTTGTTTTATTGAATAGTTATTGCATTATCAATGTTTATCAAAGGGTGCTGGTGGCATTGCGGTACGAAAGGCGCTTGTGACGGTCGCTGCTATTGCCCCGGCGGTTAGCCGTAGAAATAATCGATAACATTGCTACTGAGCCGGCAGTCCCGCCGTATGTCTACCTAAAATTAGACCATAACCCTAACCGCCTAACCCTCTAGAAAATATGTACATCTTTATCAATTGATTGAAGAATCAATTGTTTTGGCAAAACCGCTGGCTTTTACCGCTTATTGCCCCGGCTACCGGCGCCTACTGCCTTGGTAATAGTTATAATGCTTGTGACATCAGTGACGTGAGCTCCGCCTTGCTTCTGCAAGCCAGTCCCAAGCCTGGAGAAAGCAGGAGGGAAAGTTAAAAAGATCAAATTATGATCCACAACAGGAAGTACTTAAGTGCTTCCTACATACAGCAATTTCAGTCTTAAAACACCTGGTGTAACTGTAAAGGACTACGACTACAAACTATTAAAAAAGTGACCAGTGGTGTAACTAGCATGGGTGACATTCGGTGCAGATATTGATGGTGTCATTTGTCGAGTCGGTTGAAATCAACATTATGTAAAAAAATCAGGTAAGCAAGACAAATTAAAACGTCATTGATCATCAAGTTATAAAACAATCAACCAGGTATCGTAAACGAACATTGAAGAAACTTGCAAAATCTTTTGATTTAAAAATATTTCAAGCATTATAATCTCTTCATTTGAGTGTTGACAGCTGCAAACTTGGAGATCACATCTTTAAAATTAATACTTTGTGTTGCCTTGTGTTCGATCGTTAACATTGCAAGATTGTTTAGCCTTGTGTCGCACATTGTTGACCATAAGTAGGTTTTGATTAATATTTACTAAAGCCCCTCCCACACGAAGCAACATATGCAAATTGTCATAAATAACTTTAAGATGAGGATAAGATTTGGAAGGGATTCTGCCAATGCTGAAATCGAAGATGAAGTTTTCAAACTAAATAACCACTAGGCAGACAAAAATTAGAAATTTTTTAGTTCCTGTAACTAATAGATGAAACATGTTTTTTGTAGTCAAATAAATATGTTTTTGTGTGTCATTACTTATTTTTTGTGATAGTATATTATATTTATAAGGTTCATATGCTTTTGTGGTTGATTGACACAAGAAGCGGACACTTTTGCTCTTCCCCAAGGGTGTCAGCTCTTCAGGACTTTTACTCCATATCAATAAATATTTTTCTCTGCTGAAAAATGTTTTAACTATGTACTTCAAAACTTCTTGTGTTGTGATTTATAGTTGAAAATAATCAAAATAATTCATTTCCCTTAAGTGAAAGATTATTAAGAGAAGTTTGATACATCTATATTTTGTATATTTTTAGCTAAAACTTCGCTGAGGTTTACGAACTGGCTACGTGCTGAAACAATAGATGAGCACAGGTCATCCAAGTTCAATAAAACGAGAATGGAAGAGCCAAAGAAACAATTTTCTCCAGCTCCTAAGGATTTTAAGTATGATTATTATTTCTATGTTTAATTAAACAAACTTTTGTTTTATTTTACCGTATATATTAATGTATTTTCAGACAAATGTGTCCTGAGTTTCTGCCAGATCCTAACATTAAGAATAGGGATCGAGTAAAAGAAATTTTAGAAAGAGAAGATATGCTGAAGAGAAGATCTGTAATTTCTATTCCTGAGTTTTATGTTGGTATGTCATTATCATTTTTCTATAATTTTGGGAAATATCATATTTGTGGGAGTTATTGGGAGAGGTATATTCCCAGTCATCAAACTTCTTCTAGCTTTTCATTGTTCTTCATTGTTTGTTCTATAATTCTCATTGGGTTATTCAGAAAGTGGCCAATGTCTAGAATCTTTGCTGTCTCCTAAGACCTTTTTATTTAATCAATTAAACCTTTTTGAGGTGCCAATGCTACAAGCGTTTCCATCGCCTGTTGAAAAACACCCTTGCTGGACTAATCAATATACTCTCATAGAAGCCTAGATGTTGGACTTATTTTTAGAAGCTGCTCTGAGATGAATGCCAATTTAGATCATTCTTTGGACAAAATGAACTTATTGAAACTGCAAAATATGTGTCATGTTTCTGTGACTATTTTGGTCGATATGTCACCTTATTTTCTATAAACTATAATAATGCAGTTGCAAATCTAATGCAACAAAGTGATTAATCAGTGTCTGAAATATATTTTTCTTTAAAAGTTTTTTTTATACAATTAAAGAGTTACTTTCTTTTCAGGAAGTATCATGGCAGTGACTGTTGTGGATCCACATGCAGCTGATAAGCTGAACAGATTCGTTGGCATCTGCATTCAAAAGACAGGTGTCGGTCTGAGAGCCAACTTCACTTTGAGAAATTTTATAGACCAACAGGGTAAGGTCGTACCAGCCAATGAGATCTTGAAATAAATTAAGTTACACATATTTGATAATGGATCTTAATTAAATCATGAATAATTTTTTAATTAATTTAATTAATTTTTTTAAATGTTATTATCTATATTATAGTAGCACTTGTCACTCACTCACACACTGATTCTGTTAGATGGCGCTGCAATCGCATGAATTTTCAATTGATTTTTAACAAACTTTTAGACTAATTTTATTTTTATTTTATTATCTTTATTTCGATTAAATTATTTTAGTTTCACCACTTATTTTTACTATTCTTTTATTTTACAAAATCTACAACTTCGAAAATAAAAATGGCTATTGAGAATAAAATGGCGAAACAAAGAAAAGAAAAGGAGTTATTACGCTGAAAACTGTATGAGACACGCTGATTGGTTGAGCTGCGGTTTTCTATTGGTTGAGAATGGCTATGGCGTGTCCTTTGTTCGATACAAATAATTGGAATTTTTTAAGAATTTCGTTCATTTTAATTTAATATTCAATAATTTTTCATATGATTAATGATTTGATCTTTATTTCGATTAAATTATTTTAGTTTCAAAATTTATAAACAGGCGAATTCATTTCGCTTGAGTAAATGTATAAGCCGTTTAAACTAAATTCACGCGGTAATACACTGTCACCAACATAACAGAGAGAGAGAACTTGCATCTTTCTTTTAATTATTTTATTTATTTATTTAATTAATAAATAAATAAAGAGAAAAAAATGGAATAATATTTATTTTTTTAAATTTATTTTAAGTTGTTTAATGTTGTTCTTGGGCGCCAAGTGAACAAGGCTTTGCTACCATAGAAACCGTTATCAGGGATAGCGCAGCTATAGATTCCGTTACCATATTTTTAACGGGCTAAATAAACGGGCGTCCAAGAACAACCTAGTTGTACAATAATAATTAAGGGTTTCACTAGTTTAAAAACCTGTCTTTAAAAAACACATAGCAATTTGATTTTTTATTCAATTAAAACGAAACGTCATTTACGCTTTCTTGTTGTTTTTGTGTTTTTTTTTATGGCGTGTCCTTTGTTCGATACAAATAATTGGAATTTTTTAAGAATTTCGTTCATTTTAATTTAATATTCAATAATTTTTCATATGATTAATGATTTGATCTTTATTTCGATTAAATTATTTTAGTTTCAAAATTTATAAACAGGCGAATTCATTTCGCTTGAGTAAATGTATAAGCCGTTTAAACTAAATTCACGCGGTAATACACTGTCACCAACATAACAGAGAGAGAGAACTTGCATCTTTCTTTTAATTATTTTATTTATTTATTTAATTAATAAATAAATAAAGAGAAAAAAATGGAATAATATTTATTTTTTTAAATTTATTTTAAGTTGTTTAATGTTGTTCTTGGGCGCCAAGTGAACAAGGCTTTGCTACCATAGAAACCGTTATCAGGGATAGCGCAGCTATAGATTCCGTTACCATATTTTTAACGGGCTAAATAAACGGGCGTCCAAGAACAACCTAGTTGTACAATAATAATTAAGGGTTTCACTAGTTTAATAACCTGTCTTTAAAAAACACATAGCAATTTGATTTTTTATTCAATTAAAACGAAACGTCATTTACGCTTTCTTGTTGTTTTTGTGTTTTTTTTATCATTGTGTAGTTTTTGCACTTATGTGTGAGTAATTGTGCTCTTTTTTGTTTATTTAAATTACATTATAATGTTTCAGGCATTGAGATCACGTATGACATGTACTCTCCTCAACTACAAAAAATTGAAGTTTTAAAGTTGGAGAAAAGACTTGATGATGAATTGTTTTATTTGAGAGATGCAGCTGATGAGTACAGCACCTTCCCCTTTGATTTTCCAGTCATTCAACACCCGCCCAATGAACCTGTTCCCATCAATACAACCAAGGTTTGTTTACAAGGTTTAAAATTTCTAATTTTTGTACTACATGTCTCAGTTTGGTGGGCTGAAGTGCTTGGAAGGCCAGAGTTTTTAAAAGTAGAATTAATTTAGGTTTCATAACCCCCTCATCGACTTTATTGGAGGAAAAGTCTATTAAGTTTCCCTGTTTCTGTAGGCCTAAATTTCTCTATGCCAGGTAGGCCAGTCCTACCCTGGTAGCCATGCTTTCAAATTCGAAATATTAGTTGGTAGGTATTATGCGATTGTTGTGATAAAAAGGAAATAGAAACATTTTTTTAATTTTTTTTCATTTGTGTTATCTTCATAATATAGCTTTTGTAGTAGCCTTGCAGTTATCCTTACAGCCAACTAGTTATCCAAAAAAGAAGTTGGCTGCTGCAATGTCTTTCAATTATTTTATTTTTAATTTGATTTAAATATTCTAATTATTTAAAACACCATATTAAGTAAGCTCCATAAATGTCAGAACTGGGACTGATACAGTTTTGTATCAGATGAATATATTATTATCGATTGTTCTGTATTAAATTTTTTTTTTATTTCAAGGTAACTCTGTGCAGGAAAAATGCACCAAATAAACCATGGCATCAGAGATGGGAAAGAATGAATTTAAAAGGAGCTGAAGTATTGGAATTGTCTGAAAGAATGGTTAAACAATTACAAAACCCGGCTTGTACAAAACCATGGGATCAGTACGACTTGATGAAGCAATACAGGTATTTTATCATCTAATTAGTTGGAAAAGTAATGCTTTTAAATTTATGATGATTAGCAGTTTTTAATTTTTGTTTTTTTCTCTAGGTTTGTATTTTTTATTACAACTCTTTGTATTCTTTGTCTGACAGGGCAAAAATCAATGATAAAGAGACTGATGATATTATGGCAGAAGTGTTTGACCAAATATCAAAAATTGACAAAGCCAAACGACCACCTCCAAAGATGAACGGTAAATCGAGATCTAAGTCATAGTGTTCAGAATGAACAAATGTTTGGTTTTTAAATATCATCACGAGTGAAAAAAAAACTGTTTGAAAAATAAAACTGAGGAAATAATTACAACTGTTTGTCAAATTTGATATTTATTTGTTTGTTCCTTCTTCGTGATCACTTTTTGCCCAGCATAGCGGGCACGTTTCGGCCATGTCGTTGAGACACGTCAGACAGTACGTTCCGATGCAGTTCTCCGTCGTGCATCGTCTCGACAGGTAACTTTCATTCGACCCGCACAAAAGGCACTTCCTTTGCTGCTTGCACGTGGTACTCGCTTTGTGAAAGCATGAATGCACGATGCTTACTTTTTCATACGAGCTGGTCACCCTGTAGTTTGACATGACTTCATTAAACAAGATGCCTGGATATCGGGATCTTCTAAATGTCATGTGGTCGTACAGCCAGATCAGTCTTGATTGTTTCTGCTTTACGTAAAAGTAGCCTGCAACAGAATTTTCGAAGTTGTGATTATGAATTATTTCTAATTTATTATCTGACATGTGTTCACTAATATGAGCCAAATAGTACTTGTAAATAATTAATTTTATAACCAATGCAGAAAAGTTCTTGCACTAACCTGCAATCTTGGCTCTCAATGAAAGTATCTGGGTTTTGAAGATGAGACAAACAAGCATAATAAAGTATAGAGAACAAATGAAGGCTGCAGTTATCAGCGAAGTAGCATGTGGCGGTGTCAAACATTTTGCAGCGTTTGTTACGTTTCCCCGGTAGAGTTCTCGGGGATGAAGACCACCTAGGAAAATGTCGAGCAGTTCTACAATCATACCTTCTCCTGTTACTACAAGCTCTAAGCTTTCACTCCCGTCCAAGTCCCGAGCTTTAGCTGCTTCGACTTTTAGCGAGGAGAGAAAAAGATAGAACCTGTAGGAAACTGTGTATATGATCATGGAAATTGATAGATTGATGACAACTGTCAGAAATCCGTCCCATCGATCACCAGTCGTTCCTCGGTGGAGTGAATTTGAAAGACCCCTTTTGAGGTAACTCTTTTCATGCTTTCTCAGAGGCAGCAGTCGATTCTCTCGGCTACTGCCGTTTCTTAGGTGATCTACGACGTCGAGTTCTTTGTCGACGTATTTATTGTCGAACTTTATGTCCGTTACGAATCTTTGCACGTAAACGTAAGCACTGATAATGAGCAGAAGGCTAAACGAAGGTGTTAATCTTAAGAAAATTAATATCGCAAGGTCAAAGTATTTTAATTTTTCCGTATAGCTGGAAATAATATTCGATCGCAATTTCGTAGATGCTTCCATGGCTGCTTGCCGTGCTCTTAGATAAGGTTGAGCGGTTATGTGAAATTGAAGAGCTTTGTGCAGTTTTTTCATGGCTGCTTGAGTGAAATTAACTGCTTCCTGAATAGCTTCTCCTGCCCACATGGCTGGCTTACAGATATCAGATGAATCGCTGAGGTTGTGGCAAGCTGAAGCCTCTTTCAGTGGTTCGCAAGGATCATGTCCATTTGTCGGCGCTCCGGTCGTCCTGTTACAAGAGTTAGTAAGTATAAATTTAAAGAAAAATATAAGTGAAATATTTACTGCGCCTAGAATGTTTTTCTTTTTTACCAACTAACCTTTGATTTTCTCGTGCAACTCTTTGACTGGGAACGTTCCATTTGCCAGGATTTATGTAATCTATGGCTTGTTTAGCATTCTGGTAAACTGTTCCCAATGCAGTCATGGCCTGCGTGCACTGGACATGGGCATTGGCGAGCCCGCTGGAGCAGGAGTTGAAAGCTCTCGTCAGCTGTACCTGGCATGTCTGCATGAATTTGTTGTAATTCCATACAATAGATTTATGCTTTGTCTAGTAAATGTAACACAAATTTCCGATACATTATAGATTAAGAGAAAAAATCGGCCCCGTTCCCATTTGCATATTGTTTTGAAGGTCAAAGGTTAGGGTTTCTCAAGGTCTTACAAATTATTAGAAATTATGTGGCCTTGATAAAAATAATCATTTTATATCAAACTAGCGGGGTACTTGGCTTGCCGGGGTTTTTAGAGGCTTTTCTATCGTTTTTCTCTCGCTCCCGTTTTCCGCTTGCTCTCACGCTCCCGTTCCTTTGAATCTTTTCCCGCTTGCTCTCACGCTCCCGGTCGCTCTACCGTTCCAGCTTCCGGTCGTTTTCGGTAGCTTTCCCGCTCCCGATTGCTTTCCTACTCCCGGTCACTTTCTCTTCCCACTGGCTCTTTCGCTCTCGGTCGATTTTTCGTTTCCGCTTGCTTTCCAGTTCCTGTTCATTCCCCAGTTCCCGTTTCCGTTCGCTCTCCCGCTCCCGTTCCGCTCATTTTGTGATGGGCGTAATTTAGCATTCATATTGGGAAATAATTTTTCTTAAAAAATTTGTTAAAATTATCGAAAGAGTGTATACTTAATCATTTTTAAACACTTTTACTTAACTTGACTTCTCTGTCTGTCTGTCGTCAAATTTTGCAATCGATTTTAAACTAACTTCCCGATGAGCTAGAGACTTAAAAATTTAAACACACCTCCAAACTGATTAACAAAGCATTCTATCAAATTTTCGGATCGATTGGACAAAATTTAATTAAAAAAATCATTAGTGATATTTTCGTCGAACAATTTATTGTCTATGCTAATATGCTCGTTGTTTATGTAACAGAATGTGGCCTACACAATCGATTATATTAAATTGTGTGTTTAAAAAACTTTGTTTTTTGATTCACTTGTTAATAATGACAATAGTTCATCAATCAAATAAAGCCGTAAAAACATAATATATTATAATTTAAAAGCAGAAATCACACCAATGTTCATTATGGCACCATGAAACCACTACGATAAACCAGAGGTGTAATTTTTAATTCATATTACTAATAATTTTTAACACATTTAACAAAATTACCAATTAAGTGTATACTTAGTCATTTAAATAATGTCAATAGTTAAAAAATCAAATAAAAGAGTAAAATATCATATATTGCAAAATAAATACTGAAAAGAGCATCGTTGTTTAAAATTTCTATTTTTTGTTTTTTTTCAAATAAATCTACTATTTTTACACTTTTACTTAACTTGACTTCTCTGTCTGTCTATTATATAAAATCGATTATATAAAAGTGTGTTTTAAAAAAACTTTGTTTTTTGATTCACTTGTTTAATTTTAATAGCAGCCCTTAAAATTTCTGTTGCTAGATTAATAACTTTCTCTACAGATGTGTACCTATATGAGAGTTTGGCGGTTGCTATCTTGCTTTGATGTATCAATTCTTCTTTTGTTAGATGAATAGTACAAAGTGTTTCAAAACATTCAATTTAATCAAGACAGATAAGCTGAGACTCATAGTAAGAGTCAAAATATATACAGTAGTTATTACAGGTTTTCTCACACTAACCATGCATGCCGTTTTTGTTCTTCCAATCTCATTTTCTTTTGACTAGCCAATTTTTTTTTCATTTTCAAAATAAACAAAATAAAAAGGCAGTTAACCAAAAATTCAGAAAGCAAACAGAAATTTTTGTGCTGAATAACTTTCCATATATAACTTGAATAAATGATTGCTCGTGCTTTAAAAGCACTCTAGTTGTGCAATCCTAACTAAAGTCATCAACTTAGAGGATGGGTTATGAGTTCTTGTATATAAGTATAATGCTCTTTTTTGTGTAGTTAACCTTCAAAACAAGTTTATTAAACCTAAATATAAAATAACTCAAGGTTCTAAAGATGGATCAGGTTGGGGTTCTAATAACAAAAAATGGGTTTAGCTTCTTTCCTGGTCATGCTATTTGAAGCTTTTATTTGGTACAAGTTTTATAAATTTTGAATTTTAAAATATTGTTCTACAATATGAACCTTATATATTTAAATTATTATATTACTAGAGATAGCCCGTCAAAAATGACGGATTTTTTTAAAATTTCATTTATTATTTTTCGATTGCAGCGCCACCTCTCCTCTTTTGATCTTTAGCACTGACAGTTTACAATTGCGTAATAACTTTTATTACACGCCTACGCGCACTAATTTTAGCAACTGCTGATTGCTAACCGTGTGCGGCAGCCTCGTTACGCGAAATTGCTAACATACATACAAAGTATGGATATCTTGTTATATCAAGATATCCATGATACAAAGGAAATTATGTATATTGATTATTGCATACCTTCGATATACATCCATACCTTGATGGAGATATTATCTATATATATAAAAATGAATGTTTGTATATATGTAAGTTAATGTCCTTTATGCATTGCTACACCCTTCATCCGATCGTAATGAAATTTTCACACAACCTTGAGAGTCAATGAAAATTAAAAAAAAAAAAAAAATTTTGAAATCCGTCACAAAATGAGCGGAGCGGAGCGGGTGAGCGAGCGGGAACTATATATATATGTATGTGCGTATGTATGTGTGTATGTATGTATGTGTATGTGCATGTATGTGTGTCTGTGTTTATGTATACATATATATATATATATATATATATATATATATATATATATATATATATATATATATATATATATATATATATATATATATATATATATATATATATATATATATATATATACTAGCGGAGATACCCGGCGTTGCCCAGGTTTTTTAGAGGTTTTTCTAATGTTTGTCTCTTTCTCTCCCATTTCCTTTCCCACCTGCTTTCCCACTCCTGTTCGTTTTCCCGTTTTCGGTCGTTTTCCCGCTGCCGGTCGCTTTCCCGCTCCCGGTCGCTTTCCCGCTCCCGGTCGCTTTCCCGCTCCCGGTCGTTTTCCCGTTCCCGGTCGCTGTCCCGTTTCCGCTCACGTTTGCTCTCCCATTCCCGCTCACGCTTGCTTTTCCGTTCCCGCTCGCTGTCCGTTCCGGGTCGCTTTCCCGTTTCTATAATAGACAAACTAACCCACAAACATTCATATATATATATATATATAGTCTTAGCAAATCTATTTTACGTTTTATAGGCTAACAGAAGTTATGAAAGAATGGAAAAGAAAAAATGAGCGTGAACGGGAGAGCAACCGTGACCGGGAATGGGAGAGCAAGCATGACCGGGAACGGGAGAGCAAGCGTGAGCGGGAACGGGAAAGCGACCGGGAACGGGAAAGCGACCGGGAACGGGAAAGCGACCGGGAACGGGAAAGCGACCGGGAACGGGAAAGCGACCGGGAACGGGAAAGCGACCGGAAACGGGAAAGCGACCGGGAACGCGGAAAGCGACCGGGAACGCGGAAAGCGACCGGGAACGCGGAAAGCGACTGGAATCGGGAGAGCAAGCTTGGAAGGAAACGCGAGCAAGAGAGAAAATCGATAACAAAACTTCTGAGCGGGAAAGCGAACGGGAGCTGGAAAACGACCGAGAGCGGAAAAGCGACCGGGAACGCGACGAAAACGGGAAAGTGGAGAAGGAAACGGGAGCGAGAGAGACAAACATTAGAAAAACCTCTAAAAAACCCCGGGCAACGCCGGGTAACCCCGCTAGTACTGAATAAAATTCTGAGTGCGTCACTGTTTACAGATACACTATCATTGTTTCGTTTCCGATACCTTTGCTGCTCTTACAAATCAAATTATTTTCTGCGTTGATGAGGTACAGTTGTGGATGTCAAAAAGTCGTCTGCGTCTCAATGCGTCGAAGACCGAGCTCATATGCCAAATAGCCCTAGACATCGACACGTTGACTAGTGTCAAAAATATTTTAAGAAAATGAAAGTCGTTAAATCTGACTGAACTAGATGCAGTAGCATAGCGAGGATATAGATGTGGCAATAAGGGCAAAAAAGAAGACTGTCTGTATGCATGTCTGACTGTCTGGACCAATTAGAACGAAATATAACATAGAGGTAGTTCTCATAGAGAAGAAAAAGATAAGGAAGGTTTAAGAAAAACTTGCTTTTTATTTTTCTGGCCAAAACACCTATTCCAGGCCAACAGTGCCATATACGAGCATAAAGGGTTACTGCATATCAAAAGTTAAATTTAATTTGCGTAATAACGTTTAAAGATGGTTTTAGGCAATTTTTAACAAATCTGCTGTTTATTTCACGTTTACCCAGTGGCGTAATGTATGTTGCAGCCGGTAGGCCAAACACCATCCTCCCTCTTCCAAAAAATTAATGGTGGGAGTGGCCAACAAAATAAAAGAAAAAGGGAAAGGGAGAGGAAAAAGAAGAAAGACAGCAAAACAGAGAAAAAATAGAGAGGGAGAAACGACGAGAGAAAATCCTCTAAGAAACTCCGAGCAATTAACAATTTAATTGGTAGCAATATTAGCCTGCTTAGAAAAAATAATATCCAAATAGTTATCATCATTAATTGACAACTTATACAGTTCTGTTAATATGAATACTTCAAGGGCGCTTAAAAAAATAAGTATTTGTATATATTAATCAGAGATTGCAAATACTATACGATACATAACAGTACTAGTAGCATGTGTGATAGGTTCGTTTTCTTGGCCTTCACTGCTGAAAACTGATCAATAATATCAACAAAGTAAATTGTTTCTAGTGTCTTTCTATACACCGAGTAGTCAGATTGCACAAACGGTTTTGTGTTATCGAGGGTAGCAAGGGTTAGCACCGGATTCAGTAACGCAATCAATTTAACAACGCGCCCAAATATGAAAAGATCAGTTTCAACTAGCTGTAGGTGCGCAGCGACGGAAGCAGGGGGCGCGGACCCCACTTTCGAACATATCTGTAGGTGTTGGCATCCCTCTATCTCTAGAGACAATTGATTTTGCACCTTATCTACCCCGTGACACTGCAGCGTTGACTGTGGCTGAATAAGCCAATACGGGAGCTACAGCTTCTTCCACATTTTCCGTAGGTGTACTCAGCGGCAGGGACCACGAGGGAAACGGCTGCAAATCTTGCCCTCTGCTGCCCGCGAACCCTCTTTTTTTCACGCCAGATCCCACGCCAAATTTTTCTCCCCTCCTCGGCCTGTTTGAAGCCGGTTTCGACAGCTGCAGGCCAGCCAGAGTGGTCAGAAGTCGGGGTTTCAAGATTAGCTGGGCCGATGTTGCATGACCTCAGATCTCCCTTGCAGACATCCCTGTAGCGCATGAAGACATTGAGGACTCGTCCAGTTGGACGCGTTATCTTTAAACAAGCCTATGAGAAACTGACTCCTTTTGTTTTCATACTAAGCAAGTGTTGGATTGGAAATAACAATAGCTACTGCACAACTGCCATGTTTGTGTCGAAAAACTTCAACTAACAAATCTGTCAGCCATTTAACGGTAAGTCTCTTGTGTCGCCGATTGAAAGCAGCCGCTCTTTGATTTCGCATGATTTGTCTGCTTTTGGCACAAAATTGAACTTCCGTGTGACCTCATAATTTCAAGGTCAAGGTAAGATGAAAGTTTCCTATGATCAGATGAAGATTTGTTGAGACTGGCAATCCAATAAAGCAGAATTTTGAGAAACAAACAAGTTATTGTGGCTTTGCAGTCTTTGACGCTTAATGAGACGATTGTCCAAGTTTCTGTAGAACTGGGACATATTGTTTGGGAACTTGGCCATGCCGTCTGCAGATTGTGGTCAGGCCCACAAGTTAGGATGAAAACTCTTTATGTTGATCATTTTTCAAAAAGGTTTGAAGTAACAATGCTGCATGGGATGAGCAATACTGAGAATGGACCATTGAACCCTTTCCTGCACATGCAGAGTTCCGGAAGTTCTAAATAATAGTTATGGCAATGAAATAGCAGTTTGATAAGTTAGATATTGGAGACGTTTCAGTTAAAAATATTGCGGTTTATTTATAGGAAACAATATTTTAACTTTTAACAACACGTATTTGTAAAACTATCTGCTTAGTTTAAAAAAATAAAAAAATTTACTGATAATTCGTTTTTTGTTCACAACGTTTTGCACTGGCATATCAGGCTAAACAAAAACATGTCGAGCAGAGATAAAAATAATAAACTTATCGAAAAGATTTGTTTTCACCTGCTACATTTGTTTCAAACATTATACACAACATCACATGGAAACTATATCATGAAGAAGAGCAAACATCCAAATAAATTGAACTCGCATAGCACGAGCAAGCTAAGGCTACAATAGGTCAGCAGGTCAGTACGAGTTCCTGCCGTATCACCATTCATCAAGTTTTCTAAACATGTTCTCCAATTTTCGGTAGACACTAGACATTTTTAAGTTTTTTGCTGGCTTGACTATTTGTAATCAGCTTGTAATAGTAATACAATTTTTCCCATAATACCTGTAGTTTATAGTCCTTTAAACTATGTGTTTTAAAACTCAAATAACAGTTCGTTGGAAATTCCGAAATACTTCCTGTCGCGGATCAAAATTTGACCATTTTTTCTTTCCTTCCTCCAATATCCAGGCCAAAACAAGGCGAAGTTAGTAGTGCACATTGGAATACGTACGTCAACTTGCCCCGCCTTCTCCTACGTTTGAAACAATCTCTCACACAGCCATTATTTAACAGAATTATTGTGAGATTCTCTTCATAAATACGCTATTTAAGATAGTTTGAAACTTTCTCAACAAAAAAATTATTTAATAGATTTGCCTAATTTTATGAATTTGAGTAAAATTGTACATCGGTTAATACGTCAACCTGCCTCCCATAGCGGGGCAAGTTGATAATTATTTTCGGATTTAAATTAGCAACTCAGTTTTTCTAAAATCAACTCACTTAAGGTACTTATAAATAATTACCATTATTAAAAGTAAAAAAAACTTTCAATAATTAACAGTTTAAGAAAGCTACACTGAACTTTTACTTCCAATTTTGCACTGGTCCTAATTTTAACATTTTACAATACAATACAAAATAACATTTATATCCCACCCTTCTATATATATAAAAATGAACGTTTGTATGTTAATGGCCTTTATGCATTGCTACACCATTCATCCGATCGTAATGAAATTTTCACACAACCTTGAGAGTCAAGAGGAATCAAATATAAAAAAAAAATTTGAAATCCGTCACAAAATGAGCGGAGCGGAGCGGGTGAGCGAGCGGGAACTACACACACACACACACACATATATATATATATATATATATATATATATATATATATATATATATATATATATATATATATATATATATATATATATATATATATATATATATATATATATATATATATATATCTATAAAGTACAAAACTATTTCCTTTAAAACATCGTCATATATTGAAAATTGGCTGAAAAAATACAATTTCAAATTTCAAATCTTTCTATCGAATTAATTATGCCACCTAAACGAAAAGCTATTGATTCCACAGTTTATTCGCAATATATATATATATATATATATATATATATATATATATATATATATATATATATATATATATATATATATATATATATATATATATATATATATATATCTATATATATAAAAGAACATGTCCTGACTGACTGACTGACTGACTGACTGACTGACTGACTGACTGACTGACTGACTGACTGACTGACTGATAATCAACGCCGAGCTCAAACGCCTCATCCTAGGAACGTGAAATTTGGAACTTATATTACTTTTATAGCGTAAACATCCGCTAAGAAAGGATTTTTGAAAATTTTGCTCCTGAGGGGAAAAAACTGGAAAACAAACTTTTTTCTAAAACAATGTATATCTCAAAAACCAAAAATGAGGAGATTTTGAAATTTGGTATATAGATTCTTTTTGAAAAATAAAAAGATACGTGTTTCACCATTTTTTGAAAATTCGGTTTCCCGGACCTCAAATGTGGGTTGGAAAATTGGGTTATTTGGTTTTTAAAGTAGCTTCTACTCAAAAACTGTTAATGCTACAGGAGTAAAAATTAGTATTTAGTTTCTACTCTAAAAATAATGATATACGAGTTTCACAATTTTTTGAAAATTTGGTTTCCAGGACTTCAAATGTGGGGTGGAAAATAGGGTTATTTGGTTTTTAAAGTAACTGCTACTCAACAACTGTAATTGCCACAGATGTAAAAATTAATACTTAGTATCTACTCAAAAAAAAGATATACGTGTTTCATCATTTTTTGGGTTATTTGGTTTTTAAAGTAGCTGCTACTCAAAAACTGTTAATGCTACAGAAGTTAAAATTAGTATTTAGATTCTACTCCAAAAATAATGAAATACGTGTTTTAGCATTTTTTGAAAATTTGGTTTCCAGGACCTCAAAACCTCAAATGTAAGGTGGAAAATAGAGTTATTTGATTTTAAAAATTACTGCTACTCAAAAACTGTAAGTGGTAATATATATATATATATATATATATATATATATATATATATATATATATATATATATATATATATATATATATATATATATATATATATATATATATATATATATATATATATATATATATATATATATATAATATATATATATATACTAGCAGTGCCCGTAGCGGCTTCGCTCGCATGAAATTAGAGAATTTGAACCGTGCATACATAGTAGAGTACTGCACTGATCAATTTTTTAGGTCTCGGCTCGGCCCGTCGACAACTTGGCCCAGCCCGTTTCAAAAACCGAATATCCTGGCCCGGCACGGCCCGTCTAATATGGGCCCGGCCCGTTTTTACAGGCCTAGAAATTCTATATACTTGATGAAAAACTTCGGCCCTTCCACTTTGACTTCAGGTTTAGCCCGTCCCGTCTGAACTCCCTAAAGTCACTAAAATGTCTATATACTTGGTTAAAAATATCGGCCCATCCCACATTGATTTAAGGTTTAGGCAGGGCCTTATGAAGACCCTAAAATAACGGCTTGGCCCGTCCGTCCGGTGATAAACTGAACTCATCAACTTTTAACCGGCACAAAACCTCAAAATACCAATTTTCACATCTGTAGCACTTACAGTTTTTGAGTAGCAGTTATTTTAAAATCAAATAACCCTTTTTCCACTTCACGTTTGAGGTCCTGGAAACCAAATTTTCAAAGAAAAAGTGAAACACGTATATCATTATTTTTAGAGTATAAACTAAATACTAATTTTACTTTTGTAGCATTTACAGTTTTTGAGTAGCAGTTACTTTAAAAATCAAGTAATCCTATTTTCTACCCCATATTTGAAGTCCTGGAAACCAAATTTTCAATAAATGGTAAAACACGTATATCATTATTTCTGGAGTAGAAACCAAATACTAATTTTTACTCCTGCAGCATCTACAGTTTTCGAGTAGCAGTTACATTAAAAACCAAATAACATTATTTTCCATCCCACATTTGAGGTCCTGGAAACCAAATTTATAAAAATGGTAAAACACGTATATCTTTGTTTTTAGAATTTTTAGAATAGAAACTAAATACTAATTTTTACATCTGTGGTATTTACTGTTTTTGAGTAGCAGTTAGTTTGAAAAACAAATAACCCTATTTTCCACCCCACATTTGAAGTCCTGGAAACCAAATTTTCAAAAAATGCTAAAACACGTATTTCATTATTTTTGGAGTAAAAACTGAATACTAATTTTTACTCCTGTAGCCTTAACAGTTTTTGAGTAGAAGCTTCTTTAAAAACAAATTTTCCAACCCACATTTGAGGTCCGGGAAACCGAATTTTCAAAAAATTGTGAAACACGTATCTTTTTATTTTTCAAAAAGAATCTATATACCAAATTTCAAAATTTCTTCATTTTTGGTTTTCGAGATATACATTATTTTAGAAAAAATTTTGTTTTCCAGTTTTTTCCTCTCAGGAGCAAAATTTTCAAAAATTCTTTCTTAGCGGATGTTTACGCTATAAAAGTAATATAATTTCCAAATTTCACGTTCCTAGGATGAGGCGTTTGAGCTCGGCGTTGATTATCAGTCAGTCAGTCAGTCAGTCAGTCAGGACATGTTCTTTTATATATATAGATTACCACTTACAGTTTTTGAGTAGCAGTAATTTTTAAAATCAAATAACTATATTTTGCACCTTAAATTTGAGGTCCTGGAAACCAAATTTTTCAAAAAATGCTAAAACACGTATTTCATTATTTTTGGAGTAGAAACTAAATACTAATTTTTACTTCTGTAGCATTAACAGTTTTTGAGTAGCAGCTACTTTAAAAACCAAATAACCCAAAAAATGATGAAACACGTATATCTTTTTTTTGAGTAGATACTAAGTATTAATTTTTACATCTGTGGCAATTACAGTTGTTGAGTAGCAGTTACTTTAAAAACCAAATAACCCTATTTTCCACCCCACATTTGAAGTCCTGGAAACCAAATTTTCAAAAAATTGTGAAACTCGTATATCATTATTTTTAGAGTAGAAACTAAATACTAATTTTTACTTTTGTAGCATTAACAGTTTTTGAGTAGAAGCTACTTTAAAAACCAAATAACCCAATTTTCCAACCCACATTTGAGGTCCGGGAAACCAAATTTGTAAAAAATGGTGAAACACGTATATCTTTATTTATAGAAAAGAAACTAAATAATAATTTTTACATCTGTGGTATTTACTGTTTTTGAGTAGCAGTTACTATATAAGACAATTAGCCCTATTTTCCACCCCACATTTGAAGTCCTGGAAACCAAATTTTCATAAAATGCTAAAACACGTATTTCATTTTTTTGGAGTAGAAACTAAATACTAATTTTTACTTCTGTAGCATTAACAGTTTTTGAGTAGAAGCTACTTTAAAAACCAAATAACCCAATTTTCCAACCCAAATTTGAGGTCCGGGAAACCGAATTTTCTAAAAATGGTGAAACACGTATCTTTTTATTTTTTAAAAAGAATCTATATACAAAATTTCAAAATCTCCTTATTTTTGGTTTTCGAGATATACATTGTTTTTAAAAAAAGTTTGTTTTTCAGTTTTTTCCCTTCAGGAGCAAAATTTTAAAAAATCCTTTCTTAGCGGATGTTTACGCTATAAAAGTAATATAAGTTCCAAATTTCACGTTCCTAGGATGAGGCGTTTGAGCTCGGCGTTGATTATCAGTCAGTCATCAGTCAGCCAGTCAGTCAGTCAGTCAGTCAAGACATGTTCTTTTATATATATATATATATATATATATATATATATATATATATATATATATATATATATATATATATATATATATATATATATATATATATATATATATATATATATATATATATATCTATATATATATAAGAACATGTCCTGACTGACTGACTGACTGACTGACTGACTGACTGACTGACAGATGACTGACTGATAATCAACGCCGAGCTCAAACGCCTCATCCTAGGAACGTGAAATTTGGAACTTATATTACTTTTATAGCGTAAACATCCGCTAAGAAAGGATTTTTGAAAAATTTGCTCCGGAGGGGAAAAAAGCTAGAAAACAAACTTTTTTCTAAAACAATGTATATCTCGAAAACCAAAAAGGAGGAGATTTTGAAATTTGGTATATAGATTCTTTTTGAAAAATAAAAAGATACGTGTTTCACCATTTTTTGAAAATTCGGTTTCCCGGACCTCAAATGTGGGTTGGAAAATTGGGTTATTTGGTTTTTAAAGTAGCTTCTACTCAAAAACTGTTAATGCTACAGGAGTAAAAATTAGTATTTAGTTTCTACTCCAAAAATAATGAAATACGTGTTTTAGCATTTTTTGAAAATTTGGTTTCCAGGACTTCAAATGTGGGGTGGAAAATAGGGCTAATTGTCTTTTATAATAACTGCTACTCAAAAACAGTAAATACCACAGATGTAAAAATTATTATTTAGTTTCTTTTCTAAAAATAAAGATATACGTGTTTCACCATTTTTTACAAATTTGGTTTCCCGGACCTCAAATGTGGGTTGGAAAATTGGGTTATTTGGTTTTTAAAGTAGCTTCTACTCAAAAACTGTTAATGCTACAAAAGTAAAAATTAGAATTTAGTTTCTACTCTAAAAATAATGATATACGGGTTTCACAATTTTTTGAAAATTTGGTTTCCAGGACTTCAAATGTGGGGTGGAAAATAGGGTTATTTGGTTTTTAAAGTAACTGCTACTCAACAACTGTAATTGCCACAGATGTAAAATTTAATACTTAGTATCTACTCAAAAAAAAAAGATATACGTGTTTCATCATTGTTTGGGTTATTTGGTTTTTAAAGTAGCTGCTATTCAAAAACTGTTAATGCTACAGAAGTAAAAATTAGTATTTAGTTTCTACTCCAAAAATAATGAAATACGTGTTTTTGCATTTTTTGAAAATTTGGTTTCCAGGACCTTAAATGTGGGGTGGAAATAAGGGTTATTTGATTTTAAAATAACTGCTACTCACAAACTGTAAGTGCTACAAATGTAAAAATTAGTATTTTGAAGTATTGTGCCGGTTAAAAGTAGCTAAGTCCAGTTTATCATCGGCCGGGCCAAGCCGTTATTTTAGAGTCTTCACACGGGCCAGGCCAAACCTTAAATCAAAGTGGGACGGGCCGAGGCTTTTCACCAAGTATATAGATATTTTAGTGATTTTAGGGTCTTCAGTTTGGCCGGGCCAAACCTGAGGTCAAGGTGGGACGGGCCGAAGTTTTTCATCAAGTATATAGAACTTCTAGGCCTGTAAAAATGGGCCGGTCCTAATTCAGACGGGCTGTGCCGGGCCAGGAGTTTGGGTTTTTAAAACGGGCTGGGCTAATTTGTCGACGGGCCGAGCCGAGACCTAAAAAAATGATCTCTACTATGAATGCACGGTTCAAACTCTCTAATTTCATGCGAGCGAAGCCGCTACGGGCACTGCTAGTCTATATATATAAAAGAACATGTCCTGACTGACTGACTGACTGACTGACTGACTGACTGATGACTGACTGATAATCAACGCCGAGCTCAAACGCCTCATCCTAGGAACGTGAAATTTGGAACTTATATTACTTTTATAGCGTAAACATCCGCTAAGAAAGGATTTTTGAAAATTTTGCTCCTGAGGGGAAAAAACTGGAAAACAAACTTTTTTCTAAAACAATGTATATCTCGAAAACCAAAATTGAGGAGATTTTGAAATTTGGTATATAGATTCTTTTTGAAAAATAAAAAGATACGTGTTTCACCATTTTTTGAAAATTCGGTTTCCCGGACCTCAAATGTGTGTTGGAAAATTGGGTTATTTGGTTTTTAAAGTAGCTTCTACTCAAACACTGTTAATGCTACAGGAGTAAAAATTAGTATTTAGTTTCTACTCCAAAAATAATGAAATACGTGTTTTAGCATTTTTTGAAAATTTGGTTTCCAGGACTTCAAATGTGGAGTGGAAAATAGGGTTAATTGTCTTTTATAGTAACTGCTACACAAAAACAGTAAATACCACAGATGTAAAAATTATTATTTAGTTTCTTTTCTAAAAATAAAGATATACGTGTTTCACCATTTTTTACAAATTTGGTTTCCAGGACCTCAAATGTGGGTTGGAAAATTTGGTTATTTGGTTTTTAAAGTAGCTTCTACTCAAAAACTGTTAATGCTACAAAAGTAAAAATTAGTATTTAGTTTCTACTCTAAAAATAATGATAGACGGGTTTCACAATTTTTTGAAAATTTGGTTTCCAGGACCTCAAATGTGGGGTGGAAATAAGGGTTATTTGATTTCAAAATAACTGCTACTCACAAACTGTAAGTGCTACAAATGTAAAAATTAGTATTTTGAAGTTTTGTGCCGGTTAAAAGTAGCTAAGTCCAGTTTATCATCGGCCGGGCCAAGCCGTTGTTTTAGAGTCTTCACACGGGCCATGCCAAACCTTAAATCAAAGTGGGACGGGCCGAGGTTTTTCACCAAGTATATAGATATTTTAGTGATTTTAGGGTCTTCAGTTTGGCCGGGCCAAACCTGAGGTCAAGGTGGGACGGGCCGAAGTTTTTCATCAAGTATATAGAACTTCTAGGCCTGTAAAAATGGGCCGGGCCTAATTCAGACGGGCTGTGCCGGGCCAGGAGTTTGGGTTTTTAAAACGGACTGGGCTAATTTGTCGACGGGCCGAGCCGAGACCTAAAAAAATGATCTCTACTATGGATGCACGGTTCAAACTCTCTAATTTCATGCGAGCGAAGCCGCTACGGGCACTGCTAGTCTATATATATAAAAGAACATGTCCTGACTGACTGACTGACTGACTGACTGACTGACTGACAGATGACTGACTGATAATCATCGCCGAGCTCAAACGCCTCATCCTAGGAACGTGAAATTTGGAACTTATATTACTTTTATAGCGTAAACATCCGCTAAGAAAGGATTTTTGAAAATTTTGCTTCTGAGGGGAAAAAACTGGAAAACAAACTTTTTTCTAAAACAATGTATATCTCGAAAACCAAAAATGAGGAGATTTTGAAATTTGGTATATAGATTATTTTTGAAAAATAAAAAGATACGTGTTTCACCATTTTTTGAAAATTCGGTTTCCCGGACCTCAAATGTGGGTTGGAAAATTGGGTTATTTGGTTTTTAAAGTAGCTTCTACTCAAAAACTGTTACTGCTACAGGAATAAAAATTAGTATTTAGTTTCTACTCCAAAAATAATGAAACACGTGTTTTAGCATTTTTTGAAAATTTGGTTTCCAGGACTTCAAATGTGGGGTGGAAAATAGGGCTAATTGTCTTTTATAGTAACTGCTACTCAAAAACAGTAAATACCACAGATGTAAAAATTATTATTTAGTTTCTTTTCTAAAAATAAAGATATACGTGCTTCACCATTTTTTACAAATTTGGTTTCCCGGACCTCAAATGTGGGTTGGAAAATTGGGTTATTTGGTTTTTAAAGTAGCTTCTACTCAAAAACTGTTAATGTTACAAAAGTAAAAATTAGTATTTAGTTTCTACTCAGAAAAAAGATATACGTGTTTCATCATTTTTTGGGTTATTTGGTTTTTAAAGTAGCTGCTACTCAAAAACTGTTAATGCTACAGAAGTAAAAATTAGTATTTAGTTTCTACTCCAAAAATAATGAAATACGTGTTTTAGCATTTTTTGAAAATTTGGTATCCAGGACCTCAAATGTGGGGTGGAAATATGGGTTATTTGATTTCAAAATAACTGCTACTCACAAATTGTAAGTGCTACAAATGTAAAAATTAGTATTTTGAAGTTTTGTCCCGGTTAAAAGTAGCTAAGTCCAGTTTATCATCGGCCGGGCCAAGCCGTTATTTGAGTTTGAGTTTGAGTTTGTTTATTCAGTTATCAATACATACATTCAAAATCACAAATAAGACAGAACAAAAAAAACAATAATAATTAAATAGTCATTATAATAGCATGTATGATTGATGAAGAGGTGCTGCATCAGGCCCCTCTGTGCTGACGAGTTATACTGCAATCAAAGTAGAGCGAGTTGATCTTTGAAGGCATTCACCGAACATGCGTCCACTGCTTCCTGCGTCAAGGAGTTCCAGCTGAAAGCTACTCGATTTGTGAAAAAGTGTTTTCGCTCTTCACATCCTTTAATTCTTTGTGGTAAAAGAAGGCAGTTGTGACCTCTCAAACAATAGGATCTGTTAGTTTGCCATGTGGGATGTTTTTGCAATACAAAAAAATTCACTTCATCAATATGAGCCAGTATTTTGTATTGTTGGATCAAATCGCCTCTAACCCTACGTTCTTCAAGCGTGGTAATTCCAAGCTTCTGTAGTCTTTCTAAGTATGGTAAATGTTTGATTGTTGTAATTATTTTTGTAACTTTGTGCTGGACCTTTTCGAGAGTATCAATGTCCCGGCTTAGATGAGGAGACCAAACTTGAACTGCATATTCGAGGTGTGGTCGAATGTAGGCCTGGTATAATGTTTTCCAAAGATGGAGACTACGACTTCGGAATAATTTTTTAAGTCTACCAAGAGTTCTATTAGCCAAGGCAGCCGCTGCATTCACTTGAGACCTTGCTTTGAGATCATCCGATACTAGAACACCAAGATCTCGTTCGACTGTCGTTACTTCTAAATTCTTTCTATTTCCATCTGGGTCTAACATAGAATAAATAAATTTTGATTTCTGATTGGTTCGTCCAACGTGCATAACTATGCATTTGTCAATGTTGAATGGCATCAACCATTTGTGTGACCACTGGACTGCCTCATCTATATCGTTTTGGAGTCTGATACAGTCTTCCACGGATTTGATAATCCCAATGATTTTACTATCATCTGCAAAAAGCTTGATGTGTTGAGATAATTTGTCAGGGAGGTCATTTATATAGAGCAAAAACAATAGAGGCCCAAGTACTGAGCCTTGCGGTACCCCACTCGTAACCTTTTTCCATCCTGAAGTACAACTGTCGATCTGAACTCTCTGCTGACGATTGGTTAACCAAGATTCAATCCATTTGTGAAGAGAGCCCTGTATACCGTACGCTCTCAGTTTGTGCAATAAACACCGATGTGGGACTTTGTCAAAAGCTTTCGCAAAATCTGTGTAGACAACATCCACAGAAACACCAAGATGAACACTTTCTGTCAGAATGTCGCGGGCTTCCAGTAAGTTGCTTACGCATCCTTTTTTTCTTACAAATCCGTGTTGACTTTTAGTTATTAGGTTATTTATAGTGCAGAAAGACGTGATTTGCTCGTGAATAAACTTTTCGCATACTTTGCAAAGTACGGAAGTTAATGATACTGGCCTATAGTTTCCTGCCTTTATTTTGCTACCTTTTTTAAAAATGGGCGTAACATTAGCTAGTTTCCATAGATCTGGTACCATGCCTGTGGTGATAGACATTCTAAAGATGAGAGTGATAGGAATTGCAAGAGCAGCTGCGCTGTTTTTTAATATACGAGGATGAAATCCATCAACTCCCATAGCCTTGTTCGCCAAGAGTTCTGATAGTCTTTTTTCAACCTTTTCAAATGTGAAAACGCTCTCGTCAATATTGCATTCGGAATCTGTTCTCTGTTCAAAAAAAGGCAGTTGATTGCCTGATTCGGTAACAAAAACAGATTGGAAGTATTCGTTTAGCGTCTTGCATATTACTTCTTGGTCGACCGATGTGTCACCGTCAGCCGTTTCAATTGCCATTATCTTCTCTTGAGTTTCATGTTTATTTCGAATGTGAGTATGAAGTAGATTTGGTGAATAAGCGAGATTTTCTTCGTAGTGAAGCATAGAAAGTCTAACTACTTTTGCCACGTTTTTACAAGCTTTTTTATGAGCTAGCTTAAGCTGGACATGTGTGTGACGCCCGGCTGCTAGGTATTTTGACCAAAGTTGTCTCTTCAGTTGAACCGCCGCTAACACTTCTGGAGTGACCCATGCCTCTGACTTTTTCTTAAAAGGCACTGTTGTTGTTGGGATAAATCTTTTTACTGCATCATCGTAAATTTTAACCAAGGTGGTGTAGCACTCGTTAACTGAGCGATGTAAGAAGAGGGTTATCCAGTCTTGTGAGCTGATAAAGTGTGAGAAAGCCGTAAAGTTGGCTCTACTCCATATACATCGGGGTTTGTTGTGCCTTTCGATTGTCGGGCAGCCAGCTACACTTATTCTTCCCATTATTAAACAATGTGATTGACCCATTGGCGTATAGCCTAGTGAATCGCCTTTTGTAAGCTCCATGAATTGATCTGGTTTGTTGGTGATAATAAGATCAAGTGTGCTTTTTGGTGCAACATCTCGTGAATGTCGGTAAGTACAAAAAGTCACTACTTGTGTTAGATCGTTTTCTTCGAGACATGACTGAAATCTGATATCCCCTGGGCGCTCGTCCATCACATGACCAGCTGTGGCTACTCTGCCACCCACATCAACTTCTTCGTACCATGTATGACTGAAGTTAAAATCACCATAAAGCAACATCGTTGCACAATTGAGTCCAATTAGTGATTTTTTTGCAATTTTTATAGCTTCAATGGTATTGGTTAAATATTCATCGTCATAATCATGTGGGCGGTAGATGCAGCCAAGTAAGATCGATTCCTTACCGTAACGAATTGTTATCCACAATTGTTCAATATTTTTCGAATTAAGCTCTGGTAAAGAAATGTTAAATGAAACTATTTCGTTCTTGACATAGATAGCGACTCCACCACCTTTGCTATTTCTGTCCGTTCTATGCAATTGGTATCCATTCACGATTGTGTCCGACCTTTCATTAAACCATGTCTCAGTGAAGAACATAACGTCTGGTTGGTTTTTCTTTGATAGTGCTGTTAGTCTGGCCGTGAGTTCGTCTTTCTTCTGACTATTCACACGGGCCAGGCCAAACCTTAAATCAAAGTGGGACGGGCCGAGGCTTTTCACTAAGTATATAGATATTTGAGTGATTTTAGGGTCTTCAGTTTGGCCGGGCCAAACCTGAGGTCAAGGTGGGACGGGCCGAAGTTTTTCATCAAGTATATAGAACTTCTAGGCCTGTAAAAATGGGCCGGGCCTAATTCAGACGGGCTGTGCCGGGCCAGGAGTTTGGGTTTTTAAAACGGGCTGGGCTAATTTGTCGACGGGCCGAGCCGAGACCTAAAAAAATGATCTCTACTATGGATGCCCGGTTCAAACTCTCTAATTTCATGCGAGCGAAGCCGCTACGGGCACTGCTAGTATATATATATATGAATGTTTGTGGGTTAGTTTGTCTATTATAGAAACGGGAAAGCGACCCGGAACGGACAGCGAGCGGGAACGGAAAAGCAAGCGTGAGTGGGAATGGGAGAGCAAACGTGAGCGGGAACGGGACAGCGACCGGGAACGGGAAAACGACCGGGAGCGGGAAAGCGACCGAGAGCGGGAAAGCGACCGGGAGCGGGAAAGCGACCGGGAGCGGGAAAGCGACCGGGAGCGGGAAAGCGACCGGGAGCGAGAAAGCGACCGGCAGCGGGAAAGTGACCGGCAGCGGGAAAACGACCGAAAACGGGAAAGCGAACAGGAGTGGGAAAGCAGGTGGGAAAGGAAACGGGAGAGAAAGAGACAAACATTAGAAAAACCTCTAAAAAACCCGGGCAACGCCGGGTATCTCCGCTAGTATAAAATAAACAAGTCTTTCGCAAAAGCGGACAGTTTGTCAACATTTCACAATCAAAAAACTTATTAAAAAAATATCTCTTTAGCTTAATTTTAAATTGTTTAATGTCTATAGAATGACAATTATTCACAGGCAAGCTGTTCCACTTAACCGGGCCTGAGATGGCAAAAGCTCTGTTTCCAAATTCGAAACGAGACCGGATGGAGATGAAATCATCCTTGCTGGCAGAACGCAGACGACTTGCAAGGAGCATAGAGAAACGAGAGACGACAAATAGAAGGGAGAATATCCAGAGTATATATTGAACCTTAAGAGACATATTTTAAAATTTATTCTTGCATGGATAAGTAGCCAGTGAAGCTGACGTAAAGTTGAGGTGATGTGGTCTCGGGGACCGAGATCTTTGACAAGCCGAGCAACCGCATTAGTACAGGAGTAAGTGGTTACAAGGACGACGATGGTAGACCAGCCAGCACCGAGTTGCAGTAGTCCACTCTTGAGATGACGAAAGCCTGAACTAGGGTACGAATGCACTGCTCATTAAGACAGTGCTTCACTTGACGGATTTGGCGTAGATGGAAGTAGCAGGCTCTTGCAATGGCGTAGATGTGATGAGTCATTTACAAGCAAGATTCAATGCACACTCCAAGATCACGAACAATATTCGAAGATGAAATCATGCAGTCTCCGATATTAATAGAGTCTGCACTTTTGGGTATGGGCTGAAGCTTTCGATCGAACCAGATAAGTTCTGTTTTTGAAGTATTCAGCTTCAGACGCATGGCTGAGCACCATTTTTGAATTTCATCAAAACAGTTCGCAAGCTTTGTTTTAGCGAGGCAGATATCTTGTGTAGCAAGTTGAATATATAGCTGGGTGTCATCAGCATAGAAGTGAATAAAGACTTCGTATCGTGAGGCGATGTTGATAATATAAGAAGTATTAAGAAGTGTAGAGAAAATGAAAATAAGGGGTTCAAGGATTGAACCCTGAGGGACGCCAAAAGAACAGTCACTTAAAAATTAACTAAAAATAATTTACCTTAAAAAATTTCACAAACCTAATAAACACTTATAAAACTATTTATTATATAAAAAAATTAGTTTTTTAATCTGAAACTTTACAATAAGCATTTAAATTAGTTAAAAACCAGATGTGAATAAAAACTATTAGTTTCCGGTAATTAGTTTTTTTTTACTTAGATTTAGATGAAAGGCGCAATTGATTACAGTCACAAACAGTTTTATTTATAGTTTCCATTAATGATGTACAGAACTGTGATCTCATTTTTTCTTAAAACAGTTTAAATATTTGCAAATAAACTAAACGTCAACTTGCCCCGCTTTTCCATAACTCATTACTCATCTTCAAATTTTGTAAAACAAAATATGCATGTTACTAGTAACAATGTTTCTTCAGGTGTTTTTTCGTTAAATGAATGTTTTGTATCAGACGTTTGTGTTTCTGCTGTTAATGATGATGTATGTGATTCTGCTTCTAGTCACGTCTTGAAGTTGACGGCAATCACGTTGTTAAAGGCTTTGTTAACTGATCTTTATTTATTTAGTTATTATCTATTATTATCTATTATTATTATTATTAGTTTAATTTAATTGTTTGTATGCTATTACAATTGTACTTAACGAATTTAAACATTAATCAAATTGTTCTTTACTACTTTTCAATTAACTGTGTCTTTTATCCTTTAGTCACAGTTTTCCTGTTTAATTTAAATATTAACGGTTCCGAAGATGGCAACTAGCGCCAAAACAGTACTGTCAGCCAATGTGTAATGGATACAGGATCAGTGAATGGAAGAGGTCAAAACGGGATGTTAGTGGAATTTTTTGCCAATTTAGTGTTTGATTTATAGGTTTTAAATATACTTTTGGTCCTGATTTATTTGTTCTTGGGTAAAATTTACATGCTTTATAAATAGCTTGGCTTGCTCTCAAAATTTTTTGGATTTGAAAACAATTTATTAGTATATTTTAATTTAAACTAGCAGTTTCTGTGCAACGCAGAGGCGTAGCTAGGGTCTTCTTCGCCCGGGGACAGAACAAAAATTATGCACCCCCTACATAACCTCTTTTATTTCTTGCTCCCAAAAAAACTGATTACTGGGGGGTAGTCGCGGAGCAAGCCATCTAGTCGCTGCCAACAAGTCGCCACCCAACTAGTCGCCAGCCCAGCTTGTCGCCGCCAAACTAGTCGTCAGCCCAACTAGTTGCCGCTCAACTAGTCGCCGGTCTAACTAGTTGCTGTCCAACTAGTCGCCGCCCATCTAGTCGTCGCCCAACTAGTCGCTGCCCCACTAGTCGCCAGGCTGCAAAAATGTTTCTTTTAGAACGAAATTTTTGGAATTTTTTATGTAATATATAATATAATTGTATTTAATTTGTTTTTTTTTGTTTTAAAACAAAGATAATTATTATTTTTAATTAGTTTTTTCAAAAATTTGACGGGAATTTAGTTAATTTGTTACATTCAGGGTTTGCAAACATTAAAGTAAGCAAGTTCGGTGGTGAAATTTATATAAAAGATTAAAAAAAACAAATCAAATACAATTAAACAAATGAATTAACAAATTCAAAAATTTGACATTAAACACATTTTTTTAAATAAATGAAAAACCGACAAATCCAGAAATTTAAGGGATTTGTGAAAAAAAAACTGGTTTTTGACGACTCACTTATTCATTAGTTTAACTTACATTACTTAATCTTATATACAAATATTGTCTAAATTCACTTTTAGTTGTTTCTGTATACATTTAAAATAAATAATACTCAGAGCATCAATATTTTTTACAAACTTTTATTTATTTTACAATCTCTGTTTGTGTGTGTGTGTGTGTGGCTTTCTCTGTACGCAAATCTTGCATGTAAAATTTAACTACTTGGCCGGCGCTAGTTGACCCGGCGACTAGTTGGACGGCGACTAGTTGGCCCAGCGACTAGTTGGCAGCGAATAGTAGGGCGGCGACTAGTTGACCTGCACCCGGGTAGTCGGAGTCACTTTTCACAAATTTTTCGAAACCTTTTTTTTATTTTTTCTTCCCAAAAGACCTGATGATCGGCGGGAAGGGTAGTCGGAGCCATAATAGAAATTGATAAGTACAGCAAAATAATAATAAAAACACTTTTTGCTCTGCGCCCGGGAACAACTCTACCGCCTGTCCCCCCTCCCTGCGCCTCTGGTGCAAAGCATCTGCGCGTCTAGAACTGATTAATATATGTTGGACTCGAAGGCAATTGTTTAGTTTATTTATTTATAGTGTCATTCAAAATCATATGAAACCAAATGTAGTCCAGAAAACTGGAGTGCAGTTTCAAAATGTGTGTTACAGTAAAATATGGTGACTGTAGTGGAACCGTTTAGGATTGCGGTTGTTTTAGTCATATGCGGGTATTTTGCCACAATACCAAAGGGTTTCATTTTCATAACTAATTGACTATATCTCAAAAAGCGGTAATTTTCAAAATGTAAAAGTATATGTGATATAATAGTGAAGAATGAGTACAGTGATGTGCTGTTTGATTTTAATCTTTCACTTTCTTACAAACTTTTATTTAGGTTACAATCTCTGTTTGTGTGTGGCTTTTCTGTACTCAAATATTGCAAGTAAAATTTAACGAGCTTTTTCACTAGCTAGGAAGCTGAAACTTTCAGCATAGCTTTAAATTGGATGACAATACATGATTCAGGAAAAAACTTAATCTGAACATCTTTCTTATTTCTAAATCGAGTATATTTAAAATAAAAGTTTGAGTTGAAAAACTCGTTTTTTCCTTTACTTTTTTAAAATTCAATTAAAACGTAAGGGTGGCGGTAACACCCGATTTTTCTCAGTGCATAGAGTTTCCTTGGCAGCTAAGTAAAGTTATCATTTTAGGTACCTGATTTAATAGTTTTAAAATCGTTAAATGACAAATGCTACCTTTTTGGTGCCGAGAAGTTTGATGTGGCCGTTGCGTAACTCCATTTCTACGTATTCCAGACCTTGGTCCAAAGGTAAAAGACCGAAGTTGACATCGTGGGCCGCCTTCTCTAACTGCACCAGAGTTCTATTGACCTGTTCCATTATCGCATCGTAAGGCTGCATCAACAAGTTTGTTTGATTGAAAGTCTGTTCCAATAAGCAGCTCGTGCTATTCAACGTCACTATTAAGTTCTTATTAACATCCTGTATAGGACCCCAAATGATTGTACTCCAAATAACGATAAGAACAAATGTCCGGCCTGTCCGTGTCGACAATGTTGGCATCAAAAGCGCAAAAATGCAACGAACTAATCGTGATGCTAGGAACATTATCCATAGCATTAAAAACGTTACGCTGGCAACGATAATCCCATACATGAAGTTATATTCCAATATGAAAATCATTAGGGCAAATACGCTCCCTCCCATTAAAATCGCTCCCAAAAAGCTGCAAACTATTCTCGCCAGAGATATTCCATTTTTGTGTGCAGGAGGAGTTGGTGGAAGACTGCTTGGGAGGCGCAGCCGATCCTGTGGCAAGGGTGGAATAAGAGAGCAGCGCTCTTGTGTCGGCTCAGTGTATAAAATTGGATCTGCATTCCTTGGAATGTCATTATTTAAAATTTGTTCTCGTTCCACAGTTCGAGACTTGTTGACTTTCGAGTACACGTATCTTCTATTCGGAAGTGGAGGAGTTACAGGATTTGTGAGGACCACAACGTTTTCATTCGGTGTTCTGACTGTTGTGCAATGTTGACCAGATGTTATGTTCTCGTAGTGAACTCCTTGCTTAGGGATTTTGACAATTTCTTTTTCATCTCCCGACCGTGAACAGTGGCAGCTAAAATTACAACTTGATGCAGGAGTCGAATAGTATGGATCCGGGATATCCGCACTAAGAACTTTCTTTGATTTTATTAGCTTGTTCGACGACGGGAACGTAAAATTGTGTTTCGATTTTTCTTGCTCCGACATTCGAGGTGATTTATTATAGCTTGAAGAATGACCGCAAGTTTTCGAATGAAGAAAAAACTTGTTCGTTTTACCTGGCCTCGGTTTGACCAGCATGCTCGGTTTGCTGAACAGTTTGTTGAAACCCGCAGATCGGTGATGACTTGGTACCTCACCCGTTTGATTTGTCGCATCGACAAGCTCTTTGTCGTGACGCTGTTGAACTTGCGGATGAAAATGCGGAGGGTGACAGGCTTGACAGTGATTTGAAGAATCTTGAAGAGCACACGTGAAACTGTTTCTTGTGTTTTGCGGTTCGTTAGAATCGGCTGAATAGCTGTTTGTCATTTGTTCATCCTGTTTAATGTTATTGTTTACTGGTTCAATGTTATTATTAGCTGTTTTTGATAGATCTGGAGCTGCATCTGTAGTCAGACGTAGAGGCAGAACAGCACTTGCGTCGCTCACAGGCACGACAGAATGTAGAGGAAAAGTGCCAATGAATCCTCTATAATTTCGTCCAATTGCCCAGGAATGACCCAGTGGTCTTACTTCTGTTATAAAATCTCCTTTGATTAAGCTCATTTCACCTTCCTGCTTCGGTGTATGATCTTCCGTGGCTCGAAACACGCCGCTAACAAAGTGTACTGATGCCTGACCTCTTCCGTGGCTTTCGTTGTCTTTTGAAGTATCGCTCGAGCCAGCAATGGAAAATGACGACATTTTCTCTAAATGTGGAAACATTTAGAACTCAGATAATATAAAAATAATTCAATTATCAATTCAATTTTAACCAAAAACGGTTAAAAATAATATGTTTGATTGAATGACAAAGGAAAATCGTGCTAAAAGTACACCACCGCCAGCTATTTCAATAACTTAGGTAGGTTATAGGCCAAACAAAGAAACTGCGCAGCGTTAAAGCATCCAATTTGTGGCCGGCATGCTTCCTAAAATTCCTTTCGAACGCGCTTTTTAGACAACTTTACGAATCTTTTTGAAGCTTCTAATTGCTGAAACAAACCAAAGCAAGACATTCAGTAATATCTACTAAGGCTTTCCGTCGGATGTGATTGTGACCGTAAAATATGGAACAGATGGGATTTAGTTGAATGTATAAATGACGTACCTACCTACTACTAATCGATATAGATCTTACAATAGCTCAGGTTCAGGTACAATGAGCAATTTAAGTTACTATTATATTATTTTCTATGTATTGTCTTATTGATAGAAATAATAATTTGAAATCATTGAATAAATTATTCAATCACGTTGTTAGTTAAAACAACAGCTGCATATCAACAGGAAGTAAACTGTATTTTTTTATTTATTTAATAAAACCACATCGCAAATGAGATTTTAAAAGTTTATATAATAAACGGTGATTATTAAACTGTTACGTACCTGAGGCTAAAGAAGCAGTTATTAATGATCATAAATGCAATCCGACATGGTAAAAGCTATGTAGTTTTAATCTAATGAAAGTTGTAACTTCGTTGAAATGAACACATAGAGAGATGTAACGATGGCTGCAACTCACTTGCTCCCTCACCTCACATGCACGCGAACACACACGCATATACACACGCATACACGCACAGATACAAGTACACATACGTATGTTTGTAAACACACATTGCACACGCACACACGTTTGCTGCACTACTTCGAGATGTTCGCTCGAGAGAACTTTCCTCCCAATCTCTCTGATTTGTTCACATTCACAACATAACATAGCAGTATACAATACATGGATGGAATTATGCTGAGATGAGATATGGCATTAATTTCGTCACAATGAATGAAAAACTTCCTCTTTCTCTTCATCAATCCGTGACACCCACTTCTCTGGACTTTGACGTCTCAGTCACTCAGTCACTTTTTCTGCCCCACGTCAACGCCACACTCTTTCGTCCATCTATTAAGTTTTTTCCGAAAAATTTGCTTTTGTCTCCAGTTGTGGTGCCGACTATCAAACATCACTTCCTGTGTTTATTTCAAATTCATTAGACTTTGTTAAACCTTAACAAAAACAAGTTGTTTGCGTGCGCAACTTGTGTTAAATATCTTCGTAGCGCAACACTGTTGTCCGTGCCGTGGGTGTGTTTGCATAAATGGCAGTGTTGTAGATAATTACTTGTAGATATACTACAAATATATTCAACATTAAACTTTGGCCGCTCTTTTATATAGGAACGCAGTACTAATAAGAAATCATAATTCCCTAACTCTCGACAACAAAACTACTTATTAAACCACCAGTTTACTATAGAAATTAATATAAATTTATATCAAATCTCACGTAACCCATGCACGGTCATGCACCGTATACGAATTTTAAAAATCTTTCAATTAGAAACTCAAAGATGTGAACGATTGAACGACCTTGTTTATGTTGATAATACTTTATAAATAAATTCCTTTATCTCTGATTTCTATGACACGTTGGAGAAGGAGTGCGCGGTGATAACAATAAATCTTAGTCGATATGAAACGCCCTCTCACGTATACAACTAAAATGATGATTCCATTAGAAAATTAACACATGCAACCGTATTTAGCCAGGTAATCTCAATAAACGCAGTCACTTACATTTTTTGCAGTGAAAATAATTTGAAATATGAGTAACTCAGTGCTAAAAGTCATCGTAATTATTTTATAGCTAATTTATTTCAAATGAAAGTGGACTGAAGAGGTATGCTCATTTAGAGAAAAAAACCAGCAAGAGTTTCTTGAGAATTACAGCGATATCTTCCTCCACTTAGAAGAAAAAGTGTTTTCTGTTACGTGCCCTCGTAAATTTGAAAGCAAGCCCTGACAGTTTCAGCTAGTTGATGAAAATTTATAAAACCTTCTGCTTGGCACGAAGCTTATAAATCAGAATCGACCTCAAGTGCAATAAAAAAAACCCAGCAAATAGTTTACATGTATAAGCTATTAATTTACCTAATTCTAAAAAACCATAAAAAATATTTTTTAAATATTTTTTCTTGCGTTGATGCATTTCTAGCACTTTAGAAACTAGAAACGTTCAGTCTGAAATTTAGAGTTTTTTATTTGAAAAATTCGTTCGGTTGCGCAGGTAGAAAGCAGAAGATGTTTAGAGTACAGGGAAGGTCACGTGGGGTTGTTTTGATTACTGAGGAATCTTGATGCACGCGCATAATAGACTTATATTATATTATATATGATACTATAAGTCTATGTGCATGCATGTAGGAGAGATTGTAAATAAAGAGCACATTAAATGGTATATTTCAAAATTTTTTCAGTTTATAAAATGATTTGTCGACACACGAAAAAAAGAATAAATCTAAATCATGAGAATCTCACGCATATATCTGTGTATTATAATTATTTAATTATATTTTACTAAATTTAAAAACAGTTGCTGAAATGTTTTAATCTACTTCTCATTTTTTTACCGAGATCTGAGATCCGATGAGATATATTGTATATACAACAAACATATAGGTCTATATACCTGATAGAATTTAATAGCATAACGAAAAGTTTGTCATTTGGTTTGCTTTACAAAACATCACAAATGGAACAAATATTTAGCAATTAAAAAATGTTTGCTGGAAATTTCTCAGCTTAGCAGAGCAAAGTAAAGGAAATATAATGAAATATAAGACAAAAGACTGGCCTTCTTGCTTAACGTCTTTGGTTTTGAATTTTTCAAACTCCAAAAATAGCCAACCTTTTTTAAAAACTCATTTATAATCTCATTAATTTCTGAAATCCCAATGTTTTCTATCAAATCATTCCACTCAGTTCCGTGGTTACCACAACCTGAGCTCTCATCCGGTCGGGGTGGGGGAAGCCTGTAAGGCACCCAAAAATCATGGTGGCTAATATTTTTTAATGAAGATTTATATTAATCATTACTATTCTACTTCCAGAGATAAATGAACGCCGGAACACCCACACCAACTTCAGATGTAGAAATTTATTAGAGGAAGAGTTTAGCATCTCTTAAAAACTGTTTTTGAAAATAAGGTACGGCTGCTCAAATGGTCATCGAATATTTTTGGAAAAAATCTGGTACCACAGCATTAGTCAATGAAGTCTATCAGAAAAGAAAAGAGCCCACTTGTGTTTTTTGGAAGTGGGTGAGCAGCACACTTAGGTAACCCTTAGCCCCGGTGTTGGTTTCACTCAATAACCAACAACACACAAACAAAAAGATATAGGTACAGCATTTTCACCTTCATCAAAAGCTTCAGCCGATATTTCTTAAATGCCCGTACAATATCAGGCGTGAAAATTTCCATTCTCGCAAATTTTTTGATAAAGGAAATTGTTGCAAGAATTTTTGAGCTACAAAGTTGTTGAAAGAACAGTTCTAAATCTCTCGCTAGAAGTGAGAGTCAAAAATTGTTTGGGTGTAAATTTCATGGACGAATAAACTATTTTTTTACTAATTCGATTTTTTCAGAAATTGTTATGGTAGGGTTAGTTTTTGGGCGGAAAAATACAATGCATAAACTGACCAATAATTTTATAAATATGCTGAATTGACTTAAAATTACTAAGATCTTAACTTTTTTTTAGATAAATAGCTTGAATAAAATTAACTCCATAACACGATCACTTATTTGCTTTTGTTTCATCCAACAGACGATATTAAGATGTTATAATAATAACAGACCACTTGGCTGAACAAACTCGAGGAGATGATGGAGTTGTAAAGATAGAAGAAGAAAAGTTTGAAGTTGCAGCACATGTGTCATGATGATGATGATGATGATGATGTTTCCGACTGGATCGAGAACTAACGGAAATGTTAACGAGGTCACATGACTGACTATATGCCAAGGCCAAGGTCAATAAAACATGGTTTTTGGGAATTATGTCCTTTGGTGGAATGAAAGAAAATCAGCAAATAATACGGTTCTAGTTTAGCGTACAGTTTATTTTAAAATTAATCAAATAAGTTTTATTAGAATGAATAATTAACTATTATTAGCAATGGTTATGCAAGACAATGTAGGGTAAATTAGTTTTCGTGACAAAACATGCAAGCCTACCTATGTTGCATCATTACCAGATAAATGCATTTCATTGATAAGGTCTTCATACAACCTTTGTCTCACCAATGGTAGAAGCAAGCATAGATACCGTACGTAAGTAGGTAAGTACATTAATATGTTAGTAAATAAGATATCGTACCTATACTGTGCCATGTTTACTACACTCGACACCCCGAATCCCTCGATCGGGGAAATGCTATAAGGGGCCCACAAAATCCAGGTGAAAGCGTACGATTCGAGTCGAGCGCAGAAAGTGGTAGCCACCACCACCAAATTCTGGCAAAAAATCTTTAAAATTTGATCAAAATAGATTGGAAATTTTGGCAAAAGTAAAAAATAAAAAAAATAGGTATAAAATTTTAAGCAAAGATTCTTAAAACTCTTGAAAATTACCTTATGGTCTCACGGACTAAGCCCTTTTAAGAAGAAAAGTTTAAAAGTTTAAAAAAATGTCTTAAAGCCTTAAAATGATCTGCGATCAGGAAGGTGATTTTCAGCAAAGGGTGGAAAGGACAAAATGTTTCAGAAATCCTCAAATTCTAAAAATCTATACTAATGCTAAAGTTTTTCTCTAAAATAGCTTAATACCGGGTGTAGTCATAGGTACTTTTCCAATTTTTTTTAAGAACTTTATACACTATTATTTTTTTAAATATCGGATGGGCGGATCGTAGGTAATTTTCCAATTCTTTCCAACTTCCTCCTACCTTCCAAATGATGCCCCTGTTTAAGACTACCCTTCAAACTTTTTTCCGACCATCGATTATTTTTATAAAGTTTTTTTCTTTATAAAGGTACCCCCGGTCATCAACTATTGTTGGAGAACAAATGTGGTAGGAACGACAGTCAAGCATTGGTCATATAACCTATTAGTAAAGGGCTCCACTAATGTATTTTTGGTGTGGCGATCTTACACCCTAGCCCCGGCACTGAATCTATGGGTAGAAAATGGATGCTTAGATGTATCCCGGACATCTTCCAACAAATCAAAAGCACTACCCTTGGTTAGCAGCTTCTTGGTCCTTAGGTTACTGGGTTTTATATTTGAGCGACAATACAAGCATCTGTTTCTACAAATCAGTTATCCACTTCGGTCAGAGGCATCATGCATAACTTGTTAATTTTTATTAGCGGTAAAATAAGACCAACTGTGCTAAAAAGTTGAATTTCCTTCTTTCTTCTTCCAATTTTTAAAGTGCATAAAAAGTCTTAAAAAAAGATTATAAGTAACACTGAGACTTCCGTTCACAAAAGACAGTCACAAAGGAGAATATGTAAATAAGTAGTAGATAAATAAAAGGTTACTACATAAGGAAATGCCAATTTTATTTAAGTTTAATTAAAAGCTAGTTTGAAGAGATATGCCATCAGATGAGAGCGGAATTTTCTCCCAAACAAATTTAGTTGTTAAAAGATTTTCAGAAACAATTTAGATCCTTTAAGACTTCCAGAATGTACTTATTTAATAAGTACACCAACATTGTACTTAAGTAAAAGTATGCATTTGCAAAAGTGCTTAATATAAATACTCAAGTACATCTATTGTACTGAAGTACTCGTAATCACTGCAGTGCGTATACCTAATAAGGCCTGAACCAAAGATTTTCACAACATAACACATAAATATGAAGTGGAATAAATTCAAGATGAAGAATTATTAGCACCATATTAGTGCCGAAAATTGTTTAGCTGGAGCAAGAAATTTATTTTTACGGCTGAAATTTGGTTCAGCCGTAAAAATCATTGTCGGCGCAAGTCAAAATATTTGGCGAGGCGGCACCTGGGTCTAATTTGAATGGAATATCTATTCCACAGTATGAAGAGATCTTTACTACTTTTTTCATTTATTCCACGAAGGAGCATTTTGCATCACCATATGATAGTTCATGAAAAGCATAAATTTTGTTTTTCTTAAATACTTTAAAAAATTCTAATAGTTCTTCTACTGAAGCCTTCATTTATGTGGACCAGATAATGACACTTTCGATTTTTCGTTTGAGCTATAAAAAATTCTTTAATTACAAAACGATGACAAATAAAAGTAATTTAACTTGAAACTTTTCTTTTGTTAAACATATATATATCTTTAATTTAGGGGGAGGCAGTGCAGATTTAGTGATGTCATATATGAGAGGTGTTTGATTTTTTATGACATGAGGCAAGAGGGAGGGGTAAAAATCAGCTAAAAACCTGTGAGGTCATCTAAGGATGAACCCTAGTTTGGTCAGTTTCCACACAGCTCTTAAGACTTTTCCATATACAGAATCCTTCTTTCATGTCAATAGTGGGCCTGAAGTTTTACTGTCACTTAAATCTTATGGTTTCATAATCATAACACCACAAAGCGAAATTTTCATACCAAGCTTTCAATTTTATAAAAAAAACAAATGACAACAACTATAATAAGCCAAAGATATAAAGCAACAATAATTAAATGATACAGCCCTTTTCATTTAAAAAAAAACTTATAAAACAAAGATAGTCATATTGTCAGCTAACATTACTTAAGATTACCAAATCTTCATTTCCTGTATCTTCAGACAAAAAGATTTGCAGCTGCCAACACAACTTTATGAAATTCGTTCATGATCATCATCTACTTACTCAATACCTATCTGATCTTCTTTCAAAACTCTTGTAGTCACCATAGTAACCATTGCGACGATCAGGAAACCGTTCTTGGTGCACCTAAAAAGAAATATAATCAATAATCAATATTAAAAAATAAATGCGGAAGAGCATTTTGTTCTAATCACATTTTAGCAAAAATCATTTAATATTTTGTTGATAATCACTTAAAACATCCCAAGATATACAATTTTATCATTCAAATCTGCCTAACCCGAACATATTCTCTCGAAGGCTGACGAGACAGGCTAACATGAGGACGGTGATATCTGGGAGGAGGCTGTATCAAGTTGCAACGTTATTTATTTATATATATCTAATATATATAAAATTAAAGTTCACATTAATTTATTTGTATCTATCGGCATCAAATTGAAACTACTGAAGTGATTCATAGAAATTTCATACACTTGATGAGCATGGTCAGCAGTGGTTTCTGCCTACCAGTTGGCATTTGATAAAACTATAATCAAAATCATAAAAAATAAAAAACTAAAGATCCAGACAAAATCTATACAAAAACTAAATCTAAACAAGATATAACTAACAGAACTAAATCTAAACAAGATATAACTAACTGAAGGAGGTCTTCTATCTGAATAGTAATAATCATAAGATTCATCATGGTATCCATGTGATGGTGGTGGAGGAAGCTGGATATAAACAAATCTGATTACAATTCCATTAAAACAGGCATAATTTATTTCAAAATAGCGGGGTACCCGGCATTGTCCAGGTTTTTAGAGGTTTTTCTTATGTTTTTCTCTCTCTCTCTCTCCTGTTTCCTTCCCCGCTTGCTCTCCCGCTGCCGGTCGCTTTCCTGTTCCTGCTCGCTCTCCCACTTCCTCTCCCTTACCATTATATATTATTTTAACCTCTAATCAATTATATGTTACAGATAATGTTTAATTTTACCTCTCGGGCACTCACAGTTCTCCAATAGCTGGGATGATAATGATGTTGACTGGATTGTTGATGGTCGTCGTGGTGACGGTCATGATGATGATGACGACTGTAGCTAATTGTCAACAACATTAGATTGCATGAAAATCACAACAAAGAAATAAAATCTAAAATCGCAAACCTGCCAACATCTGAATGATTTATGAGCCCTATTAAAAACAAATGATTAAAATTTGTAAAACAAATAAAATCTTCAATTGACTAAAATTTAATAAAAAATATGAAAATCAGATAATTATAATTATAATACAGACTTGAGTGAACATCTGAATGCGATTGTCTGCGAACGTCGCCATTTTGATGCCTTGATGCAAATATAAATATATAATAAATATGCAAATATAAAATTATGATAACAAATTAAAGAATACAAAATCTTATTAAATATAAAAAATTAAAACATTATAAGAAACTATTCATGGAAAATAACAAAATTATCTGATATAAAGGTATTGATATGCTGCTGAAATTGTGGATCCGAATCTTCCAATGACTACATTTTGTTAACAGTTAACAACAATATAAATAATAATAATAATAATAATAATAATAATAATAAGGGCTGTGCCGGTATTGTTTTTTTCTGCCGGTATTTCCGGACCAAAAACCGGTACTACCGGTATAATGTCAAAAGCCTGAAAATGGCTAGAAATAGTGTTTTAAAGTGCTTTAGTGTTACCGTCCGCTGTGCCGGTATTGTTTTTTTCTGCCGGTATTTCCGGACCAAAAACCGGTACTACCGGTATAATGTCAAAAGCCTGAAAATGGCTAGAAATAGTGTTTTAAAGTGCTTTAGTGTTACCGTCCGCGGTCGGTTGCCAGCTCGGAGGATAAAACTGAACTAAACTAAACTACAATTATTCATGGTTCAGTTAACCAAGCGAAGTGGTGCTAGACAGTTAGTGCTATGCTATTGCTATGAACCGTTGTCCGTAATTGAAGTGTATCAAACAATGGGCATACAGGTAAATTGCACTGCCCACACTGCTGCTGTAGGTAGATCCTCAACTTTTTTGTCTTTTATGCATGATGTGCTGAATGCCCATTGTTCAATATCGGCACCCTTCATACCGGCGGAACCGGTATTTGCTGGTATTGCCAAAAACCGGCCGGTATACCGGCATGCCGATATACCAGCACAGCCCTAATAATAATACAAGTTAACACATTCAAACCGCATTAACCAATGCAATGACAATGAAAACAATATGTAACTACGGTAAGGCCCAACCACACAGTAAACATATTACAAATAACTTACAGGGATTCAAACAATATAAAAATTAAGTGGTCATACCAAAGTGGCTGTAAAATACCCCACCAATGGAAAGTAATATTTTCGTAAACTTCATATAATAAGATGTTCATATTAACTTGCAACTGCAAGTCGATCTAACTAAAACCACAGATTCACGAGTAAGAGTCAAGAATCGTTAAACAATAAAAATCCACGAATGAATGATTCCATCCCGTTCCAATGTTATTCGTTAAACAAATCTTCACAAAACAGAATCATTGTATCATTCTTCTTGATCATATACGTGGCTGATCTGGGAACATTTTTGACACGGTGGAATGCCGACTGAGGATTCATCGATTTCATAATAGCACGAGTTCTATCATTAAGGCACACGTTGCTTTCAAATATAAAATCTTATTCTACAATTAACGTTCGACGACACACAACCATATTCATATTCGCAATCACAAAGTTCGATCGTCCGACAGAAAGTAAGCATCCAATAAAGGCACTTTCAACTGAGTTCTTTCTGTAAAAACTTAGAAACATTATAACTTCATGGCAGGTATTATTATCGACTGATAATCTTCCACTTTGTATTAGACTCTTATTTCAAAAAGTTGAAAGTCAAATTCCATACCTGTGGTGATACTTAAACTTAGAAACTGATTTTCTGTTTTTCTTCAGTGCCTGTTTAGCCTTTTGTGCGATGGCAGAAAGATCAACTTTTCGATCTTTTGGAAACAACTTGCACAACTCTTCTCCGCTAATTTCATCCAATTCCTTGAGAAAAAAAACTGTAATAAATGCTTCGTAAAGTCAGAAAACTGTAAATTATGTAATTAACTGTAAATTATGTAATTAACTGTAAATTATGTAATTAATTGTAAATTATGTAATTAACTGTAAATTATGTAACTTATTCCCACCTGTCCGTCTCTCCCAATTTTTACAGATCTTCCTTCGTTCAAGCTGTTCCTCAAATGATGAGCATGATCAAACGACAGCTCCTGCCTGATGTCATTTATTATTATTATTATTATTATTATCATCATTATTATTATTATTATAAATTACACTAACAAATTGGAATAAATTAAATTATTAAAATTAACTAGACTACCAAATAAGCATAACAAATAAGCGTAGTAATACATTTTCCCACTCAGTTGTAATTGTGACTAAATATTAAAAAAAAACCTGTTAATCCAATCAAGAGTGAAAACCCCGCAGAGCATGCGAGCAGATATTCCAACTGGAAGTACCCAGCGAATTGGAGGATGGTTGCGATCTGATTCTGCTGCTATCCTTGCATATCCTGTCCAACATGGAAAAAGAAAACTAACTTATTAGAATTTTTAAGATACATATTTTTTTATATATTAAAAACAAACAATTCAACCTTGGAATTTTCCGCTTTCTTTGACAGAAAAGATTAGGATGACATTACTGCAATTCTATAAAAGAAAGAATTTATTGAACCAATTTGTTTATGTAATTTATTATTAAGAATTTACAAATCATAACATTTACTTTATTTCAAAAGCCATGGCAACGAAAATAACAAACTTCAGTGGTGGTTTCAATTAATAACATAGATGGAAAATTCTTGTTTCAACATTGTGAATAGAACTGCTGATTTTAGTAAAAAACTGCCAGAGTACCCGTGGTGTTTTGGACAGGTACCCGGGTACCCAATCAATCCGAAAAAATGGTGAAAAAGTTTCACTGATTTTTGTTATGTTAAATTGTTATTTTGTATTGTGTTCCATGTATGATTAAGATATTTTAATTTATTAAATTATTTATATAAATGTGTTTTGACTTCTTATAAGTACAAAGCATAATTATGCTTATATTATTTATGAAAACTGCACACATTCTTCAAGTTTCAGTAGTCAATCCACCAGGGGTCGAGAACGCAAATTCGGAAGGAAACCGATATCGTTGCCGCAATAAAACTTTAAGATTTAACTAAGTTTGTTGCCATTATAAAAATTAAGACTAATTAGTTTAAAATTTTCAAGAAAAATTTAAAATATAATAAGTAAATTTCTACGGCTAGGAAGAGATAAGTACCAAGATGTTTCAATTCTAAGAAATAAAATAAAACTTATGAAATTTCGAGAAACTATTAAACAATTATCGAGAGCTCTGGTCAGATTGACCTGAGAACCAAACCAACATATATTAGATTTTTCTAACTATATCGAAGAAGTCAAAACACAAACTCTGAATGCTTCATTAAATCTAGTTTCATTCGGTGGAGGAGTAGACCAAACTCCTTTGGCTTGAGCAAGAGCAACATTTTCATGATTGCTGCTTTTGATGAGAAAATAGCGTGTATCGGAGAAGATGTATTTCAATTTTGAACTTGTTTCAATAATGGGAGATCTGCTTCTTCGAGAATTCCTATGAGAATGCTTTCCTGATAAAAAATTAAGAAAAAAAAAAATAATAAAGAGAAATTTAAATTATGGAACATTTAATTTTTGATTGAAGTTAAGGTGAAACAGAAAATATTCAAGGGATGAGATACAAGCCACCCTGACACTGTCTATCTACATTGAAAATAAAATGAAGAAACATTAGAAATTAGGCACATGATGTGCAAAGAGATGTGACTGATTTAAATAAAGATTGTCATTTGAAAAAAAAAACAATTCGCAGAGAGCCAAAATAATTTTTAAATGAAAAAAAAAACACCGAATTATTATTATTATTATTATTATTAGTCAGGGATAAAACACAAGGAATATTACCTTCTTGCCTCTTAATTATAATCAACCGCTGCAACAACACCACTCAAATCTCTTCATCAACCACAAATTTTTATGCAATAAAAACATAAATCATCAGCAGTTAAACAGGAAAATGATTAAAAACAGAAAGAAGCAGACCATATGTGACACATGAAACACCTGATGAGTCAGCAATTTAAATTATGCATTCACATGATTATAAAAAAATTTTTTCTTTTTTTCAATGATAAAGGAAACTTATGCTAACTATGTTTCGACTTTTTTCGCTTGTAAGACCTTTCATGAGATGGGCCTGAAATATTTATGACAAAAATGCTAATTAGAATAGATATAATCGTATGAAAACTTGCATAACAAATCAAATACGATTAAACAACTAATATACAACTTCTGGATCTTTTCAACTGCTTTTTTGCTGAAGGAGATAAAGATCTAAATCTCTCGTCTTCTGAAGTAAGACCCACATCTTGGCCTATATTAATCCCTTCATCAATGTTGCTGTCACTTATGCCATCATCAACTTTGAAAATAATTTAAAAAATGTGTGGTTTATAAATAACTAAAATCTATTTCAAACAATCATTCACATTGAACAAAACAATTACACAAACAATTCTTGATCTTCCGGTATCAGATTATACAAAAATAGGAAGGTTTTGAATTTTTAATGTTTTTCACAAAATATATTTTTCTTCGATTTTAATTGTCAAATAAAATAACACAACTCAATGTTTTTATAATAAGGTCGCAGTTTGCTTTATATCGGCTTTAAAAAACAAACAAACAGAAAGTTGGCGGGTGAGACTGGAATGAAATTATGTAATTAATTAAACTAAAAATACCACCGCTCACAAATTAAGTAAATCCAAATTTTATATTTTGCGCTACTTTAGACGTATCTTGACTAACTATCTAGTGAGATTATCAACTAGGGAATCAATCATTAAAAATTTTTCCAAACATCAAAATTGGAAAATCATAATTTTTCTGTAACTACAAAAATAGAAGTTTTCTTATCAACAAACCTTCTTTTTTGCTATCATTCTGAACAAAATCCTTTAGTAATTCAACATTGCCTAAAAACTCTGTTGGAAATAAATATAAAAAAGCAATATATATATATATATATATATATATATATATATATATATATATATATATATATATATATATATATATATATATATATATATATATATATATATATATATAAATGCTCTATTTACTTATGTTTCACTGTTGCATTGATTTAAACATTGCCATACATTAAAACAATGAAAGCATTTATTAGCAGTTAATAGTATTAGTAGCCGAGCATATTAATACTTTTAAAACATCTGCTAGATGTCGCTCCAAAAATTTTGATCAGCAAATAAATATTTTGAAGCTCCACACCTCTTGACCGCAATGACAATTTAAATTAAAAATAGTTGCTCCCGAAAACCCCGAAAAATTTGATAAAATCAAATATCTGCATGCATGAATGTTTATGCTACTTCAAACTAACAGATTCTAACTTAGCAGTCAAAACAACAAATTCCAAGAAATAATAATAATTACATTCTCTCCATATTCAAATATGTAGCCAAAATAACCTCCATCTTCAGCAGCTCTTATCATAAATTGCTCATGTTTCTGAAGTTCTTTCAATTTCATTTGTTTTTCCTCATTTTCCTTCTCTAATTTCTTTCTTTCACTTTCAAGCTTTCTAAGGTGAACTGACTCCTTGTTGTTGGCAGATTCTGAACTATCCGAGTCGGAAGAAATGTCGGACATGATCTTCAATTATTATCCTGAAAACAATTTTTTAAATAAAAAAATAATTTGAATTAATATAAGTTTTCAAACTCTTAATCTAATTTAATGATAAGATGCTAGAATTAAGAATAAAAAAGAGCAAAGGGGAAATGTTGCTCTTTGAATTATTTGAGCAACATTCTCTTTTCTTTTGGTTTCTGTGCTTTTTGTTCTGGGCTGTGTTTACATGTTTCCATTGCCTTGATAATGGAGAGTTTTCCTCCGAAACGCGTTGGCATTAATAAAAATAAAGATAATTTAGAGTTATGAATTACAATAGTTTGTTTAATGTCGGTCTTATTCCTCAGTTTCGACAAATAGAGTGCATTATGAAAAAAGAGGTTTCATTTAAGTTAAGAGCATGCTCGTGACACTGTTTGTGTTCAAACTCCTCCGAAACAGCGCTTAGTTGGCTATTCTTCAAAATCGAGTTTTAAAAATCATATTTTGTCATCCTTTCTCTTCCCCGATGGAACTTACAGCTACCAATATTTTAAAAATTGATCAGATTTGCATTTATCAATCACTTTTATTTATGTATAGATATTATAATAAAATGTCCTACATGATTTACTTCCTCATACTTTACCAATAACTTTTTCAATAACATCTTCGGTTCATTCTTATAATACTAGATCTATTCATCATTATTATCGATCTAATGTGATTCATACAACTCTAAAAATATATTCAATAGGATTTTTTGGTCCCCGGTTTTGGAATTTTATGCCTTCGGACTACAGGGTTCTGGGCACTGATGCCTTCAAGAGAGCTGTTAAGCAGCTGGTTGCTTCTACGCGCTTTGTGAATTTTTACCGGATAAATAGGTATTATTGTAATTAGTATAGGATGTTTCTCTAGCAGGATTAATATCCCTTTCAAATGTCCTACATGATTTACTTTTCTTAGGTTGATATTATTTTTGTTCTGATTTTGTTTTTTTTTTAGAATAAACGTCTTTTAAAAAAATGTTATAAAATATGCAATACAATTTTTCAAAAATTTTTGCCTCTTGTATTTGTGGGCCTGAGCATATAGATACGGGTAATCATGGAGAATAGGTGCAGAAATTATTTTCGGTTTTTAATTATTTTTTTAATATAAAATTAATATAATTAGAAACAGAATAAAATTACCAATCGGATGATCCAAATAATTTATTGAAAATATAATTAAAGAAGAAGTTAATGACAGAAAACCACCAGGTAGTAGGAAAAACTAGGTTCATAAACAGTGAACTAAGTAAAGGTGAAGCGAAATGAAATGTCAAATAAATTAGTTGTTAAATAAATTTATTGTGCGAGTTTTTATAAAAATTTAAAAAAAATTACTTATTTTAAAAAAAGTATGAATTAATTTGTGTGCCTTAATTGAAAACTATCGCGTTTAACATCATAGATATATATCTATGTTTAACATTCTATGAAGAACAGTTCGGACTTAAATAAACTTACATTTTTTCTGTAAATAATGTTATTTTGACTGCGTGAATACTATTTTTTGTGTTACTTTTGCTAATAATTTTTTGTAAGCGCTGTAAATATTTCTCGTCTGCGCTATAAATAGTAATTTCTGTTTTACTTCGCTATTCATAGTGTTTGTTGCTGTTCTCTTGCGCGTTTCGTGAGTTTTCCGAAAGAATTTTATTATCAAAAATTAATAAACTGCTTGGATCATTAAATTGGAGTTATTATTGTGTTTACAAGTATATAATTATTATTACGGAAAAATAATTAAAAACACCGAAAATAATTTCTGCACCTATTCTCCATGATTACCTAGATACGTCCCGTGCGGTGTTTAGTTTGACCGAAAATTATGTTCGTTAAATATGAATAAGAATAATAACTAATAATAACCCCCGGGCCAAAAAAAAAGCCTTTCGTTCTTCAATTGTCTCTAACAATAAATATATATCAATTTCTTATTAGAACAGATATTTCACTCCGTTTTGCTGATACAAATTACAAATTATCACTCTGGACGACTGGATTTTTAATTGATAAAATATAACTAATAAAAAACTCAATTAAAATTAAATTTGCCTTGGCGTAAACAATAAACAACAAGTAGACTAAACAGCTTGAGGCCAAATAACAACTTTTTCTTAATAAAAATAAAAAATTTTTAAAATTGGTTAAAACAATAAAACAGTTTAAGTACATTTTTATTTGCTGTGATATATTTTTTAAACAGCCATAAACAATAATAATTAATTATTTCTGTAAACCAGTTTTTTTTTAAATTGTTTATTTTTATTTTTAGTAAAATTCTTATAATAACTATCAGCTGTTAGTTTGTGTCCCGCAATATCTTCACTTTTAGTTTGTAGTCAAAATCAACACGACTGCTTCTATTGGAATTTTTAAGTGTTGGTTTCGTCGCGAACTTTCGTGGGATCCGTTCCTATTATCATTATTCGGCTATCATTCTCTTTTTGTTTGCGTTTACAGTGATTTTTTTGTTATTTAAAAATGTTTAAAAGTTTGTTTTTGTAAGATTCAGGTCATATGTTATATACTATATGACATGACATGACATAATAATAGATTTTATCATAAAATCAAAATCTATAATATAGATTCTATATGACCTGAATCTTACTGTTATAATCATAAAAATGTTTATGATTATATCAGTTAATTATAATAATAATTATATGATTACAATTAAGGTGTATATTATTATAATCTATAATGCACTATAATTTAGTATATAGTATTATATTGGCCCTTATATATTTTATACAAGTTTTTTTGGGTGTTAGAAATTATTTCGCACTGAACTACACGAAATATTGCTCTTAAACAAGCTTGTAACTGTTAGTGACTAACACGAGCAACAAATACAACAAAATTTAAACCAATTTTTGTTACATTTTAATGACCAAAATTATTTTATTATAAAAATCAAAATTAGAGCCTTTATTAAAAGAAATTCAGCAAATAAGTAAAATGTGCTAAGTATTATTTTATTTTATTAGAAAGTATGTTGAAATATATATATATGAAGACATGAAGAGCTATTGACCAGTCTCTAACCTGACCTTTATGTCAAAACTGGTAGAGCGGATTGCTGCTAAACGATTGAATGTACATCTAGGTCTTTCTGGTAGTCTCCCATAGAACCAATCTGCGTATCGCCGGTTTTACTCTACAGAATCTGCACTACTCAAAGTGGTGAATGATCTGGCAGTTGCTACTGATAGTGGTAAGGTGTCGCTACTGAGTCTCTTAGATCTGAGTGCCGCATTTGATACTGTTGACCATGGAATCCTTATTGAGAGACTTGAAAAAACTCATGGCATCTGTGGAGTTGTCTTAAAATGGATTATTTCATATTCAACTAACCGCACGCAACGGGTTAGTGTGGGTGGGAACTTGTCATTGTCCGTGTCGCTTAGTAGTGGAGTACCCCAGGGATCAGTCTTGGGCCCACTACTCTTTCTAATGTACACCACTGATTTACTTGAAATTATTCATCGTTCTGGACTCGAGGGACACTGCTATGCCGACGACACCCAAACATATGTTCACTGCTCTGTTGATAATGCGGAGAATGTTCACCTTCGCTTATTGCCCTGCATAGAGAACATTGAACAGTGGATGGCTTCTAATCGTCTAAAACTGAATGGCGATAAGACTGAATTGATCTGGATAGGTGCAAGATCAAAGTTGCAACAGAGTAAAGCAAAAGCTTTGTTAGTTGCTAGGGCTTTGGTCGCCCCCACAGAAGTTGTTCGAAACCTAGGTGTTTATGTCGATTCTGAGCTTTCCATGAAAGATCATATATCTAAACTGTCAAAAACCTGTTTTTTCCAACTACGACAACTTAGAACCATACGAAGGTCTCTGACAAGTGAAGCAACACATCTCCTGCTGCATTCGTTTGTTGTAAGTAGACTTGACTACTGCAACTCTCTATTTACAGGCTTACCTCTTAGTGCTGTTGGAAAGATTCAACGTATTCAAAATGCAGCTGCTCGTCTTTTTGGTGGACTAAAGAAACATGATCATGTGACTGCAATAATGAAAACTGAACTCCGGTGGCTGCGTATCTCTGAGCGAATTACTTTCAAAATTGGGACTTTAGTCTACAAGGCGCTCCATGGCGAAGCCCCCTCATATTTGCAAGAGCTGTGTGTTACTGTGTCTGATAACAATTCTTACTTATCTCGTCACAGATCTCCTAGTCGTGGTGATCTAGTTGTTCCCATAACTCGAACAAAAACTTACGGCAGTCGAGCCTTCAGTATAGCAGGACCGGCAACATGGAGCATGTTGCCTGCCAGCATCCGAGAAGCCACTACATTGAGTTTATTCAAGGCCGAGCTAAAGACATTTCTGTTTGCGAAATCCTATCCAAATTGATGATCAGAGAGAAATTATTTCATTTTTCCAGACATGCTGATTTTTGTGTTTTATATTATTTTTTGCGTTATTTTTATTGTTTTTGTTTTGTTGTTTTTATTGTAAAAGGAGCCCTGAGGTGTTACACAAAAGGGCGCTTGAAATCCAAATAAACTTAAACTTAAACTTATATATATATATATATATATATATACATATACAAACATATATATAATATATATATATACAAACATATATATATATATATATATATATATATATATATATATATATATATATATATATATATATATATATATATATATATATATATATATATATATATATATATATATATATATATATATATATTCATTGAAGAAAGTGATTGTTTGCATATAGAAGAAGGCATCCTTTTCATTAGCATGTGCTACATTTGCTTAAAAGTACATGCTTTAATATCATTTTGCATAATTTGGATGCCCAAAGTGACTTTTACCTGGTTTTCATGCCCTAGTCATTGTGAGATATACATGGACTGTAAATTAAGGGATGTTCACATATTAACTTATCTGAATTTTGGGGGCCTCTCATAGCCTGGGCTCTCTACAATGCCAGTCAAACATTAGTTGACTGACATCAAATGCTTCAGACACATTATTTTATAAAAACTTGTAACTTGGCATGGAAATAAAATGAGGTTCGAGGAACCACCAAGCAACAGAAACATGGAAAAGAAATATGCACTCAACTGTGGGCAAAACACAATGACAATTCAATCTACAAATAATTTTTCTTATTATTTTTCCGGTATTTGTAGTGCACTTTTAAGAAAAAAAAGTCAAAAAAGTGCATAGCATCAAATCACAACGTTATATGCAAGAATAGAAATCATTCTTAAACATCTTCCTGAAATCGCGCAGCCCAATGCTGAATTTCTCATGTCAGCGAATAGACTGTTCCAAACAGCAGGACTTGCAGCTGAAAGTCCGTGCCTGCCAATTGTAGTCTTTTTTTTCTCCAGCCGCAGACGATTAAAGGTGGCACCAAACTTGAACAATAGAGGTCAAATTAGTACAGTGAGGCTGACAAATTCTAAAATCTAAATATATCAAGTCAGTCATGCCCCAAGCTTGACGATTTAGTGTTCAATTATGTGAGATTCTAGAGTGGTAGTGGCACTTGAAATATGCTTTCCAAATCCATGCTGGGGACCATGCAGTTCTTATATTAGCTTCACTGCTGGTCTCGCTTGTTTGCTTGTCTTCTTGCAAATTTTGGAAGTGAAAATTGTCCAATTGAGCTGAAATTTGGAATATAAACTCACTCCTCATGACAATGCATTCTATCAAATATTGAAAATCTTAAAAAAGTTGTTTCCTTTTAATTAAAAAAATTTGTTTATTACGAAAAGTTGCAAAATTAAGAAAAGTTTATTTAAATGGCTCTATGTTTCGGGTGAAACTTCAGAAAAAAAACAATAAATCAAATGTAAACATATTTACATTTATAAATTAAGAAAAAATTGTTGTTTGAAAAGACAGATTTGCATTCAATTTGAATAGAAAGCGACCGAATCCTAAAATAATGAATTGATAAGAACATTTTTAAACATTGAAACTTCATTATAAATTTCAGTTTACAGACATTTTTGTTTATATCTTTAGTAGTTTTCAGTTAAGATCTTCCTTTGTATTTTTTGTAAAAATTTTAAATAATATCAAGGTTCAGATTTGATTTGATTTGATTTTGTTGCTCTTTTCAAGGACTGTCTTATATGGCAAAAAAGGTTGACTTCAAAAGTCTAAAAAGATCTCGGCAACCAACACTTGAATCATTTTTTTCTTTGGCTAATTTCCACAACTCTTCATCGCCTTCTCCGCCAATGAGTAAAAAAGTTAAACTTTTGCAGTCAGGTTGCTGAAAATAACGCTTCTTACTATGACATTTTTAATTTTTTATCAATTTTTTTCAAGATTTCAGTAATGCTATATATGTATTTATTTTGTGAGAGCCAGTTACCATAAAGTTATCTATACATGACAAATGATTCAGTAAAAGATTCATTTAATTACAGCAGTGGTCCCAAGGTTCTTAAGTTATTTGGAAGTTTTTTAAGACTATGCCAAATAAAATTAAACAACATAAAACAAAAAAATATATAACAATTGACTGAACATGTCTTGCAAATGCGTGATAATAGCGTCAAGATATGTCAGTTATAGCTGTCTATTAAAATTTTTCTCTTTTCATTTGTCAACATTTTTGTAAACAAGTGGTTTATTTTGGTTTTAAATAATTCTGGTCCCTACATCAAAATAAAAATTTACTTTTATTATGGGTTGCAACTTAAAATTAATATGTTTTTTCACAATATATAGTAAATGGTTAAAATGCATGTGAAAATCTACTATGCAATAAACAAAACAATACTGAAAAAATATTTAATAAATTTTGCCTAAAAAAAACTTGAAATACATTTATGTACTCAATGAACTGGTACAACTCTTTCCAAGCTTAACTGTAATTGTTATAACTGTTAGTAGGTTATGAATATTTATTTTATAATTATTAAGTGGTCATTTGATCATTATAGTATAACAGTTTAGTTTCTTATATGTTATCATAAATGATTTAATAAAAATATATTAATGACATGGAGGAAGTTTATTTTTGATTAATTTAATATATTTATTTTTTAAAATTTTAACAATTTTTTTAATTTAATTATCATGACTTATACAGATTAGTTTTTTTTTATAGATTTAGAGTCAGAAAGCTCAGAAGATCAGGCAAATTGTGAAAGGTTGGTGAAAATATCGAATGAATTAGAATATAGATGAGCAAATTAATGTTTGATATTAATTAGATTTTTAATATTTAATAAACGTTTCGTATGATGATTTTACAAGTTAGGAAGTTATTATCGTATAAAATGTTTATGGAAAGGTTTTTAGTTTTACTTTAATGCAAATATGATATTTATTAGAAGTGTTTTGCCTTTGACAATATTTTTGTAGTGCAATCGGAGATCCACTGGAAGAGTTTCAAAATCAATATAAATTAAAACCTCAATTCTTGCAACAGATGATTGAATCGGAAACTTCAAAGTTTCTCATTAAAATTCCAGTGAGTTTTTCTATTTTTGATAAGAAATCCAGTTTTAAATTCTATTTTCAAAATTGTTGATGCAAGTAATTGAATTTTTTGTTACATGTTATAGAATGGTAATCATTAAAGTTTATTTATTCAACCGGTTTGGAACTTGAACATTTTCCTATGTTTTAAAGTTGTGATAAAATAGAATTGATGTTAAATATATATATATATATATAAATCTCGTGTCATAGTGTTTGACTTCAAACTCCTCCGAAACGGCTGAACCGATTTTTATGAATATGAAATTTTTTGTATACATTTGGTTGGTCTGAGGATAGGTTGTAGGCTATTTAGAATATTTTAAAAAAAATTATTTTAAAAAGTTATAATGGAAAAACAAAGAGGTGCACTTATGTCCTTTTCATAGGAAAATGCAATAAATAGAAATGCATATATATATGTATATATAACCATCTTAACGAGGAACTGTTTCCTATAAAAGAGTATCTTGAACTGTCTGATTAATTTGATTTGATTAATTTTAATTGATTTAAGGCCTAATTCATGTCGGAAACATTAAATTCATGTATTGTCATCCAGAATAAAGCTTTCCTGAAAGTTTTAGAGCTCTAGGTGGTCGAATAGTGGGAAAGCGTCCGGGAGTGTGAGAGCAAGCGGGAAAGGAAACGGGAGCGTGAGAAAAACGATAGAAAAACCTCTAAAAAGCCCGGGCAATGCCGGGCTTCCTGCTAGTATATATATATTATTTTAAAACTCGTGTTATATAAAAGTTAGAAGACGGGAAAGCACCTCAGCCATTTCCGACCAATTGGAGTGTGCCCTCTACGAACCATCAGGATGTAAACAAATACTTTCAGATGCCGTACATCAATGAGGTAAATATTTATCGTTAAGAATCATATAAAATCAATTGTGATTTATGTTATTCATATAACAAGATTGTTGGAGTTCTTAGGTTAAGTGGAATATTGTTGAGCAGTCGTTGAATGAACTCTTGGAAAAAAAGAACAGAGACTCACAAGATATTGAGGTTCTTTTTCATCTTAAATTTACTTCTTTTTTTTAATTCTTTTAATATTTTAAATAATTTTTGATAATTAAAGTATTTTTTTCTGTCAGTTGGCAATTCAGAGGTATCATCCAATGTACGAAGATGGTTATAATGGACTTCATGCATATTTTGAGCAGGTTAGAGTTTTTATTATCATATTTGAATATATATATTAGTTGTAAAAATTAATAAAGTATTTTCTTTTAATAATATATGACATATATTACAAAAATCAATAATGTTTGTGCATAAATATCTCATTTGAATTACTAATTTATATACAAGGGGATTAAATCCATTATTAATTGGTGGAATTTTGTTCTTTTAAATTAATTTGAAATTATTTTAATTTGTGAAGCTTGAAAGTGACAAATCAGCTTTTTTCTTCAATGATATTCTGCCGAAAATGATTTTATTAGTTCTCGACAGTAGGAAAATTTGTACAAAGGTGGAGTTTGTTTTACATTTCATTCATCTTTTTAAGAACCAACAGCATAAACATTTTTTGAAATTGATAAATGAGTAGCATTCACGCGATTATTTCTTCAGTCAATTCCGTTGCTAACAAAACAGAAGAACTGTAGCGTAACAATGTCACAACACCAGGCAGCCTGTCTTCTAGCCAACGCTTTCTTTTGTACAATTAGGACCAAAAGAAAAAGATATCCATCTTTTGAATTTTTTGGGTATGTGGTTACAAATTCGGTGTTTTGAATGGCCTAATAATAATAATAATGTTTATTTTGGTGTATATTAAACTGGTGTTCATGTCTTTTTTTTCACAAGCTTCAAACATTTTGTTTGCACTGTAAATCATCATAATCATTTATTTTTAAAACATTCCTGTTCCACGCTAGGCTAGGGTTGGACGTTTTTTCTATATCAGTCCCCTCCACAAGTCACGATCCAGGGCAGACTGCCGCTTTAGGCCGAGCTTATCCATATCTTTTTTCATGCATTCCCACCAAGTCTTCTTACTTCGTCGAATGATCGTGTACGCAGCGTGGATTTGTATAACCTTCTGGATGTTCCTTGTGTTTCTGATGTGGTGAGGTGTGGAAGACTAAGGTGGTTTGGACATTTGGAACGAAAAAGTGCAGATGATTGGGTTTTGGCAAAGATGTGGATGTTGTGGTAATAAAAGGAAAAGGTAGAAGTAGGAAGACTTGGTGGGAATGCATGAAAAAAGATATGGATGAGCTCGGCCTAAAGCGGCAGTCTGCCCTGAATCGTGACTTGTGGATGGACCTGATATGGAGAAAACCTTCAACCCTAGCCTAGCGTGGAATAGGGACTGTCACCGTCTTCCCCGCTGGAATGACGTGAACACAAGAAAGAAAAAGGCAACTCGGAACTGCAACAATAACTTTTATTAAACACAGTTATAATCAAGAAATCGAATAACAAATCACACAGGACTTTTCCTGATACAAAAGAGATAGAGTATCCTGGTTGGGCTTTAAATCCCTCTATATATATATATATATATATATATATATATATATATATATATATATATATATATATATATAGCCTAAGAACCCCGTGCAAAAGAATGTCAGAGAATGTTTCATAGGTTCCTGTCTAGACTGGTAACCATGACGCCGCCGAATGTCAGATAAGGACGACGAATCAGAAGAGAGTAACCATGGCGACGACGGATGCAAGAGAATGTTCCATAGGTTCCTGTCTAGACTGGTAACCATGAGAATGGCAAGAGAACTAACTGGACCAGGTCGACGAGTGCAGGAGATGAGGAAAATGATGATGACGAGGATATAGGTTGTCAGGAGGTCCAGTAGAGCCACTCGTGACAGGGACGTTTTAAAAATAGATGATGATGAAAGAAAATAATATAATAATGTTTGAGTAATTTGGTTTTTTAATTAAAATTTTGCTATATTTGCTAAAGCTGTATTGTCTTTGGATGTTGTAATGTGTCTTAAAGTTGAGTTAAACTATGACATTTTAATATTTACCAAGGTTGTATAAAAAGGCAAAAGGAGATCAATTTGGTAAATTGGATTGTCTGATTCACTATTTTAACAGATTTTTTCAAGGAAATCTTGGTTTGTGATTTAATAATTTTGAAGTTTAATTAATTTATAATAAAAATATAGCAGTATACAATTTTTAATAACACAGTTATAATGAAATGCAGTCATAATGAAATGCAGTTATAATATAATAAAGTAATACTATAAGTATTTATTATAATAAAAACGTAATTAATTTACTAAAATTTCTCCAAGTAATTCTTTCATTTTTATTGTGCCTTGTATTTTAGAACAATACGGAAATGTTACATTTGAAAGACAATGCATCGAGCCAAAGTCTTTCGACTTTTGGAAGGATTCGACTACTGCAATATCACAACTGAAAACTTCAAGTCATGGTACGATTGAAAAGGATGGGAAAGGCATGTTGCAAGTCAGTTAATTTAAAATGAATATAAAATAAATCAACTAAGTTTATTGTAAATATTTGCTATAAAAGATTATATAATTTCTTAATTATTTACGACAGGGTTATTAATGATAGATTTTATAGGAGCTGAAATTTGTTTTTTCGAAGAATAATTTTTTGTTAATACAATTGACAAAATATTAATTAGTTAAAGCAAATTCTATTTTGGTTAATACTTTTTTATTTCTCAATTCAGGTTGATTTTGCAAATAAATACTTAGGTGGAGGAGTGTTGAGATCTGGTTGTGTTCAAGAAGAAATCAGATTCGTCATTTGTCCAGAGGCCATTGTGTCCTGCCTTCTTACCGAGGAACTAGATCCAAATGAATGTCTTTTTATTACTGGTGACTTTCTTATCTTCTGATTATTAATTGAATTTTTAGTTTTCAGCTAAGACAGATGTCTGTAAATATTTGATCAGTCAGTAACCAATCAGTTACTTTCTTGCTAGGTTGCGAACAGTACAGTTCATACTCAGGATATGCTCGGTCTTTCAAGTGGACTGGAGATTTTCAAGATACAACTGAAAGGTTGGAGTTTTTGCATAATTTATTTTGCGTGTTAAACATGCGCATGTTTATTTTCCCTATCAGAGACGACTGGAGAAGGAAAATGACGGAAATTGTTGCAATGGATGCTCTCAGGATTTTTGAATATGAAGAGCAGTTTACCGAACAAAATTTATTGAGAGAAGTCAATAAGGTATTAAATAAGTATTATTTGATGCATAAATTATTGTAATAAATATTATGATATAACATTATTTTTAAAATTTAAGATATATATTGAAGTAATGTGAATATATAACTATAATAAAGTATTTCAGTATGATTGATTAAGCATGGCATGATATATTTTATGTAAATTTGTTTAAATTATTTCAATATAATGGAAATTATTTTGATCAATTAAAAGAAAAATATAATTATCTTTTTTCATGCTTTTTTCCGACTGCAGGCATTTTGTGGCTTCTCAAAACCTTTTTCAAATAATTTACCACCTGTTGCTACAGGCAACTGGGGATGTGGAGCTTTTGGGGGAGATCATTATTTAAAAGGTTGCTTGATGAGTTCTATTGTTATTCTTGTTATTATTTGTTGTCACTGGACTGCATTTATTGAAAATATTGATGCAACCAAAATAATGAAAAAAATTTAAATTGTTTTTATTATGTTAATAAAAATGTGTTAATGAAAACTTTGATTATATTTATGCCATAATAATTCAACTTCTGCTGTTAACTTGAAAAAACATTAGCTGATTGCTTGTTAGGGCTTAAAATGTAGCAAAATATGGATAAACTTTTAATGCTACTAATTAACTATGTATTATAAAGTTTTAAAATGTTATTAATAAAAATGATGATTGACAGCTTTGATTCAAATTATGGCTGCCTCGGAAGCAGGCCGGGACGTGTGCTATTTTACTTTCGGTAATTCTGAATTGGAATCTGAGTTGTATGATCTTCACAGTCTCTTGAGGGAAACAAAGAAGTCTGTTGGTGAGTTATTTGTTTTTTATTTGTGAAAAGGAGGTAGAGATGATATTATGCCTCAATAAATTAATTATCATAAAACAGTCTTTATGATAATTCATCCTCATTATCATATTTCTTATTTAAGCTAATTCATTATCATATTTCTTATTTATGATAATTCATCTTCATTATCATATTTCTTTTTTAGCTTATTTTCTTGCTGTTTAATTATTTCTTGCAATCGGGATGCCAAGTTTTGAAAAATCTCTATTAAGTTAGAATGTATAAGAGGTTAGTTATGTGACCTTTGCTTGAATGTTTGCTTTCAGGCTTCCTGTGGCAATGTGTTGTTGAATTCAAGAATCATTTAGCCAGTGAGAAATTCAAACTGTACAATCACATCAAAGAGATAATATACACTGAATAGGTTTTTGTAGTTTAGTTATTTAAAGTGGGTAGTTACTCAACTTTTAAAATGTTGGTAATTTGTGTGAATGTACATTTTTATTTATTTGTTTTCAATTGTTGAATGCGGTTTCTATAATATAACTTTATTTAATTCACACTGACTTTATTCTTGGTAGTCATAATTTCATGAGTTCAAAAAATAAATTATTTATATCTTTTTTACAATGGTGTCTTAAACTAAAGGTCCATTTAGGGGTTTCATAATGTCAAATCTTTGAGGAAAATACAAGGAAAAAAACTCGAAATAAATGCATTTTGGCGTGGCAGTTTTTTTTTAATATTGTTCAAAGAATTAGCTGGGCAGTCAGTGTTGGGTTATTAGTGATGTTTCACGTTTTGAACTGAGTATGGCAGAGGGTTCAGGATGAAGGTCCAGCAACGCAGAATGTGCGGGTGCGGGTACGTGGGATGAAGACGTCGAGTGAACTAGATGATCGAAGCTGTTGCCGATTCGGGTCGTCTGCGAGGAGTTTGATGATTGCATAGATTGCGGTACAAGGTTATGAAAACATTTGAAGACGAGAAGACAATGCTTAAACTGGATGCGCTCATTTACTTTCAATACATGAAGTTCGTCACGCAGAACTGGTGTGATGTGCTCGTATCTACCGACGGAACAGATGAGTCTTGCCGCTCCGTTGATGACGGCTTGGAGCCGAGAGATCTGGCGCTGAGGCAGTCTGGCGAAGGCGGCATTACAGTAGTCGATGTGCGAGATGACAAAGGATTAAACCAGTAGACGCCTGACGACTAGAGACAACTATCTCATAACCGATCGAAGCTCTCCGAAACAGGTTCACACGACCTTTGTGACGTGCGGGACCGGTGTATGACCATTGTCGAATAGAAGGCCAAGGCTGCGTACTATGCCAGCTCGTTGCATAAGGTCGCCACCGACGTCGAGGGGAGAGTTGTCAAATTTATCCATCCGTCGACAAGAGGAAAACCAGATTAACTCTGTCTTGGATCGATTAAATTGTAGCCGATTAGACTTCATCCAGTCGCCCACCTCGGTGATACACTCCGTCAACGCACGTTGAGGCACTTGTTGCTGACGGCAGATGGTTGACAGAAACCATATATCTGTAAATCGTCGGCGTACAGATGATGGAGAAGATCGTGTTTTTGGATGATTTTTGCAATGTCAGCAGAGTACAGTATGAAGAGGATAGGGCCAAAGACGGAGCCCTGCTGAACCCCACAAGTAAGTGATGTGGTAATGGAGACACAACCGGAGTGATGCACCTGCTGTCGCCTGTTCAAAAGGTACGACGCAATCCATGCTAGCGCCGTGGATGTGACACCAAAAGAAATATTTAGCCGTTGAAGTGAAATTCCATGGTTGACCGTGTTGAATGCAGCAGAAATGTCGAGCAATGATAGTAGTGCGAGACCGCCGCAGTCGATGGCAGAGAGGATGTCAGATAGCACTTGCGTATGTGCGGTCTCCGTGGAGTGGAACATTCGGTATGCAGACTGAAACTCTGGGAAGAGTTCGCTACACTCAATATAGCCAACAAATTGTCGGGCCACCATGCGCTTCAAGGTTTTTGAGAGGTCAGGCAAGTTGGAAATTAGTCTATAGTGTGAAACGTCGGATGGATCGAGAGCTGGGTTTTTTAGGAGAAGGGGCTGACGGCTGATTTGAAAGCTGACGGCAGAGTGCCAGCAACTAAAAAGTTGTTGAAGGGGGTTGTGATGAAAGGTGCAATAGTAGGTGCAAATTTTTTCAAAAGCCACGTTGGAATAGGATCGACGGTAGACTGTTTATTAGGAGCACGGTTGACATCAGCGATAACGTCACAGACAGTGATGGAAGAGAAAGTTGAGAAAATAGAGACGTCTCATCTTTATTAGTTAGATATTTCTCTGTGTTTTTGCCGGCGCCAGAACCCCGGTGGTGTCGCAAACCAAGTCTAGATATGTCAAAAGTTGTAGTTGTAGAGGGAAAAATCAAACACCATTTTTACATTTTAAAACATTTACCAAACACTTCCTCTAGCCTGTAGCAGTTGGTCACGTGTGTAGGAATGACGTGCTGGGATCACTGATCTCTATAATATAACTGGATTGCGCTTAGCCCATTATTTCAATAGAAATGTTGTCGCCAGTTTGCCGCCATGTTACCAATCCAGCCGTCGTGTTTACGTCGGTCGTCGCATGATATACGAACAATTAGGGGGTTTTAATTAAATTTAACTATTTTACTTGAAAATAAAATTTTTTATTTAGTTATTCGGTATTTTTAACATTTTTTTACTACGGGCATTATGATTGTTATTCGGTAACACATGCAAAAGATTTGGCAGTCACACAGATGAAACGCGCTGCAGATCACCGCAAGAAAATCGCTCCGCTATGGTTTAGCTAGCTAGTTTAGCAAGTACAGAATAGTTTGTACAAGAAACTGTATGACTCGAAAAGTTATGAGTCTATTTAGTATAGTAACTTTTAACATCAAAATGTTTGTTAAATGTAGTAGTAAGTTATGTTGTGTTAATAAAGAAATTAAATAAAGACATTTTCCTTGAGAATTTTTTCAAAGTTAACGGTATTTTTTGTGTCACCTAGGTGTATACTATATATATAGTCTAAGTCTAGTCTATAATAATGGGTCAACGAATAATATACTTAGTTTAGGCTGAATAAGTTACATTGTATTGTAGACTATAACATATTAAAATTAAAATTAATTTTTATCATTTGTAAAGGTTTTTAATTTGATTCAGTTTTTAGGCTTTAAGATTACAAATGAGAAGGAAATGATATTTGAACTAAATAATTTAATGCCAAACTAAAAACTAACAGGTGAAATAGACATTATTTGTTACATGTAATGTAAGTGATATGCACCCATCTGGTTGAGAAAAAAAAACTTATTACTTATTAAAAAATATATTAAATAAACTGATATAATACCGAAGACAGAAATGAGCAAAGATAAACACAACCTGACTTATTGAAAACAAGTTGAAAGATATAAATTGTCATTGTCTAATTATTGACCTTTAAACAAAATCCTCTTTGTTAAATCTTTGCGAATGTTGATACCTGAAACAACTACAGTTTTCTGTTTTGCTAAATGATGTAATCTAATAGTCGCATAGCTATGAGCAACACATTTAATTAAATTAAAAATGTGATTGTTATCTGGTGTGCTATCATACATGTGAAAGTCTAAGGATTTGAAAGCGATCATGCCAACTTCACTGAGAACCAGTGAACAAACAGTTTTTAAAAAATTACGTGACTGTGGTAGCTTGTCACCTACAGTTGCGTGCAGACGCTGGAAACATTTTTCCGTTTCCTCACATACGACAATCACACTTTCAGAGGGATACATCAATCCCCCATGGTCTTTAAGTGTTATGAACTGAGTTCCAATGCTGTTGTTTTTTTTTTAACCCAGCGTTATTGACTCTGCCTTTAATGCTGACTGGCAGTCTGCACAGCTGATTTTCTTTTTAACTTGTCTAATGACATAGCCTGCAATGTATGAAATAACTGCTTGTTTGTATTGGGACAGTATTGCAGGATTCGGAATGTCAACATAATCATGATCAGCTACAAGTGGTTGTCTTTGTTGTAAATCATACATTCTTATAACTGACATGTCTAGTGTATCTGTCTGGACATCATCAATTTCTATGTTATCCAAAGTTACATACAGCAATTTGGTTGCATCCTGGACTGTACAATTGCCTAACCCACCTTTTACATGATGTCGCATTAATAATTTTTTATATGCGGCTTCAAATTGACGAACTGTGGGATTATTGTTACATCCACCGCATGATCGCACAGCACCAAAAAATAATTCAAGGTGATCTTGGCAACGTTTGTAGGTTAAAAGATATTGCATAGGGGCATCTGTGCACCCCACTAGAGTGTCATACAATGCCAGCGTAGAATCTATAGTACAAAGCAAATCAATAAAAGGAGTCTTTCGCTTAGTTGTGAACATCAATTGGCCTTTTTCAGAAGTTAATTTAGATAAATAGCATTTTGTTTCAATAAGAAATGATCTCCAACTGTGTTCGTTATTTGGTCGCAAGGGAGCTTTATAACCTTTAGCTAATGGGTTTCGGGAATTGAGAATATCAAATAAGTGATCAATTAAACGCAAGAAGCGAACTGTAGCTTGAGAACCTGCAAATTGATCTAATTCCATGTTAGTTCTACAAAATTCAATCGCATCTGCAACATTTGCACTAGATGTTTGGGCAGCTAAATTGATTTTCATTTTCTGTTTGTACCAGTGAATGTGGGCATCCTTCAATTTATTCCCCAACCGCAAGCCTTCACTATTCTGCAAGTTAGGGAGGTGCTCAATGTAATTCCATTTAATAGTGTTATTTTGATCATCTTTAAGAACACCATACGAAGCCAGACAGTTTCACATTAACTTTAGCATATGACATGCATCAAGAATAACATTAACACGAATACTTGAATCGGCAGGATGTGGAAACCATGATTTCATATTGGGTGGCTCAAGTTGAGTGCTCAATGTCTCCATCATCGCAAAGTTGCAAGATGGCCCATCACAGGTAATAGAAGACACATCATGCAACTTTAATAAACATAGATTTATAATATTAGCTCGTTCAGCCCCTGTCAGTCCATCAATTAAAAAGTACCCACACGGGATTTTCCAATTCCCATTTAAGCAGACCACCATCAGAACGAGGCACTCAGTTGCAATTGGTGCAGAGTCATCCTCAATCTCTAAACCGACATCCACATATCCCAAGAATTTCTTTCCATCCCACTCCACCTGTTTCCTAATTGACATTTCATCAAACATCAAACTGCAAATAATCTTTTTATCTACTTGCCTTGCCTCACGAATACGAACAGATAATGCAGCAAAGGCTTCTTCTGTGAAACCTGGCAGCCCATTGACCCCACGATTCCACTGACGGAGAGTAGAAAGATGTGGCAGGGCAAGATTAAATGTTTGACGCACATAGTTGTAAGCCTTGGATGAATAAAAAGACAGAGTCAGAGCAAACGATTTCAATTCATCTGGGTAATCGCAATGAGAAGGTTTGGTCGAATTCTGTTTGAGCATTCTTGTCATTATCTCAAGTGATACACCAGAAAATGAACTTCGAAGAACAGCTTCGCATCCACTTGATATTATATTTTTTTCCTTCATATCAGTTACAACTTCTGACAAAGACGACCGAACTTTGTTTTTCAGACGTCGCACCATTGTTTGACTTGATTTCAATTTTTTTCTCATAATCAGAGCTCGATCAACAATATAATTCATTTCTCTTTTCATTGCCTTTGGGATGGTTTGAATATTGTATGAGTGTTCCCTAGAAATTAAAACAGCTGATGACGTTGAAGGAATGTATGACTCTGCAGATACGACTTCAGTTGTTGATTGCTCTTCATGTGGTCTTGGTTTTCTTGACTTGGAAAACTAGCAAAATATACAAAAGCAATAATTCATGAAAGATTTTGTAAAAATTTTACAACGTAAGCATGCTTGAAAAAATAACATCTTGTCGTAGTTTTTTAAAAGTAATGAAAATGTATTTAGTGTTTATACCTCACAAGACATTGTAGGTATGTATGGGTCTGCAGTTGCAACTCTAGTTGCTGGTTGCTCTTCATGTGGTCCTGGTTTTCTCGACTTGAGAAAATAACAAAATGATCAAGCAATAAATAATAAAATATTTCAAAATAATTTTACAAGATAAGTATACTTTAAAAATAAAATTTTGTTGTAGTTTTCTAAATGTAGCTTATCTAATGTAAAGTAATGAAAATGTATTTAGTGTTTATACCTCACAAGACATTGTAGGTATGTATGGGTCTGCAGTTGCAACTCTAGTTGTTGGTTGCTCTTCATGTGGTCCTGGTTTTCTTGACTTGAGAAAATAGCGAAATAATCAAAAGCAATAAATCATACAATATTTTATATCAATTTTACATGGTAATCATATTCTAAAAATAACATTTTGTTGTAGTTTTCTATATCGTATATTGTTTATTAAAGCAATTACAAGCAGCGCAATTCGGTTTAACTGCAACTGTTCGATTCTTCATTTAGGACTAATTGACTAGCTCGTTTGCCCTCAAAATTTCAAAAACCAAAATTAAGCCAGCATAAATGAAGCTGTTATCAAACATTCAGATCTTCAGTTTGAATGATACTATAACCACAACTGATAAATACTTTCAGTGAGATCATGAAAAAATCAGACTAGAATATCAAATAACTACAATCAAAACGTCAAAAACTAAAATTGCTGGCTAAGTTCGAAAGCAGCAAGAAACATTAAATTTCTTCCTCATAGAAGAAAAAACAAAAATAACTGTGGATCATTGCTCTCAACCACATGTTCTGTGCCACAAGATTCTTCTTCACTGTCACTGCTTATATTATTTGTTTCATCTGCTGTTACACCGCCATTTGAGCAACCCGTTCCATGACAATTTCCGCACACAGAAACACAGTGCATATTGTTTTGCAGACATGAACACACTTGGATGAGCAGTTTCCATTAGAATTGCATCGAACAAACTTCAGGACTGACTGAGGTGCAATGTCACCCACTATTTTTACGGGTTTTAAGCAGCTTTCAACTGATTCCCAGTCCCAGTCGGTTGCCTTCAAGACTAATTTGTCCAGAGTCCCCCAAATCACATCATGCAAATGAACGCGTCGGACATGCAGGTGAGCAGCACATTCTGATAGTGGCAGCTTTTCTGGTTGAAAACGACGACAGAGCCAATTTGAAATATGACTCATACCGTAAACCAGCCAATCTTTCTCCTACTTTCCCGCCATACAGACTGACCAACAGGCTAGAACCAGATCTGCACACCTCATCATCCGTAGCATTGCTTCTTTGCAGAGCCATGCGGCACGACAAATGCAATTTAATTACATGTTTGTTGTAGTGCATAGTGCACATTAATATAATTTACCAAATCACAACGACCGGTAACTTTCAGTTTTTTAAATACAGTGGGCAAGGCTCTTACAACTTCAGCGGTGTGTTCAGATGTTTCTTGCTTGCAAATTGAACATTTTAAAAAATCTGAATTTATTTCTGTTTCCTCAGAAATTACAGAAGAAGTTATCTCAGTCCTCACTTCCTCTTCATACATACATGTTCTACACTTCTGCATCATTACATTGATTAAACCACTCGACAAAAATGTAGCAAATTTCCAGTGCGAACGGAAAAGAATATAGCAATCTTCTAAAAATTGTTTCTGTTGATATTTTTTAATTTGTCTTATTTATCTTTCATATACACCTAATCTAAACGTATACTAGTCGCCAAGGACAGAAGTGAACGACACTAATTTTACTAACTATCGCCCATCAAACAAAATGCCGTATAAATCACGACACACAACTCCGATTTTTATAGAATATAGAATGCTAAGTTCTTATCACTATTTTACACCTAATCTGAAAATTCTATGCTTGCTAGGATTTTTTCACACTTCCAATGCAACGAAATTTTCTACGTTCTGACTATAGGCTGACGCGTCCGGCAGCTACAAGAGCGCCAAAGATCTCTTATAGCTACAGAAGTATTCATTAGACAAATTCTAATTGCAGTAGTTGAAGCTTATTATAGTGTATTTAAACTCTTATCAAAAAATATTTAAGAATACCCCTATACAAATGCCAAAGTTGTAACATTTGTTGTCAGAATGGTTGGGAAAGCGTTGGAAGAACTTTTTGGTGGTTCAGTTGACAGAAGAACTGAGGAAACGAAACCTTAGTTAGAATGGGAAGACGATGGTTTCAAGCCAGACACGTTTTTAATGTTAATCAGAAAACTCTGAGAAACCAGATTATACTACGAAATACAATGTTACAAGAAAAAAGGTACTCAAGAAAAGAAGCAATCCAAGTTCAGTTGTCTGTTGAGGGACAACTTTTGCTTATAGAAGAAAATGCAGCAAACAGTGCAGATTTGCTGCAGATTAATGAGGACAAAACATCCTCTAGCAGTGGTTTGTCTGAGTTTGGTCTATAAAATGTACCGGTTGTCTCAGAGGCAACTAATGTTAAAACGGTTTTGAGCCAGCTTGCTGCTGATCAAGAAAATGTGATGAAATTAATTCTATAAAATAGAAAAACATTCACCACAGTCTTCTAAATACTTGATATGTAAAGCATGTGACGATTGAAAATCTAAAAAAATTTCGAATCAATAAGGAAAAAACAAATGTTTAATTATAAATTTTTGAATTAAAAAAATTAAATAACGCTTTCTTTAAATAAACTACACATTGATGGTTTTTAGTGCAAACTGAGGAATTATAAATTGTAGAAACAGAGTAAGTAAAATCTCGTGTTTTGTGAAAATACAACTTTTTGTATCAAGAAGTAGCTCATGCAATATTATAAAAGCCAACTTTGTTAGTGTTGATGATCTCAGCGGATCAGCTGAGAATATCTCACTGAGAGCCTAGCTACGCCACTGTTGTATCTGATCTCGGGGAGTTGTGCTAAACCAAACCAGGTAGTTGGTGGTATGCAAGACAGTTGAATCCAATTAGTCACTTTGGCCACTCATGTTTAGTATAGATACCTTATAGATGTCTAGATATACCTTATAGATACCTCTATAGATACCTTATAGATGTTACCAATTATTGTGGATGATAAATTACCAAAAATAGAGCTCAAGTGTTTTTCAACTCTTTAATTAGTTTTTCAAGAACCTTTTGATTGTTGAGGGATAGCTATATAGGAGAATAGGAGGGCTGTGCCCAAAACACAGGAAAGGGTGTGTAAAGATAATACTGTTTAATTTGACGTGTTAGAGTTAAAAACAAGTAAATTAAAAACGAATTTTTAAAACCAATGCTCTTATATGTAATTAAGACACAAATTTTGCAATCAATTTTTTCTTATATTACTCTTTTATTTTATATTAAAGTCTGGCCTGGCGTAATATGGTTCGAAGAGCATTGCGATTTCCATTAAGCTCATAAACAAAAATTTTGCAATCAATTTTTTCTTATATTACTCTTTTATTTTATATTAAAGTCGCAATATACAACAAATAAATATAATAAACATATATATATATATATATATATATATATATATATATATATATATAAAATCCTCAAGAAAATTAACTAAATTAATTGACTTATTGTAAAACTAATAATTGAATATTGCATTGTCTTCTATCTTGAGCATGTATGCAAAATTTGAAAAAAATCTATCATCAGGAAGTGACTCAAAAATTGATTGCAAGATTTGAAACAGAGAAACAGAGCCGACGAGTTAATAAAAGCATTGGTAATAAAACTTAATGCGGATCCAAAAACATCTGAAGTCACCCCTCAAGTGATTTTGTATCGTACGATGTCTGGGAAATTAAAATGACTGGAATCACGTGAAAATGATGCTGCTTTTACTCGGTAGGATCAACCCACTTTGTTGTGTTTCATAACCTTGCCGCGTTTAATATTAAGTGCGACATTTGTAACCTGAAATAATCAACATTAATAATTTCCAATGTCTGTCTTTATGTATGTATGTATGTATGTATGTATGTATGTATGTATGTATGTATGTATGTATGTATGTATGTATGTATGTATGTATGTATGTATGTATGTATGTATGTATGTATGTATGTATGTATGTATGTATGTATGTATGTATGTATGTATGTATGTATGTATGTATGTATGTATGTATGTATGTATGTATGTATGTATGTATGTATGTATGTATGTATGTATGTATGTATGTATGTATGTATGTATGTATGTATGTATGTATGTATGTATGTATGTATGTATGTATGTATGTATGTATGTATGTATGTATGTATGTATGTATGTATGTATGTATGTATGTATGTATGTATGTATGTATGTATGTATGTATGTATGTATGTATGTATGTATGTATGTATGTATGTATGTATGTATGTATGTATGTATGTATGTATGTATGTATGTATGTATGTATGTATGTATGTATGTATGTATGTATGTATGTATGTATGTATGTATGTATGTATGTATGTATGTATGTATGTATGTATGTATGTATGTATGTATGTATGTATGTATGTATGTATGTATGTATGTATGTATGTATGTATGTATGTATGTATGTATGTATGTATGTATGTATGTAAGTATGTATGCATTGGCGCACCCACAGGAGTAGTTTTAGGGTTTTAACCCCCCTCCCCCGAAATTATTCTCAAATATTTTTATTAATGCATGAAAACGTATTACTCGGCGGGCTTTCTGGGGTTAGAATCCCCTTCCTCCAAATATTATTCCAGAAATCTTTTTAAGGCATGAAATGTATTACTCGGCTTGATTTAGTGTAAATTAAAAAAAGATGATTGTAAAAATAATTGTGTTTGTATACTATCAAAGATAAAATTTGTAATTAAACCCTCCAACTTCCCCCCCCCAAAAAAAAATATTCCAAAAAATTGTACTGCATGAAAATATACGAGTAAACTGGTTAATGAGCCATTATACATCCCTACCATCGCTTTCATGGAAAATATTTAGGGGTTTTCATATAAATATTTGGCAAAAAACTGCTTTTAGTAGGGTTTCGGAGTCGATAGACAGACAGATAGATTGGCAGACGAGGGCAAACACAAATGGTCAAAGACAAATAATGGAATGAAAACAGATGTCTACCAAAAACAAAAACGATTTTTTTTCCTGCTCATTCTCTAAAGTTGGCCTATTTCAAATCTCTCCGTTTTCTCTAAACTACTGGAGTGACTAGTGCTCATCTGAATGTTGGAACATCTGGACCACTCACCAGTCCGCATATCGTCGACACCACTCCACAGAAACCGCCGTGTTTTGTCTGACCTTCTGAAAGCCGCGGGCGACGGTGAGTTGTCGCTGCTTGTGCTCCTCGACCTATCTGCAGATTTGTACACCGTCGACCGCAACATACTTCTAAGATGTTTCAAAGCGTCATTCGGTCTGAGTAGTGCCGTTCTGGCAGGCTCGAGTCTTATCTGACCGAACGTTCTTTCTTGGTACGCTCCAGTGCATCAGCTTCATCAGCGACTCCGTTATCATGCGGAGTACCTCAGGAGTCTGTACTGGTTCCACTCTTCTTTATACTGTACACAGGCGAGCTCGAGTATGTGATTACGGCGCGTGGGCTTCAGTGCCACATGTAAGCTGATGATATATACGTAGGTGTACGACCGCTCCCGACCGGGAAGCATATTTACAAAGCCGGACCGGTTCGAAACACGCTCCTTCATTCATCCATCTGCCTGCAGCGTAGGTAATGTATGTTTGTGACTTAGATTTTAAGCATGTTGCTGCTCTTGTTTATTCAATGTAAATAAATATATGTGATTAAAAGACCAAAAGATGCTAAATTTTCTGTCCAAAGCCAATTTGTATTAGAACTTTGAGTCACTTGTTTTGTGAAGGCAATACTCATAGTTTAGTCCTTTAATTTTTTAAGTAACTAAGTTTTAGTATTCTTTTGTACATTATTGAAGTGTATTGTTCATTGACTTCATTCTGATATTTTTTATTGGATCGTCTTCACTGAAGAATGAACGACTCAACTATTACAACGCTTTTGACTTCAAATTTTTCACATAAACGTACTCCTGAAAACAATAAACGAATCAATTAAATGATTGGCCATATAATACGTTGCCGCTATAATATAAAGTGCCAAAGAAATTGCAAGTCTGTTAAAGGACCTAAAACCAAATACTAAAATGTCGATCTGTGATTATAAAACTTAAAAAATTAGAAACTTAAAAAATTAGAAATAAATATAAACAAGTAAAGGAAAAAACAAGTTTTTCAACCCAAACTTTTTTTGAAATACACTCGATTTAGAGATACGAAAAATGTTCAAATTAAGTTGTTTTTTTTAATTGAATCATGTATTGTCATCCAATATAAATCTAAAATCTATGCTGAAAGTTTCAGCTTCCTAGCTAGTCGAAAAGCTGGTTAAATTTTACTTGCAAAATTTGCGTACAGAGAAAGCCACACACACACATCCACAAACAAAGATTGTAACCTAAATAAAAGTTTTTAAAATATAGAAATTAAAAAAATTATGTATTCATTACTTAATTGAATCTTAAGAGCGTTGTTTATAAAAAAGTGTTTTTTACTTATGCTTATTTTTATTATATAAACAAGAACAACAACATGCTTTAAATCTAAGTCACCAGCATACATTAACTACGCCGCAGGCAAATGGGTGAATGAATGGGCGTGGCCTGTTGCGAACCGGTCCGGCTTTGTAAATATGCGACCGGGAATGCCGACTTTCTCGTTACTAAAATCTTGGAGTGCGTGGATGCCGTCGATCGTTGGATGTCCGGTAGCTGCCTCTTATTAAATGCCAACAATAATAGGTTTCAAGAAGTATAAAATAATTAAAGCTGAAATACAATTTTCATACCCTCGAAAAAAAATTCAACCCCCCGAAAAAAATCATGCGTGCGCCACTATATGTATGTATATATGCATGTATGAATGATCGTTATAATTTATCGTTACGCTGTTAGGTGGCGCTGCAGTTACAGAATGATATGTAATGATATTTAGAAAAAACCGTCATTTTGACGGGCTCTCTATAGTTCATAATAATACATTCGGTTTGGTTTTCATATTTGATTTAATTATTACACCCTGTGAATTTAAAAACTTGTCAAGCTCTCTTTTACTTTCTAAATGAAGTATATATATATATATATATATATATATATATATATATATATATATATATATATATATATATATATATATATATATATATATATATATATATATATATATATATATATATATATATATATATATATATATATATATATATATATATATATATATTAGCGGAGATACCCGGCGTTGCCCGGGTTTTTTTAGAGGTTTTTCTAATGCTTTCCCGCTCCTGGTCGTTTTCCCGTTCCCGGTCGCTGTCCCGTTCCCGCTCACGTTTGCTCTCCCATTCCCGCCCACGCTTGCTTTTCCGTTCCCGCTCGCTGTCCGTTCCGGGTCGCTTTCCCGTTTCTATAATAGACAAACTAACCCACAAACATTCATATATATATATATATATATATATATATATATATATATATATATATATATATATATATATATATATATATATATATATATATATATATATATATATATATATATATATATATATATATATATATATATATATATATATATATATATATATATATATATATATTGCGAATAAACTGTGGAATCAATAGCTTTTCGTTTAGGTGGCATAATTAATTCGATAGAAAGATTTGAAATTTGAAATTATATTTTTTCAGCCAATTTTCAATATATGACGATGTTTTAAAGGAAATAGTTTTGTACTTTATATATATATTTATATATATATATATATATATATGTAGTTCCCGCTTGCTCACCCGCTCCGCTCCGCTCATTTTGTGACGGATTTCAAATTTTTTTTTTATATCTGATTCCCCTTGACTCTCAAGGTTGTGTGAAAATTTCATTACGATCGGATGAATGGTGTAGCAATGCATAAACGCCATTAACATATAAACATATATACATATATACATACAAACATTCATTTTTATATATATAGATATCACCAAACAACACCTCTGACGATATATATTATAATAAAATTGTTTACCCCAAAGAATTAAGCGTTTAATTTTAGCACACATATAAGGTTCCTGGATACTTTAAAAATCGAGGTTACAGACTGAAATCAGCCAAAGCTCTGTTGAATATAGCGTCTGTCCTGGTAAAAACGTGAATTTCTATTCTTAGACACAGAAAACTTTAACAGGCAGTGCAAAAAGACACACGCCCACTTTTATTCGTCAAAACAGCTGTCGTCTCGTGTAAATGCGAACATTCAAGTTTCAATCTAATTACTAAAAATTCATTGCTCTCTAATTACATTGAATATTCATTTGAATATTATTAGGACGTTCAAAGTAGATGAAAAATCATGACCACGTCACGACGTTACGTTAAATATCGTGACTAAATAACACTTGTGTTGGTGTTACAATATCCGTTATCTAGTTAATGACTTCCGATTACCTTATTTCCGTCAATCGCTTCGAAAGGCATCTTACATTAATTAATTAGTAATGATTAGCGCGCTAATACTTAGTTGATGACTAAATAGTCCCGGCCTGTAAAGTTACATTCACCGCTCACCGAGAGCGAGGCTTTGCTTTGAGATCAAACGTCGTTCATGTAACCACGACAGAACTCGCTTACAAAGTAAATTCCGGTGGTTGAGACTGTCACAAGATAGCTCTACCCCGTCCTTACCTTGCTGCCTGGGCTGGATGCAATTAAAAATATGACTATATTAAAAGCTCACACCTCCTTAATTTCTTATTACTGTCAAATGCTAGCGCCTGGCAATAACGATTTGTTCGGCATGGATTCATATTACGAAGATTTTGAATTTAATTCGTTTTTCCCTTCCGACATGAATTTTATGTCGGACGTTTGCTCTGGTGGTCATCAGGATTACGTACAGGCAAGTTTCCATTTCATGAATTTTTTTATTAACTTTTATGATTATTTAGCTGTTTTATTAAATTAGTTTATTTAATTTTTAAGCAAGTTTTTATTGCTTAAGTGTAATTTTTTTAAAGAAATATAATATATTTTTAATAATTTAATTAAAATTGTGGCGAATAATAGAAACTTAATTTAAATATTGTAATTTGGTTCGTCTTCACATAACTGAACTATTTGACTATTTCAAAGTACAGAACTTTTTTAATCGAACAACATTTACTCTGAAAACATAGAAATATAGAAGCTTCAGTTTTGTGATAAAATAAAATGGTTATTGAGAGGTAGTGTACAAAACTGATCATTTCTTGATGATCAAAATATCATTTTTAGCGGTTTCATTTGAAGACATGTCACAATATGATGTTTTCGTTTAGGTGCCTAATAAAAATTGGTTTTCACAATGGAAAAATCTAATGATTTAATGATTAGAGATATGATTAAAGATATTATTAGAGATAGGATTAAATCTTCCTTGTTCATTTTCATAATGTTTCACCAGTCAAATTTTCAAAATCGAAACACATCGCAATGCAAAGTAATATAAATCTTAGAATGCTTGATTGTTGATGCTGGATTGTACCGATCTTTCATTTGCTGATTTTTAATAAAATTGGTGATGAGTGCCCAAAAGATTCTAACAGCAGTTCCATCTGAGCACCAGCAACTTTCACAACGTCACAATTTGTGAACGGCGATTTTTATTTGAAGTCTGAAAAAACTTTGATCGAAGGCAATGGAAGAACCAATTGATGTTTGCAATGCTTGCAAATCAACACAGTTCGGTGAGATTGAAAGAAATGAACAAAAAAGTTTTGAGCAGTTCGTGTTTTTGTACGTAGAAAGAGTAGGTATGACCGACATTGGGAACTCTCCATGGAAAATATTGACAATTTTCGCAGCAGTACCCTACTGAAGGAATTGCATCTCAGTGGATATTTATCGATGCGTCAATTTACAACAACAATTACAAATCAAATTGTCAGTCTAAAAATGCACAGTAAAACACTCTGACATTTAATTAACTACAATGTAATTACTCATCCCGTTACGTAGTAAACAAGTAAATCTATATTTAAATATAATATTCAATCAAATCAGATTCCACGACCAGTTCAATTCCACGAGCTCTCTTCCTATCACAACCACTCAGACACCCACCCAGTCCTCGATTTGCCGACCACGCCAAGCACCTCTCCGTGCAGCCAGACACCGTCAGTACCCTCTCCTGACACTGCCATGAACACCGATGGAAATCATACCGATGTAAGCCATAAGTTTGAAACTGCTTGTAATTATTGTCCGAAATATTACTTAAAAACATTTTCATTTCAGAAAATAGCGAAATTGGAACGTAGGCGAGAGCAGAACAGACGCGCTGCGGCTAAGCTGCGAGTGAAAAAACAAGAAAAGTTAGAACGACTTTATCAGGTAACTATCAAAACAGCGTGCAGTTAAAAATGTTTTTTTAAGTTATTTTAATAATATCGTTGTTTAATTAATTTAAATTTTTTCCAGAAAGTTCGCCACGAAGAAGAAGAATATCTCAGACTTCAAACGGAAGTTCAAGAATTGACCAAAATTTATCACGAAACTTTTCAAGCTGTTCGAGCCCACGAAGGCGTCTGTCCATTCGCTGGCCTGATAGGCTATATCAAACCAACCTGGTCTGGATACGAATCGTGAACGCAATTAGTACTTTGCAGTGTATAATTTAGAACTGTATCAATCAAATTATTTTGTACAATTTCAATTTGCTATTTTGTAATGTTCATTCATTGTGTACATAAATAAAAGAATCTTTTGAAATAAAATTTTGTGATATAATTGAGTTGGTGTTGATGTTATGTTGATGAAAACGAAAACAAGTTCATCTTCATCTCTCAGTCAATTCATCAGCAGGCGTTGAAAGCTGTTACGAATATGTGAATTTATCACCGAGATATTATTAATTTGTCTAATCGTTTCATCATCATCATCATCTTCTTCTTTTACTTTTCTATCTACTGGGTTCCTTATCTACATTTCTGAAACAAAAAAATAAAAGCAAAAATATTAGCAGCAACAATAATAACAACAACAACAACAACATATTTCACCAGCTTGGAAACACACGGGAAATGTTTACAAGTGACTCGTACAGTACAGGCAGATTGACGAACAGATCATTTTTTTTTTAAATGAAAAACGCATAATTTCGATGGTGGTTTTCAAACATACGGCAAGCAGGTTTATCATTTTTACGACGAAATCGCCTACAAGAGGAGGCATTCCGGTGTGGTTTGCCATACGAGTTATCGGTACTAACAAGCAGTCCGTACCAAGCGCGTAGTGGTGTAAGGAAGAGGTGTAGTATATAATAAACTTGATGGAAAGTCATTCGATACCTGAGAAGAAAGTTTAGTTGAGGAAAGTTTCTGCAGTTGAGTTGGTTTCTTACCTGCGTGCAATTTTCCATGTTAGTGCGCAAATCTTGAAGTGATGTTGTATGTATATAAATACCTGCATGGTCCTACCTTAGAAGGTACCTGTAGTTCTGGTCGTCCTTATTGTAAGTTAGCCTTCGCATCGAATTTACTTTTTTTTTTTTAATTTATCGATCTTTTTTAAATTTGAGATCCATCACTTCTGAGATGTAATGTTTATAATGTTTGTTTATAATAGTGATATATCACGTGCGTTATGAAACATATGAACAATCACAAGAAAACACGTATTTCGGTATTTCTATGAAGTAAGACAGCTTTCTATTATATTTAACGTGCATGTATGATGATTTAATGATGTAGGAAACAGAAGACGCATTGCTTGATTTCTTTAAATAAATATGTATCATACCCATGTAGGGTAGTTATTCAGTTTTAATAACCAGATAACCACAATGCCCACTAAAGCATTTAGGAAATACGTCGGAACTTATTGCATTCCGCATTGGTAATAATTGAAAAACTATTTTAAATAATACTGAAAATTAAAAATACTTACAATAAAAAAATATTCATTTATTTTAGTTATTTTTTCACCTTTTTCACAACCATAATATGTTGCTGATATGATGATATAATCATACATTTTATTAACTTCCTTGTCCTGGCTGAATAATATAAATAATAATAATGGTTACAAATGTTGTTCTGAATATATATATATATATATATATATATATATATATATATATATATATATATATATATATAAAATTTACCAAATTATAACCAAGAAAAGTTTATTTTATCCAATTCAAGAATGTGTTGCATTTATGTTTCAAACGTTTAGACGTTTAGTTGTTTATTTTTCGTTGATATTTAAAACTATTTTAATCAATACGAAAAAAGGATAAAAAAGGGGAAAAATTGAAACACTTTGTCGAAGAATCAAAGTTAAATTGTTTGTCGATCAAATAAACTGACTTCCAAGAGAGTTTTTAAACGACTTGAAGGAATGTTGATGTAAGACAACGTTCGTTGAATTTACTTGAAACTCGTTTTGTTAACTTGTGCGTAGGTATATCTTTGATCGTGTTTATTATATGCGCGTGCAGACAGACAGAACAACTGCATCGGTGATGATAGTGATCGTATTAAGAAGATGGAGTAGGCTCGGATTTAATTATAAAAGGCGCATTGCGTTGAAGTTTAATCATCTGATTGCTGTCTTAAATGTTGCAGAATCGTGCTAAATTACTTCAACGAAAGTTCTTAGCTTGTTTGTGAGTGCCTTTTGATCTTTTGATAGCTGGACATGGAAAAACCAATGTTTATTTATATACTTCTTCGGGCATGTTGCCATTTCGTGATTTGCAATTCTGACAGGTTGGTTTGTTTGCTTTTTTTTGTTTATAAATTGAATGAAAAATGAAACCATAAAATATTCATTTAAAATATTAATTGTTGTGGATTAAACCCTTCAACATGCTTTTACTTTTTATCGTAGTCGTCAGCTTATAAATGTTTAGAGCAAGTCTCACTCCACAAAAAATCTCTTCACAAGTTTCATTTCCCATCAAGTCTCATATCACGAACAAGTATTCGTGAAGATGCTTTGTTCCATGACTTACATCAGCACTAAAATAATGACATATCACCGTACCAATCTTGCCATATAATGCTATGAATCTTCAAAATACAACTCTCAAATACCCCTTTGAGTTTTTTTTTAAAACATATTTCAAAGAAGCCGATGGGAACTTTGTTTCAGATGCGAAAAGAGTGCAAAAAGTTTTGTGGTCTCAGTAAATGATGTTTGTTATTGAACGCAGGCCTCCCGTTGAGTGAATGCATGCATCGTTGCTTAATTAAGTTACCACGTGTGAGGTGCTTGAAAACAACAAAATGCATTCTTTGTTGACACTTATAAAATAACATACAAATTCTTTTTTTTTTTAATAGAAACATCTTTTAACAACAAGTAAAATGTTTATAAAGAAAGATCCCGAAACAAAACAAATAGATTTATTATTTGATTGAATCGAGTATCGTGTTTAAATTTCGACATCAAAGAGAAACAAAATAATAATTGTTAATTTAGGAACGAGATGGGACAGGCGCTTGTGATTTCATCTGTGTTATCATCGAAAATTATTGGGAAATACCCCAGGTACTTTGAGGTGAGATGCGCTTCCTTGCATAATTGTAATTCTATACTTTATGATCTTGCAAAGCGATACTGCAAATGCTATTGTTGTTACATGTTCACATTAGAAACTGTTTTTTGAGTTAGAGAAATGTCTTGTCGAATTTGCAAGTGTAAATTTTTATTATTCTGCGATTTTAAATGCTATTTTTTGTTTTGATGGCTTTTAATTGCAATTGTGTTTACATTTTAAGTTTCAAAAGTGGCGCAACAAAAAAAGTTGCTAGAGTGGGAAATGTAATATTGTTATTTTCCAACCCGTAAGAGAGCCACTGAGATGGCAGAATTTCCATAAATCTTTTTATTGATTCCAATTCCAGGTGTTTGACTTTTTAGAAGAAATTAATTCAACTTTTCATCAAGTAGCTCATCTTCATCATCTTGGAACATCTTACGAAGGAAGGCCCATGGCTGCACTGCAGGTCATTATTGCATTAGCTCAGATTAATCGTTTTAAATGTCATAAATACAGATACATATATAATTATATATTTCACTCGAGGAGTCTTTTTTTTTTTTTTTTTTTTTATAATAGTTTATAGTCCTTTACACCAAGTGTTTTAAGACTGAAACGGCTGTGTCAGAAGCACCTAAGTACTTCCAGTCGTGGATCATAATTTGATCCTTTTAACTTTTCCCTCCTCCTTTCTCCAGGCTTGGGACTGGCTTGCAAAAGCAAGGCGGAGTTGACTCGAGGAGTCATTATATAGGTACATTTATACGTACTTTGGTGTCATCATCATCATCATCACCATCATCATCATCACCATCATCATCATCATCATCATCATCATCATCATCATCATCATCATCATCATCACCGTCACCATCATCACCATCGTCATCGTCGTCGTCGTCATCATCATCATCATCACCACCACCACCACCAACACCACCACCACCAACACCACCACCACCAACACCACTACCACAAACACCACCAACACCACCACCACCATCATCATCATCATCACCATCACCACCACCATCATCATCATCATCATCATCATCATCATCATCATCACCGTAAGCGAGCGATGCGTCAGTTAGCGTTTGAATTTGAAAGGATTGCATGAGAGCAGAATATTTTATGTGTGTCCGTGGGTGTTCAACAACTCAAATATTTAAAGATAAAGTAATCAACAAGATTATAATTTGGCTATATATATAATGAATGTTTGTATGTATATATGTATGTCCTTTATGCATTGCTACACCAGTCTTGCATAATGTGACCGATTGCGGGTTATTACAAATTATTAAGAGATAGATGGAGCGGGAAAGCGACCGGAATCGGAAAAGTGACCGGGAGCAGGAAAGCGACCGGGAGTGGGAGAGCAAGCGGGAACGGGAAAGCGACCGGGAGCGGGAGAGAAAACGGGGAATTAAACGGGAGCTAGAGAAAAACGATAAAAAAACTCTAAAAACCCCCGAGCAACGCCGGGTAACCCCGCTAGTATATATATATATATTTTATCTATCTATCTATCTATATATATATATATATTAATTTCATCTAAAAATAGATATGAACAAGGAACACTGTAATGTAGTAGGTTCAATAGTTTCAAAGTTGTTTTATGTTTTTGTGTCGGTCTGACAATAATGGATTTCTAAGACAACCGGATTCTAATAGTTAACGAGAACTCTGGTGTTTGTTTAGGTTTATTTTTATCATCTGTGTCATGGCTTCACTAAGAAAAATCATGAAAGCTGTCAGTTTATTGAACAGTCAAGCGTTAATAAGGACATTCTATAAATAAATATTTATTTTTTGTATTTTAATCCGAATATTATATTCCTGAACAAAGTTACTAATAATCAGTTTTTTTATTCGTATGTCTTTCAATTAAACTTTACATTGTGACATCCCACTTGTCTAGAGTTTTTTTTATCTAAAACAAAGAAACAGCGTACTATTTTTTTAGGAGCCAAAAATTATTTTAGGATTTTGCGGTTTATAGATTTATAGACAATCCATAATAGTTCTGTATGATTTTTGGTCCTCTCTACATGTCGTTCAAGTCTTGATGCTAGTTTTAGTTAGCTACTTTTTCATGTATGAATGCATAGATATATTGGATATCTTGTGGAATCTCAGCATTGTCCAAAATTTGGCTTGATTGCTCATTTTTATAAAAACAAAACATTTGTCAAAAATATATAGAAATTTGATATAGAAAATTGTACGAAAATGTGTTTTTTATAATAGTTTATGGTCCTCTACACCCAGTGCTTTAAGACCCAAATAACAGTATATATGTAAGAAATATTCAAGTACTTCCTGCCGGGGATAATAATAATTTGATTCTTTTCACTTTCCATCCACTTTTATCCAGGTTTGGGCCTGGCTTGCAAAAGCGAAACGGAGTTTAACCAAACGTGGACTACAAATTAGTTTGATAGCACTACAGTCTTTCACTAGATAGAAAGACTCTGTTGGTACTGTAACATATTGCACATCGCTAGTAGGCCTAGGAGTTTTAGTATCTTTGGGGAAGCGCATGCTTCCTTTTTCTTTGTTGTTAGAGCTTGCTTGTTTTGGACTCGACTATAACGTATTCGTATTTGTTCGTACTTAGTGTTTCAATAAACAACTTGTTTTAACGCGTTGTTACATGGCGCAGTCGACATAGAATCTACATCAGAGTTTCTATCGTAATCAACAACAACAACGTAATCAACATCGAACATGGACGCTTTTCGACCACCGGCACCGTTGCGGCTCGATAATCCGAATCTGGCCGCTGAATGGTCGTCATTCGAAAAGAAGTTCAAATGGTTTTTAGTCGCGATCGGCGCCGACGTAAAACAGGATGCCACGAAGCTGGCCATGCTTTTAACGACAATCGGCGACGATGCCGTCAAAATCTACGAGACGTTCAAATACGAAGAAGACGAGTCTGCGGAGTCGTTCGATGACGTTCTCTTAAAATTCAGGGACTATTTTACACCGCTCCGTAACGTTGTCTACGAGCGGTACGTATTTTGGCAGCACATCCTCTCCATAGGTGAGTCAATCGACCAGTACGTCACTCGCCAGCGTCATCTGGCGAAGAACTGCGATTTTAAGGAGGAGGACAACATGATACGTGATCACATTGTCTTTACGTGCCCAGACGCTCGCTTAAAAGAACGATTACTGCGTGAAACCGACCTGACGTTGGCTAAAACAATCGCCATCTGTCGAGCTGCAGAGGCGACCAAAGAGCAAATCAAAACCTTCAACGTGGAACAAAGAACAATGGCACCGGTATCGACTTCCAATGTATGCGCGGTGCAGCGACAAGACAAGTTGAAACATCACAACCATCCTGCACAGCTCACAACATCAGCATACAACAACACCAAGTCGTCCTGTCGCAACTGCGGCCGCTCACATGCGTCCGGTGAGTGTCGCGCGAAGAATGTCGAGTGCCGCGCATGCCATAAACTAGGACACTTTGAGAAGTACTGTATCACAACGGGACGGCAGCTGCGGTCAAGATCGAAGTCAACACAACGTAAACAACGAGCCATCCACGAGGTCTGCGAACAGCCATCACCAGTCGGGTCGTCTGGCAGCGTCTACATCAACAGTGTTCGGGTGCATTCAACAACAAGGACCTGGATGAAAATGCTTAAAATAAACTCTACAGACTTAAACTGCAAGCTCGACTCGGGAGCAGAAGCAAACTGCATGTCCTTCAGCACGTACACATCGCTTCGATATCTCAGCGATATCCGCCCAACATCTGAACTGCTCTCCGGATACACTGATGCTCCTCCAGCCCAACCGCGAGGCGTCGCTACGCTGAAGATCACATACAAGGGCCGGTTTTTCAGCACCGACTTCTACATTGTCAACCATGAAGCGCCCGCCATCGTCGGTCTGCCCACCTGTATGGAGCTAGATTTAATCAAGCGCATCGACAATGTCAGCCCGGTCACACCATCTAAAAGCGCCGATTCAGATCTATTGACGGAGTTTGCTGATATTTTTTCTGGCATCGGAGAATTTCCAGGTAAACATCACATCACGGTAGATAAATCAGCACAATCGGTCATTCATCCACCTCGTCGCGTTGCACTCTCCTTGCAACCAAAACTGAAACAACTGCTCGATCAGATGGTCGAGAAAGGCGTTCTTATCAAGCGTGATGAACCAACCGACTGGGTGAGCTCTCTTGTGGTGGTTCAGAAGTCAAACGGTCAACTTCGAATCTGCTTGGACCCGAAAGATCTGAACCGGGCAATCAAACGGGAGCACTTCATTATTCCGACGTTTTCCGACATAGCACCAAAGCTGCATGGAAAACGAATTTTCAGCGTCATCGACATGAAGGACGGATTCTGGCACATTCGTCTAGATGAGGAGAGTTCCAAATTGTGTACGTTTAATTCAATTTTCGGTCGTTATTCGTACACCCGCCTTCCATTTGGAATTTCTAGTGCACCAGAAGTGTTCCAGAAAAAAGCAAACGAAATTTTTGGTGACATTCCAGACGTATTCATCATATTTGACGACTTACTCATCGCTGCTGAATCGGATGAACAACACAAACAAACACTGCGTATGGTGTTCGAACGAGCGCGGATGAAGGGTGTTCGTTTTAACAAAAACAAAATCCAGCTGTGTGTTCAAGAGTGCAAGTACATAGGCCATGTGCTCACACCTGAAGGCGTCCGACCCGATGAAGAGAAAGTCAAGGCAATCTCTGACATGCGCACACCAGCTGATGCCAAAGAACTACATCGACTCCAAGGTATGGTGACGTATCTGTCCAAGTTCGTTCCGCATCTTACTGATCTAACCGCTCCTCTACGTCAGTTGCTTCGTAAGGATGTAAGCTGGACATGGACGTCACACCACGAACGAGCGTTCAACACAATTAAGCAAGCCGTCACATCAGCCCCTGTTCTACAATTCTTCGATCCTTCAATGCCTGTCGTTGTTCAAACAGATGCTTCATCTACAGGTCTGGGATCTTGTTTGATGCAGAACGGCAAGCCAATAGAATTTGCGTCACGGGCATTGACAGATGCAGAGACGCGCTATGCTCAAATAGAGAAAGAGCTACTGGCAATTGTGTTCGCCTGCATCAAGTTTCATCAATACATCTACGGTCGCCGTGTAGTCGTTCAGAGCGACCACAAGCCACTCGAGGCTATCTTTCAGAAATCGATTGCGGCAACAACACCTCGACTACAGAGAATGCTTCTTCGTCTGCTCGAGTACAACATCAACGTACAGTACACACCGGGAAAAGACATGTTCATCGCCGACACTTTGTCGCGCAGCTACCTAAATAAAGAGCCTCCATCGACAGTAGAGAGAGAGATAGCAGAGGATACAGTCGTCTCAATCAACACCATCATCGCAGATGCTCCAGTCAGCAACTCCAGGCTTGACAAGATCCGTACAGAGTGTGCACGGGACGAAGAAATGCAATTGCTTCGTAAGCATATTCAAAGTGGTTTTCCATCGGATGACTCTAAACTGTCGGGCAACCTGCGTCAGTTTCGTGCTCTCGCGAGTGAGTTGTACGAACAAAACGGACTGATTCTATACACCAACAGATTGGTCATCCCAACTGGAATGCGGAAGGACATTCTGTTTCGCATTCACGAAGGGCATTTGGGGATGGATAAATGCAAAGCCCTTGCACGTGCTGCTGTGTTCTGGCCAGGTATCAATCGGGACATTGAAAACACTGTGGGCCGATGTCCGACATGCAACACCTACCGAAATCGTCAGGCTTCCGAGCCTATGATTGCGCACCCGGTTCCACAGAGACCATACCAGAAAGTTGGCGTTGACATCTTCACGCTGCACGGTAAAGACTACTTGCTAGTGGTTGACTACTTCACCAAGTTTCCAGAATTCATTCAAATAGCCAGCAAGTCAGCAGACTGTGTAATCAAGCATCTGAAAGACATATTTGCACGGTATGGCATACCAGAGACATTGATGGCAGACAACAACCCGTTCAACAGTTTCACCATGCGTCAATTCGCTGAGTCCTGGGACTTCCAGATAGTCACGTCCAGTCCGCTCTATCCAAAGTCGAACGGTCAAGTTGAGCGATTCGTGCAGACCGTCAAACAACTGATGCGCAAGACCTCCGACAGCAACCAGGATGTTACTATTGCGCTTCTGCAATATCGAAATGCACCGATCGCAGGAAGTGATTACAGTCCAGCTGAACTGATGTTCAACCGTTCTCTTCGCTCGAGAGTACCAGCCTTACCAACAGCGTCGGCCTCTGATTCTGTGCGTCGTGACATGGAAAATCGAAAGTATCGTCAGGAGTACTATCACGACCAAGGAACTCGACCTCTAAAGCCACTGCAGCCGGGCCATGCGGTGCGCGTGCACAATGGACAGGCATGGCAAGCTGCGAAAGTTGTTGCGGCCCACTCGTCGCCTCGGTCGTACAACATAATCACCGATGAAGGAACTCGTCTGAGACGCAATCGGCGTGACCTCATAAAGACCCGTGAACGTCCACCAAACTGTGATCTCTACATCGATGAAGATGTAATGCCTAGAACATCACCATCTGCTCAACAACCAACGGCACTGGCACAATCTCCAGCCAGAATTGACAGGCCACCTGTACTGACGCCATTAAGGTCGTGCCTAAGAACATCGTCGGGTCGAACTATCAGGCCACCTGTCAGATTTAAAGATTATGTCACTGGTTAACATTTTCTCCTCAAAGGGGGAGGTGTAACATATTGCACATCGCTAGTAGGCCTAGGAGTTTTAGTATCTTTGGGGAAGCGCATGCTTCCTTTTTCTTTGTTGTTAGAGCTTGCTTGTTTTGGACTCGACTATAACGTATTCGTATTTGTTCGTACTTAGTGTTTCAATAAACAACTTGTTTTAACGCGTTGTTACAGGTACCTCGAAGCTCATTTAATTATAGAAAATATGATGATGAGAGTTTTGACCTTTCTTAATATCACTGACTATAATGAAAAGCAGGAATTCTTTGAAGAGATAATTTGTTCTGAGAGATTGCAAAAGATT